>CM062061.1:19232500-20482500 GCA_030954485.1 Citrullus mucosospermus | reverse complement strand
GATCGTGCTTTCTCATATCATAATATATCATAACTATCAGGATAACATAAGTCATAAATTTACATAGTGGTAATTAGATCACGCATCATGCTAGCAAACAAGCAATCAAACCCAACAGGTAGAATTCTACTTACCTAAGCATTTCAAAAGTGCTCCTAAATTAATCAAGAGACTCTTGTAATAATAAAATTTAAGTTCCAAGGTTAGAACTTCATCCAAGACCTTATTTGAAACTTAAGTAGTGTTCAGAATGAATACTTTTGCTACAACCACCTTGAACCCCCAACTTGAACACTCCGAAACAATTCTAAACTACAATTAGAGGATACCCACAAAATTTAAACCAATTTACAACACCTAAATCAAAGTTGAAGAGTTCTAAATATAGTCGCAATGCTTAAAACTCATCAAGACAGGCTTGAGTCCTTGCTGAAAGGTGTTCGAAATGTAAGCCCTACTTTTTATCTTTGGAAGATGACAAGCAAGTGGCTATGCGTTGGTTGAAGTATGCGTCCATGAGGGTGAGCATGGGTGATGGTTGATGTGTTGGGCAAGTGGCTATGTGTTGGCTTGGTTAAGGCATGCGTCCGTAAGATTAAGCATGGGTGATGGTTGGTGCTATGCGTTTGTTGAGACCCTTGGCAAGTGGCCATGCGTTGGTTGATGTTAGTAAGGGGTGGCGTTGGTGAAGCATGCATTCAAGAGAGCCTATGAGACAAACGCATGGTGCTATGCGTCCAATCTAAGTGTCCAAGTTTGCCAAAGGGGGTTGTGTGCATATGGTGAAGGAGTTACTTTATTTACTGGAAAATAAATAAAATATAAAATAAAATAAAAGAGAAAGTGGAAGTAAGTCGGCAGCTCGTCTAAGTATGTAAAGCTGAGTTTCCGATCATTTTCTACATTATCAAAAGCTTCAATCGATTCCATTTTTAAGCTGAGCGACCAAGAGAAGTAGAAGAAGGAGTCTAGAGCAAATTTGTGTAGAATTCTGGTTGGTTTTGTGGTGTAATTGAAGCTGGAACAGAAGGTCTGGTTGTTTTCATGCAATCTGAGCAAGGTCTGGTATTTGGAGAATAGTGAGCTATGGAGATTGAGCTTAGGGCTAACAATTTGAGATCAGTAAGTTAACTCAATTCTTAACAACTCTTGTGAAGGATTGTTGAGCTGAATATGAAGAAAAGCATGTTAAATTTTAGGTGGAAGCTACTGATACGGGTTTTCCTGAGTGATTTAGAGCAGCTCGAAGTAATTTGGGAATATCTATCGAACGAAGATGAGTTAAGCTCTGAATTTTTGAAGTAAGCTAGAAAACACATTTCTTTACAAGGTTGTAGAAGAGAAGAAGTTCTAATTCGGGCTAGAAATATGACTTTTAACACCTAGAAGTGAAAATAGAAGTGAAGGCAGAAGCAGTGAGAGACGGGGTATTGCTGGAAAAGCAGCGACACTAAAGGTATAAGGGTGAGCAGCGAGACGAGTATCGCTGGTGTCGCTGGAGGCTTTGCGTCTCACAGCTCTCGCTTGGTATCACTAGGTATCCTGGTCTCGCTGATGAAGCTGAGAAAAGGTAGGAAAAGTGTATAACCCACTGAAGGCCCGAGACAAATAGCAAGTGACAATTTTATTTAAAATGTGTTTACTTTGAACAAAGTTTTATTGTTGAAAGATTATGTTTGAAAACATGTTTATATGTTTGTGATTTCACAGGTTCTAACGTGCATATTATATGTTTTACATTAGAAATCATGTGAAGCATGCTGGTTGCTAAATGAGATTTATGAAAGGCATGCTGTTTGTTAACATATGATTTTATGGAAAGCATTGAAGCTTGTGAATGGAAATGTGAAGATTTGAAATATTAAAAATTCGTGAATTTATATGATGCTATATTCGAAACATGTTGTTTTTGAATAATATATTTGAAAAGGCTCCCAATGCTGAAGGACTCAAAGAAGGCATGTGGGTAGCCGGGATATAGAAATGGTTCCCAATGCTGAAGGACTTGGAGAAGGCATGTGGGTAACCTGAGTATAGAGATAGTCCCAATGCTGAAGGACTCAGAGAAGGCATATGGGTGGCAGAAAGCTCGTATATGGAGCACGGTATTGAAGGACTTGGAGAAGGTACTCGGGTAACCCAGGATATGATATCTATGTGCATATAGAGGGATGATAGACGCTGTTGTGTTGAGATTACTCCACACAGCTAAGGATTTTCGACGTTGAGAGTGTCGAGATTACTCTGCTCCAACTAAGGATGTTTTCGACGTTGAGTAGCGTTGAGCTCCGCTCCGCCTCAACTAAGGAAAAGGCAATTGTTTTTTTAAATAAATTGAATTTCTGTGTATCTTTTCCTGAAGTGAACACATATGATTTGACAATGCTACTTTAGCATGTTTTGCATGGATATGACTTTAAACTGATGTTATATATGCATTGTTTTATAATGTTTATACTATGATTTGTTTCTGAGCTAAAGGAAATTTTTTACAAAACAAGTCACTTAGTAGGCAACTTAGCTCATGATTTCCTTGTTTTTCTGTTTTTCAGGTAGTGAGCGAGTCCGGGGTGCTTAGCCTACACAGAAACTCGTCTGGGCCTGCCATCAGTGTCTAGAATTTTGAAAATTGTAAATATTTGAACTTAAACATGTGTTGTACATATAGAGGGTTAAGGGTTGTGTTGATGAACTTATATAAATATATAAGGTTAAATGAAAATCAATGCCTGTACGATATTTTAACCCTGGTTTAAGTATGATGCTCAATCATTGTGTATAACTACTTATTAGGTGATGGTTAAGATATAAGGTTGGCAGTAGATGTTGTAAGAGGGTCGGTGTCTGCTGTCTTCACACTTTCTCCTGGTTATGAGGGTACTTGGGAGGGGGTGTGATAAATTGGTATCAGAGCATAAGATTTTGGGAAAGAGAGATTGAATGTTGTAAGTTCAAAGTATGGGAGTTGTCATATAGTAGGATCGCGGGAAATTATTGTTAGCAGATAGACGAGGTAGGCAAGCATAGCTGGAACTTTGCAAGCTACTAGAGGCTTAGGAAAGTTTAAGGGGAAATTCTGATGATCTCCCAATAGGTATAAGCATGTAAAATATTAAATGTTTATTTGAATAATTCAATGATTAACTAATAATGTTAAAATAGTATGAGGAAAATCCCGAAAGGAGAGTAGGGATCGGGAGAATTTAAAGTTTTACGAGCCATAGCATTGATGAGAACCATAGATATTACAAATGCTAAAGCTTGGGTACTGATAAGCCAAATCTTCCAAATTTCTTAAATTTTATCAAATAGATCTTGGAATGTTTGTTAAGACATCATTCAAACCAATTTGTTGTTTATTTTTGTTGGCCGCCCATGATTTTTCTTAAGGAGGATCCGAGATGGGTTCAGATGATTCTAAAAAGATGCCTCGATGCTTCAAGCCTATCACATACAGTACCTGATGCAGCTTTAGGAGGCAGATCACTTGCTCTTAAACCTACCAATTGGAGCAATACCTTTTCTGACTCTATAATAGCCAACTCTATAATCTTTGCTAAATTAGGTTAATTATTATGGGTGTAAAAATTGAATCGAATTGGACCGAACAAGTTTGGTTCAATTTGGATCAATTGTTACAAAAACTATATTAGAACCAAACAAAATCGCTTTAAGCTTAGTTCAACCTAGTCCCTAGTTGCTTGAACCAAATGTACTTTAAATTGGATTAGAGTTTTTCTTCTTCCTTGATCTTCTGCCATCATGTCCCTTTAAGCCTTTCTTTTAAATTTGTCAGCTCATCACATCTTCAGACTTTCACTCAGAAGAAGTCATCAACCCCTTTATCTCTCTTTCTCTCTCTCCCTCTAAGAAGAAGACCTCTCTCTCTAGGAAGAAGATCTCTCATCTAAAAAGAAGAAGCCTTTTCTTTCCGCTTTCACTTTGAAAAAGGAGTGTCTCTCACTCTCAAGTAGGAACTAATGTTGAAACCCCTTTTTTTTCTCCTCATTTTAATTTTCTTCAACTCCCCCCTTTACTTTTGAATTTCTCTTCCTTCTAGGTACCATTCTCCAACAAAAAAAAAAAAAAAAAATCAAAGAATCAAGTTTTGTTGATGGTTGTTAGATTTTCACATTGCAAAATGAAAATATAAATCTTTGTCCAGGTTTAACTAAATTTCATTTGAAAAGTGTTCATATGACTTAAAAATACACGTTAGAATATTGGTATTTTTTTTAAGAAAGTCTAATGATTTACAAGTAGAAATACATGGGTAAATATACACAAAATATAGCCTAAATAAAGGAAGTCTAAATAGGGATAATCTAGCCTAAATTAGAGGGAATTTACAAATCAAATATGCATAAAGGTAACACCCTCCCTTAAACTCAAGGTGGTAGAGTAGAGACCAACTTGAGTTTGTGAAGTAACTGAGAGAAATAGCTAGGTGATAATGCCTTTGTGAAGATATCAACAAATTGTTCGGTAGTAGAGATGGATCGTAAGGTGAGGGTGTTTCTCTGAAGATGATGACGAACGAAATGACAATCATTTTCAATATGTTTTGTACATTCATGAAATACATCATTATGAGTAATCTGAATAGCACTGTGATTGTCCCAATGAAGTATAGTAGCTGGCTTTTGAGGGACACCAATATACGCAACAAGCCAACAAAGCCATAGTAACTTAGATGTAGCATTAGTAAGATCACGATATTCAGATTCAATACTGGAATATGAAACAAACATTTTGCTTCTTACTTCGTCACAAGATAAGAGAATCTCCCAAGTAGAAGTAATAACCTATCGTGGAACGTCAATCAATGGGATCACCAACCCAATCAACATCTAAGTAGCTGGAAAACACTAAAGATGACTGACAAGAAAATTTTAATCCATGACGAAGAATGCCCTTGACATATCGTAGAATGCAAAGAACAACTATAAAATGTATAGACCGGGGAGCAACCATGAATTGACTTTAAGCGATATCTAGAAGTGTTATAATGAGATAAATGAGGCTGCCAACTAGTTTTCGATATAGAGTGGCATCTTTGAGAGGAACACCATCAAACGGAGTTAAGCGAACATTCGAATTTAGTGGTGTTGGAGATGTAGCAAAATCAGTAATACCAGATCGAGCCAGGAGATCAGAAGCATATTTAACTTGAGACAAGTAGTATCCATTAGAACATGGTGACGCCTCAAGGCCAAGAAAGTAACTGAGTGGTCTCAAGTCTTTCATCTCAAAATGTTGCCCCAGGTAGGTTTGCAAATCAGATATAGCCTGAGGATCATCACTTGTAATTATCATACCATCAACATAAAGGAGTACGAGGACAATACCTTGAGGAGTCTGACTTAGAAAAAAATTTGTATCATGGGGACTAAAGATAAACCCAAGATGAGTGGTAGATGAACTAAATGTGGCAAACTAGGCTCATGGAGCTTGTTTCAGACCATATAAGGCTCGACGAAGAACGCATACCTTTTGAGGTGGAGGTGAGGTACCAGGGGGAGGTTTGATATACACCTCCTCAGATAGAGTCTCATTGAGAAACACATTTTTAACATCTATTTGCAGAAGAGACCATTGTTTGGCAATTGCAACAACTAAGAGATTATGAACGACTGTCATTCGAGGCATTTGAGCAAATGTCTCTTCATAATCAATGGCATATTCTTGAGAATAACATTTTGCAACAAGACGAGCTTTATACCGTTTAATAGACCCATCAGAATGAGTTTTAATTTTATAGAGCCACTCACAACCAATGGTTCTTTTCCCAGGGACAAGATAAGTAATAAATGAGGAATAAGCTTTAGAAAAGCTCCATGGTTGCGTGGATTTGCCTAGAGTGTGAAGTGGTTGAGTAGGACCATTTTCCAAAATATGACTACGTTGTTTACAATACCTACACTCAATTGTAGGGCAATCAACAAATTTATGACTATGTAATTTACAATTTTTGCAGAAAAGAGACCCATAGTTTTTGGCCATGAGAAATGGGTGAACCAAATCACTCAAACCAACCCAAACCAAATAAACCAAGTTGAGCCAAGGATTTAAAAATAAGCTAGACTAGAATCAATTGAACCAACTAATTTCACTTAACCGAACTAGAGTTTAAATTAACCAATGATTTTTGGCGTGAGTAGAGAAACAACGTTGGAGATTTGTACATATGGCCTAAATTGAAGGGCTCAAATGAAATTTGGTCACCTTCTTGATTTTCAATGAAAAATGGCCTTCTGTTGGTGTTAGTGTTGTGTGAATTTATAGATTTTCAATGAAATATGTCCTTATTTTTTCCCTTTTTATGCGTTCTCATCATTTTTCTTTTATATTTCTTTGCATCGAGCATCAAACACAACATAGAGTATACTCTTTGTCACTTTCCCGTAAAGCTCTTTGTAACTTTTCCAAACTTCGATGCGGCCAAGTCCGGTGAGCTCAAGAGAGAAAGAATGAGAGCAAGAGCGAGAGAGAGCGACGTTGGGAGGCCCAAATAAGTGAGGTTGGAATTTGACCATAAAGTTAACTAGTCAACTTTCTCTCGCTCTTTTGGGCCACCCAACCTCGCTCTCGCTCTCACTCTCGCTTCTTTCCTCCCTCACAATCTTATCTCTCTCGCTCTCTCTCTCACTCTCGCTTTTGCTCTCTCTCGAGCTCACTAGAGTTGATCGCGCTGAAGTTTGGAAAAGTCACAGAGTCTCGCTCTCACTATTTTCTCTCTCACGCTCGCTCTCTCTCTCTCTCGCTCTTTCTCTCTCTCTCTCTCTCGCTCTTTCTCTTTCTCTCTCTCGCTTTTTTTCTCTCTCGCTTTCGCTCTCTCGAGCCCTTTTTCTCTCGAGCTCACCGGAGTTGGTCACATCAAAATTTGGAAAAGTCACAAAGTCTCGCTCTCACTCTCTCTTGCTCTTTCTCTCTCGAGCTCACCTGAGTTGGTCACGTTGAAGTTTGTAAAAGTCACAAAGAGTTTTACAGGAAAGTGACAGAGAGTATACTCTATGTTGTGTTTGATGCTCAATACAAAGAAATAGAAAAAATATGATGAGAAATGCATACAAAATAGTAAAAAAGAAGAAGAAGTCGTATAAAAATAGAACAAAAGTAAATAAATATAAAAAAAAAAAAACAGAAGAAGAAATGCATAAAAAAAACATAGAAAAAATAATTAAAGAAAAAAAAGAAAAAGGAAGATGGTGGGAACCGAGAGACAAGAGCGAGAGTCGAGAGCGGAAGTCATGTGGATGCCTTCAGATAACGATTTTGAGATAGTTTGGTAAATTCACATGATGTAGACGTCAATAGAAGGCCATATTTCACTTGGGCCCTTCAATTTGGGTCATTTGTACAAATTTCTCGAACAACGTGGCGTGAGCAAAGAAACAACAATTTTTGTTTCAGACTTCACAAATTTTTGTGAAGCAGAGAAACAACGTGTTGTGAGCAGACGCATTGCTGAAGCTGGAGCAGATAGAGGCAAACGGAGCTGGAGCGAATAAAGGCGTGGAGGCGAACGTTGAGGAGCAAACAGAGGCGGATGAGCAAAATGTCGAATTTAGTTGTTTTTGATCGGATAGAGGCAGCCGAACCTTAGGAACAAAGGCATCGACATAGATCTGAGCTTTACACATTGTCAAACAGGTGGGAATCGAGTAGGTTGATCAGATTTAAGCCACGGGTGTGTCGACGGTCAGATGCGAAAGCAGGGTCTATTAGAATTGGAATTTCAACCAGATCTAGGTGTTTTTCGAGCTATGGAAAGGAAAGCTGATAGCGACCGTAATGGTGACGATGGAGTCGATGGAGCAGATTAGATGGCAGCAGCTGCAACTCGAAAAAACCCTGAGAGTAGGCTTTGATATCATGTTAAAAGATTGGTATTTTTTTTAGAAAGCCCGATGATTTACAAGTAGAAAGACATGGGTAAATATACACAATATAAACTAAATAAAGGAAGTCTAAAATAGGGATAATCTAGCCTAAATTAGAGGGAATTTACAAATCAAATATGCATATAAGGTAACAATACAAAATCAAAGAAGAAGAAGACCACTGCTGAAACCCCACAACCACGTTCTTCACAAAAAGTGAGATTCACCGACCCGACTTGCCTCATTACCAAAATGTATCAGCTTAGGTCAGGTTTTGTCCGTACAAAACCAATTCAGGTTGGGTTTTATAGAAAATCAATCTGACCTAATTTGCTTACACTCCTACTAATTACATTGATAGATTATTTTAGCTAAATCATTTCTCTTGTTAATTTTATTTCTGTAGAAGAAATTGAAGCATATTTCATCTCCAAACTCTCCCATTGCTCTCCATAATCCCCATAGCGAATAGTAGAAATCGACGACAATGGCAAAGGCTTACTACTGGTAGGTAACCGGAGCACAAATCAATGTCAAATTGAGGTGTTCCTCTGTCGATAGGAACAAAAGAAACAGATTTAGAACCTATTTGCTTGGAGTTTTATTTAACGGTTTATATACTATATACTATGTACATTTTGTTTTCAATTTCAAATATATATGAGTTTATTTTAGATAATCTGAGGACGTCATTTATCTTAGTTTATCTTCTAATTTATTGTATGTTAGCATTAATATTACATAATATGGAGTATATATTTGCAAAATAACTAAATATGCATTTGTATATATGACAAAATATGTAAAATATATACCAAAAAGACTAAAATTAAAATATAAAGTATATATTATATAATAACCTTAAATTTGTACTTGCTCTAAATATATTTGAAATAAACCTCGTTTATAAACAAAAAAAAAAAAAAAAAATGAAACAAATGAAACTAAAGAGTTATAACCATATTTCTACGTTAAATGTAATTCACCAAAATTTGGGAGAAACTAAAGAGTTATAACCATATATCTACATTAAATATGATTCACCAAAATTTGGGATTCTAAATTTTAAGTCAAAACTAGAAATCTTAAAAAAAATAAAAAAATAAAAATGATTGGACAAATTGGAAAAGAAATAAAATCTATTAAAACTCATAAATTAATGGATATATGCAAATGGAGAATCATTAATACCATTTTATAAAGTAAAAAATTAAATTATGTAAATAAGAAAGTAAATCAATATTATGAATTTTCTAAAATTTGAATGAAAAGGTTAATTTGGTCCAAAATTAGAGCTAAAAGCTTTTATTGAAATAATTCAATTTTTAGGACATTTATGAAATTAATGGCATTCAAATGATTTTTTTTGTGTAAAAATCTCTTTTAAATATAAATGACCAAGTTAAGAGGTAATTGTTTTATAATTTTGTTTAAATGTAACCATAAATATTATAATTGACTTTTAACTTTTAACCAGTATCTTTTCAAAAAAAAAAAAAAAAAACTTTTAACAAAGTATTCATTATCATGAAACTTTTTAATTAGATTAAAACATCAAATTATATGGCTTTAACATTTTTTTTCTTAGTAAAAGGAGTTGTGGTTTGAGGATTTGAACTTCCAACTTCAAAAAAAAAGTACATGTCAATTAGTACCAAACTATGTTCTAGTTGACCAACGTAGCTTTTAACTGTTAGGTGTTTTGATATTAAATTATTATGAAAAAAAACATGGGGCAATTGCAATGGGTAACACTTATACGGTTGTTAATTAACAACATTTTTAAAGAATTGCAAAGGAAAATTGCTATTTCTAACCCAAAAAGTTTTTTATGGGACAAAACTAACCTCTTTTTTAAAAACTTTTTTTTCTAACCCTTTTTTTCAACTTTTTAGAGCTTCAGAGGTGGGTCCCACATGGTGAAATGACATTAATACCCCCAAACACCATCTTCCTCATCACTGAAACCATTGTCTTCTTCCCTAAACCCACCCTGTGACCATCTTCTTCCCTAGAGTCCTTTTTTTTTTTAGAATACTCTCTAATTTCTGTCATTTGTGGTAAAACTCATCCTATGTGACTCAATTTTTGGAAATAAACCCACAAAGAACTTCTTTGAAACGCTGATTTATGAAAATTTAGGTTTTCAAATAGTTGGCAGTAAAAAACGAAAAAGAAAATCCAAAATTTTCAAGTAGTGGAGGTTTAATATGTGTAGGAAATGTTTGAAATCAGATAGAAAAAGAATTTGGTATGTGTTTTTTGCTCGATCTCATTTTTCCCATAAGTTCATGTTTTCCGTAAGTTAAACGAGTTTATGAGAAAAGTGACAGAATGCCCAAATCTCATAGAGTATATGCCAACTTTCAGGAAATTTGGGCATTCTATGACTTTTCTCATAAGGTTTCTAACATGACCTTACGGGAAAAGTCACAAAATGCCTAAAATTTTCAAAAATTGGCGTGTATTTTGGCTTTCTATGAATATCGTCTCGCTAGTATCGTTCTCGCTTTCAATAGTCTCGCTCTCTCTAATATCGTTTCGCTTTCTATGGAATTGTCGCTGATCTCGCTCTAATTTCTATCATTTGTGGTAAAACTCATCCTATGTGACCCAATTTTTGGAAATAAACCCACAAAAAACTTCTTTGAAACGCTGATTTCTAGAAATTTTAGGTTTTCGAATAGTTAGCGATAAAAATGGAAAAGAAAATCCAAAATTTTCAAATAGAGGAGGTTTGATATGTGTAGGAAATGTCTGAAATAAGATAGAAAAAGAATTTGGTATGCATTTTTTGCTCTCATGTTTCCTGTAAGTTGAACGAGTTTACGAGAAAAGTGACAAAGTGCCCAAATCTCATAGAGTACACGACAATTTTTTGAAAATTTGGGCATTCTATGACTTTTCCCGTAAGGTTTCTAACAAGATCTTATGGGAAAAGTCCCAGAATGCCTAAATTTCCTGAAAGTTGGCATGTATTTTGGTTTTCTATGAATATCGTCTCGTTAGTCTCGCTCCCGTAAATTGGTGTGTACTCTATGAGATTTGGGCATTCTATCACTTTTCCCGTAAACTCGTTCAACTTACGGGAAAATTGATAGCGAGCAAAAAACGCATACCAAATTATTTTTCTATATGATTTTAGACATTTCCTACACATATTAAATCTTCTCTACCTGAAAAATTTGAATTTTCTTTTTCGTTTTTTACAGCTAACTATTCGAAAACCCAAATTTTTAGAAATCAACATTTCAAAGAAGTTTTTTTGTGGGTTTATTTCCAAACATTGGGTAACATAGGATGAGTTTTACCACAAATGACACAAATTAGAGAGTACTGTAAAAATAATAGACTCTAGGGAAGAAGATGGTCTCAGGGTGAGTTTAGGGAAAAAGACAATGATTTGAGTGTTGAGGAAGATGGTTTTTGGGTGTATTAATGTCATTTCACCATATGGGATCCACCTCTGAAATTCTAAAATGTTGAAAAAAGGGTTAAAAAGAGAAGTTTTAAAAAAGAGGTTAGTTTGTCCCATAAAAGACTTTTTGAGTTAGAAATGACAATTTCTCATTTGCAAATATAACAAAGTATATTTGTGAGAGGCTCAATTAGCGATATAGTCTGGTCGAAGGTTAGATCTAAATTTTACTATATCTACAAACTCTTTTTACATTGTGCTCTATCTGCTAATGCTTTAGGTTTGATTTCTATATTTACAAAAGCCTCCAAATATAAAGAGGTTTATATCCTATCGATAACTAATAATTAGTACATAAGACACACAAATTATTATCTTTAGAAAAAAAATACTTTTTTGGTCCTTGAATATTTATGACTTTTTATGACTGTGTGCATTTGGTCTTTGATGTTTCAAATCAGTTGTTTTAGTCCCTGAGTTATCAAAAATAGGTTTAAAAAGTCATTCTATTTAAAAATTCATTAAATTTAAATAAGATAAATGATTGGATGCTGATGTGGCAATATGATTTGAAAAGAATTTATAAGTTAGGTTCTGCACTTATGCTAGAAAATTTACAATTGCTTCACTGCTTCCTTTATCCATTTTTTTCTCCCCCTTTGAAATCCACAGCAAATCACTTTTAATTTTACCAGCTACTTTCGATTAGCTCCTACTAAACAAAAATACAACAGATTTCACTTATGGAGGGGAGTTAGTGAGTTATTTGAAAGATGAGAGAGATAGAGAGAACTAAGAGGTAAAGATAGTGAAGAGGGGATGAGAGAGAAAGATGAGAGAAAGAAGCTCTAAGATTAAAAATATAATTTTTTTTTTCAACTCATTTTGTCACATTAACATCTACTCATTTATCTTATTTAAATTTAATGAGTCTTTAAATAGAAGCATCTTTTAAATTTATTCTTGAAAACTCAAGAACTAAAATGGCTAATTTAAAACATCATAAACCAAATGCACACATTCATAAAAATTTAAGGAACAAAAGGGTACTTTTTCCTTATAAAGATAAAAGTTTGTTGATTCATTCTCTTCTAGCATTTTTTTGAACAGAAAAGAAATAGTAACTTTTCATACATTACAAGGACAAAAGCAGGGTTTGATTTTTTTGCTCTATAAAAATAAAATTGTATTTAATCATGCGTAATCTTAAATAATTATAAAGAACAAAACAATCAATGATTTGTTTGGATTATTAAGATTAGAAAAAAACAAAGTATCGTTTTCTATTTTAGAATGGATTGATAATTAAAGAGTCAGCATGATTTGTAATACTAAGAGAGGAGAATTGTTTTGTTGTCCATATTAATTATGTTATACACTTTGTCGGCCGCATATTGTAATAGTATTGAGAATATTATAATTATATATTTTAGGTAAATTAAGGTGTATGGTTTGAAAATTCGAATAGGTTTACATTTACATGTTTAAAACTGTTGGGAATCACTTTAGGGCAACGCTCATAGCAAAAGTCAATTGGAAAAGGACTTTTGTTCCACATTGAGGAATTAAACAATACTAAGAGGGTATAAGTATAAACACATGCAATAGAAATTTCTAAATTGTAGTTGTGGTGGAGTAAGTTCTTTCCCCACACACGCATGTTTTTAAATTGTAGAAATTTCTAATAGAAATTTATAAATTGTAGTTGTGGTGAAATTTCTAAACTACACTCCATTTGAATTTTATTGTTCTAAGAACGTTTTTTAAAAAAATTAAGTTCAGATCCATTATTTTTGGATTGACATTATTGTGACCTAGCAGTTTTTGCCTATTTCTCTTCATCTTCATGTTTCTTCTTCTTCTTCCTCTCCTTCATATAGAAGGGTATTTTCCAAGATCTGAGCTTCTATTTTCTACTTATTTATTTTTTTTTCTATCTATTATTTTTGAGCATATTTCTGATGATTCCATTCCTTTCTCCGGTGAGTGCATGCTTGAGTTTGGACACTGTGTGAACCTTCGAGAGCAACCGACAGTAGTGATTTAGCACCATGGTCGTGTTGAATTTTGTTTTCAAGACAATGATTTTTCTATGATATAACAATGATTGACATTTGGTTCCTAAAATTTGAAAGCAAAATTTTCAAATGTCGATCAAAAACCGTAAGGTCCTCCTCGATTTCTCTAAGTTGGAGCCACTTGATGGAGCAAATTATCGTTGATGGTCCTAAAAGTTGTTAATTTGCTTTGAACAGCTAGAGGTCGAATACGTCCTCACCGCAAAATGTGTAACGACCCCACTTTTCTAACATTTACTAACAAGACGTTACTACATGCATCCATAAACTTGGAACACAACTTTTGATCCAAAATGAAAGAACATAATTTATTTAAAATATTCAGATTGAAATAAATAATTTTCTCAACATAAAACAATTTTTCTCAGAGTCCCCTAAAGGCATAAGTTTAAAATAGTTTAAATGATTAAAAATCCCAAACATTTTGACTACGAAAGACTGAAATAGGTAAAAACATGGAAAACATGTGCCAAAGTATGGATTAGTCCCATTGGCACAGTTACAGATTCTTCTTGTCATTCGCCAGTTTGTCCTTACCTTTATCTGAAAAATGTAATATAAGAAAAGGTGAGTATAACAATGCTTAATAAGTGACGCACTACCGATGCCAATTAGGTGAACTTGTTTGCTTTCTTATCATAGTCATAGATGTACACATTATAACATAGCCATAGGTTGCGAACCCGAAGGCACGCAAACATTGGTAATGATCCCAAATGGTCACAATCCTAAGCATAAATAATGATCCAAAGGAACAAACAATTATAGGCATAAGTAGTGAACTTGAAGGTTCACAGTCGTAAGATGTACACGACCATATAGGAAAAATAACAGACATCCTTAACCTAACATGCACCCAACAACCATTAGGCTTCATAACATAATTGTATTATCATCACTGTCATAGCAAGCATACAAAACACGAACATAGGGACTCATGTCATATTTATATAAACATAGGGCTTCTGACATGCTTTCAACAATCCTTACATTCAAGAAGCTCAACCAGTCATTCCAAGAAGTTAATGACATGCTTCCAAGGAATATATTCAACATAACATAATCAACGTGGTTAGAGTGCCTGGGTTAAAGGCTATTAGTATTTATGACCTAAATCTTGTGAGTCTTGTAGTTTATAAATTGTAAATACAAATGATTTATTTAATAAAATAAGAAGCAATTTATTTGATATTTAGATTGCATTAACTCAATCCAATAAACTAAAATCCAAGGTTATTTCATGTAGCTTGAACAATATGTGGTAGACATACAAGTGGATCATGTTTAAGTAATAACCTAAAAGGTCTGCAGTGTATGGACAATGTTAGGTGTCTTATCTTAGTGACATTGTGGATACGACCCACTTTGTAAATGTTAAAAGAGTTGTAAGTGTTACAAACGATTTGATCCAAATTGTTCATGTGCAGACATGCGAGTGGGAGTATCATATACATGAAGGAATCGAATTCCTTTGCGGAAACGTATGATCACTTTTTGTCCCCATTTTGTTATCGGAATTAAATTATAGGATAGTACAAAAACAATACGATTAAGTATGCTTTCATAGGAGAAGGAATAAGAATAATACCTTTGTAGAACTATCTTCTAAACTTCTCCTAGAGTTGATGAAGTTATAGCAGGAACAAAATTCCCATACTATACATCACCACTTGGCCTTCTTTGTTATTCTCTTTGGATAAGGAGGTTTGTGGGAACCTTGTGAAAGTGGAGTGGATAGTGGGGTGCTCTCACATATTGTTTTCAATATTTGTATTATGAATACATAGGGATATACAGAATAAGAAACCATTGGAAAATTCTCTTTGAAATTCTCTCAAGAAATCTACCAAAGAATATCTATTCTTTTTCTTCCCTTACACCAGCAAAAAGAGTTTGGATTCCACAATCCAATTCCTTGCCAGAGTTATAGCAGGGAAGTCCTAAACGGTGGTGTCCTTTTTTGTTCGTGTTTTTTTGGAAATCAGTACCAGAGAAAGCTTGGAGAAGTTGAAGAACAATTCTTCTTAAGTTATTTTTCTCAACCTTAAATTGCATGCTTAATCTGTTTTATTTTTTATTCTGTGATTTCTTTATCCCAATTCACATATAAAAACAATAAAACGTTTTTGCATTAGGATTCGTTCCCTTGAGAGGCAAACCAATAGTTGCCACTTACCTCAAATTGGGCCAAAATAAAATAATTCATGCGCAAATCTAGAATCAATTCCTATAACATAAACCAAATTTGCTTAGTTATTTGTTCAAGAACACCAATCTCCTTCTCAAAGCCTCTAAGAACTTTCCCAAATCAAAGCTGGACCCAAAATTGAATCTCAACTTTACTCAGTGATCCGTACCTAAGTACAATCCAAAGGAAAGGGAAATAAATCAAAATTTCAGCAACTAACAATCACTCACAAATGAAGTTACCAAGTCTAAGAACTCACTAAAATCCACCCAAAATTGGTATCCAATACTGTTCGACAACATGCTTATTGAAGGAGTTAGGAACATAAATATGGAAGCAATTATGATCTAAAGCACTCTAACTACATCAATTTTAGTGATTAAACATGCTTGTTCTCACCAAAAAACAGAGCTTTGTTATTTGTTGTAGCTCAAAATTGAAACGATTTCCTCCAAGATTTTTATCACGACTACTTCGTGGAGTACCACAAGAGACTTTCTCGTTATTCTTTGGCCTTAGAACAGATTGTAGAATCCAAATTATGGTGAATTTGGAGCAAATTTGAAGAAAGTTGAGAGTTTTGAAGAGTTTGTGAGTTGGAGAATTTCAGCAAATTCCACCAAAATTCTTAACCCAATTTCAATTTTTCTTTCTTCTATATAAAGAAGAATACATGCAAATCAGATTTGCTATGAAATTGATACCAAATTTGGTGATTAACCAAGTGGATTAGGAGGTGGAAGAAGGTGGGTTAAGGGTGTTTCTAAAATACCCACCTCCTACTTCTACCATGCAAAATTGGAAATTCCAATTTTAAAAATGAATTTCTAAAATTCATTTTAAAATTGAATTTATTTTTTTCAATTTCTTTAAAAATTAATTATATTAAATTAATATTAAATATCAAATTAATAATTTTTTCCACTTATCCCGGCTTTTCCAACCCGTCAATCTCTATTCATCAGATTAGATTCATCAGATTAATATTTAAATCACATTTAAATATTTACAACTCTCTATTTTCGTTTAATTCATAATTAAAACAAACAAACCGTAAAACTTATTCCTTAAACCAATTTGAACATTTTCAAATTCTTTCATCACACCGTTTTACAGCTTAGTACATGAGCTAACAAGGGGACCTAGTGAACATACAGATCATGAGCTCCAACGATCTAAAATTAATCAGCTAAACTCTTTAACCTAGTTAATTAACATTCGTTAACTACTGGGACATTCCACTATAGCCCAATAGCTGCACTCTCCTCACTGTATATATATTTATGTCCACTTTATGTAACCATGATTAGTAAGTTGATCTTTCACAAGTTGTTCGTAATTATAGTTGGGTCAAAATTACTGTTTTACCTCTGTAATTACATCCTATTCCTTAAGTTCCATTGATCCTCTAATGAACAATTGGTTTGTGATCCGACTATCAAACCAAGTCCCTCTCAGGCCAATGAAAGGGTGGGTCCCCTTGTCCAAGGCCCGGAGTCATTACTTAAAGGAACAATTCCTCTACTAACCTAGAATTAGGCATGAGTATATTCCATCTTGTAAGACCATGTCCCCAGCTATCTACCTGGTCTTATCCCTAAAATGGTAGACTTATTGAGTCAGCGAACTCGGGTCACTCTCATCCATGCAAATTAAAGGATAATCCCAAATAAACAGGAATTCATAGCTAGCTCAGGATTAAGATCGAGTTACTTAGGTCATCATATTGAAATAATCAGTCTTAATAGTAAATAGAGTTATAAAGTAAAAGTGATTATCTAATGCTCCAATCTTATGCAACCTTATTGCATAGGATGCCCCCACTCGCATGTCTTTACATGAACGATATAGGATCACACTGGTTGTATCAAATAAAAAGTGGGCCACATCCATAGTGTCCTTTGGATGAGTTACCCAACCTTATCCCTATATTATAGACCATTTTGGCTATTATTTGAACTTTGATCAATAACATCTTCACTGAATAAACTTCAATAACAACTTTATTGAAAATAGAATATGTTTGTTGTTTACAAACCACGAGTTTTAAGATATAAAACGCGACATATTGTTGTTCTAAAGGTGTAACGCATAAGTTATATTACAAAATAAGCTTTCCTATATTTAACCCAAGTATAAAATAAAAATGAGGTTTCTCGGTGAGTCCGCGGTCGAACACAAAGATTTCGGTTTAGATTAGTTCTTAAGTAAATGTGAATGGTTTCGTGCCTATATGAAATCAAAAGTATTTTTAAGAGTATAAAACTATAAACATACTAAAAACAGTGGATGTAGGTGTAAATGAGGTGCACAACAGTTGGCCGCAATAGTAAAATATGAATGGGAAAAACAGGGTTAGGAGTCGTTATCATCTATCATTTGAAATCTACTTAGACTTTTTTCCATGTACTCAATCACATTTGGGACTCACCTTTTGGTGGATAAGCCACATAAATCATATTTCTATGAAACATGCTTAAAGATTGTTTGAACTTGGTTATTTCTATTTCTAGAAATACTAGTTACTTTGCCTAATCACTTGCTCTTTCAAGTAGTTGATTATAGCTACTTATTTCGATTAGCTAAATGGAAACAAACAATGAGTTTAAATGCATTAAGAAAAATGAATAAGCCACATAAATCATATTTCTATGATAACTTTCCCCACACCCTTAAGAGAGTTAGTTACTCATGGTATGAATAATAAAATTGGAAAGGATAAGAGAAATGGAACTCGTGATAGATGAGTGAAAATACTGAATATGATAAAGTTGTTACAAGAATATTCACTGTCTTGAAATAAAAATGTAAACAACTAAATAAAAGTAGAGAGGTAAGAAAGCAAGTTGTCAAGTCAGCGTAACAAGGTCTTGCTTCCGGTGGCGATAGGTGCATGCTTCACTATGTGAGGTTGTGGGTGGTTGGTCGGTGAGAAGATTACTTTCTCGAGCTCGCTATCTCTAATTTGTCTTCTCTTACGAAAATGGTAGCTCCTTAAGGATAGCCAAAGTTCTAGTGTTTCGACAATATTCCTTTGCCTTCGGAGTTGCCTATTTATGGGGTCTGCATTGTACTATGAGATGTTGATATTTCATTGGTGACATTCTACAGGCTATGCGTCTACATCTCGTCATCTTTTGACCGTAGGTGGCTAATTGCAGTGCTATAATTAGGACCAGTACTACTATCGGGGTCAGTTCTGAATCGAGCCAGAATATCTTCTAAGGATTCGGCTACAAATGTCAGAGATCATGAGGCATGCGTCTTAGATTTCTTGGTCCTATGTCTGAATATTTGTTCGATGCATGTGTTCACCCCTAGCACTTTTCCTACAAAAATAAGGCGTTTATATTGGATTAACTTCAATAAGACATCTTAAGCAATTCAACATATTGAATACATCGAAGATAATTTAACCAAAATTTATCCCATATTGACGCATGATTCATTAAATTCCCTCCATTATTCTAAAAAAAGAAGTATAATAACTTATAATCTACAAGTTATCATAGATTCATTTTCTTTTTGGCATGCTTCACGAGGATCTAATTAATTACACATATACATTTTTTTAAATCCTAATTACTTTTATAATATAAACTCACATTTTCCTTTTCTTTTTCTTTTTTTAAACAACCAATTAATCCTAATTCCTTAATATATATATATTTCTTTCCCTTTTTTCTCTTAAATCACCAAATTAAATCCAAACTCCAAAATACTTAACCAACTTCTCTTAATTTAAATTTAAATTTCCAAATCTCAAACACTCATACTTTAAATTGAATTATTTTAACTCAATAACTCAATTTTAACCTCAAAACTCAAAATATCACTTAACCAACTTTTCTTAAATTAAATTCAAATTTCCAAATCACAAACCCTTGTACTTTAAATTGAATTATCTTAACTCAATAACTCAATAACTCAATTTTAGCTGCAAAATTCAAAATATCACACGAATAATTCAAAATAATTAAATTAAAATTACCTAAAAATTTGAGGTGTCACAAAATGTCTTGACAAAATGGTTCCTGCAACCAAAACGGTTCCTATACTGCTATTGTTCTAGAATCGTCCAAAGACAACAAGATTGTCAGTGGCCATCTGCTTAATCATGTGACAGACTTGTTATTCGATTTGTTTGTGGTCTAGAAATCGGCAAAGGTATGGAGGAGACTATACAGGTCGTAAAACAATTTTTCTATAATAATATGGATAATATGGGTAAGATTCATATTAAAATTATAGATTAAAATCAATATGAATGAAATTTATATTAAAACTATAGGTCATATAAGAGATATTTATTTGAAACGGAAACAATCTAAAAATATAACACATCTTTAAAATATTAGTTGAAAGACAAGTGCAATGGACGTGGATTATAACATTTTTGACATAAATCTTAATAATAAATTTTAAATTATGATTTAATTATCTTTAAACCTGAAATTTTGATTCAATAGTCATCGAGTTTAGTTAATAAATATTTGAAATAAAATGAAGTAATTTAAAAATAGTGCGTAAAACTATGTATTTCTTGTTTCAAGTTAATTTCCAATGCATATGAAATATTTTGAATGTTGTTAAGAAATTTTTAGACAATTTTTAAAAGGGAAATAAAGTTCTTAAATGAATATATATATACTTATAATTAAATTTAAAATTTAAATAGTTTGACATAAAATTTTGATTATTATTTTATTGGTTAATTCTTTTACAGTTATTTGAATGTAGTGACTTTAGGAGGAAAAAAAATTAATAAAAGCCAAATTTATATGTTTCTTTTAAATGAATCTTCTTGTTTTTAGGAAAAAAGTTTGCTGGTTAAATTATATATACATATATAACCTATCATCAAAGTATTTTTACGTTGTATTTGATTTAAAAAGTATATAACAAGCATTTGATATAAGTGTTCTAAATTCCAAATAATACAATACATAAGTGAATAACAGTATAAGATTATTCTATTTCATTAATCTAAGAAAAGTAAAAAAGATTTTAACATTTCTGTGAATTTATGTTGTGGAAAAAATACATAAAAAAAAACTTATATTATAGAATGAGAAATAGAGGGGAGAATGAAAACAGTCATTGAGGAAAAGTTACACATTGAACGAAAATTAAGAAAATTAAACAAACTAAATTATAAAGAAGTGATTAAATACATCGAAACATAAACTATAAGTATTCTAATATATAATCCAATGTTTCATTTTTAAGTGACAAAATCAAAGTTGCACATCCTTTTAATTATCTTTTGTGTGTGTATATATCGAGAAATGTCTCATTATAGAAGGGAACAAAATAAAAACATTGATAGAAATATATGATTAATCAAATAAATCTTTATCTATTTAAGATCTAAAAATAAAAAACTCTCATTTACGTGTTTAATTTCAATGCTATGAATAAAGAAAATTATGGGAAAAAGTTGATACAAAGGAAAGATTTAACTAAAAGAATCCAATTTGCTCTCCAACACAGTCTAAATCCATGCAAATTCAAGATTTAAGTGTGTCATTCATAAAATTCTAGAATAGTAATCAAAAACGCATAATAATTTCAAGTTGAAATAATGACAATACCTCTACATGAGAAATAAGTTGATGGATTCTCAAGGTTGCCTCTTGACTTTTCATAATCGAATGAATCTCCATCCAATTAAAATTAAAAAAAAAAAAAAGTTAATTTCAATGGCTAGGAATCTAAAAAAATAATTAAAGCAATTGATACACGTGAAAGATTTAACAAAAAAACCCAATTTACTTTCCAACACAATCTAAATTCACGCAAATCCATAAGTGTTTATCTCATAAAATTTTAAACAATAAACAAAAATGCATAAACATTTGTGTTCAAATAACAATCGTAGAAGAAATAAATGAATGAGTTCTCAAGTGGTTTACTTTTCATAATCAAATGAATCTCCATCTAATTAAAATCTAGCAAAAAGATTTTAACTTCAATAGCTAGAAATCTAAAAAAGATTAATTTAAAAATGGATACAAATGAAAGATTTAGCCAAAAATAATCCAATTTGCTCTCCATCACAATCTAAATTCATGCAAATCCAAGTTTTAAGTGTTTCACTCAATAAAAAACTAAAAAGTAAACAAAAATGCATAAAGATTTAGGGTTGAAATAACAATGTTACCTCTAATTAATGGCTCAAAGTTGCCAGTTAACTTTTCCCAATCAAATGAATCTCCATCTAATTAAAATCTAACAAAAAAAAAAAAAAAACTTTAATTTCAATGACTTGGAATCTAAAAAAATATTAATTAAATAATCGATACAAATGAAAGATTCAATGTAAAAGATCCAATTTGCTTTCCAATCCAATCTAAATGCATGGAAGTCCAAGATTTAAGTGTTTCACTCATCAAAATCTAAAAAAAGTAAACAAAAATGCAAAAATAGCCTTTTTGAAATGATTGAAGGTTAACATGAAAGTTAATCAAAACACAAATAAAAGAAGAAAAAGGTAGAAAAGGCCCAAAGGAAATGGAAAGTACCAAAAGAGAAAACGCAATGGAGAAAAGAAGAGTTGAGAGAGCATATGTAAATTCTTCCAATATTAAGGAAAGCATAGTAGAGCATGTATCAAATACCTCCAATATTAAGGAAAACACGGTAGAGCATGTATCAAGTACCTCCAACATTAAGGAAAACACAGTGAACATGTATCAAATAGAAAGAGAATAGTAGTAATAGAGTTTAGGCGAAGGATATGGGAGCCGATGAAGAACTCATGTGAGTGATGGGCAGGACGGTGAAGGAAGCGAGAAAAAAAAACCAAAATAAGGGAGACAATGTTTCTCAATTAGAATATGAAAAGATTATAGGAAGTGTTATGTGTTTTATGAACTACACCTGACCTGATATTGCATATGCTGTGAGCAGATTGAGTAGATATACTTATAATCTTGATAAAAATCATTGGATTATTCTTCATCGTCTATTGAAGTATCTTAAGGGTACAATAGACTATTGTTTGCATTTTAATAAGTTCCCTGCCGTGTTAGAAGGGTATTGTTATGTCAATTGGGTAATAGACAACGATGAAGTAAGCTCCACTAGTGGATATGTGTCACATCCCAACCCACGTTACCTTCTAACCTAGGTAGAGATGCAAGATTAGCAAGTATTGACCCTTTTACAACATTTATTGTGTAACCTGTTTCCTTTCTAAAGCGAATTGTTAACCTGGTAAACAATTTGAGTATAAGCATAAACATACATCTCACATTTCATTACCATACAATCTAGTGTTAAAGACTTCATATATATACATACATTTAAAACTATTTATAACAATCCAAATGGCAAGTTTACATTCTTTCCCAATCCTAGTCTATATGAACATGAACATCTCAAAGTTCATTTCGTATAAAGGAACTAGACCACTCAAGAATTTGTAGCTAAGGCAGATAAGGTTGAGTAAGCTAAGCACGAGGAACTTGCTGGCTACTTGGAGAATAAGAAAAACAAAGGAAACCCGTGAGCTAGATTACCTAGTGAGTGACAAGCAATACTCAAGTAACTTAACATATAATCTACTAGAAACTTTCGCCAAGTAAAGACATGTAGAAATCAAGATCATTGATCATAGCACTATAGCTACATAGCTTATAAAAGAAACATGGTTTGCTTAACATAACTTCAACATAATCATTTACATCCATTTAACCTTAGTTGAGGTAGAGTAAACTCAATACACTCAACGTCAATTTCCTCTTATGTGCACATAGTAAATGCCCCCAAAGGGCTAGCACCCTGACACACGGCCCAAAGCCTACTTATGTATCGAAGTGGGTCCCAAAGACCTTACAATTCAAGTATCCTAACTACCTTCTCATTGCCCTTCAGCACTTGGTTCTCAAAGTGTTCCTCAATGCTTTCTCATTGTCCTTCGACATTGGCTTTCTTAATAACCAGGCTACCCAAGTACCTTCTCCTTGTCGTTTAGCACTGGGTCCCAATCATAAAAATTTTAGGGTTGCCCAAATACCTTCTCTTTTGTCCTTCAGTATCGGGTCCCTCACATGCATTACCTAGGTACTATCATGCATTGGAGGTACTACACATTTAACTGATGTACTTTTTCGAAAAGCATTCATCATGTATACTTAACACGATACTAGGCATTGAAACTAAACACATGCTCATCAAGCTCTTAAACCATATAGGACCATACATAGTAAACATGGAAATCCCTTGAGAATCATGCATCCAAAAGCTCATCAAGTAGAAATATTAAAACACATCTACTTAATATTAAAGAAAACACATTGTCACTCACTCATTTTGTTGAGTCCCAAATGGATTATAAATTGACCTCACCTCCTCTTGTCTTGAAAATAAAATGCATTTCTTCCATTATACTCTTCTTTAAGTTCTTACATCTCATCCTAACCATTTATGACCTTAAGGTCAAATTTTAACCTTAAAATAACTCACTAACCCTTACCGGCTAAGTAACTCCCTAGGTGATATACACTGCCCTTAGGCAAGTAACTTGGCCAATGCTAACCCACGGCACCGCCCAACACTACCATGTCCGGCAACTCCCACACACCCGTACAACCACACATATGCGGCTCCTATGATGTGCGGCAACTTCAACACTCTTGTGTAGTACACTACCCATTGACACGCGCATACTAGCCGGGCGTCGATCTCACACACACTAGGTGTTGAAGTCCCCCTGCTGAGCGTCAACCTTATAGTTGTACAAGGTGTCCAACTACCCGACATCCAACACACTCTTCTTCCGCCACACCCAACATAGTCTGTTGACGTCGCCGGCACAGCTTCTCACCCGTGCACCTCCTGCTTGCCCACCTGTGAGTGCAAAACCCTCAAAATAACCTCTATAGCCTCTTAGAGGCCCTTTCCGCCAACAACTTCTCAATGCCAACTTCCTTCAACCTTCAGTCAACTATCACCCGATAACTTCAAAATTTTAACCTACACTTTTAGTCATCAAAATCAACACTTCTAGTCATTTTAATTCTAATTCTTTCCATAAACCTTAAAGTCAACCTCTTAACTTACTTACCTCAGAATTTAGCCTACTAATTTCTTTTTAATAGTTCGGAAACATCAAATCTCCAATCCTTGCTTGATTGCATCCAACAGCATGAACATCCACACTTTCTTCTCAATTTCCAGCCTTTTACTGGCAGAATTCTTCTCTGGTAGCCCTTACTCAGCAAATACATTGATTTTGAAGAACTTTGGTCGAAAAACTTTTCCTTTGGTATGAGTGATTTTTGCAAACTGAATCCTTTATTTCGATACCCTATTTATACCTTCAATTCTCAACTTCATGCAACTTGTAGGCGTGCCACCTCCTACTTCCTAAAGTCCACTTTCAATATTGGTTTTCCACCTAATTACCCTTAATTAAATAAATAAACTTATTTATTCAAAATTAAGAAATTTTGATGCTTACTTCTTGTTGTTTCTCCTCAACGTCTAGCTCACCACGTCTTAGAGCTTTTTGGGTTCACCTCAAAATCTTTATGCCTTAGATTCTCCACGCCTATTCGACTTAACCCTTCAACGCCTACCAAGCATATGCTTCTTCCACGGATGTTTCTTCCTTTCAACGTCCAACTTCTCATGATTTGGACAACTATTGCCACCTATACAAGCAACAGTTCAACACTCGGATGGCCCTTCAACAAGTTCAACGACTAGACTCATGGTGCAAGCCTCATCCTTGTGGCTAAGGCCAACTTCCATGCCTTTCGCACAACATCCCTTCCCACGCATCCTTGGCCCTAAATAAGAAAAAATTGGCTAAGTCCACAACACCAAACCAACATAATACTTAGCATAACCAAGGACAAGTTAAGGGCTTACAACATGTGTTCTAACTAGGCGGATGAGCTATTTCATAGAAGTTTACAAAGCAGACTTGCATAACTAGGTCCACCATGGAACCTGAATTTATTGTTTTGGATTCAACATGCAGGAAAAGAGGATGAGTGGCTTCGAAGCCTGTAGGGAGGCGTACCACTGTGATTCATAGGTTGCCATAGGAATTGACAAAAATAGTGTGTATAATGGCAAAATGAAGCATATATGCCTTAAACATGGAGCTGTGAAATAGTTATTGAAAGGAGGAATTATCTCCTTGGAGTTTGTGAGGTTTGAAAAGAACTTAGTAGATACTCTAACCAAAGGTCTAATAAGGAGAATAATTCTAGAATCCTCAGTGAGCATGAGACTTAAATTTATAACTTCTCTATAGCTCTTTATTTGGGTGGTGATGAGCGACGAAATTTGTTGAGGCATTCCATCCATCAAATGATATTTAATATTCACCGATCCAACAACTTCAACTAACTAGTAGTATGTCACAACCCGCTCCAGATGACAGTAGACCCGAAGTGTGCAACGGAATCTATTGTCAAAATTTTCCTTATCTTAATCTTTGTTTCATTTATACTCGCTTCAACATAACATTCATATTACACAACACATAAAACATCCTTAACATACACTTTAATGTTTAGCTAAATCTACGTACAAAAGATGTAATGCGACATGTGGTGTGATCAGTGGCAGATACTGATCACCTAATTCTTTTTAAAACTTAAAAGCAACCTGATGGGAAAAATAAAAAAGAAACAAATGAGCTAAAAAACCCCGTGAGTGGTGAGTTTGATATTAAAATAAAATTAGCAAAACTTTCTTCATGCAATATATAAGTTCACAACTTAAAACAAATCCATTAAACATGCAAGATTAATAAAGCATTAGAAAATTCATAAACATTCTCTTGTGATCATAAACACAAAACTTCTAAGAATCTTCACCAAATCTGTACCCCAACTTAATTATATTGGCATAGATCAATATGCACAATCAACTTTTTCTCTGCATATGTGCACGTAGGTTAACATTTACACCACAGAAACATATTCTTATGGTGTATTTGGCAACATAACCATTACATTTACATGTGAGAAACACATTCTCAAGGTGTATTAGGAAACATAATCATATCATTTACACCACGAAACACACATCCACACAATATATTAGGTAATCACATAGGTACAAAATCTAGTACGTTAAAAATCACTTTGTCATAGATCTGATGACTCATAATCTTAACATATATAAAACATGCTTTCTCGTTATTTTGAAACTATTTAAAGTAAAACATACTTCAACGTTCTTAGACATATAACATTAATTAAAACTGTAACATTATCGAAAATCATGTATCAATTTTCTAAAATCATGCATAATCATAAACTCCATGAAAACTCCATAATATTTAACTAATAATAAAAATATTTAGTAAAACAACCACTAACGCTTAAATTTCATAATTCCTCTATGCATACACAGATGGGTTTTCCTTGAAATATCATAATAATGGATACATAATTAAACATTGGGTAAAGTAACCATTCACATAATTTCTATGGCCGATCACAAGTTGAATCGTGAGCTATCTCAACTTTGCTCCAATTTGAACTCCAACCTTTGGCATCAATCTTAAATGCTTATTTTCAATCTCCAAAATGTTTTTCTTTTTCCCACAACTTCACAGCTCCTTGTACAATTTTTTCCTTCCTTCTCCCTCACTATCCTCAAGTAGTTTGTTGACAATCAAGAGAAAAGACAATTGATTAAGCAATTAAATCAGAAAAGAAACTTATAGACAAGAATATGAATCAAATTAAGATAAAACTCCAAAAATTACAATGTTTCAATCCTCTAAACTAAAAAATTAGATAATACCTTCTCATGATGATGGAGATGACAAAACCAGACACTTCTCTATCGATTATATGAGTGTTGCAATCCTTCCATCAATATCCAGAGCGCCTTGGTGCCACAAGACAGTATTGCAGCACTCCCTAGTTGGGTGCTTCTGCCTCTAAGCACCACGTCGCTAGTCATCTATGTTGGCTTTTTGGCTCTTAATCTCAAATTAATTAATTTTAATTAATTAATTAATTAATATGTTGATGATAAAAAACCTAATTTTGTTTACTAATAATGTTATTATTTTGAATAATCCATAGTGTAGAGCTCGGAACAATGGTTTTGATGCCTCTTGAATCATCCATATTGGAGTTCAAATGAAAAAGTTATAACCGAAATAGGGTTAACGAAAAATTATCTGTACGGTGACATGACGACCAAATCATCAAGTTTAGTCCATTTAGAGAGTGCCACTTGGAGCTATGGAGTGAGTGACACACGATGGATTTTTTATTCTTTTGGATTGGTGTTAAAAAGAAAATGAATTTAATATTATTTTATGTTTGTGTCTAACGGTTATTTCATTTTAAAAGAAAAAAATTAATATTATATATGTTTGTGTCTAATGGCTAGTTGTCTTTAAGATAATAATAATAAAATACTTTTTACTTTTTTTATAAATCAAATGACCCAAATTAATTGACTATAAACTTCCTTTTCTTTTAAACTTCATCTTCTCCAAAATTTTCCCAACTTTTATGACTTTACAATCCTAAAAAATTAACAAAAAACCACTATTATTGCTCTCTCTCAAAGCTCTCAATTTTTTTCTATTATTTTCATCTTATTCTTGAGAGAAGTTGTTCTTGTATTGTGAGGATAAAAGTTAGTGAGCCAAATTTGTATATCCACTCTATTTAGAAATTTTATTGTGTGTATTTAAAGTTTCAAAAACATTGTAACAGTTAGATCCTAACCCATGGAAATGATTGAGTTTGCTCTTGAATCTGGAAAAGGATAAATGTAGAGGTTCGACTCTCATCCATGGAAAGAGTCAAATGAGATGTTTTAATCGAAATCCCAAGAGGCTCTTGGGAAAGTGGATGTAGGTCGAGTTTGACCAAACCACTATAAAAATCACGGTATATTCTTCTCTAACTCTTTCTCAATTAATTTTGCATTTAATTTTTATTGGCATGCTATAGATTATTATTCCTCTTGGTTGAGATTGATTAATCTAGTATTTCACATCTTTTATAAATTTTGTGTTTAGCATCAATTAGAGTTTTTATAAATTTAATTTTAAAATATCTAATTAGTTTAAATTGAGCATATTTTTTAAAATGTTTAATTAAACCCTATTCACCCCCCCTTTAGGATTGTCGTACTAGTCCAACAATTTGGGGGCATTTGCATCATTTTTTCTCTTTTGAAGCCTCAAATGCTCTATTTAGCTCTTAATTAGTCCAAACTAACCTCGAACGACCTTTAATGCTCCTAGATGCATGGAATACTCAAGATCCTACAAATATAGATATATAAACACATTAAACTTCATAAGCAAGCAAGATTAGAGACACTAAGATAGCACATTTTAGGTGCTATCAGGTGGTCCTAGTATTAACTTGATGGATAGAACCAAAACCTTTAAAAATTCCATAGTCCTTTTGGGTGCTCCTGTTATGCTCTTGAGGGTTAGTTGTAAAATTTTCATAGCTCAGTTTTTGAATAGTTTGTCTTTGACAAACTTGATGAAGTTGGTTCTCGCACGGACTAGATGTTTAAGTCTTCATAGCTCAGATTTTGAGTGGTTTGTCTTTAACAAACTTCATGAAATAATTAACGTTATTGGGAAGATGTGGTCGCCTTCTATGGAAAAGTTTAAGGGTCTTTTCCTAGAGTTTTCACGATGACCTAAGGTTTATGTGCATGACCTTAAATAGCACGCTTTGTATTGCATAATCGAGGAAATTTAAGGAGTAAAACGTGTTGTGTGGTCTCAACCATAGTTATTGAAAGTTCAATAGGTAATTCACTGTAATAAAATTGTTGGGCCACTTTACTATGTATCAATTCAAATCGTTAGATATTGATGCTTAACTTTGTTCTCCTATCTTTGCTTAGATAAATTTTTAAAAAAAAATTATTATTATATTTTGTCTTTTTTTTTGCTATATCAGTCATTCGTGGGGGATTGTTAGGAATGGCTTTGGGCCAAGGCCGATAGCAAAGTCAAGTGAAAAAGGAAGGTGTTTTGTCCCATATTGGAGAATTAAGCATTGCCAAGAGGGTATAAATAGAAAGACATGCAAGAGTAATTTCCAAATAGTGGTTGTGGTAGAAGTAGGATCTTTCTCCACACTTGCATGCTACCATTGTTTGTCCAAGCAGGTGTTGGTAATTGCATGAAAAAAGAAGTATTTTTTTCTTGTCCCTCCATTTAAATTTTACTATTTTTTAAATCCTTTATTTTTTTGATATGGTATTATTGTGACCTAGTCGGTTTTGCCCATTTCTTCTTCTTCATCTTCCTCCCCTTTATATAAAAGGGTATTTTCCAGATTCGATCTGAACTTCTATCTTCTACATATTTTTTCTGTCTACCATTTTTTAGCATATTTCCAACGATCGCATTCCTTTCTACAATGAGTGCACACCTAAGTTTGGACATTATGTGACCTTGGGGAGCAACTAGTAGTAGTGATTTAGCACCATGATTGCGTTAAAATTTTGCTTTCAAGGCAGTAGTTTGTCCTCAACACAAGAATGATTGACATTTAGTTTCTAGAAAAAAAAAACTACAATAATAATTCAAATAATATAGTAGAAATTCAACATAAGAAAGTAAGATAAATAGAAAATATTGAAAGTTCATTAGAAGAGGGATCTAATTTTTTGTGGCACAATCTCAAAAGCTTTTGTCTATTAGGCTCCACAATGTTGGAGTACAATCAAGGTCCTATATTAAGAAGATCTGTGACTTATAAGTGATGATAACTATCTCTAATGACATGAGGCATTTTGGATGAAACCAAAAATAAAACCATGAGGGGCTTATGTGCACATTAGAATATATCATACAATTCTTGGTATATTTGGATGGTCATTGTCCCTAACAATTGGTATGAGAGTCATGTACCTTACAGACTTAGTTTTGTGATTAGTATGCCTTGATTACATAGTCATTATGATCCATGGTTGAGCTAATCTGATAGGAAGAGCTCCAATGAATAGTAAGTTAGCCTAGTTAAAAGTAATTGCTTATAAGCCCTAAAACCTTTCTCGTTTATCCTTGTAAGTAGAGCTATGTAGGTGCTTGATTGTATAAAAAGGGGAATTTAAATGGTCAAGTTTGTGAACCAAAGGGATTGAAGTTGGAAAATGAATTGATTTTGGTTATTTTATGATAATAAGAATAATAACAAATAAATTTAAAAATAAAAGAAGGAAAAAAAAAAAAGAGAAATGAAAAAAGAAAATAAAAATTTAAAAAGAAAAGAAGTGGGATTTTGGAAATTAAAAAGGAAGAAAAGAAAATGAAAAATGAGATGTGGAAGTGGGGTGAGTTGGCCTAATTTTAGGCATTTAAAACCATGCCGGTGGTGGTCTTTGTTTTTTTCAGCTTTGTGGGTTGAGCATCAATAAACCCTTTGTGCATTCTTCAAAAATTTTCAACTAAGTTGCAGACGATTGAGTGAAGTTGATCTTCTTGGGCTGCCTTGAGGATTGAAGCTCAGAAACTTGTTGAAATTCGTGGTAGAAGAAGAAGTGTACAGAGTTGAAGCAATCTGAGCAAGCTATGAAGTTTAGAGAATTTCGGGTGAAAGAAGGCGAATTTGAAGTTGAAATTTTGAAGTTAGTAAGTTAAGAGATTTCTTAACATTTCTTAAGAAGGATGTTTGTACCAATAATGAGTAGAAGTCGGTAAAATGATAGGAAAATCAAGGTGGTTCGGAATTTTTTATGAAATCTGAAGCAACCTTGAGATTTTGGTAGATTCGCCACAATCCAAGGGGAATTTGAAGCTTAATTTTTGACGTAAGCAAGTTACGACGTTCTTTAATATATTTGTGAAAAGGGTTTGAAGTAATTTGGTTAAGAAATGAATGAAATCGAGCTAATTTTGTAATTGTTGCTGTTTGTCGAAAACATGCGAGCCACGCCCAACACACCCCACGCCCAGCCCACCTCAAGCCTAAGCCAGCACGCCCAGTGTGTGTGTCCTACAACCCACCTTTGTGCCAACGTGCGCCCATGAGCTTGTTTTTTATGCTATTTGAAAGCCCACTGCCATTTTAGGTGAAATTGAGTTTTTTTATTTTTTTTATTTTTTTTATTTTTATTCAATTCATGTTTTGTTGAATTTTTTTGCTATAAAATGAGTATTTTTGGATGCTAAGCTAATTTTAGGCCATTTTAAGAAATTTAAGGAAAATTTGCTAAAAAACTGAAAATTGTGCAACATTTGAACTAAATGGAGTTCTAGGGAAGCATGCTAAGTACTAGGATGTGCTAGGCTAAACTAGTTACTCAAGGAAGGTTATTGAAAGATGGTGATCTGATTTTCAGGTCAAACGAGAATAGGAGACGCATATAGGCTCAAAGGATCGAAAGTGATTTGTGAGTGACAAATTTTATTTCGTTACAAACTAAAGTTCAAACACTTAATTGTTACTTTCATAAAAATTTAGGGACTAAAATTTTTTTTTAATCCTAAAATTAATTATCACACCGTTAAGACGGTAAAAGAGTAAAATGACATATTGTCTTCTCCTTTTGTGGGAAAATTGCATGAAATGACCCAAAAACTAAACACTTATATATGGATGACCCACTCCCAAAAACTTTATCATAAGTGAGCTTTTGGACACGTGAAATACCAATTTTACCCCCCCGGACTTAAAACAGTCCAAAACGCGCCTTCCCATTTTTCTTTAAAAGTCGCCTCCTACTCGTTGGAATGCTTTTCCGCTTTCGCTTTCTCTCACAACCTTTCGCTTTCTCTCTCAAAATTTCCCGTTTTCTCTCTGAATTTCCCCATTTTGCCTTTCAACCTTTTCGCTTTTGCTTTCTCTCTGACCCTTTAGATTTCTCTCTCAACCTTTCCGCTTTCTCTCTGATCCTTCTGAACCTTTCACTTTCTCTCTCGATCTTTCGCTTTTCCCGGATGTTTCGTATTCATCTTCTTCTCTTCTTCATCGTCGTCGTCTTCTGCTTCATCTGAAAGGTAGACCCATACTAGGTTGAAGATTGCCCACAACAGGCTCAATGATCGCTTAGCAGAGATCAAGAGATCATTGAACTTCGATGAAACGATCTCTTGGTCTAGATTAAATGATCGCCCAGTCTAGGTCATACAACTAAGTGATCGTGTAGATTTCTAAGCGATCGTGTAAAATACTAAGCGATCGTTTAGGTTACTAAGCGATCGTGTAGATTACTAAGCGATAGTTTAGTTCGATACGAGATCGCTTAGTTTACTAAGTGATCGTAGAGTATGGACTAAGCAATCTCCTAGTATTCTACAAGATCGCTTAGTAATCTAAACAATCGCTTAGTAACCTAAACGATCACTTAGTATTATACACGATCGCTTAGGAATCTACACGATCGCCTAATGTTTAATACGCGATCATTTAGACGTTTTTACTATGTTAAACTGATGTTGTACTGCATTTCAAATCTATAGGTTGATAATGGCGGTATCTGAGGACAAGTACTTCCCTGCCACCATGTCACACCCCCTCCCAGATTACCCTTACTACTCTAAGAGTGAGTGCGAACTAGCATACACCTGTTTTCTAATGTAACTATCTAACAATCAACTACTGATCATTCAATCTTATCTATATGCCATATGATCTCATAGAATAATATAACTCATCAAGATAAGTGTTCTCTATATACATTTCAGAAACTAATCCTACCACATCCTAAGGAACATGTATGACAAAATAAAACATGTACATATACTGTGTCAGAGAAGTTGAAACCAAAGGATGTACCAGTAGTGTGGGAATTCCTTGATGTGTTTCCTGAGGAACTGTTAGGGTTACCACCTGATAGGGAGGTGGAGTTTACCATTGATTTAGTTCCTGGAACAACCCCTGTTTCGCAGGCACCATACCATATGGCACCATCGGAACTGAAAGAGTTGAAGGTGCAGTTGCAGAAGTTAGTAGATAAGAGATACATTAGACCAAGTGTGTCTCCATAGGGTGCACCGGTGTTGTTTGTGAAGAAAAAGGACGGTACTATGAGATTATGCATTCATTATCGCCAACTAAATAAGGTAACTATACGCAACAAATATCCTTTGCCCCGTATTGATGATTTGTTTGATCAACTTAGAGGGGCATCAGTATTTTCAAAGATAAACCTAAGATCTAGATATCATCAGTTGAAGGTCAGGGAGACAGATGTTCCGAAAACGACTTTTAGAACGAGGTACAGACATTATGAATTCCTCGTGATGCCTTTTGGTCTGACAAATGCCCCAGCGGTGTTTATGGACTTGATGAATAGGATTTTCCATCCTTACCTAGATCAATTTGTAATTGTATTTATTGATGATTTTCTAGTGTATTCTAGAAGTAGGGAAGAACATGAAAAACATCTTAGAACTGTTTTGCAGACTTTGAGAGAAAGGAGATTATATGCAAAGTTCAGCAAATGCGAGTTTTGGTATCAGAGCATAAGGTTTTGGGCTATGAGATCATGCATAGTAGTTAGGAACATGTTAACAGTAAATTGATTACATACAATGTTATATGAACATGCCCAGAGGGACCAGACGAGGTAGGCGGGAAGGCGCCGAGACATCACACGCTACCGGAGAGGAGAGGCAGGCGTCTGAGGGAGAATCTAGCAATCCTCAGGCGAGTATTAACATGGAAGAAGAACTTTTTAGTAGGATAGCCCAGAGATTGGCAGCCAGTATGGAGTCAGTCCAGGGAGATCCTGAGAAGAAGTTCGGAATAGAACGGTTTCAAGCGTTGGGTGCTCAGGTGTTTGAAGACACCACAGATCCTGCGGAAGCTGAAGCATGGCTAAATCAGGTAGAAAAATGCTTTAGAGTTATGCACTGTCCGGAAGACAGGAAACTTGACTTGGTCACGTTCATGCTCTAGAAAGGGGCTGAAGATTGGTGGCGATTGATTGAGCACAAGAACACTGATGTGGGCTCTTTATCATGGGCAGATTTTAAGAAATCTTTCCAGGAGAAGTATTATCCTAAATCCTTTTGTGACGAGAAAAAGAAGGAATTCTTAAATTTAGTACAGGGAAACATGTCTGTTGCGGAATATGAGAAGAAATTTACAGAGCTTGCCAAGTATGCTTTGGCATTGGTAGCAGAGGAAGCTGATAAGTGCAAGCGATTCGAGGAGGGCTTGCGCAGTGAAATCCGGACCCCAGTGATGGCAAGCACAGAATGGACTGATTTTGTAAAACTAGTGGAAGCAACCATGAGAGTAGAGAAGAGTTTAGCAGGAAAAGGAGCTGATTTGTGGAAATAGGACTGGGCAGACTTACAGTTCATCTCGGGTGCAGACTTATCAAGGAGAGGGATCACAGGTGAAGGCACTTGAGCAGTGGATTGGTAGGGAACCCAGTGCTGAGAGATCAAGTGTGAAGACACATGGGAACTCCGTTATGGTAAAACTCAGTGCTGAGGGACAATACGTGAAGGCACTTGAGGGATTATAATACTGAGGGACGAAGTGTGGAAGTATTCGAATATGGATGTGAAGAGAATTGGTACACAAGGTTGAGTGCGTTGAGCTTCGCTCCGCCACAACTGGGAAGGGATTATCGTACTATTAGTGTTCTATAGCATGAATTAACTTTGAAATTTCTGGTTATATAGATATGTGGTGGTTTTGATGTTTCTTTCATGTCAATTCAAGTAGTGTAATAATAGTTGGAGAAATTCCTTCACTCACTGAGCATTAGGCTCACGCGTTTCTTTTGTTTGTTTGATTGTTTTAGGTAGCGAGCGTGTTTAGGACGCCTAGCCTACAGGAGATCCTTGTTTGGGATTATTTTGGACCAGTCCTCTGGGATAGTTGTAAATACACAGTATATGTACATGTTTTATTTTGTCATACATGTTCTTTGGGATGTAGTGGGATTTGTTTCTGAAATGTATATAGAGAACACTTATCTTGATGAGTTATATTATTCTATGAGATGTATATGACATATAGATAATATTGAATGATCAGTAGTTGATTGTTAGATAGTTACATTAGAAAACAGGTGTGTGCTGGTTTGCACTCACTCCTAAAGTAGTAAGGGTAATCTGGGAGGGGGTGTGACACACCGTCTCTTGCATGGTCCACAAAACCAGCTCCCTGATCAAGAGCAAACTGACCACTGATCAGATAGAGATGTTCAGGAAGAGCTCATTTGGTCCACTCCTAGACGTGGACCTGGTGTTCAACGGACAGCTATTCCACCACTTCTTGCTACGGGAGGTGAGGGAGAATAGCGCCGACTCAATAAGCTTCAACATTTTGGGGAAGAAGGTTACCTTCACCCAAGAGGACTTCAATCTCGTAACCAGACTGCGGCCGACGGAAGAAACAATCGATCGAGATACATGTGGCGAGAGACTACGGCGTCTCATCCTTGAACCTAGGGACCCGAGTGACAAGAAAGAAAAGCTGGTCAAGGATGTCGAGGTGGCCTTCGCGAAGATAATATTTACTAACGATCAAGGCGCCGTGAAGGTAGCCCTCGCCTTGTACATCGAAACGGTTATGATGGGCAAAAACAAGAAGACACAATTTGACATGAAGACACTTGGGATTGTGGATGACTTCGAAGTCTTTGCGAACTACGATTGGTCGTCTATCTTCTTCAACTAGTTGTTGAGTAGTATGAAGACTATCATGCGCGGAAAGAAAGAGGCGCATGATATTAAGAAGGCAGACAACCCCAAGCACATCACATACTATTGCATTAAGGGATATATGCTTGCATTTCAGGTACGATTTAGTCCATTTTATGCTTCAACAATTATACTTCCTTATTTAGCGTAATCCATAGCCTGATCTGATCCGTTTATTTTGTGTTACAAGTGTGGGCATACGAGATATTATCCACTTCCAGAAAGTTCGTGGCTACCAAATCAAGCAAAACTACCATTCTACAAATTCTGAGGTGGACCTGTTCTCAGCCTCCATCGTACAAATCATTGGAGAAGAATTTCTTCCAACCCAAAAAGGTAACTCATCTGCTATCAAGTCTAAGCGATCGTTTAGATAATCTAAACGATCGTTGATATACGTCTACATGATCGTAGATATATATCAACGATCGTATAGATTAGCTAAACGATCAACGAGTATAAGTATTCGATCGCTTAGTACAACAGAAGCGATCGTTTAGCTTATCTAGACGATCGTTTACATTAGTTTACTAACATTTTTATTATTGATTTGTTGTTTGCATTACAGACGATCGTCCGAGTGAGACTTGTGCCCTCGCCGGATAAACTGAGCTACAAGGAGGATAGAGTCAGGGGGGTTGAGTTGATGTCATATGTCAACCCTGCGTCAAAAGATCAGCCGTCGGTTGACACTGATGCAGACCAACCCGAGACCTCTCACGAAGAAGACCACCTCGAGCAGCCAACCGAAATTCAAGTTGAACCCCCTTTGCCACAAGAACAAGTCGAGCAACCGATTATGGAGACCAACCCGAGTCCTCTCCCGGGGAAGTCTAGTGGTCAGAGGGGGAAGAAAAGGCACCCTGAGACGTCTGAGAGGCATCCCACCTCCAGGAGGCACAGACACTCAAGGTTGTATAAAGTCCTGTCGAAGGAGATATCTGCAATTTGCACCGACTTGGCGAACCTGACGACAATGGTTCGTGAGCAGCACGATCATTTAAGCTAGCAGATAGACGATCTGAGGAAGTTTATAGAGCGTCTATGCCAGGTTAGATTCTATTCCTTCCGTTTGTTTGTTTTTTTTTTTTTTTACATACTGATCGCATACTAACAGTTAAGCGATCGCATACAAAATGTATGCGATCGCATATAAATGGTATGTGATCGCATACAAATGATAAGTCATCGCTAAACTGTTAGAATGCGATCGCTTAGCATTTGTATGTGATAGCTTAGCATTTGTATGCGATCGCGTCCAAGTGTTTGTCTAACATTTTTCTTTGTTTGTCTGATTCAGAGTGGCGACGACGACGACAGAGAATACAATGGGGAGAACGAGAGTGGTGGTGGAGATGGTCAAGCTGACGACCAACCCACCGAAGAAGAAGGGGGTGGCGGGGGTAACGAAAGAGGAGAGACTAAGGAAATGGTGATAGTGGTTTACGACAAAGCCATAGAGGAAGAAACCACTGTCGCCACCAATGAAGAACCCACCCCAATCGACCCCCCCACGACACAACCACCCTCCATCGAAGAGCTCCCCATTGAAGTGCTCCCCACTCAATCATTCAACATGATTTTTCAGACCTTTCATTTGACCTCCAACATAGTTGCATCGGACTGATCTCATTCCCCACCAAATCGCACAAAGATGCGAAGTAGATTCATTGACCTGTAGAGAAGTTAAGTTTTCTGGTTAGAAATGATCTTCAGGCAAGTGTAAACGAGCGCCTAGTATCATGTATGCGATCGCCTGGTGATGGACTAATCGATCGCCTAGTATCATGTATGCGATCGCCTGGTGATGATTAAGCAATCGCCTAGTATCATGTATGCGATCGCCTGGTGATGGATTAAGCAATCGCATAGTACCGTAACAAGCGATCGCATACATGATATGTACGCGATCACCTAATCTCGTTAACTATTATGAAGATAATCGACCGTTTATATAGAACTATACGATATAGGAAGAGAAACACTTACATTCTCTGTGTTTTTTATTCTAACCCACGATGTTGCTGAAACGAATACTGGACGAAGATGAAAAAAGCTACAGCCGCTGTAACTCTCAGAGAAAAATGGAAGAAGAAGTTAGTGATACTCGCAGAATTCAATGGAATAATGGAAGAATGTGTGAGAGCGACCGTCCATTAGTACCCTTGCATTCAATTTTGTTGGTATAATGATGGTTGACATTGAATGATTCTAGAAAATGTTGATGATGAAGGCTTCGACATTCAATGCAATCAATTTCGGGGGAAAAAGAAAGTTTTGGGCTCATTTAATTTCGGGATAAAATTGGTATTTCACGTGTCCAAAAGGTCACTGGTGATAAAGTTTCTGGGAGTGGGTCATCCATAGATAAGTTTTTAGTTTTTGGGTCATTTTGTGCAATTTTCCCCTTTTGTGGGTATCCAAACAAGAAATATTAATATAAGTGATTTCTAATCATTTTTGTTCCAAACGCAAATAGTAAAACCATTTCCTGCTTTTTAAAATCTTGGGAATTTGAAATAATTTTTGTTTAAATTCTGGCGCCAAATGGAGAATAAATGTTGTTACATTTAGTTTTTAACTCATACATCAGAAAATTAGAAAGTTAAAAAGAGGTTTTGATTATTAAATTAGAGAAAAATGTGTTTGCTGTGTTTATTTGGAGAAAGGTTAAATAAATTGCATAAATTATATATTAAATATCTAGATCTAAATTTTAGTATAAATATTTAGGAGCATTTGGGATATCGAGTTAGTTATTATAGTAAGTGGTTATTATAGTCTTAGGTTATAAGTTCACATAGTTATAATAGTCTACTCCATCAACTCTAAGTTGGTGGCCTAAACACTCCCTAGTGTTTTCTTCCTCAAATCACAACTACAACAACAATAACAAATAATCTTCGATAATATCTTTCTTCCTTTTTTCTTTCATTGGCTCTCTTAAGAGCAATTGTGCTAAACGAATGATATTCTTAATTAGTTGTGGACCTTTGAAATCAACCTTTTCAGTGCAGAGTGGTTTGAGCTGCACAACATTTCAATTGGGTTGTTGTATCCTAAATAGAACATGCCAAAGAATATCTATTGCACCGGTGACTTATATAAAGAAATTGAATACACACCATAGAGGCTTGAATCTCTTTTAAAAAAGTGAGATATTCGCATCTCAAACCTAATTATTCACGTAATTGTTTCTTGATATTTACTTTTTTTTTCCTCTTTCATTTATAATTTCTCCCTCGCTAAAACAAGTAATCTTGAAGACTCAACAACCAGATGGGACTTAAAGTTCTATTCAATCTTATTCTAAAGTTTGAATTTGTAATCCCATTGCATGGTATTAAATTATTATAATTCAATTTTTTTAAAAGGTATTTTAGTTTAGACTAGAAATTTGAATTAATGGTAAAATTTATACTCTTAATTAATTAAATTAAATTAAATTAAAATATTATTTTAATAAATAATTTGTATGAAATTGTAAAACATGAATACAGTTAAACTACCATAAAACATGTGTTATCGATTAAAGAGGATAAAATTTTGAATCTCCCCCTCCACCTTTATTTAAAAGGTTTGACAAAATTTAGTACAGTAATAATGAAAAAATTATTGTTTATTTAACTCATTAATTCAAGCATTGACAGATAGGGGTTAAGGTGGCAAATTTGGGAACTCTGGTCCTGGGAGATCGAAGCAGTAGAATCTTGCAGATATAAGAACATGAAAACGTTATTGTATTTATTTTCATTGAAGATTTTTTTTTTTTCTTGAAACAATATTTTCACTTAAGATAAAAACATAGTTTACCTTCCACGTCCAACATATTTTCAAGCGAAAGTAAGATAAAGAGCTTATAAATAATTCCACACTAACAATTTTAGAGTGATAAACATTATTATTATTATTATTATTATTATTATTATTATTATTTAACAAGCTACATACTTTGTGTACTAACATAGATATCAGAATGTATATAGTTCGGCACTACACCGATGCGAGTACTCTTTATAGGTCTATATATCCAAGTTAGAAGAATGGATTAGAAAAGCGCTCGAAACCTATGATAGTTTCTATGCCAACAAATATTTATAAAGACTAAGTATGAGTCAATGTATCTAGATGAAACCAAAAGTAAATTAATTTGTTAAAGAGATTGGACTCGGAAGATTAGTAGATAATATATATCACACTAATCTAAAAAAAATATTGAATAAATGAGTATAAAACATGAATCAGTTGAGAACAAATGGAAAGAAAACTAAGAATTGTTTGTTTAATGGCAATGGGACATATCTTGTTGGCTCTTTACTTGCATTCTGCGCAGAAGGTTGAATTTCATCATTTTTTTTTTTCATCACTCTTTTTGCAAAAAAACACTTTTGAGTGCTCAAAAAAACATGGCTCTCCTCTACATACGTTCATATGAACTTGTAATAATGACCTTAATATTTTATTCGTGTGCATGTGCACAAAAATTTAGACAACGTTGAAACATGATCTACCAACTAAATTGTAAATTTGTTTCCAATACTACCAAATAAATTTTTATGGCTAAAACGTGCTTAATTCAATTGACAATCGGGTGTGTTAGTAACCATTATGTTTGTAGTTTGAATTTTTCTATCCCAGCTGTATTTAAAAATAAAAAAGTCCATTAAAATCTAGGTTTAATAACAAGTTTAGCCTATTAAAACTTTGAAATTTATGGGTTCATTTGGCTATTGAGATTTGAAAATATGTAATAGATCCTAAATTCTAAATTTTTGTACATTTGACATCATTTTTTTTCGAAAAATAGAATTTGATTGGCTTTTTCAAAACAAAGCTTATTAACTTTTTACTGGTGTTGCCAAACCAGCTTTTTGGGGATGTTTTTTTTTCTCGCTCTTGTTTTAGTTTTAGTTCATTTTTCCCCATTGTTCTTAGTTCTAGCTCACTTTCTAGTTAACGGAAAAGTCATGCTCAAAGCCAAAGTTAGTTCGTACAAGCTCATAGATAAATGTTTCGAGTCGGTAAGTTGTTTTTCCTTAAAGTTTGATGGATTTTAGAAATGTGTGAGTTAAAAGGTAAAATTAAATGTGGTTATCTTGAATTATTTGGATAATTGTTTGAATTTCGAGGCATAATTGAATTACGTTGAGAAAATAATTTAATTTAAAGTAAACATGATAAAAGATTTGGATTTAATTCAACTAGTGGAAAATTGAATTTATTTTTGAAGTTTTGGAAGTTGATTTTAATTTGGAAATTTGGAATTTGGTTAATTTAAGGGAAATTGGAATTTAAAGTTGGTGATTTTGTTTTTGGGAATTAATTAAATCAATTTCGTTGGTGGTGGAAGTTTTGATGTGTTGCAGAAAAATATATAAGTTGTATATTTGTTTTGAGAAAAGGAAAGATGAATAATATATATATATATTAGGTTTCTCAGTATGCGTGCAAAGTAAAAAAAAAAAAAAAACCAGAAAAGAATTTTTTCTTCTTCTCCTTCTTTGTGAACGTGTGCAACCTCTCTCAGTCATCCACTTTGTCTGACCACCGCCACCTTCAAGCTTCAGCAGCGAACGTCGATAGTTGTTCGCTTTGGCTCCTCCAGTTGTCCCAATTGAGTTTACCGCTATGGCAGTGACGATTGGGGAAGTGGTCACGACTGTGGTATTGGGTAGAATTAATGACATGATGGACTAGCGTTTAACCTGGTTCTCCCAGTCCCAGCAGGTACCAGTCCCACCGGTTTAGACGCCACCAACACAGCCCTAGAATCAGAATGTGTAGGACAGATCCCTTGAAGCCAAACACTTGACGAAATTCAAAAAATATGACTCTCGTACCATCGACAAGTCACTGAAGGACCCTACTGAGGCAGAAATGTGGTTGTCCTCAATTGAGACAATCTTCCATTACATGAAGTGTCCGGAGGATCAGAAGCTCCAATGTACAAATTTCGTGTTGACAAACAATGCAGAATTATGGTGGCACTTAGCGAAGAGGATAACAGAAACCAATGGAGGCCTAACAACGTGGGACCAGTTTAAAAAGGGCTTCTAGGCAAAGTACTTCTTAGTTAGCACACAAATCAACAAGCAGACCGAATTTCTTCATTTGAAGCAAGGGACCAAGACGATAGAGGAGTACGAGGAGGAGTTCGACAAATTGGCCCATTTTGCCTCAGAGATGGTGGCCACCGAGGCAGCAAGACAAAAAGGTTCTTTTAGGGTCTGAAGGTTTGTTAATGAGGCTTGTTGTATGCTCAAGACTCGAAATGACATGTCGCAACAAAGCAGCCGTAAGGATTGATGTGGATGCTTAGGAGGGGGACGATTACCGAAGATCTTTACTAGTAGGGATGTCTGCGAGGTAGAAAAGGAAGGTGGAGAAGGCATTTGAGCCTCAACAGAAGGGTTAGCATTCAGATAGGCCGTTCTGACACTATAAGTAGTAAGTTACTGAGTAAGAAGGGGTTTGGAGAGAAAACCCGTATGCAAAAACTGTGGAAAGCAAGAAAGGGTCTAGAGAGAAAAACCCGTATGCAAAAACTGTAGAAAGCATCATTAGGGGCGTTGTTTAGTTGGCATAGAAGCTTGCTATAGGTGCAAGTAAGAAGGTCATACTGTTGAGCATTGCCTAGGTGTTCAACTTGCTGGAGGTAAAGGTCAGCCCTCGAGTGCCCATCAGGGGGTTTGAGCCGTCAATAATAGCAAGGTCGCATTTATTCAACCACTCGACGGGAGGCTAAGAAATAGGCCATTGTGGAGACGAGTACACTCCCAATCTTGGGACACCATGCATTGGTGTTGTTTGATTTTGGTCCATCCCACTCATTTATATCATCAGTATTTGTGAAGCATGCTATGTTAGAAGTAAAACCCTTGCATTATGTATTATCAATTTCTACTCCGTATGGAGAAATTGTGTTAGCAAATTAAAAGATAAAAGCATGTCAGATAGAGATAGCAAATCATCCATTAAATGTAACTCTATTAGTCTTGAACATGCGTGGTGTTGATTTTATATTGGGCATGGATTGTGTGACGTCCCAAATTTTCAGGTATTTTCCTCCTTATTAAGTACCTGATTTTAATTGATTTAAGCGTGAAATTTTTTTGTCAAACTTGTCTTCACGTGTTTAAGGGGACCCTCTTAAATGATGTATTTTCTTTACATTCAATTTAAATAAAGTATTCAAAAATAATTTTGTTCGGCCTTATGTTAAAACATGTCTCTTTACCCATGTTCTAAAGTGTTTACAAAAACATTCATGCATAGCGTAGCGCTTTAGTCTGAAGGTCGGGTCGTTACAGTTGGTATCAGAGCCTAAGTTTTTAGGCTCTGTAGACTGACTTATTATATAAGTCCAAAATGTCCTATTGGTAGTAATAGATTCTTCGTCATCGCCAAGTATGTCCCTCTAGGAAAAATATTTAAAATATTTATGGAATAAAATTAGTTTGATTTATGAATACGATTGTCAAGTTTCTCTTGGTAAGGGGTCTTGATATGAATGATTGTGTGTGTATGGTAGGTTATGGCACTGAAGGACAAAGGGAAGAGAAAGGTTAAGGGTGGGCTTCAGAACCCCCAGTGGCATTAGAGGAGCAGGACCCCGAGGTTTAGGATGACGTGTTGCCAGACGAAAATCCTCCGTTTGGCGGCCCTTCTAGTTTAGAATAGCAGAGGACTCAGGCAAGAAGTCAAGTAGGGAACACAGCTGGGACTAACTAAACGGAGACTCCCTCTACCGTTTCATCTGAATTTACCGCTATGGCAACACGATTGGAGAGGCAGTCACGACCGTGGTGTTGGGCAAAATGAATGATATGATGAATGAGCGATTTGCCCAGTTTGCACAATCCCAGCAGGCACCGATCCCACCAGCCCAAGTGCCACCGACACAACCCCAAAATCATAATGTACATGATTGGTCCCTAGAGGCTAAGCATTTGAGGGACTTTAGGAAATTTAACCCTCGTACCTTCGACGGGTCGCTGAAGGACCCTCTACAAAGGCAAAAATGTGGCTATCCTTGATCGAGACGATTTTCCGTTTCATGAAGTGCCGAGAGGAATAGAAACTCCAGAGAGAATGATAGACACTAGAGGTGGTCTAGCAACTTGGATCAGTTCAAGGCGCGATTTTATGCGAAGTACTTTTCTGCTAATAAACGGTTCAACAAGCACGTTGAGTTTTTTAGCTTGAAGCAAGAGCCTATTGATGCGCACTTTTAGTGTTAACCGCAAGTGTACGGGTCAAATTAAAATATAAGACAGTTAAATCCGAATATCATTCCACTGGAGATCCAATTGTGAAAGAGTTGAATCAATTTTATTTGAGGATTGAAATTGAAATTGTTAATTATGGAAAATATAAAATAAATAAGTAAAGTATTAAAGTGAGAAACACAAGAGTCAAAGAGAGTTCTAGTGTAATAAATTCTTGTTTATTTCATCATGCAATATTATAGATTTCATGGATTTTATTGTCATTCATATGCCTAAGTCTAGAAACTTAATTCCAAGTTATTTTCTCTCAAAAACAACTCTTTCTCATGCAACTCGATTGATTATTAATCTCTTAAAACCAATACAAAATTACATGGCATTAAAAATAGTCTTTAGCAACTTTTATTGTCAACCTAACTACTCTCGTGATAGATTAACAACAATTCATTGTTATAGATCAAGTTAAACATACGACCTCTCAATCATACATCTAACCTAACATGTGAGGATGGCCAATCCACAAGAATTAAACACCATAACAATGAAAAGCATAATCATTCCAACAAAACCATGAAAGTCTACAAGATCAACATAAATTCATAAACAAATCATCAAAACCCTAAAACTAAAGAGTTTAGCCACTCATAGCTTGAAGCAACATGTTTAAGCAAAATAAACAAAGAAAGAGTGTAAAGAAAGGGAAACTCTACTGAAAAGAGGCTCTTGATTGAGGTAGCACCATAACGATCTTCTTGGCTCTCACGTCGGAATTCGAAGGGCACCACGACTATCTCGAACTCTTTTCCTCTTCCTTGCAACTAACTCACTCTTTGAACTCTCACTTAATTCTCTTCTTTTTGTGCCTCTTTAGGTCTGTAACTTCCTTGATTTGATTTGATTTTCTTTTTGATGATTTAGGCTGCTGGAAACCCCTAAATTTATAGAGTTTGGCCGCCCAAAAATTTACCAAAAATAACAATTTTTCATTTAAGGAAAGCTGGCGCCACGGCGCTAGGACTGCATCCAAAATTGTTGCTCTCGGGTTTTAGTGCCACGGCGCTGTCATGCGTTCAACAAGGTTGCGTCGAATTTAGGCGCGGTGGTGCTACTATGCATCCAGAACGATGCGTTTATGTTTTAGTGCCGCGGCGCTATCCCAAAATTTGCTCTTTTGAGTTTTTCAGCTCTTTTTCGCCGTATTCTTGCTCGGTTTTGATCTTTTAGTCGTTTCTTCTAATTTTCCTCGTTTTAACCTGAAAATCACTAGCAAACAAGTGAAATCTAATATAAACTCCCTTAATTTGAGAGGATAGAAAGCACTTTTTAAGTGCTTATCACCTATGACAGTAGAAGAGTATAAGGAGGAATTTGACAAGCTGTCCCATTTTGTCTCAGAGATGGTGACCACCGAAAAAACTAAAGTAGAGAGGTTTGTTAAGGCCTGAAGGTCAGATTGAGAGATTGGTTTATTCTCAGGATCCCTAGACGTACAACACAGCGCTTCGAGCAACGGTCAGGATTGACCCGGATGCCCAAGAAGGGGAGGAGTACCGGAGGTCTTTGATGGCATGGATCTCGGTGGGTCAAAAAAGAAAGGAATATCATAAGGCGTCCGAGCCTCAGCGAAGGAGTCAGTAGTCAGATAGGCCATTCGAACACTATAAGTAGCTGGCTTCTAAGCCAGAAGCGGTTTGGAGAGATTGGCCTATTATAGGAAGCGTCATTGGGGGCGTTGTCTGATTGGCACGGGAACTTGCTTCAGGTGCAAGCAGAAGGGCTACACTACTGAGCATTGCCCGGGGATTCAGCCTCCTAGAGGTAGAGGCCATCCCTTGAACGCTCACCAAGGGGGTTCGAACTGACAGCAACAGCAAGGCTAGGTTTATTCTACCACTCGGCAGGAGGCCGAGAAATCCAACATTGTGGTGACAGGTACACTCCCAGTTTTGGGTCATTATGCTTTAGTGTTATTCGATTCTTGCTCTTCCCATTCTTTTATATTTTCCACATTTGTGAGGCATGCCATGTTAGAGGTAGAACCATTGCATTATGTATTGTCAGTGTCTACCCCGTCCAGATATTATGAGTTCATAGTAATGTTGTTCGGCTTGACGAATGCCCCGGTAGTATTCATAGACTTGATGAACAAGGTGTTCAAGGACTTCCTCGGCACTTTTGTGATAGTATTTATTAATGACATTTTGGTGTATTCTCATATTGAGACAGAGCACAAGGAGCATTTACGTAGAGTGTTGAAGACTTTGCAAGCCAACAAGTCGTATGCTAAATTTTCAAAGTGTGAATTTTGGCTGAAGTAGGTCTCCTTTTTGGGACACGTGGTGTCAAGGAATGGAGTCTCTGTTGACCCTGCAAAGATCGAGGTAGTTACTACCTAGCCTCGTCCTATGACAGTCACAGAAGTGTGCAGTTTCTTGGGCTTAGCAAGCTATTACTGTCGTTTTGTTAAGGACTTCTCACGCATCGCCACACCATTGACCCAATTGACGAGAAAGGGTGCTCTTTTTCAATGGAGTAAGGCTTGATGGGAAAGCTTCCAGGACCTTAAGCATAGACTAGTTTCTGCACTAGTGATGCCTCCAAGAAAGGGCTGGGGTGTGTGTTGATGCAACATGGTAAGGTGGTGTCCTATGCCTCTCGCCAGCTAAAGACCCACGAACAGAATTATTCCACTCATGAATTTTAGTTAGCAGTGGTAGTTTTTGCTCTGAAGATTTGAAGACATTATTTATACAGCGAGAAGATACAAATCTTCACGGACCATAAGAGTCTAAAGTACTTCTTCACCCAGAAGGAGTTAAACATGAGACAACAAAGGTAATTAGAGCTAGTAAAAGATTATGATGTGGAGATTTTGTATCATCCAGGCAAGGCAAATGTGGTGGTTGATGCACTTAGTAGAAAAGCAGTTTACTCGGTAGCTCTAATCACTAGGCAAACTCAGTTATGCAAGGAATTGCTTTATCTGTCAGAGAACTTACCTCACAGTTGACCATCCAACCAACTTTAAGACAGAAGTTCATTGATACACAACAAAGTGACCCCTACCTCGTTGAGAAATTTAACCAGGTGGAGTCGGGTCAAGACAGCGAATTCTCAATATCAGTAGGAAATGGTCTGCATTACCAAGGATGCCTGTGTGTGCATGCAAGCGATGAACTTAAGAATGAGTTGTTGTGAGAAGCTCACAACTCCCCCTTCTCGATACACCCTAGCAGCACCAAGATGTATCAGGATTTGAAATGTTGTTACTGGTGGCATAACATGAAAAAAGAGGTGGCAGAATATGTTAGTAAGTGTTTGGTGTGCCAACAGGTGAAAGCTTCGAGGCAAAAGCCAGCGGATTACTTGCAGCCCTTAAGCGTTCCAGAGTGGAAGTGGGAGAGCATATCTATGGATTTCATTGGGGAGTTACCAAGGACAGTGTTAGGCCACACAGTGATCTAGGTCATAATTGACAGACTTACCAAATCAGCACATTTTAACCCAGGTAAGCCTACATTCTAAGTGAGTAAGTGGGTGCATATCTATTTGAAGAAGGTGGAAAGGTTGCACGGGGTGCCAGTTTCTATAGTTTCAAACAGAATCCCACGATTCACTTCTAAATTTTGGAAAAGTCTCTAGTCTACGTTAGGCACGTGATTGGATTTCAGTACGGCTTGCTACCCACAGACTGATGGCCAAACGAAACGTTTGAACCAGACGTTGGAAGACATGTTGCGCGCTTGTGCCTTGGATTTTCCAGGGAGTTGGGACTCTTACTTGCACCTCATGGAGTTTGCCTACAACAACAGCTATTAGGCTACTATTGGCATGGCGCCATTTGAAGCCTTGTATGAAAAGTGTTGTAGATCTCCAGTTTACTGTGATGAAATTGGGGAGCGGAGGTTGTTAGGACCAGAGTTTGTGCAAATTTTGAAACTATCTAGAAAATCAGAACTCGAATGCATACAGCGCAGAGTAGGCAGAAAAGTTACGCTGACGTTAGACATAAGAACCTAGAGTTCAAGGTGGGTGATAACGTGTTTCTAAAGGTGGCACCTATGAAGGGTGTCATGAGGTTTGGGAGGAAGGGAAAGCTAAGTCCGTGCTTCATTGGACTGTTTGAAATTCTGGAATGGATTGGCCCTATGACTTACCATTTGGCATTGCCGCCGTCTCCTGATGCAATCCATAACGTGTTTCACGTCTCCATGTTGAGGAAGTATGTGGCAGATCCTTCTCATATAGTAGACTATGAGCCTCTACAATTAAGGGATGACCTGAGCTATGAGGAGAAACCTATCCAAATCCTGGTGAAGTACGTGAAAACCTTGCGCAACAAAGAGACAGCACTAGTGATGGTTTTAGGCAAAACCATGGATTCAAGGAATCAACATGAGAGCGAGAGGATGAAATGAGATCAAAGTATCCTAAGCTTTTTCAGGATTAGAACTTTCGAGGATGAAAGTTTCTCAAGGAGGGGAGAGTGTGACATTCGGAATTTTCAGGTATTTCCCTCCTTATTAAGTACCCGATTTTAATTAATTTAAGCGTAAAAGTTTTTAGATTAATAAGAAATTTAAAGGAATTGGATAATTACTTAGTTGTGGAGTAAAGTGATTTTAAGAGTGGAGGAAGATGAAAAGAAAAATAATAATAAAGAAAATATTATTTTTTATTGAGTTTTATTTATTTGAGGAAGAGGAAGAGGAAAAAGGGAGGAAAATTAAATTAGATTGGGAAAAGGAAAGAGATATTTTTTTTTTGTTATTAAATAACCATCAATTCGTGTGCCAAGTTAAGAAAAAAAAATCTTTTTTTTTCTCTTTCTCTCTCTCCCTCCCTTTTCGTGCGCCCCCCTCGTCGTTTTTCTTCTTCCAGTCCATCATCGCTACCACCTTCCACTCGTGTAGGTCCCGTCGCCACTGCCTTTCTGCTCCGGTGGAGCTTGCGACCAACTTCTTTTTCTTCCTTTCACCTCCTCTGCTCGCTGCCAGCATGCCACTTATCGCCGCAAGTTCGCCACCGCCATTCGTGGGTCCCCTTGGTTGTAGTCGCTGCCGGCAACCCTTCTCATCAGTTCGTGGGTTTTGGTGGGATTGTGGTAAGGGATTTGGTCCACTTGTTGTTTTCTCTTGCATACCTATTTTGTTGGCATAGCCAGTGATACCCTTGTGTTGGTTCTTAGATCCGTTTTCGAAGGGGCTTTGGAGAAGGTCGAGATTGGAAGAGCTAGTGGTTGGGAACCTAGAATTGGGTGCTTTGGTTGGTTTTGACTTTGGTAGCTTTTAGCGTATCCTCAGATAAGGGACTTACTGAATTGGTTATTGTATGGATTGGATTATTGCATTGACTGGTTATGATTATTGTGTCCATCGATGGTTAATCAACTTATTACTATGAATTGGAAACTTTGCTTGATTATGTTAGCGATGATTGTTATGTCGTGGTGATTGTTATCCTGTTTATCATGCCTGTATTCCTATTGGCGTGAACCTTTGGGTACACTAATTATGATTATGATTACAATAGAGTGTCCCTTGGGATCACCACTTATGTTTATGTTTATGACTGTGACCTTTGAAATCACTGCGTGCCTCCGGGTTCGCTACTTATGCCTATGCCTATGTTGGGTACACAGGTGCACATGATAAAAGGATAACAATCTCACCTAGTAGGCCCAATAGTGGGTTACTTACTGATTATTATTACTCATCCTTTTCTATGCTCTTTTTCCACAAGTGTGAGACAGGATGGACAAGCGTATGACAAGAGGAATCCGTGACCACACCATGGGACTGTTGTCGCTTCTGCACCCTAAATTCATGCATTTACTCTCTAGGACATAGATCGTCTTATTACTGATCACGTAGAGTAGTGATCCCATATTTATTCCTTCTTTCCTTTGTCTTTGTTATTTTGTGAAATTTTTGGTCAAACTTGTCTTCACGTGTTTAAGGGGACCCTGTTAAATGATGTATTTTCTTTACAGTCGATTTAAATAAAATATACAAAATTAATTCTGTTCGGCCTTATGTTAAAACATGTCTCTTTATCCAAGTTCCAAAGTGTTTACAAAAACATTCATGCATAGTGTAGCACCCTGCTAGTCTAAAGGTCGGGTCATTACAGATTGGTTAGCTGCTAACCATGCCAACATAGATTGTTCCCATAAGGAGGTGATTCTCAACCCTCTAGCTTTAAGTTTAAACGGGTCGGGACCATGGTTTTGCCCAAAATAATTTCAACTATAAAAGCCAACAAATTCTAAACTAATGTACTTGGAGTATCTTGGCCAGTGTGGTTGACACTACGGAAATTGAGGTCTCCTTAACTTCAAAACCGGTTGTAAGGGATTATCTAGATATTTTTCCTAAGGATCTCTGAGGCTTGCCACCGTATCAGAAGATAAACTTCGCTATCGAGTTGGAGCCAAGTACAACTCCCATCTTGAAGGCCCCTTATAAAATGACACAGTTGAAAGAGCTTAAGATTCAGTTGCAAGAGTTGCTAGATAAAGGTTTTATACACCCGGGTGTGTCACCGTGGGGTGAACCAGTGTTGTTCGTAAAGAAGAAAGATGGGACATTACGCCTATGCATTGACTACAAGGAATTGAATAAGGTAACCATTAAGAACAAGTACCCTCTTCCTAAGATTAATGACTTGTTCGATCAGTTACAGGGAGCTACAGTTTTCTCCAAGATTGACCTTTGATGAGGTTATCACCAACTGAGGATTAAGGATAGTAACATTCCTAAGATAGTCTTTCGTTCTAAATATGGATATTATGAGTTCATCGTAATATCATTTAGCTTGACTAATGCTCCTGCAGTGGACCTAATGAATAGGGTGTTCAAGGAATTTCTTGACACCTTTGCGAAAGTTTTTATTGATGATATCATGATTTACTCCAAGATTGAAGCACAGCATGAAGAGCATTTATTAAAATTTTTGGAGACTCTAAGGTCGAACAAGCTATATGCCAAGTTTTCTAAGTATGAGTTTTAGTTGAAGTAGGTGTCCTTTTTGGGACACGTAATATGTCACACCCCCTCCCAAGTACCCTAATCTAAGAGAAAGTGTGAGGACAATAGACACCGACCCTCTTACAGCATTCACTGTCAACCTTATACCTTGACCAACACCTAATAAGCAGATATATACAATGATTGAACAACATACTTTAACTGGGGTTAAGCTATCATACAAACATTGATTTTCACTCAAACCATGTATTTACATAAGTTCATCAACGTCGCCCTTAACCCTCTATATGTACAACATAAGTTTAAGTTCAACTATTTACAATGCTCAAAATTCACAGACGCTGTTGGTGGTAGGCCCAGACGAGTTGTTGCGTAGGCTAAGCACCCTGGACTCGTTCACTACCTGAAAAACAGAAAAACAAGGAAAGCATGAGCTAGGATGCCCAGCGAGTGACATATCTAGTAAAAACCTTCCTTTAACTCGGAAGCTAATCAAACTGTAATCATTCTATAACAATGCGTAAATAACATGAATTCAAAGTCATATCCACGCAAAACATGCTCAAGGGGCATTGTCATACCATATATGTTCATTTTAGAAAAAGATACACGAAAATTCAGTTTATTTAAAAAAAAATTTCCTTAATTGAGGCAGAGCGGAGCTCAACACTACTCAACGTCGAAAACATCATTAGTTGGGGCGGAGTAATCTCGACACACCTAAAGTTGAATATTCTTAGCTGTGTAGAGTAATCTCAACACAACAACGTCTATCATCCATTTATGTGCACATAGATATCATATCCTGGGTTACCCGAATACCTTCTCTGAGTCCTTCAGTACCGGGTCCCATATACGAGATTTAGGCCACCCACATGCCTTCTTCAAGTCCTTCAGCATTGGGAACCATTTCTACATCCCGGCTACCCACATGCCTTCTCTGAGTTCTTCAGCATTGGGAGCCTTTCTTTTAAAACATAAATCAAAAGTAACATGCTTTGAAAATAACGTAATAAAAATTCACAAGTTTATAACAGCTCAAACTTTCACAGATTCCTTAACAATCATCATACTTCCATAAAATCAAAGATTAATATATATAGCATGCCTTTTATACAAACTCGGTTAACAACTAATATGTTTTGAATATTTCCGATGCAAAACAATAAGATACACTTATATGGAAACACATACTTCTTTTAAGCAAATAAGTATCATAGCATATTTAAAACCTATGAAAAGCATAAACATAATAACATGGTTCCAAGCAACGGTAAATAACATGAAAATTTTGTATAAAGCATGCTTATTTTAAATAAAATTGTCACTCACAACCGTCTCGAGCTCTTAGTGGGTTATATGCCTTTCCTAGCTCCTCTCGGCCTGGAATAATACGTTTCCCTTTCTTAGATTTTCTTAAAATTCCTTTTTACATAGAAAACAAGCCTTAGACATTCATATTATTCATCACTGAGACCAAACTACATAAAGAAAACTATCACCGAGACTATTCCATGAAGAAATGCTCAACCGAGGCTATATTTTCATTTAAGAGTTCACTAATGTACGAGATTCAAGCCATTAGCAAGACTAAACTAACAAAAACAAGCAAAAACCAGCAGTACTAGCGAGACTGTGGACGAGCGAGACCAGCGAGAGCAACGAGAGCCGCGAGACCAGCAAGATTTGTGAGAAAAATTCGACCAGCGAGACTAGCGAGTCGCTCCTTCACGCTCTCAGGATCGTCCAACCTTTTAGCAAGACCCGCCTCTTTTTGCTTAGCTAAAATTTCTAACTGTTAAAAGTCGTATTTCCGGCCCAAATTAGAATTTATTTCCTTCTACAAACTTGTAAAGAAATATGTTTTCTAGCTTAGCTCAAATTTTCAAAGCTTAACTTCTCTTCGTTTGACAGATATTCCCAATTTACTTCGCCCTACTCCAGATCACTCGAAAAAACCATATCAGTCACTTCCACCTAAAATTTAACATGTTTCTCTTTATATTCATCTCAACTATCCTTCACAAGAGTTGTTAAGAACTGAGTTAACATATTAACCTCAAATTTTTAGCTTCAAACTCTATCTCTTCGACTCGATATTCACCAAATACCAAACCTTGTTCAGATTGCATGACAGCAAACAACCCTTCTGTTTCAGCTTCAATTTCACCATGAAACCGACCAAAATCCTATATGAATCTGCCCCTGATATCTTCTTCTACCTCTCTTCAAAATTCAGCTGAAGAATAGAATCAGTTTGAGCTTGAAAATAGAAGAAAAACTAGTCGGCAACTTCCCAATCTAAAAGTAAAAGTCAACAGACTTCCTCCCACTATCTCTTTTCTTTCTTTTTCTTTTTTTTTTTTAAATTTTTTATTAGTTTTCTTTTCTTTTCTTTTTCCTTTCCTTTCCTTTATTTTCCTTTATTTTTCTTTCTTTTTAATTTAGGAGAAAAAAATAAGAAAAACAAAAAGAAAATATGTATTTACGTCCCAATTAATATTCGAAGTAAATTCTAACTAGATTTCCTCTTAATGACTTAAATATCCAACTTACCAAAAATTACTTATGGCTTCCTCCACTTCTTCCTTTGATCTACAAGAGGAAGAACAAGTAAATACGTTCACAGCGATACTACGTACTTATGTTTAGCAATTACAAATGAAAGTAGGGTTTACATAGTGTCAAAGGATGAGGTGAGGTTTCTTTTGACCCTGCAAACATAGAGGTGGTTACGACTTCGTATTGTCCTACCACGGTCACTGAGTTGTGCAGTTTTCTAGGCTTAGTAGCCTATTACTATCATTTTGTTAAACTTCTCCCACATAGTCACTCCCTTACTCAATTGACTAGGAAGGGTACTCCTTTCATTTGGAATAAAGCTTGTGAGTAAAGTTTCCAACCACTAGGACATTACTCTATGCATGCATAACTTTGTAATACAATTTTGAACCGAGCAAAATAACATATTTTATTTAATAATGAATAAATTGAATCAATTAATTAAATCAAGATACATGAAATAATTTTCTCTAGGTCTCCCTTAAAACATAAATTCAAAATTTATATAAAATATATATTAATTTAGACTAACAACTTGGACAACTAGACCCCTAAATCATGAGAAATCATATGCGGAAGTGATGACTGGTCCCAAGGCACGATCACAGATTCTTCTTTTCATTTGTTTGTCTGTCCTTGCCTTTACTTGACAAATGTTACATAGGAAAGAGTGGGTACAAAAAAGTATTCAGTAAATGACCCACTACCGAGCCCACTAGGTGAACCTGCTATCTTCTTATCATAAGCACAAGTGTACATAGCATAAGCATAGGCATAAGCATAGGCATAAGCATGAGTAGAAAACTCTAAGGCATGCAATCATAGGTAGTGAACCCGAAGGTCACAGTCATAAGCCTAGGTGGTGATCCCGAGGGACACCCAATCATAGTCATAAGTAGTGAACCCAAATGTTCATAGTCATAGGGTGTACATGGACCGATAAGTAAGATAATAGTCACTGTTAATCTATCAGTTAGCTGTTGAAGCTTGAAGGCAGCGGTAGTTGGACGAAGTGGACGATTGAGAGAGGCTGCACGCGTGGGTCACAAAGAAGCAAAAGAAGAATATATATATATATATATATATTTTCTTTTTTTACTTTGCAAGCATACCAAGAGACCTATATATATATATATATATATATATATATTATTCCTTTTTCTTTTTCCCAAAACAAATATACAATTTATTTAAAATATTTGTTTTTCAACAGATCAAAACTTCCATTACCAACTAAATTGATTTAATTAATTCCTAAAAACAAAAGCCTCAACTTTCAATTTCAATTTCTCTTAAACTAAACAAATTCTAAGTCTTACCAAATTCCAAATCTCGAAATTAAAATCAACTTCTAAAACTCCCAAAATAAATTCAATTTTCACTAATTGAATTAAATCCAAATCTCTTATCATGTTTACTTTAAATTGAATTATTTTTTCAACATAATTCAATTAAGCCTCAAAATTCAAACAATTATCCAAATAATTCAAGATAATTAATTTAAATTTACCTGAAATTGAAATGTTACAATATTATTGAAGCTTATGAGACATACATTTCCTAAAAATCTCATGATTTTAGCCATTTGGCAAAAGCCTGAATTTGTTTAATAATAAATCAAATATTTGTGACTTTCAGAAATGACTTGAATTTCGAATCAAGAATTTATGAGCACTTGAGTCTCGGATTTATATAAGTCAAAATGTGAATTAAGTGATTTAAGTTAGAGCTTTTGGTATGGAATCATGACCTTGAGTTATGAATTTGAAAATATCTATGGCCACAGTGTGGCTTGATAACTTATGTGGATCATGTTGGAATTGTTTTCAAACCACAAAATATTATACCTATTGGGTTGTATGTCCTAAAACTCGTAGTTTTTGTAAATATGTGATTTTTAGTACATATGAAGTTATTCAAGTGAATTAATTATTTATTAACTCTAAATCCAATTAAACTACGAACCCTTGGCTACTATCATGAGTACTTGGACTTTATGTGGAGACATAAACAGGATCAAGTTCGAGTAAGTAGCCTCAATAGTCTATAGTACATGGATCAGGTTGGGTACCTCTTCCTGGAGACACTATTGAATACGACCCACTTCATGATTGTTACAAATGTTGTAAAGTGTCATAAATGAAGTGATTATGATTTGCTCATGTAGAGACATATGAGCGGGGGTATTCTACATAATGAGATTGTGTAAAACTGACTCTGAAATAATCACTGTTACGTATTAACACCGTTTACGATTAACATTGATTAATTTCACTTATCGATGACCTAGAAAACTTGATCTGAATCTTGAGCCATCTATGAACTCCTGTTTATTCAGAATTATCCCTTGATCTACATAGGTAAGAGTAAGCTCAATAGCGCTGCTCAACATTCCTCCCATTTCAGGGATAAGACCGGATAGATAGTTGGGAACATAGAATTTGCAAGACGGAATTCACTCCTACCCAACTTAGGGATAGAAGAGAGGTTTTTCTCTTAAGTGTTGTTCCCAGGACTTGAACAAGGGGCCTCATCCTCTCACTGGCCCAAGAGGGAATGGATTTAGCGATTAGATCCTAAATTAATTGTTCATTAGAGGGACAATGGTACTTAAGGAGAAAAAATGTAACTCAAAGGTAAATCGATATTTGACCTAGCTGAAGTTATGAACAACCTGTGAATGATTGACTTATCGATGACGGTTATATCAAATGGACACAAATATATCTACAGTGAGGATAGTGTAGCTACGGGTTTTAGTGGAATGTCCTGTTAGTTAACGAATGTTGGTTAACTAGGTTAAAGAGTTTGGTCGATTAATCTCGGATCGTTGGAGCTCATGATCTGTAGGTCCATTAGGTCCCTCTACTAGCTCATAAATGGACTAAAATCTTAGATAATGTGGTGAATAAGTTTGAATTGTTCAAATCTTGGCTTAAGGAATGAAAGTTAGATATATACGATATATCGACGTTTAATTACGAATTAAACATACAAATAGAGTTAATTATAATATTTAAATATGATTTGAATATTAATCATATGAATAGGAATTCATATTGGTTTTTTTTTAGAAAAATCAGGACAAGTGGGAAAAAAATAATATTATTTTATTATTTAATATTAAAATAATATTTAATTAATTAAATATTAAATTAATTTTTATTTAATTATTTAATTATCTTTTTGAAATTAAAAATCAATTTTAATTCAATTTTGGAAATTCATTGAAAATTGATTTTAAAATTGATTTTTGAAGATTGGATTTTCCCATTAACTAAGCTAAAAGCTTGGTTGTCTTCTTCACAATTAACCAACAAATTAACCATTTTGTGTTGTCAAATTTTGATGCAATTGGATTGCATGTTATTCTTTAATAAATAGAGATGATTTTGGCATAAAAATGGTTAATAATTTTGTGAAATTAAGGGTTAATTTTGCAAAATTCCATCCATTGTTCATCTTCTTCCCAACCTTCATTCTTTCTCAAATTCACCACAAATTTGGATCCCACCATCTAATCTAAGCCTGGAGAATAGTAGAGAAGACTCTTTTGATGGTCTACAACCAAGTGGTGCTGAAACTCATCAAGAACTAAAGGAGAATTTGGAGTTTCAAGGGTAAGTGTTCTTGAAACTTTGGTTTTTCTTCTTAATTGCATGTTTAATCCTCTAAATTGAGCATCTTGGAGTGAACATTGATCAAATTAACTTCCGCTGCATGCTCATTTATCCATCAGTACCCAGGGTAATTTCCCAGATACCTTTTCGTGAATATATTTTTGTAGTGCGATATGATATGTATGAGATCTTTGGGAACCACTTTGGCATACACCTAGGCTTTGGGCCGTGTGTCGAGGTGCTCTTTGGGGGTCGCTCTGCATGCACGTATGACTAGAGATTTGCTCTACTATGCACTTAAAGATTACTCGAGGCATAGTATGACTAGAGATTTGGATACAGATTTGGTGATGGTTTTATTATCAGCTAATATCTCTGTTTTTAAGAGCTACTCTATTAAAATTTCTATATGTTTTTGATTATTTTGAGTTTTGAAAGTAGGCAAGATTTTCCTTATTTTACCAAACTTTGATTGAAAATGTGGAAAATTTCTTCTAAACTTATTTTCATATCAACTCTAACCACTCACTGGACTTTTTAGCTTATTCTTTTTCTTAAATTTTCCACAGGTAACATTTGAGGTTCCAACGACATGCGATAATCGAGATCTGCCATTAGCTTTATTTAAGTTTCACATTATGCATATGTATTTTGCTATTATCGTTTTGGCTTGTAATTAAAGTGGCTAGCCTTAGTTTTCAAATTGGTTGTAAACGGCAATTTGTACGTTTTCTCTTACTAAGTTTTCATGAAGTTGTTGGAGTGTTGTGACCTAAAGTCTATTGAAGAGTGTGTGGTTGGGCACACTTGGTGGTTGATTAAAACAAATGTTTTGGGAGTGTTCATAGAGTTTTCTTGTAGGTGTGGTATATCCAATTTTGATGGGAAATTCAGTTGAAATTTTTAATAAATCTTATGAAGGAAGTATTTGCTAGTCACCAATTTTAAAAAAAATGTTTTTAGAGTGAGTGTGATAGTGGATTTCATAGTTTAATTGAAATCTATTGTCATCATACCACATCTTAGGTGTTGTTGGGTAATTTGGGGCTGAGTGTGACAAAAAATTTAGAGAGAAAAATAAAACAAGAGTTGAGAGAAAAAGAAAGAAAATGGATTTTCTTAAAAAAAAAAAAAAAAAAGTTTGAAAAAGGTTATAAAACCTTATTTAAAAAACCAGGTCAAATATTTTGGCATAATTTTTAGGTTAATCTAAAAAATAATTCTCTAAAATCTCTAATTTTGTGTCAAAGAGATCCATGAATTTTACTGCTGTGTCTAATAAGGGATGTTTTCAAATATAGTAAAATGAACCAAAATACTTATAAATATAGCAAAATTTTACATCTATCGTGGTCTATCGCAGATAACCTGTGACATTTTACTATTATTTGTAAATATTTTCAATAATTTTGTCATTTAAAATAATTTTTCGTCTAGTAAAGTACTTAAAAATTCAAAATATGTACAAATTAATTGATGATCTATTAAGTATAAATTTTATATGTAATAGATCTATAACCTTTTAAAATTAATATGAACTCTAAGATTAAATTTGTAAATTTAACAAGTTTAGAAACTAAATAATTGACACAAACTTGAAAGTTTAAAAGGTAGTATTAAAGTGTAAATGTTTTTTTTTAATGAATATAGTTCAATTAATATAAAATTTTATTAATAATCACGTGGTGTATAGTTCGTTTTTATTTCTAAATTGTTTTTTAAATTTATTTTTGGAATTATGTGTCGTATACAAGTTATCAATAAATTAAACAAAGACAAATAGTGTACCCCAGTTGTCTCGACTCTCAATTGATCACTTTGCTTCAATCAAATAATCAATCAATGGTGCTATGTCAGGAAAAGAAAATAATAATAATAATAGTAACAAATAAATAAATAAAATACTAAGAATAATAATCAAGGGTGCAATCTTCAATATTCTTGAAATGTTTCAGGAACTAAATTTAGCTTAAATTACAAATTTGGTCAATCTTGCATGTATTTATTTCATCTCTAAATATTTTTTCTACAGTCCCTAAACATTCTACAATGTTTGAAAGGTTTTAAACCTTCAATTTTGTTTCCCATGAAGATTCTAAAATTTTCCATTTCATATCTAAATATAGGTCTTTGAATTGTCACTCATTTAATACTTTTTATATGTATTGTATATACCAATCAAGTTTTTAGAATTTAAAATTTGGTAAGAGATCTATTAGACACAAAATTAAAAAATTAAAATACTTATTAAATATTTTATAATTCCAAGACAAGGGCTTAACTAGATACAAATTTAAGTGTTTAAAAATTTATTTGACGATTTTAAAAGTTCGATGACTAAATAAACACAAATTATCTCAAAATTTGGAAACTAAATTTGTAATATAATCATAATTTTATCATCAAAATCATGTTGATGAGTAATAAATTCATTAAGAGATTTGATATATACACATATATATTTGGAAAAACTAAAAAGATACATTATTAGAGGTAGGTGAGAAACATATACAAGAGGGAGCATATAGTATAATAATTATAGAACATTTTAGAGTTTTTCGTTCAAAAGGCCAGCAAGGGGAAAACTACTTTCTTCATATAATTTGGACACAATCATAAGAATCTTCCATATTATTTAAAAATTTTACATGCGAAGCCAATAAAATTATAAGGACTGTCTGTTGTTTACATAACACAATAGATTTCAACTAAAAGAGCTGCCTATATATATTCTTCATTGAATTAAAGAAACATTAGGGATTGTTTACCACATGGAAAACAAGTTCATAAATATCATCTATACAACTAGGAAGTCAAGCCTATGCTCAACATGGACATTTGCTTAGTCTGAAAGCATCTAATTAAAATCAAACCTCCAAGCACGTATTAATATAAATATCTTAACCAACAAAGTAAACACAAATTCAGGATTTTGAAATGCATTTATCATCCTTTTACTCCAATTTTAATTTACAAATTTAGATTTCTCAACCTTAAACTAAACATAAACTCTTAAAGGGTTCCCGCCTCCAACTTCAATTGTGCGAGGTAGACTATTATAGTCTACTCTAATTGGTGTTTCAAATCATATAATTCACGGTTAACTACAGTATTATTATTTCAAATCTTTTTTTGTTACAATGTTTACTATTTTCTACTCATACTCTCTTATTTTTATCAACTCAGACTACAATAAACTACACTCTAAACACATACTTTTTTTTTCTAAAGGAGTGCAACACGGAGACTTCTCAAATGTTCAGGCAACTTAATACTACTTTCGTCGAAAGCACATACGCATAATTGTAGAGTTGTGATGAGATTTGGTTCATTAGTGTTGGTGTGACCATACCCACTCTAAATACATAATATTACAACCGAGACTAAAATAGTCATCATAGTCTAATTTGCGTTTAGGATGCTAACTATTTATACCAACTTTGCATCCCAAACCCCCCTTATATTTTAAAAGTAAGAAATCTCCCCCTCAAAACTTTGGTTGAAATTAAGGGTCAATTTTTCGCCTCAAAACTTTGGTCGAAAGTAAGGGTCAATTTTTCAATCACAATAAACCTATCCCTTTCCTCAAAGACAAAACCCACAATAGGACATTAATTAGTTATATATATACAGCACAAAAATTGAATTTAGTTATAAATATAAACACCCAAATCAAACAAAAAGTGCAATTTCATGTATTGGTCCTCACATTTTGACAATAGATTACATAATAAAACTACAATCATCATGATGCTATTCAATACATTGATATTTGAAACATCAGATTGGTTTAACAAGTAGATCACTATATAACACAAGTACGACAAACTATATCAAACTATACACAATATAGGCTACACAAATTCTCAAATACATATATATGTTCCTTTCAAGTACTACATAATAATTGCACACATTTTATTTAGAAAAACCACTCACACTAAAGCATACCCTTTAGAATTTCCTTCCCAATATAGTCAGCTAGAGAGAGAGTATATCTGAAGACATAGATATTAATATTTCACTTATCTCCAAACAGATACCCTAGCGACGAATCACCACCCGGAGCAGATTTCACCTTGGTTGATGGACGATCCTGATTCAAAGTTCAATAAATGATTTTAAATCTCATCGTAATTCATGTTAGAAATTAGAATCTTTTAATGTAAAATTTTCTATCTAAAATAGACTGTATATGATTAATTAACAACAAAATTCATTTGAAATCCATATCCAGATTTAAAATCAATTCAAAGAACGGATTAGAAAGTTGTTTACCGTTATGAAGTTGCCGGAGTTTTGGCCATGAGCTCGAGGATAATTGTTGGAAAGAAGTTGTTTCGGAAAGGGAGAAGGATTATTGTTATTATCATCAGGGTTGAGATCAATTCCATAAGGAGGAGGAAGAACAACTTTGGAAACTTGAGGCTTTCTGGGTTGATCATCCTTACCAAAAAGATAGCCTAAGGAGCTTCTTCCACCACCATAGCTTCCACCTCTACTCATGATTTTGCCTTGTGGCTGGATCTGATCTTCAGCTTTTCTACACCAAGAAGGAGAAAAAATGGCACACAACAGCACCAAAGAAACTTAGAAACCCTAATGTTGGTTGTTCAATAATTTATATATATATCATGATATGATCCCCATGAGCGTGAAATGTATATAAATAGATTGATATGTATGTGATTTGGGCCTTCTTTTTTTGTTGTTGTAGTTGATATGATGTCTAGTTGGGTGGTCTATTCACTGTTCAAAATTGCTATGCAGTTGTCATTTTTTTTTCCCTTTCTTTTTTTCTTATGGAAGGTTTCTCTAATTTTCTGTAAGTTCTTGGAAAATTTTGGCTTCACAGTGAATGGGCAGAAAGTTCAATTTTTTTTCTTTTTTTGCAAAAAAAAAAAAAGAGTAATAGATTTTAACCTTCAACCTTAAGGGAAGTAGTAGATGTTAAGACATGATAATGACAACGAACTTCCACATATCTCCACAATGATATGATATTATCCATTTTGGGCATAAATACGACCAAAAACACCTCATACCAATGGTGATAATTGTCCTCGCATATATATCCATGATCATTCTCTTCCCTAACCAATGTGGGACTTTGTTTGCACTCTAATCAGACATATTTTAATTTGTAGTTTATTAATTTATCTTTTAGAATTTCAAATTTTTACTTTTTCAAAGACAATATTGGCAAATGTAATTGGAATTTTTTTTTTCAGTTCAAAAGTGTGAGGAATTGAAACATTGGACCTCAAATAAGATAATAACTATGGTTTGATAGCTTTTCTCAATGTCAATTCGTGGATTATTATTTTTTTTAAGAGTAATATTTAGTGGATTTGTCATTTGGAATTCAATCAATGTGACAAAACACTCATGATAGTAAAGTAAAATTAATAATTTAAAATAGTTGGTTAAAGATAATATAATTATACGTAATAATTTATATTTATTAAAAAAATTGTAATTAAGGCTCTGTTTGTTGACCCCATTTGATTTTTTGTTTTTTTGTTTTTTTTTTATATAAAATTAAGCTTATAAACACTCATTTTATCACCTCTAAATTTCTTATTTCATTATCTACTTTTTAATCATGTTTTCAAAAACCAAGCCATTTTTTTAAATTAAAAAAATTAGTTTTTAAAAATTAGTTTTTGTTTTTGGAAACTGGCTAAAAGTTCAACTCTTATACTTAAGAAAGATGCATGCCATGGTAAGAAATTGAGAGGAAATCGACTTAATTTATAAAAACCAAAAATAAAAAACGAAATGATTACTAAATGGGGCCTAAAAAGTGTATATTTTTTAAAAAATTAGAATAGAGATAAGGAAGAAGGTTAAAGTCTACCACTTATAATAAAGAGGTAATGTCTAACCACTTTGTGTTTTAGATCAATGTCAATTCAAACATAGTTTAATCTAAAAGATACCAATTGCTATTCCAAATTTCAATTGTTGTTCAATCTCTTACAAACGTAATTGTTGAACATATACCTCAAGAGAAGGAAAAAAAATGAGATTTAGAATTTACATTCAAGGTAATACAATGACAATTTATGTATTTTCTATTAAACTATGTTCAAATTGACGTCAATATATCTAATGGTTACATTTATTGGATATCTTCTTTCTTTTCGAAAGTATGATATTAGGACATGTTAGTTATGCTCTAGATGAAGGGAGGGGAAAAAAAACCCTACCACTGAACTAGCTAGGCTTTAAAATTGAGATAGGGTACCATTAGAGATAGTGTAATGGGAGCTTAATTTATGGTTTTTGGTTGAGATTCAAGAGATACCAAATTTAAAGGCTCTATTTAAAATAAAACTTTTATTGTTGCAACACTTTTTTAACAAGAAATTAATGGAGAAGACGGATAAGTGGGTGCACAAGATGGATAAATGGGTGCACCCTAACAACTCGCCTAAGTAGACACATCTATACTACCTTCCTCATATCCAAACCGAAAAGAAGAATATCATTGTCTCAAAAGATGAAGTACAAGAAGAAGCTCCCAGAAAGTCAAGAAAGGTCAATTAATATATAAACTAAAAGGTTAAAAAAAATAATAATAATAAAAAAAAAAAAGTTCACAATATTAAAAGAAACTAGAAGGATCCACAACATTATTAAGATAGGAAAGAAGAACATCTAGAGAAAGACTAGAGAAAAGCTTTTCAATTCTAAGCAAAGGTGGTATCACAATCGGCAAAAAGCTTATATTTTAGACACCAAGAAACTACTCTTGTTAAGATATTTTTCAAAACTCAAGGTGGTTACAACATTGATTTAATATATTATTACATGAAAGTCCCTTCTGGGATATCCGATCAAATTGGAACAATACAAACAAGATTAGCATGACCCCTACACAAGTATGACACGAACAAATCGAGAAATGATCCATTTTTTTTAAATGTTATTACATAAAATATCAGTATTTTAATTATAAAGTATCTTCTATATGAGAATTATTCTTTTATCCCACTCGACTTTAATCTTTTAGGGCATACTATTTTTTCATCCAGTTCAACAATTATTGCAGAGTTGGAGACGAAAACATCAACTCTTAAATGATTACTAGTGTTTTACCTACTAAACTATGTTTAGATTGACTTTTAAAAGCATACTTCTTGAGCTTAATATCTTCATCCAAACAAAATAATATGCTTCATGGGTTACATCCAACCAATAATTTCCATTAGTAGACTTCTTTGGATTTAAAATGTGTCTTCAAGATATCTCTTTGTGAATCCTACAATTATGTCTTGAGCCAACAATGATCAAACTTTTGCTATACTTTTAAACAAAGATAATATATACACACAAACAACATATTATGGAAACATATACACAGGAGATCACACATTCCATCATCAGTAGGTTAGTTCTAATAACCCCTCAGCTAATAAATAGGAAACATAAACCACACGGTGGCTTTTGTCTAAACAATTTGATAATTAATTAATTAATTAAGTTGGTTGGATGTCATTGGTTTGAGTAGGTTTAATTAGACAAATCAATCGTTTTAAACCACAACATGTTCTGTTTCAATTGTAATCGTACAACAAATCAATCAAAGTAGTAATAATAATAATAATAATAATAATAAAGGCTTAATTACAAATTGATCTCCTAATAAATAAATAAATATATATATATATATATATATATAAAATAGCTAGTTCCCAACTCCAAGATAAGTTAATTTTAAAAACGTTTCAAATTCAGAGTCCATTATATACGTAACCCCACTAATCAGGACTTTCAAATTCTTTCTTTGTTTATTTATTTATTTATTTTTTTTTTGTCAGTTGCTTACTTCGTAAAAGGTAATAAAAAGGGATAAACTCTCAGTAATTAATTAATGAGTGTATAAGTGGCATTGAGCAAATTATACAAGCTATTAGTCAAGAATTCTAATCTAGTTAATGTGTTAGGCTTTCGGAGTCTTACATACCTCATACAATGCCTCAGATATGCTGACAAAAATTGTCCCACAGCTCAAGCTTCTGAAATGCCTTGACATTATCAGCTTTGAGCTTCCTAAAAATGGTCAAAAAGACCCTAATTAGAAAAGAGGGAAGCATAAACCAGCACTAAATGTAGTTTTCAAGATGGAGATTTGTAAAACAGTAAATAACACTAGTAAAAATAACCTTTAATCTTAGTAATTACTTTACGCATATTCCATAACAAATCCTCCTATACAAAGAATCAAAAATTAGAAAGGAAGAGAGCTTTTATATTGAGGTTAGAATAGAGAGAAAAGTTTATTTGTAATCTTGATCCTTAAAAGATCAAATTGAGACTCCCTTTTTCGTGGATGTAGGCACATATTTGTCGAACCAGTTAAACTATCTAGTGTTCTTCTTTATCTACTTCTCCTTGCATGAATTCTTCCTTTCGTTTTCTCCAATTAATCGATCTATGCAACCAAAGTTTGTCTCTACTTCTTTTTCTTTTTTTCTTTTTTCCTTTCTCCACACAATTGCATTCACTCCCTTCAGACCCAGGCATCTACCACGATTGTTACATCAGTGGGGTATCACCGTGGCAACAAGAGAAAACCTCCTTTCCTACACCTGGCAGATTGACGGATGTAATTTGTCGTCCAATTATGTGCCAAATAAATTTTCCTAACTTTACCCATAGTAGTAGTGGCAAGCCGAGTCGAACATAGGGAGCCCTCGACTTTCACAGTTGTTACAATTCAAGGTAACCGGAGGGGGGAGGAGGGGGTTTGTGGTGGTTGGTTACAAAGAAACTTAAATCACATAAAAGTAAATTGCACAAATTAAAGGAAGTTAAAATTCAAATGGAGAAAGCTCTAGCTTGGGTTACACGGGATTTCTTTTGTTTGATGTTCTTACTCATTGGTTCATAATTACTAAATTCATTGAAGCTAGCACCTAATCGATTCAATTGGAAAGACCAGAATTGAATTGTCCTAGTCGACAAGTTAGACTTAAGGCAAACCGATGATAGGCATGCAAAATTTGACTAAATCTACCGCATTAAGCTCAAGAGAAAATTAGGTGAAACATTCAACTGGAAAGACGTAGATTGAATGTCCTATCGATTTAATCCTAGGTTGATTAGAACAATGCACATCACCAATTAGATTTGCAAGCTAACCTAACCTATTGCTTCTTATGATTGACATACAATAAATTGTCAAGAATTGTAATACAATCAAAGATCAGAATGAACACCAGCGTTACAATTTGATCGTAATTCTTAAAAACTCAGAATTAAATCATGCATACACTGAATCAAGTTCAAAACCTCAAAGAACATCAATTACAAGGAAAATCCTTAATACCCAAGCTAGAAAAACATTACCTTAGCCAATAGTCGACATACCGATTATTAAGTTCAAGTTCCTAGGTATGAAAAGAAGAAGAAAAATAGAGAGAATGGAGTCAAAAGTCGACTGATGGCTGATCTCTAACCTAGAAATCAAAGGTTTAACTTTAAAGTAATTGTTAGAGCACCGCGGTGCTGACGCTAATCTACACGAAGTTTGCTTCCGAAGCGTCGCGGCACTTGCTGCGTTTCGCCAGCAGAACCTTTAGGAAAAAGCGCTGCAGCTGCGCCTAGGCAGCGCTGCTACTCCATGACTTCAAGGGCATTTTGGTCATTTTGGAATTCTATTTCCCGATTGATGCCATGGAACTCCGTTTCGGTTCGTTTTAGCCCGGTTTTGTTGTTAACACCCCGTTCTATCTGTTAAATACTCGAACCCTTGAAAATAACATAATAGACACATTAAATAGCACAATGATCCCGAGTTAAGCTGAGGAAGATAGCACATTTTAGGTGCTATCACAGATTAATTAAATCAACAAATCTATAATGTTGGGCTTAATTTCTCAAGCCCATCAACCCAACAAAGATGACGAAGGATGTCGCTATAGAACATTTAGGGTGCACTCAATGCCTAACATTTAGGGTTTAGAGTTTTGAATTTAGGGCTAACAAGTACTATAAAGTTTGTAGTGTCAAGTAATGTTGCATCAACCTTTAATTAATTAATTGGTGTATTAGTGACATTGAGCAAATTAAACAAATTATTAGTCGAGAATTCTAACCTAGTTAATGTGTTAGGCTTTTATAGCCTTACAAAGTTTATAGAGCTTATGGACATGAACAAAACGTAGAGATAGAACATTTAGGGTGCACTAAATGTTTGACCTTTAGGGTTTAGAGTTTGGAATTTAGGACTAACAGGTGCTTATCAAGTTTGTAGTGTCAAGTTAACAACGCATCAAGCTTTACTAAAAACATTGTCCATTGTAATTCTTATATCATAGTAGAATTGCCAGTTACCATGAGACTAGACATAGTCCCCTAGTTGGGTGCAAACCATTATAAAGCGTTTTTCTTATTCCTGTCTTTATTTACTTTCTTATTATTATTTTACGTAATTTGGTTCGGCTATAGATGGAAGATTATATCTATCCTGTTTGGATATTTCTTGGACTAATTTAAAGAATAATGTAATTTTAAAAAATAATGAGAAAAATAGGGTGGTTTAGAAACTAATGACAAAAATAGGGTGGTTTGGAAACATATTTGCAAAATGGGGTAGTGAAATCGTGTACCGGGTACACGATTTCAGTGAACTTGCTGACTGGGCAGCTGACGGGGAGGTAAGTCGTGGACCCTATCCACAAGTTTTGACCAAACTTGTGGACCCGATCCACGACTTCCGTCGAATTCGCGAGAATTAGAGCGAGAGCAAAAGCAAGAGCGAGACTGGGCAGTTAACAGAGACAAAACTCGTGGTGAAAGGTCCAAACTTGTCTGGTTTTTTTTCCTTTTTTTTTTTTTTTTGCTTATAAATAACTTAATTAATTAATTACCAACTTAAATGAAAATTTGCTTCTTACTTGTGTTCTTATTCAATTATTGTATTAGTTTCATTGATTCTTAATTTTTGAAAATGTAATGGAAAATCATTAATTCATTTAATTAAAGATAAAAGTTAATACAAATCAGAAAATTTAAAATACAAATCAGGTGCCAAATGGTAGTCTTCTTCGCGCACGTTGTCCACGATGAGGCACAGGCACTTCAAATTGTTGCTGATGGTGAATTACATCGTCGATATCCTGTTGGGTGACAACAGATGGAAATTCATCGTGTGCATAATATTCCTATTGATGGCCAGACCTGGATGCAATGTCTGGTTGTAATATGTGAGGTTCCTGGTCATCGGGTTGCTCTGGAATACCTTCGTCACGTTGTCTCTGTCGTCTACGACGAATACGTTTTTTATCAGTGTCAGCAACATTGAGCCTCCTTGTATGTTGAATGATATCTTCAATATTTACCATGTTTTGCTCACACATTGAACTCAACTCTGGTAAATGGTGTTCTAAGGAGTAATTGTGCACATCGTGGACAAAATTATTCTGTACGATAAAAAAATATATATATAAGTATAAAATAATATTCTTGGCATGTAATTGAAAAACACGACATAATAAGATGCTTACCATGTAGTAATACTAGGCACCGTCAGGTGTGATAAATCTTCTTGTGATGGAGTCATACCAGGATAAATAATCATTAGACACATCCGACTCATTTATTATTTCTCCTTGTGCACAACGGTCATGACGTGAACGCCAAAATGATATATACTCTGCATGAATTTGACGTCAGTTTTGGTCGTGTTTACCTCTTAAATCGATTTGGTGTAGTTGAGGGAGTGTATTACACAACGTCAGTACCGTTTGCCGCATACCGAATTGTCACAACACTCGATCTGGTTGATGCCACTCTACGATATGAAAGCATATAAGTGGGCTAATCGTCAACCAAATGTCTTGTCCATCATGACAATAATCAGGCAACAACGACATAATATGTGATGTATATGGCGTCCAATTAATCTGAAACCATGTACAAGAATAATTAGAAGCTAAAAATATATGTAATATTCAATTGTATATGCAACATATATATTATTACCTGATTTTACATTAAACGTTCCAATATTGAACGATATACCAGTAACATGTTTGTTGATTGTTCAGATGCAGCTAATACATCGCTCCATCTATCACATGGATATAAAACAATTAAAATACTTTACTAATTGTATTGACAAAAAAATTAATATATACAGAAAATAATACCTGACATTGAGTGGACGTCCCATAAAATGTTCTAAAAGTTGTAATTGGACTTGTAGTGCAACAATGTTAAATTGATCATAGGCCCATACTTGATGTAGTATCAGTAGACTTGTTATATCCAAAGCTTGTGCATGATTGGCTCGACATATTCTCTGTATAGCCATGCAAGATAAGCACCACCCCAGAATAATTACCAGCTTGCTAAAAACTAGCCAATAGTGGGAGGAACATTAAGTGCACCAGCGTGTTCAACTTGTCTGCAAACAGAAAGCCTCCGATAAGCTGCATGATATATGCTTGTGCATATCTCTGTATACTGACATCATCGGCATCCGGAGACAATTCTGTAAACTGAGAGGGTAACTACGGGAGACTCAACCTTGAGCCTTTTAAGTCAAGTGGTCGAACGCTTAAAAAATCTTCACAAATCTGTTTCCAATCATGTTGCAACGATCCAGTTACCGATTCTCTGTTCACTGGTAGTCCAAATTGTACTGCAATGTCTTGCAGCGTAATGGTGCATTCCCCACCAGGCATATGAAATGTGTAAGTCTCTAGTCTCCAGCGTTCTACTAAAGCAGTAATGAGGTGTCAGTCTAACTATATGAATCCAATTTGTGCAACCCCAATAAAACCGGCCTATTGTAGATAAGGCACTATACATTCATTTAATGGTATAGTATGCTAAGAAACTGCCTCTCTTCTCCGACAACATAGCACCACGGTGGATGCATTATCTCATACTGTCTATGATCGGTGAGTATTTTGAAGATATAGCTGAACAGGGTTAGATGGACTAGGATCCATATTCAACAGTGTTAAAATAAATCAAATACATTACAATGTTAAATAAACCAAATACCAACGTTAAATAAACCAAATACATTACATTGTTACATTATAAGAACTATTACATTACAATGTTAATACTACATTACACAAAACCAGGTATCTTGCTAAACTATGAATGACTTGAAGATGAAGCACCTAAATTATGGAGTGGGCAAGTACACTTGTTATGCCCTGATCCCTTGCATATCCCACATTGAACTTTTGTGCCTGCCTCACGCCAATCCATCTCATTATGAATTTGCGAAGTTTTGGGTCTACCATGCTCCCTTAATAGGTTTGCGTTAGGATGCACTTCCGTAAATGATAACTTTGGCCAATAGTCAGGGTGTTGTATTGGATGAAAGCAACATTCATAGCATAATTTTAAATGAGACAATTTATAGCATTCATCAATCAGATGCACGTATGACAAACGCATGTAATTACAAATTGCAATTACATGAGAGTATAGAATCTTGAACAACTACCATTTGTTACAAGAACAAGTCCCCTCTTTCAAGCACACTACTTGTATGTTTTGGCCTTTGTAGGGAGAAACCATACTGATATTAGTTCGAACTTCAAAACTTTGTGTTTCCCTATCAACTGACTTCACTGTATGTATAGATGCTCGTTTCTCTCACCTTTTAAGCTTTCTCATGGCATATTATGTGTACATGTCCCCACAATCGAGTGCTTCACTTATTTCTTGTCTACGACATTCAAAGTATAAGATTGTACGATAGAATGTCAGCCTAACAATCAATGTGATAGGTAACATTCTAGCTCCTTTGAATACCCCATTCAAAGATTCAGCTGCATTGGTTGTCATCCACCCAAAGCGATACCCATTATCGTGTGATTGTGTCCATTTATTCAAATCGATATCAGAAAAATATTCAAGCCATTCAGGGTTCAATTTCTTTAACTCTTTTATGTTCCAAATGAACTTACGTCTTTGGTGTTGATTTCCAGCCCTAAACACCAAATCTTTAAGTTGCTTTGATTTGTATTTGGAATTGAAATTACTCGCAACATGATGTAGACAAACGATGATATGCTTTAGGTTCAGCCCAACCAATTTCTTCGTTGTTAATTGCTGCAATGATTCTTCTGTGTCTATCCAAAATTAAGCAAATCCCTTCCTGGTCAGTAACATACTCGCGCAATGCCCACATAGATGTATTTTTCCCTTCAACAATAGCAAATGCAAGAGGAAATATATGCCCGTTCGAGTCAATAGACAAACCCTTCAATTGCAGGACCGAATTCCAAAAGACTCGACCAAATATAGTCTTACCAGGCACATCAGACGGGAGAAAATGCCAATCTACTCATGTACCAGGATTGTAGTGCACAACAGCACTCAACCAGTACGGAAGTTCTATTTCTCCCAATCGCCAAAGACTGCAACCAAAGCTTTTTTCTTAGCTTCCCACACACGTCTATATTTGACGTTATATCCGTACTGTTTTTTAAGTGCTTCTTGTAGTACCGCCACAGGCACACTGGGACTAACTCTAACTAAAATTTGAATTTGAATGCTCATGAAATTAGAATCAAGTTGTGAATTATCTTGTGCCAATTCTGTGTATAAACAAGAATGATTCTTTCCAAGTTTAGTAATTTCAAACATCCCATGAGTTTTGCGCCGACAAGCATGCAACCTCCACCTACAACCTTCATCCCATTGTTTGCATCGCACATACGAAATATCTTGGTTCGATTCTACCACAAATATTTGGTAGTGTTTAGTCACACAATATTTTTTTACTGCCATTTGTAGGTTTTCTTTAAATATTGTTCATATTGTCTAGAAGTGTTAGTATATAGCTAGATCAATGGTATATAAATAAGAGAAATGTAATATCTAATCAATTAATATGCAATCTATTAAATGAAAACAAATTATATCAAATTATTCATATCAATTTAGACACAAAAGTAAAACATATCATCGAAGGAATCAACATTAAATTTATTTTTGGAAAACCAAAATTATAGAGAACATGCAATAAGGATAAACAACAAAATATTAGCATGCTTAGGAGAAGAATAAGAGAAAACGGTGTTTCCTACCTTTGAAAACTGTCTTCTATGAGAAATCTCCTTTTCCAAGCTTACGAATTGGTGAAAAAACTCCAATGGAAAATACAATAACTCTTCTTGTCTTGGAACACCACCACAATAGCAACCTTGCAATTCTCTAGGTAGAATTAAACAGAGGAGTTTCGTGTTGCTCTCTTTTGATTTTTGGCAAGGCAATTTTTTGAGGAGGAAGAAGAGAGATGGAGAGGGAAAGGGTTTCTTGGGAGTTTACAGAACAATTATGTGAGGTAACTACTCCCTCTTTCCTTCTCCTTTTTTACATAAAGTGTCGTGAGAGAGGGCAATAACTTCCCTTAAATGTGGGGAGTTATAATAATATAATAATATTATTAATAATTAATTATATTATATTATATTATATCATATTTAATAAATATAATAAAATAAAATTAATTAATGAAAAATTAATTAATTAATTATCTTATATTTAATTTATATTTGAATTATATTCAAATAACCTTTCTCACACAACCTATAGTTTTAATATGAATCTCATTCATATTAATTTTAACCTATAGTTTTTATATGAATCTCATTCATATAATTAATATTTGAATCTCATTTAAATATTCATCTCTCTTATAATATAAAGTATAAATTTTGTATCTCATTCAAAATAAATTTTATATTATACTATATCTATATACATTATACTATTGTATCACATACAATTAATTTCCTTATTTAATTGAAGATTTCAAATTAACCAATAAGTTTGATTCTAATACTAATTCTTTATGCTAGCAATGGGATCTTATGGACCTATAGTTCGAAGCTCTAATGATATGAGATTAATCAATTAAACTCTTAATTAGGTTAATCAATATTCATTAACTGTAGGTCACTCCACTAAAAACAAGTTGCACTCTTTGCACTGTAGATATATTTCTATGTCCAAAGAATTTACTAATCAACAGTAAGTCGACCGTTCACAAATTACTCATAACTACAGTTGGGTAAAATTACCAATTTACCCCTACAGTTATATTTAACTCCTTAAGTATCACTAATCCCTCTAATGAACAAATTGTTATGAAATGTTAATTTCTACAATTAATGGTGTTACAAAGAGAAATTAAACATTTCGCGATTCGGTCTTTATACAAACTCTTTGCATAGGATACACCCACTCACATGTGTCCACATAAACGATTAGAATCAAATCATTTGTAGCATTTTACAACTCTTCATAACAATTACAAAGTGGGTTGTATTCGTAGTGTTACTAGAATAAAACATCAAACCTTATTCCTATACTACAGACCTTTTTGGTTATTTCTTAAACATTATCCAACCTTGTATGTCGACCACATACATGTTTAAGTTTAAATAAAATAATCATGAAATTTTAGTTTATTGGATTGAGTTAATGCATAAAATTGATAAAATAACTTCTTATTTTATTCAATAAATAAAATTATATACAATTTACAAAACCACAAGACCTAAGAGATTTAGGACACACCAATTCCAACAATCATACCATTGTTATGCTGAGGAAAGAGTAACTCATGGTCATTAAACTAACCTATACCTATCATGTCTGTACATTGAATTATATACATCACTTTAATCCTTAGTAAAGGGGTGGGTTGGTCTGCATGAGCTTTAGCTTGTTATGTTATTGTTAATTGCGACAGATTTAGGTGGGTTGGGCCTAAATCATATTATTTAACCACTAAAGCAAAGCTTAATAAATTAGGGGTTAAATCAAAATAATGGGTAGCTTTTTTATGCTTCAAATGAAAAGGTGCGTGAGAATAATGGCTTGGTTGGTATAGTGCTGCAAAATTGGTCCCATTGATGACTTGTATTTCTCTTTAGGAAAAAAATTGAAAGCCTAAAGGAAGGGGTGACCTACATGTATAGTTCACACCATTGCAAAAGGCTGAATTGAAGGATTCTTGTAGGCCAAACCAAAATCCTTTGTTCAAATCAATGGTCTTGTATTTTTCTTGCTATTTTCAAACCCCAGCTGGTTTTTTTTTTTTTTTTTTTTTTTTTTTTAATTGGGATTGTGCATGATTAAAAATTAATAATGTTGATTAGGTTTTGCCTATTTCGTAATGATGGTTCCAATGTCATTATTAACAAATGTTAAATAATTGGAGTCAAATATATTCCAATAAGGAGAAAATAACTCCACTTAATCAAATACAGTACAGTGAACTCCTCTATATATAGGGTCCGATGACTAAAGTGAATCTGTACAATAAATAACCAAATATTAACCCCTTTCTATATAGGGTTTGATGACTAAAGTGAATCTATAACTAACTAACAAATTTGCAACAATTAATAATCAAATATTAAACAAATTTACAATATTTATTTAATTATTTACAAAGTCCGAGACTCCCCTCAAGTTGGAAGGTGAATATCAATAACATCCAACTTGACCAATAACCGAGACAGAGTTGAAGAGTTGAAGAAGATAAGGCCTTTGTGAACATGTCTGCTAGCTGCAAATTGGAACGTATGGGTAAAACTTTGAGATCAACAACTTTTATCTCTTACAAAATGACAATCAATCTCTATGTGTTTAGTCCTCTCATGAAATGTAGGATTGGAAGCAATGGCAATAGCAGCTTCATTGTCACAGAAAACTGTCGTTGGTAATAAGCAATGGACACGTAGATCAGCAAGCAACTGAGAAATCCATAGCAATTCAACTTGTTACCGAATCCAGGGCCCTGAATCCCGCTTCTGCTGAAGATTACGAGACTGTAGGCTGCTTTTTCGACTTCCATGAGATCAAAGATTCTCCTAAGAAGACACAAAAACCAGAGATAGAACGACAAGTATCAATACTTGCTCCCCAATCAGCATCAAGAAATGCCCTTGAGATGAAATACAGTAACTAGCTTGATCAACATACCCTGCCCTGGTGACCTTTTTAGGTACTTTAAAAGATGATGAGCAACATTTTAAGTGAGCATTAGTTGGCTTCTGTAAAAACTGACTAAGACGATGAACTGCAAAGCATAAGTCTGGTCGTGATATTTGCAAGTATAGAAGTCGTCCAATCAACCTTCTATAATAGGTAATTTCTTCATCCACCAAATAACAACCAGTGTCTTTCGAAAGTTTGATGTTAGGAGATCCATAGTCAACACGGCTGGCTTTGCATCAAATAACCAGTATCTCAAGAATTTGCAAGTAATATTTCCTTTGAAAAAGAAATAGACCTTGTTGAGAACGAGATAACTCAAGTCCCAACAAGTATTTGGCTTGTCCTAAATCACTGAGCTTAAAATGACCTTTAAGAATCTCTTCAACAAAATTAGGGTGAATTTAGATTGTCTATAAAAAATAATAAAAAAAAAAAAAAGTGTTTTTCAAGAATATATTTTTTAAAAAATATTTTCTACAAAATGAGTTTAAAATTTAGGGGGTGTTTGGGTAAAGGATTGGGTTGGGTTGTATTGTATTGGGTTACAAAGCCCATGTTTGGGGAATGGGCAACCCAATTTCTGCCGCTTTCCAATGCACACTCTGCCCGATGTTTGCTCTCCCTCTCTCTCTTCTATCGCCTTCTGTCTGCATTCACTCTTCCCTATGCGTTGGTCGTAGCAGGCCATGCGTTAGTTGAAGCAGGCCATGCATTGGTCGAAGCAGCCATGCGTTAGTCGAAGCAGCCTTGCGTTGGTCGAAGTACGCCTTGCGTTGGTCAAAGGCTTGCATTGGTCGAGGGTCGAAGGCCTTGCGTTGGTCGAAGGCTTGCGTTGTTATTATTATATTATTATAATTTGGTTGTTGGCTTATTAAACTTCGATAACTTCCATTTAAATCTTGCACTGTCATTCAAATTAATTTGAGTGGTTGGGTTGTTTAACCTCATTGATTCACATGCTTATTTATACGAATTCTCTCCTATTCCTATATCATACACCATTTTGGACAAGAAATTAGCTCTCTAAGTTCTTCTTTTCCAGTGAATCCCCTTCAATCTTTTGCTATTTTTTATTTCTTTCTCCTTATGTTATGAATTATGTTTATTCAAACTTTATTCTGTTTCATGTGATGGTGGACTTCTCGTTTGATATGTGCCTTATCCATTTGCCTCTTTAACCCAATTGACAGTCGAGTTCTAACGGGTACGTATGTATGCTCAGTTTTTTAATTGAATTTTTTTTCCTAGTCATGATGTTTAATTTTTTAAGTACATTATTCGTACAACTTGTTGTTTAACAAATGTATATGGTATTTTGTTTGAGATGTTTATGTGTATTTATGTGTCTAATTCATCTGGTTGCATCTTTGTTTAAACCATTTTGAAGAATAAACAGTTTCAACAATTTCTTACTATTTCTATTGCAAATTACTTGTGTTATACAATACATTTTATTTTTGTACTTTACACAAAACACATTTTCTGATGATTAAGTATGTGGATTCAATATGAGAGAAAATTTAAAAAAATAATAATAATAAAATTATATAAAAAAAACAGTGAAGAATAACTTTTGAAAACAAAACAGTGAAAATTTAAAAAAATAATAATAATAAAATTAATTTTGTATAGTATGAACAAATAAAATTTAAAATACATGATGGTTAAAAAAGATGTAGAAAAAAAAAACAGTGGAAATAATATTTAAAAAAAAAGGTCAAAATACTATTTAAAAAGAAAAAAAAAAAAATCATAATTATAATATAGTATGATAGTTTCATTTTCTATGGTATGAACAGATATAGTTCAAAATATATGATGCTTAAAACAAATCTAGAAAAAGAATTACTGAAAATAATATTAAAAAAAATAAAAATAGTCAAAATAATATTTAAAAGCAAAAAAATCAAAATTATAATATAGTATGATAATTTAATTTTCTATAGTATGAACCGACAAATTTCAACTTATATGATGCTTAAAACAGATGTAGAAAAAAAAAACAGCCATAATAATATTAAAAGAAAAAAAAACAGTCAAACCCAACCCAAACCCAAGCCTGCAATCCAAACACTGTAATCAGAAACCCAGCTAATCCAACCCTGCACTCCAAACACCGTAATCAGATTCCAATGTATTCCAATTGCAGACAACAAAACCAATCGTAATCAGATTCCCAGTAATCCTGATTACAATCCAGCACCCCAAACACCCCCTTAAACACTTACATGTTTTGTTAGATCTTTTTTAGTATACAAGGTTTGGCCTATACCAAAATGTTTACATGTAAGTTAAAATTACATAAAAGAACTATTAAACACTATGAACTAATTTCATAAAGAAACACATATAATTTTTATTTTCTTAAAAAAGAAATATATTTTGAAATTAATCGCATGTTATCTTGAAATATTGAATTTTTTTTAGGAACTTGAAATTATTGAAGTTAAAACTAAACATTAATTTTAGTTTTTGTATTAAATTGTTTTGAACAATTCTAGAAGCACAAATATCTTGAAATATAAATACATAAGAATAGAAAATATAATTGATCTCCAACAACAAAACATAAATAATAATAATTTTTCCTAGATGATATAATATCAACTAGACATAAGAAGTTGTGCAATTCGATCATGTTCTTCGTTCATCTCCATTTCACGAACTGAACCTCCATGTTCTTCGTTGGTGTCCTCATGATTTCTTTCATCATTTGAAGGTAGTAGCATCTCGTTGTCATCATAAAACAATCAAACAAACATTTATTAATAAAAATAAATACTTAAAAAAATATAATAAACATTAATGTATTTATTCTTGTATACTAACCTTTAGGTGGATGTGGAAACCTAAATTTGTTCTCTCAATTATGCATCTCTCTCGCTGTCACTGTCGCTCTCTCTTTCACTCTATCACTCTATCTCTCTCGCTCTCTCTCACTCTATCTCTCTTGCCTCTCTCTCACTCTATCACTCCATCTCTCTCGCTCTCTCTCTCGCTGTCACTCTTGCTCTCTCTCTCGCTGTCACTCTCACTCTCTCTCACTCTATCTCTCTCGCTCTCATTGGTGTGTCACTACCAAAACATGGACAAACTTCATCACAATTGAAACCCCCGTTAACAAACAAACTCTTGGACAAAATGCAATCAGAAGAAGAAAATCTAATAAAAAAAATCTAATCTGATCTAATCCAAATGCCATAAGAAGAAGAAAAGATACAACCAAAAGTAATCCCAGCACAGAAGAAAAACAACAATCCAAATCTAATCTCAAATTAAAGCAAGAACTAACCTCAAATCGAAGCTGCGAATGTAAGATCTCAGTGAAGTTCTTGGACAAAATGAGAAAAAAGAGAGAGAATATAGGGAAGAAATTTTCGGCTAGGTCAAGATGTGGGAGAAAGGCTGGAGGAGGAGGGGTAGTATGAAGGGTATTTTTGTAGTTTCAATATAACATAACAATGAGATGGATTCTCGGTCAATTACTAAAAAATCTCTTTTTCTTAAAATATGGTTTTGAGCGATTTCTTGAAAATGACTTATTTTTAAAACTCGTTTTTAAAAAAATGCATTTTGAGAAGTTGTCAATCACTACAATTTTTTTCAAAATGACTTTTTTTAAAATTTACTTCAAAGGGTAATCCAAACACACCCTTAATCTCATGAGATGAAGGGTCTGTTAACAATATAACATCAACATACACTACAACAAATTGTACATTCAATGACTCATGAATAGTGCCAAAAATAGAGGAGAAAGTGAAAAAAGAGTCATTAAATCCAAAATCACGCGTTTTTGGCAGGAAAAAACGGAAATTTTTGGATTTGGTGGAATATATGACTGTTTTTACGTGTCATTGATTTATGACTAAAAAAAACAGCATCGAATGTGCTTTTCGGATTTTTCCTACTATTTTGACAAATTTTATGTGTCACCAAATTATGAGTAAAATTAAAAGTCATTAAATTGTGACAATTTTTTCAAGTCATTAAAATTTTGCTAATATCACAACTTTTATGACTATTTTCTTAGGTCGTCAATATATAACTCGTATTAATAATCATTAAAGAGCATGAACCAGAAATGATAATTACTTATTTACTTGAGAAAAACATGTTTTTAAAATAACTTATTGAGAATGACTCGCATCACCTTTATCCCACGTTGGAAAATTTGGGAATTGTGAGATAGTATATATATATGAGCACGGATTTGAATAAATGTGGAGATTGGGTATAAAGTGGAGAGATTGGCTTGATGCAGCTCGAGCAATTGTGAGTGCAAGAAAAAAAAAACAAAAAATAGATTCATTTTTTTTTTTTTTCAATTTAATTTATTTAACTTAGATTTTTTATTTCTTCACAAAATTAGTTATATAAAATACATTCTCTAAATTTTTAAATCACTTTTTAAATATATATATATATATATATATATATATATATATATATATATATATATAATTTATTATTTTTTTAGGGTTTTATTTTGATTTGGAGACCCATCGTTATTGCGCCGCCACTCCCGGTCTCCCTCTCCCCTCACTAGACTGCTCACTCCCGTCTCAGACCTCCATTGACTGTCTCCCTCACTCCCGTCTCAGACCACCCTCGATGGCCTCTCGCTCTCCTCTCGCCTCTCGGTCTCCCTCTCCACTTGCTCTCCTCTCGCCTCTTAGTCTCCCTCTCCTCTTGCCTATCGGTCTCCCTCTCCTCTCGCCTCTCGGTATCCCTCTCCACTCGCTCTCCTCTCGCCTCTCGGCCTCCCTATCCTCTCGCCTCTCGATCTCCCACTCCTCTCGCTCTCCTTTCGCCTCTCGGTCTCCCTATCCTCTCGCACTTCGATCCGACGCCAGTTATATCAGAAAGATAGAACTCCGACTTTTCCTCTCCTCTCGGTCTCTCTCCTCTTATGAGTCCATCCTCTATTCTTCATTAAATTTCAAACTGCAAATAGCAATTACGTGTTTTTTTTTTTTCGTTTCTTTATTGATTGGTTTGTTGTTTGTGTTCTTAATTCAGGGCTTCACTAACTCAATAATGTTTTCTTTAAGGAATTCAACATACATCTGCTACTTTCGCTTGTGCATTGGTTAACATTGTCCCTGTGGTTACTTTCCTACTTGCTCTTCCATTTGGGTAAGTTCGGTCTTTTCATTCTCACTTTAACGTCACTTCTCTAGTTTTCGGAGGAAGGAATGTGTTCTTTAGTATATAAAAAGAACAAATGGTTGAAATGAATAGATAGAGAGAAAGTATGAAGATTGACATCTTAAAAAGTGGCCAAGTAGTCATTGTTTCTGCATACATACCCCGCATTTTAATAAAACCAACAAAAATTGAAAAAGAGAGAGTAAAAGAGTGGGTTTGTTGATAGGATAGTGAATTGATTTTGATTTTGTAATTAGTGGAATAGTATATTTGTCACTTTGTATCCACTCTGTATGACGAGCTGAGGTTGGAACTGTCACTTACGCACTTTTTGTCTTCGTTTTGAGCTGAGAAGCCACGCTTAGAAGTCCTTTTAGAAATTTTGAGATGCAAATTGTCCATGTACCCAATTCTCATTTCTTTTTACTTGGTTGTGCATATCGAAAGCATGCTACATAGCTAACTTAACTTGTGTAATTTGTGGAATAGTATGTATGTCACTTTGTATGCACTCTGTATGACAAGCTGAGGTTGGAACTGTCACTTACGCACTTTTTGTCTCTGTTTTGAGCCAAGAAGCCACACTTAGGTGTCCTCTTAGAAACTTTGAGATGCAAACTGTGCATGTACCCAATTCTCATTTCTTTTTAATTGGTTGTGCATATCAAAAGCATGCTACCTAGCTAACTTAACTTGTTGAATTAGATTGCCATTTATACCTGTCTATAATAGAAATGATCTTGACGAAACTACAAATTAACCACCTTAAATAAACGACTATAGATGGACTTCATAAAAGTTATTGTCTAATATTATGATCTTATCATCAGGTTTCTTTTTTTGGGGGAGGAGAAATTAACAAGTTCTTAATTCCCTAATATTATGTGATGGACAAATCATGGATGGTCAAAAGTAGATTATCTAGAGAATACGAGGTGGGAGTTGAAACTTTCATTGAATTTGGTTTGCGTCATGGCAATGGTTCCAATTCCATTCGATGCCCATGCTCAAAATATGGAAATCATATATTTAAGGATGTTTCGATAGTTAGGGATCATTTATATGTCAATGGAATTGATCAAAGTTATAAGTTATGGTTTTCCACATGGGGAAGATTTAGCCACACACAATGTTAACAACAATTCAGATCCTGTGTTAAATGAAAACTATGAGGATGAGTACGATTTGTTTAACGTAATTGACATGGTTCAAACTGCTCATGATCAACTTTCTGGTGCACCAAATATCTTTGACACTATGTTTGACGATGCTAAAAAGCCATTATACCCGGGATGTAAAAGATTTACGAAGTTGTCAGCACTTGTGAGATTGTATAACCTAAAGGTTAGATTTGGATGGAGTAATTCAAGCTTTTCTGAATTACTATCTATAATAAGTGAATTCCTACCTAAGAAGAATGAGATGCCAAATTCTATGTATGAAGCTAAAAAAACATTAGGTGCCTTAGGTTTGAGTTACCAAAAAATAGATGCATGTCCAAATGATTGTTGCTTATATAGAAATGAGTATGCAAAAAGCACCAAATGTCCTACCTGTAATCTATCGAGATGGAAGATCCATAAGAACTCAACAAAAGAGAAAAAAGGAGTGCCTGCTAAACAGTTGTGGTACTTTCCAATAGTTCCATGGTTTATAAGGATGTTCAAGAGCACTGAACATGCAAAAAATCTGTGTTGGCATGCTACAGATAGGAAGATAGACGGTATTATGCGACACCCAGCTGATTCTCCCTCTTGGAGGTTAATAGATCACCTATGGCCAGCTTTTGGTTTAGAACCAAGAAATCTTCGTTTGGGTTTATCCACTGACGAAGTCAACCCATATGGAGATCTAAGTACTAAATACAGTTGTTGGCCAGTCATTATTATAGTGTACAACCTCCCACCATGGTTGTGTATGAGGAGGAAGTTTTTAATGTTGTCAATGTTGATATCAGGGCCAAAACAACCAGGATATGATATTAATGTGTATCTAGCTCCATTGATTGAGGATTTGAAGCTTTTGTGGGAAGTTTGAGTTGAATGTTTTGATGCATACAGAGAAGAGTCTTTCACTTTGCGAGCAATCTTACTGTGGACTATTAATGATTTTCCTGCGTATGGAAATTTATGTGGTTGTACTGTGAAAGGGTATAAAGCTTGTCCAGTATGTGGAGAGGATACCAACTCAACCAGGCTACTTCATGGGAAAAAAAATGTATACATGGGCCATAGAAAATTTTTGCCAAGACATCACCCGTACAAAAGACAAAAAAAAGCCTTCGATGGTAAGCAAGAGAATAGAAGTCCTCCACATCCAATGTTAGGGGCGGAAATTTACAATAAATTAAAGGACATAAGTTTTCCTAGTGGAAAGAAGTGTGGCAATAAATTGAATGACAAAGCTTCAGATAACTACTGGAAAAGAAGACCTGCATTTTTTGAACTGCCTTATTGGAAAGAGTTGCATGTTAGACATTGTCTTGATGTAATGCACATCGAAAAGAATGTATGCATGAATATCATAGGTACCTTACTCGAGGTTCCAGGAAAAAATAAAGATGGAATGAGTACTAGACTTGACTTAGTTGAAATGAACCTTCGACCTGAATTAGCTCCTGTACGTAGGGGGAGCAAAATGTACATTCCTGTAGCGTGTTATACATTATCGAAAGAAGAAAAGTATCATTTTTGTAAGACTTTATCTGAAATAAAGGTTCCCGAAAGTTATTCCTCTAATATTAGAAGTCTGGTCTCATTAGAAGACTTGAAACTTAATTGCTTGAAATCACATGACTGTCATGTTTTAGTGCAACAATTCCTTCCGATTGCATTATGTTTAGTGCTACCTAAGAATGTGAAGTATGCTATTACTAGATTATGTTTCTTCTTCAATGCAATATGCTCCAAGAGTGTGCGGGTACCAGAGTTAGATAAGCTGCAAGATGATATAGTTGTTACATTATGTCTACTTGAGAAGTATTTCCCACCTTCTTTCTTGACAATAATGTTGCATCTCACTGTTCACCATGTAAGAGAAGTGAAACTTTGTGGGCCCATCTACCTACGATGGATGTATCCATTTGAACGGTATATGAAAGTGTTGAAAAGTTATGTAAGAAATAGAAATTGACCGGAAGGTTGCATTGCAGAAGCACACATATGTGAGGAGTCTGTTGAATTTTGTTCTGAATTCCTATTTGGGTTAGATTCAGTTGGGCTTGGTTCATTCAAGATAGGAGAAGAAACACACATTGATAAACCTTTATCAGTTGGATGTCATGTTAGACCCAACGTGCAGGAATTAAAGCAAGCACATCTCTATGTATTAGAGAACACAGAAAAAGTACAACTGTATAGAATGTTAGTATATTACAGTTCTCAAATCATCTACTTGTTGAATGTATTATCACCTAAAATCTAGTACATTTTGTAGACAACATCTGGAGTATTTGAAGGTCCAAAATCCAAGGAAAGCAAATAATGAAAAGTGGTTACAAAATGAACACAATCGATCGTTTGCTAGTTGGATACGTGATGAGGTATTTAATTTTCATTCCCCATTTTTTGCTATATCCATTTAATATAGTCGCACACTGAATGAAATGTCTACCTGTAATAATAGGTGATGCAGGAAATACATGATAGAAAACCGGTTTCTTCAACTGTGCGTTGGTTGGCACATGGCCCCAACCCAGGATTGATGACATTTGAGGGTTATAGGATTAATGGGTGTAGTTATAGCACAAAATCTCGCGACAATGGTCGCACTGTCCAAAATAGTGTGGTTACATTAGTTGCCACAACAATGCAAGTGTCCAGTGCAAAAGATAGGAATCCGATTGTTTTAGACATGTCTTTTTATGGGGTTATTCAAGAGATATGGGAAATTAACTACAATACATTTAAGATTTCATTATTTAAGTGTGACTGGGTTGAAAATCAAAATGTGGTGCGAATTGACGATCTTGGATTTACCTTGGTGAAACTCAATCGTATAGGACATACTTCGGATCCATTCATCTTAGCCACTCAAGCAAGGCAAGTTTTTTATATAGAGGATCCTATTGACGCACAATGGTCAATTGTTATCACACCACCTCAAAAAGATTTTGCCGATACATGTTATGATGATGAGCTTGGAGATACTTCGTTGGACTGTCCTTCAGTTTCAAAATGGACATCACCAACTGATATAGACGAAACTGAGATTCCATATGTAAGAGATGATTGTGAAGGCACATGGGTTGATACTTGAAAGTTTATCAAGTATGTACATCTAAATAACACACATTGTTTTCAGTTCTTATTTGTTTTCCTTTAATGTTGATAGATTTTCTTGTTTATCTCGTAGGTTATTGTTAATGGAAGAAGGGATCGCTCCAACGAATATGCTTCTTTAATTTTCAGTGGAAAATGTGTCACTTATTATTACTAGACCTTTTATTTAATGTACTATTGTAATCAAATTTTTACCTTTGCCTTTGCAGTCATATTATTAACTGTTATTTAATGTACTATTGTAATCATATTATTAACCGTTATTTAATGTACTATTGTAATCATATTATTAAATGTTATTTAATGTACTGTTATAATCATATTATTAATTATTATTTAATGTACCGTTGTAATTATACTATTAACTGTCAATTTTCTTTACATTTACAAAAATACTAGTGAACAGATGGATGATACGATTGATGATACACAGGACGAGCAGTTGGATCGTTTGATGGATGATACATTTGACGATGCACAAGGCAATGACTTAGACGATATAGTTGACGATGAACATGATAGTGATGCAGATCCCCCAGTTATAGATGGCGAAATTAAGAGAAAGAAAACTAGAGGACATACTGGAATGCAGGAGATCACTCGTGCGTGCAGTGAAGGTCATAGGAGAGTGGTGCAATACAATGAGAATGGTCAGCCATTTGGGTGCAATGCAATAAAAATGAAAAGTTTCATAGGAACATCCGTCCGATCCCATGTTCCAATTACATACAATAGTTGGAAAGCAGTGCCATTTGAGATAAAAGAAAAGATTTGGGACCTCATTCAGGTATACACATAGGCCACAAATGGTATTTAGATTTTATTTGCTTTCATTAACATATAACATTTGGTGTGGATTCGTAGGGTGGATTTGTTGTTGACCATAGATCGAAGAAGAATCTCATACAAACTGCGGGCATTTGTTTCCGTCAATTCAAATATGCTTTGACTACGAAGTATATAAGGCCATTTAAGGACGATCTGGAGAAATTAAAATGTCCCCCGATTGAGTATTCCCATATTGAACAAGAACATTAGGATGCGTTTGTCAGTTTTCGGCTTAAGGAAGAGTTCCAAGTAAGCATTGTTGTTTGAAACATTCAAACTTTGTATTCACTTACATTGAAGCTACAAAGTATCATTATGACATTTTATTATGTAATTTTATTAAGGTGGTCAATAGTAAGAACCGAGAAAAGAGGAAAAAACATATGTATAATCATCGAATGTCATAAAAGGGGTATGCTAATCTTTCGGAAGAGCTGGTAAGATACTAATTCACTAGTATTTATTTTTTTATACAGCTTATATATTACATTTGTATCCAAATTCATGTGTGATGGCTTGTTATTGGTGCAGAAGGAGTCGTTACCAAATGAAGATCTAACTAAGCGATGCGTTTTATGGAAAAGGGCTCGGATGGATCGAGAGGGAAAAATTCCAGACAAGCAAACACAAGAAGTGGTGGATCGTATAGTAAGTATTTGTTGACTACCTATATTTTATTGCATTATGCTTAAATATTGATTTTTTTTTTCAATAGGATGAAATGTTGGTCACTCATAATGTTGAAAGTGACAACACATCTACGGGTGGAGATATCCTATCACAAGCGTTGGGGAGCAAAGATCCTCCAGGAGTAGTTAGAGGATTGGGTAAGTTTATCATGCCCAGTAAATATTTTCATACCCCAAAACAAGTGAAGGAGGAAGACAAAGTTACATTTGATGCGGCTGAGAAGGCGAAGATGACTGCACGTATAAAAGAGTTGGAAGAAGAACTTAAAAAATAAAAAAATCTAACTAAATGTTCAAACAAGGATGGTTCTTCAGAAGATATTAAAGAACGAGATGGTGAACCTGCTTCCAGCAATGAAAAGGTCAAATGTGGCATCTATTCATCCTATTTAATGTGTTAATGTAGATGTTAAATATTTAATGTGATTTAATTTTTTTACAGGTGAAGAAAGGATTATTGGACCAAAATAAGACTTCACAAAGAGGAAAAAAGGATAGTTCTCCAAGTGATATTGAAGAAAGAGGTGAAGCAGAAAAGAAGAATGACCAGGTTAATGTGTTTCAATTCATCTTCTAAGTAGTTTTTCATAAACTTCACAATAACAATTCATCCGAAAATGAAATTTTTAATCTAGGCGAAGGCAAAATTGTTGAAGCACACGAGGAGTTCTCAATATGTTGAAGTGAAGGTTGAAAAAGAAAAGGTTTTATGTCTATCTTATAGCTCAAATTATTGGTTGTAATATGCATTGACAATAATATATGTAATGTAAGTTTATTTATTCCCTACAGGTGGATGAACGTAAACAACATAACTCAAGCCAATCTGTCGCCCCAAAGCCCATTAAGGTAAGTTTTTCACTTTAATTTAGTATATATTCTACATATATGTTAGTAAACATTAACAGTTACATTTCAACTTACTCATGGTAGGATGGAACTTCTTGTTTCTTGGCAATCGGATCTAAAAATAATGTCGTCGAAGCGTTTGACTATGACGTTAATAGTGATAATGTGAAGGTTTCACTTGACGTAGTTGTTCATGGTGATTGTTCTATCCCAATACCAACAAAGGGAGAAGAAAATATGTTATCTCAAGAAGTAGACTCACACTTGCTATGGCCAGGGATCTTGTAATAATTGACAATAAAAAGGTAACATTTTCCATCCTTGTTGGTTTTTATTCTATATAAGTAATTTATTCTAATGTTACACCATTTGTTAATAGGAGGAGGGAAAAAATTCAAATAAAAGTTTAGGAGTTCTATCAATGACCCCCATTCAAAGTTCACCAGTTGCTTTACGCTATTTACTCCGTGAACTTGAATATATTGGATCGTCAATTCAAATCACTGTACCGATGGAAGTATTTGGAATCCAATGCAAGTGTTGCATTTTGGTTGAGGTCTTACGAGATTTTTGTCATATGTGCCCAATATGCACTCCTTGTATTGATGCATATATGATGTAAGTAATCTTAATATATCATGGTTTAGTATTAAAATATATATATTTAGTACTATATAAAGTTTTATTAATATTATTGGTACTTATACTGTAAGCCCTGTACTTGACATTGTGAGAAGGCAAGTTAAGAAGAGACTAAGAGATGGGTAAGTAGGAAAAGTTGGCTGAGTTGTGTGGGAGCAAAAATGGCTAAGTGTTGGCCATGCGTTGGTGGGGCTATGCGTTGATGAGGGTAGTTCGGCGTGGACGCAGATGTGAAGGAAGGCCACTAGGCGTTGATGGCCACTAGGCGTTGATGGCCATTAGGCGTTGAAGGCCACGAGGTGTTGAAGGTTACTCTGCGTCAAAAGCCACTATGCGTTGAACACTACCATGCGTTGAAGGTTGGTATGCGTTAGTGCATAGAAGAGTGGCCAATAAGGGCTATGGGTTGAAGGTGGGTACGCGTTGGTGCATAGAAGAATGGCCGAGAAGACCATGCGTTCATCGGCTATCCGGCGATGGGGCGCTGGGCAATTGCAACACACAAAGTCGAGGCTATGTGTTGCTGAAGCCGTGCATCAAAGGTATATGTCAACTAGTTAAGTATATAGAGATGAAGTGAAGATTAAGTCGGTGGTATATATATATAAGTGGACTGAGTATTCAAATATTTTAATCAAATTTCAGAGCTCGAGTTGATCCCATCTTGAAGCTAAACAAAGAAGGGAGGTAGAAGAAGGTGTTTATGCTTGTTTAGAGTGGAATTCTCATCGTTTTCATAGAGGAAACTTAAGCTGGAACGAAGAGTTCGGCTGGTGTTACTTAATTTGAGTATTGTTCAGAGTTTAAAGAAGAACGAACTGTGGAAGCTGGGGCTAGGGTCAAAATTTTAAGGTTGGTAAGTTAACTTGATTTCTAACAATTTTTATGAAGAATACTTAAGCCGAATTTGAGTAAATGTATGATAAACTTTAGGTAGAAGTGATCGGAACTGAATTGCAAAACAATTAGAAAAATCCGAGGTTATTTGAGAATATCTCTCAAACGAAGAGGACTTCCATTATGAGACTTTAAGGTAAGATAAAGGACTTATTTCTTTACAAGTTCGTAGAGGAAAGGAAGTTCTAATTTTGGCTGGAATGCAATGTTTAGCAAGTTAAAGAAAGAGTTAGAAGGGAAAGAAGAAAATAGTGGCTGTTAGGTGCCGCTCAGACTGTGGTATCACTGAAAGAGCTGAAGACTGAGTAGCGAAGTGAGTGTCGCTGGTAACGCAAAGGGTTTTGCGTCTCACAGATCTCGCTGAGTCTCGCTGGGTGTCGCTCTTTAGGTAATCTCGTTAGTCTCGTGCATTCCGGTATCGCTAGTGCAGTGTCCTGTTGGGTGTGTTTCGCTGGTAGTCTCGCTAGGGACATAGAGTCACGATAATTATGAAATTTTGGGAAAAAGGAGTCTTGTTAAGGGAGCAAGAATAGAGTTTGATTATGCATACTTAATGATCATGGAAAAGAAGTTCAAGGAGAACTTAACATGAGAAATGTGTATTTACAGGCCAAGAAGAGCTCGGAAAGGTGTATAATCCACTCAGTTGCAAGACAAGTAGTGAGTGATTTCTTGTTAATATAACAAATTCACTTAGCATGTTTTAATAATAATGGGTATGTGAAATCTGTCATATGGTGTAGTTATGGATTGATTGTGTTGTGCTGTAAGGATTAAAGAATGTTTATGATATTCAGTGCTGAGGGACCATGTGTGAAGGCACTTGAATAGTTGGTTGATATGGATTTCAATGCTCAGGGACATTGTGTGAAGGCATGCAGAAATCCAATGTATGTGATAGCTTAGTGTTGAGGGATCACAGGTGAAGGTACTTGAGTAGTGGATTGATAGGGAACCCAGTGCTGAGGGAATCAAGTGTGAAGGCACATGGGAACTCTGTTATGATAAAACTCAGTGCTGAGGGACAATACGTGAAGGCACTTGAGGGATTATAATATCGAGGGAAGAAGTGTGGAAGTATTCGGATGTGGACGTGATGTGAAATGGTACACGAGGTTGTGTGCGTTGAGCTTCGCTCCGCCACAGCTGGGAAAGGATAATTGTACTACTGGTGTTCTATAGCATGAGTTAACTTTGAAATTTCTGGTTATATAGACATGTGGTGGTTTTTGGTGTTTCATGCCAATTCAAGTAGTGTAATAATAATTGGAAAAATTTCATCACTCACTGGGCATTAGAATCACGCGTTTCTTTTGTTTGTTTGTTTGTTTCAGGTAGCGAGCGTGTCCGGGACGCCTAGCCTACAGGAGATCCTTGTCTGGGTTTATTTTGGACCAGTCCTCTGGGATAGTTGTAAATACACAGTATATGTACATGCTTCATTTTGTTAAACATGTTCTTTGGGATTGTAGTAGGATTTGTTTATGAATGTATATAGAGAACACTTATCTTGATGAGTTATATTATTCTATGAGATTATATGGTATATAGATAAGATTGAATGAATAGTAGTTGATTGTTAAATAGTTACATTAGAATACAGGTGTGTGCTGGTTCGCACTCACTCCCCGAGTAGTAAGGGTAATCTGGGAGGGGGTGTGACATATACAAACTAATGGAGAAATCGAAGACTTTGAGTTTGTATAAGTTTTTAGATGATCTCAATCTCAATCAACAAAGAATCTCGAGCTCAATTGTTGTCCTCGAGAATGACAGGATTGGATAATCAACTTCTCATCTTCCCTTACAATTCTGGGTATGTTGTATAAAATGCATTCTACTATATTTTGTGCAGTGTATAATTTTTTTTATGATTCTTTAAATTTGTAGGAATCATTGGACTTTGATTATTATTGATCATTCAAAAAGTAGCATATTCTGGATGGACCTTTTAAAAAATCGACTCGACCAAGATATCATCAATGTGATAGGCATCTATGTATGTTATAGCTAGCATTTCACAACTTTAACTACTATGAATAGATAAAGAAACATGTTACATTTAAAGCCATTTGTAGGTCTTTCAAGATTGTTGACCCTAAGAAGAAAAAGCTCAATTGGAAATCAATTAAGGTATGTTATTTCGTACGTAACATAGTTATCCAATAAACATGTACAAAATTGACTTAACTTGTGTTTTGCATTTGATACAAACAGTGCCTTCGCATAGGATTTGTGCAAGTAACAGTTGTTGGAGTATGGAGAAAACAAACTTTTTTTTTTGTGGATGGAGTACTTATATTTTGTTACTCAATATAGAATGGAATGCATTTGCGAAATACCTTTTGTGGAGTTGAAGCATGAATCAAACTGATATGGGTATGATCGTTAAATGTCGTCGTTTTTTTGGAGGTATTATAGAATTCTGATGTGTTTGATCTGTTATATAACTCCATTACTAGTTTTATATTAACATTTATATTTTTTGTTTGGAAAAGGTTGGCATGACACATGATATTGTCTATGGTTGGGTAACATCACAAGTGATTTTTTTGCCATCGAAGTGGAGAAAAAACTTTCAAAATGATTGTTAGCAAAAAGGTAAAATGGCAGTGTTGGAAATGTCGTAATTGTTGGATTTTTATTTTGTTGAATTTCTTATTAAACTTTATAATTTTGGTTGACTCTTACTCTTTTATATTTATCTTATTTGTAGTTCGTATTTCAATATTTCGAGAACAATGTTTTGTGGAAGAAGTAGGTCGGAGGAAGAAGTTTTGAAGTTCTGTGGAAGAAGTAGGTCGGAGGAAAATTCCCTAATAGTTATTAGAATCCTTTCAAAATAGTTATTGGCATTGATTGACGTTGGAAGTGTCTATGTTGTGGATAGTAAGACTAATGTGAGTATTTAAATTATACATTTGTTTTGCTCCTACTGTATTATGTTCACTTGCCGCCCCTTCCCTCCCCCTCATCCTCCTCCTCCTCTTCCTCCTCTTCCTCCTCCTCAATGAAGCAATTTTTCAATTAACCCTTATTCTTTCTAGTAAAGTAGTGTATAAGTTAAATTTGGAGGTTATTCATGTTATTAAGGTTAAAAAGTGAGATTATAATGTGATTTTGTTCCTATTTATGTGGCTATATTGTGATCCTATGTATAATTTTTGTTTAAAAGTGTTCATCGAAGCTTACTTGTATTGAGTCAAATTCTAAAATGAATGTTTTTTTTTATAAGGTTCCTGGACACTGCCATTGAAGCAAGGAAGCCAACCAACCAAGATATTTAAATAGGTGTTGTATATATATTTTTTGGTATTATGCCAACACTTAGTTGTAAATACTGAATTTGTAAATGATGTACCTAGAATTTGATTACTAGCTAGTTTCCTTGTATTAACAATAGAAACTATATTATTATATATGAAAGTTACTTTTTATGTTTGTGTACATATTTTGTGTTGAAATTGAATGAAACACAAGTGTAATAACATGTATGAAACACAAGTGTAATAATGTGTATCGTGGTAATGGTTTCTATGATATCTGACACAAGTCATGGGATGTAATTTTATGACAGTATAATATTATCATCTATCAGACTTCTATGACTTCAAATAAGTGACAATGTATGTAATTAAATGACCTTAAAAAAATGTCATAGTTAAGGTATTATTGACACTTTAAATGTGTCATTATTTGTTTTGCGATGACAGAATTGTAATGTCAAGATAACTCTTTATTTGACAAAAAAAAGTCAACATTTTGATTTTTTAATGACTGTAGAAAATTGTCACAAAAATAGTTTCCATGACTTATAATAAATGTCAATACATATTTATTGTTGACTGTGACTAAAAGTCATGAAACTATCAATGATGACTGATTTCTCATGTGTCATCTATATACTTTAGATGATGGGCGATTAAATAACTAAAAAAAAAAAATCAACAAATGTCCTATTGACTCTTTTTTAGAGTCATAGAAGCCTATTTTTGTTGTAGTGATATACTAATAAAGCAATGAAAGTTGTACTACTGCCACGAGTGAAAAGGGAATAATCAGCCTTCGATCGTACAAATCCATGTCTATATAATGCAAAGAAAAATTTAACAAACCACTGCTTAGAAAAGCCTGTTTGAGACCATAAATTGATCTATTCAACCGACAAGCAGTTTTCTTCCCTTTATTTGGTACTTCAGAAGTCTTGTAACCCATAAGTAAAGACATATAAACCTCTCCAAATAAATATCCATGTAAAAAGACATTATTAATTATCCATTTGAATTAGTTGCCAATTGAAGGGAGTTACTACAGTAAAAAATACCTTGACATTGACAATCTTGGCAATTGGGGAAAAGTGTCAAAGAAATCTATGCCTTATTGCTAACTGTATCCCTTTGCAACAAATCGTGCTTTATATCGATCAACCATCAGAATGATATTTAAATATATACACCTATCTGTTACCAATGGTATAATGATTCTAAGGTAATGACACCATGGTCCATGTGTTGTTTCTTTCCATAGCAGCAATTTCTTTAGACATAGCATCTCTCCAACTTTGAAATCTAATAGCATGATGGTAAAATGATAGCTCATAAACAAAAGCAACATTGAGCAAGTAATGTTAATGAGACGGTGAATATGTATCATAGGAAAGGTATTTGCCAAGGAAATAAGGAGTCGTAGAGATTGCCGGTGGGGTTTTAGTAATAAGATTACAGTGAAAATCCTTTAGATATGAAGGAGGATAGACTGCTTGAGGACCTCTTGATTGGGGCAGGAGTAACCTTTAAAACAACTCCAGATTCAAGCATAACGTTAGTTCAACACCATTATTCTACTCTATATCAGATACCACCACACTGTATTCAACAACATTTTCAAGCCCAGTATTCTACTCTATAACTCGGCTATTGGAAGACAATTTCGATACCTCAAATAAAGGACAAGGAAGAGCAAACTGGTCTGAAAAATCATAACTTATATTAGCAGTATCCTCAATATGGGAATGAAAGGGAAATAAGTTTTAAAAAAACAGCACATCTCTTGAGATAAACAATAGTTTATTGGTTATCTCATAAAACTTATATTCTTTAGTCCCTCTATTGAGTTTTGGCAAAATATTAGAAGTGCAGTTTGTCCCATATTGGAAAAATTGAAGAACATGATGGACTCCTAGAACTATAAAAGGAGCCTATGCCTTTAGTTTCAAGTTGTCCCAACTAGAAACATTTTAAGCTTAGTGTGCTAACTCTAATTAAATTTCTTTTGTATTCTCTAGTTTGAGAGTGCGAAAAATGTGCAAATAGTCAAAAGTTTTGAGAGAACTCTTGTAATTGGGATTGAGAGAGAGAATTATTCTGTGTGATTGTAACAGTTTTTCTCTGACTTTGGAGTTTTTCACGTAAATTCTCGTGTTTCCAGTTTTATTGCTTTCTTTTAATTTCTATGTTGTTATTATTATTATTATTATTATTATTATTATTATTATTATTATTATTATTGCTTATTCCTGCGATAGAAGTGAGATATTTTTCCCGACAAGTGGTATCAGAGCTTTAGGTTTGAAGTTTCTTTAATTTCTTGAATTTCTGAGTATGCTCTGTGGTTGCAACATTGTCTCATCTTCTACATCAGAAAATAATTTTTGAAACGGGCTGAGGTATTGTGAATTGTAAGCCCTACACTTAGCTTTGAAAGTTAACAAGCTATAAAGATTAGTTTTGGAAGATGACAAGCTAAAGAAGGTAAGTAAAGAGTGGTCGAGAGCCTTAAGGCATGAGTTATCATGCGTTGAAGTTTTCGTATGCGTTGGTGAGGGTGTGCCATGCGTTGGTGAAGTGAAGTGTTGGCCGAGAGTCTTTGTGCATGAAGCACCATGCGTTGGTAAGGCCATCTTACGTTAGAGAGCTGATGCTATGGGGTGAAGGACTACTGCTATGTGTTGATGAAGCTATGTGTTAGTGAGGCTGTGATGAAGTAGCATGCGTTAGCCAATTCATTTTTAAAGGAAAAGAAAGTGGAGGTTAAGTCGACAGCCTATTTAAGTGAGTAAGCTGAATGTTTGATCATTTTAAACACATTCAAAAGCTCAAATCAATTCAATTTTACAGTCGAGAGATGAAGAGAGGTATGAGAAGGTGTTTAGGGCAACGTTGTGGAGAATTCAGATCGGTTTCGTGGTAAAATTGAAGCTGGAACAGTGAGTTTGGTTGCTGTCGCGCAATCAGAGCATGGTCTGGTGTTTAGAGAAGAGTGAGCTGAGAAGATCAAATTTAGGGCTGAAAGTTTAAGGTTAGAAAGTTAACTCAATTCCTTACAATTTCTAAGAAGGATGTTTGAGTTGAATTTGAAGAGAAATATGTAAAATTTATGGTGGAAGTGACTGATACAGATTTGTTAAGCGATTTGGAGCAGCTCGAAGTTATTTAGAAATATCTGTCAAATGAAAAGAAGTTATGCTCTGAAATTTTGTGGTAAGCTAGAATACCTATTTCTTTATAAGTTTGTAGAAGGGAAGAAGTTCTAAATTTGGCTGAAAATGTGATTTGTAACAGATAGAAGTGAGAATAAGAGGAAAGCCAAAAACTGAGATAGTGGGTATCGCTGGAACTGCAGTAATGCAAGGAATTTAAGCATGAGTAGTGAGACGGGTGTCGCTAGTAACGCTGAAGGCTTTGCGTCTCACAACTCTCGCTGGGTATCGCTAGGTATCGCTGCTCAAGTGAGTCTCGCTGGTCTCGCTCACCATGGTATCGCTAGTGCCGTTTGCCTGTAGTTTAATCTCGCTAGTGGTGTGGAATCTCGCTTATTATGATTTGTTTTGGATGAAGTTGGTCTCGGTGGTGAAACATGAATAAAGTACAAATGTGTAAACTTAATGGTTTTTAGAAAGAAACTTTAGGGAAGTCTAATATGTGAAATGTGTTATTACAGGCCAAGAAGAGCTAGGGAAGGTGTATAATCAGCTCAAGGCTTAGGACAAGTTGTGAGTGACACTTGTATTTAAAATGTGTTTATCTTAAACAAAGTTTCATGGTTGAAAGATTATGTTGAAACATGATTATGTGATTATGCTTTCACCAGTTTTAACGTGCATATTATGTGTTTTATATTGAAAATCATTTGAGGCATGCTGTTTGTTAATATATAATTTTATGGAAAGTATTAAAGTTTATTGTGAAAACTTGAAATGTTAAAAACTCGTGAATTTATATAATGCCATATATTATTGGAAAATATTTGTGAAAATGGGACTCCAATGCTGAAGTACGGTGAGAAGGCATATGAACAGCCCAAATTTGCTATACTGAGGAACCAAGAGAAGGCATCTGGGTTGATTGGCAGTCCTCAATGCCGAGGGACTTGGTGAAGGTTTGTTATAGGACCCCAATACTGAAGTACGGTGAGAAGGTATATGGGCAGCCCGGATTATAATTCCTATGTGCACATAAAGAGATTTTCGACACTGATGTGTTGAGATTACTCCACACAGCTAAGGATTTTCTACGTTGGGTGTGTTGAGAATACTCTGCCCAACTAAGGATATTTCAACGTTGAGTAGCGATGAGCTTTGTTCCGCCTCAACTAAGGAAAAAGTTTTTGAAGTAAACTGGTTTTCTATATATCTTTTTCTGAAACGAACATGTATGATTTGAAAAGGGTATTTAAGCATATTTTTACAATGGATATGACTTGAACGGATGTTTTATACGCATTGTGTTAAAATGTTTTACTATGATTAGTTTTTGAATCAAATGAAGTTTTATGAAACTAGTCACTCACTGGGAAACCTAGCTCATGCTTTCCTTGTTTTTCTATTTTCCAGGTAGCGTTTGGGCCCATCAGCAGTGTTTAGTATATTTAGAGTTGTAAATAATTGAACTTAAACATGAGTTGTACATATACAAGGTTAAGGAAGTTGTTGAGAAACTGATGTAATTGTATATCTTGGAAGGTAGCATGGTTGTTTGTTTGATAAATTAACCTTGGTCTAAATATGTTGTTCAATTATTTTGTATCTGCTTATTAGGTGATGGTCAAGGATTAAGATTGGTAGTGGATGCTGTAAGAGGGTCGGTGTCTGTGTCATCACACTTTCTCCTAGGTTAGGAGGAAACCTGGGAGAGGGTGTGACATGAATAGTGTGGGTTGTCACTATTTGTTGTTTTGCTAGGAAGTGAAGCAGATGTGTGTCAAGCTTTACGAGTCCAATAAAGTTTTGTGGAGAAATTTGATGGAAAGATGTACTTCGGCTTATGGCAAGTGCAAGTTTGGGATGTGTTAATACAAACTGGGTTACACAAGTGCAAGTTAGGTGGTGATGATGTTCTAGTGCAGTTTCGGAGAGATTCCAGTAGAGGTTCAGATAAGATAAAATGCTGGGAATGTGGACAGTCAGAGCACATGAAAAACAGAGTAGGTTTGTCAAAGGGTTCTGGATCAGATGCTGGCGGTGTCTTTCTCATCAAGGGAGATGGTGACTTCCTCTGAAGAAGATGAAATTCATCCTCATGGTATGTTCGCTTTACCATGATAGAGGATGTGATGTTAGTGGTTCTACAAGTTTGCACACAGGCATTTACTTGGCAGTTATGCATGGTGTGTGGTGGAAGTTATATCAATGGCTGAAAAACTTTCAGGTGAGTCAAGTAGGTGGAAGTTGCACCTTAAATATCAACAAGGTTTATCAACATGTAATGAAAAAGGAAATTCTTGGAAGGTGGTATTCCAAGTGGTCTACTCTTTATGGTGGAGTAGGTTATAGTTTTCTGAGTTGAGAATTGTGATTATCGGTAGAGACAATGGAAGTTGTAGAAGTTGTGGATCCTTCAAATATCTTGCCAAGGTGGAATTTGTTGGGTTTTGGCAAAATATTAGAAGTGTAGTTTGTTCCACATTGAAAAATTGAAGAAAGTGATGAACTCCTACAACTATAAAAGGAGCCTATACCTTTGGTTGCAAATCGTCTCAGTTAGAAACGCATTAAGCTTAGTGTGCTAACTCTAATTAAATTCCTTTTGTATTCTCTAGTTTGAGAGTAGGAAAAAGGTGTGAGTAGTCAAAAGCATTGAGAGAGTGCTCTTGTAATTGGGATCAAGAGAGAATTATTATGTATGATTGTAACAATTTTTCACATAGTGGATTATTTTCTAGTGGGTCATGGTTTTTCTCTGAGTTTGGAGGTTTTCACATAAATTCTTGTGTTTCATGTTTATTACTTTATTTTAATTTCTCTTTTATTTTTCTGCTTATTCCTACAGTAGAAGTGGGAGGTTTTTCCCAACACCCTGGTGGATACCCAACAAAAATACAAGGACGAGCTTTTAGATCAAATTTGAATCGGAGCATTGATAGTGTAGAAGCATATGCCAGACAACCAAACACCTTGAACAAAGAATAATCAGCATTCTTTCCAAACAAAACAACAAAAAGAGTAGCATGAGAAAGTAAGAGCATCAAAGTTCTATTGATTAAATGTGTGGCTGTTAAAATACATTCTCCCCAAAAACTTACAGGAACCTTAGATTGGAACATTAACACCCTGACAACATTTAGAATGTGAAACTCGAAATTTTGACCTACAACACGTTAGCTAAGGAAAGAAGTGAGTAGTAGACTTTGAAGGTGAAAAGTGTAAACCAAGCCTGTGGAGTTAAAAAAATTTAAAGCATAATTTCTAAGCCTGTGGAGTTAGACAAAACTTTGACTGTTTTGGGGGGGGGGGGTGTCCATGCTTTGACAAGGTTGGAAGAGAAGTGTATGTGCAAACTTGATTTTTGAGAAGAGAATGAGTCATATAAGAGTTTGGGAGAAAACCACAGTAGGTAATTTTTCCAAGTGTTGGATGACAAAGAGGCAAGTGTGTTGTAAAGTTTTCTAATTGTCACAACTATGCTTGGAAAACAAGCCTTGGACGGATAGAGTAAGGGAAAAGATAAATTTTCTAAGTGTTGGAGAAAGAAGAGTTGGAAGCATAGTTGAGAGTTAGCTTGTTAGCCTAGAACCAAGCTTGAAACACATGTCTCAGGGGAAAGGAAATGACTATGGACACATGATGGAAGTATAGGGCGAGTTTGACTTAGTATTAAGGAGCTTGTGGTAGTTCAAAGAGACACCAAAGCCAAAAAGGACTTGAGGGACGCATAGTCCATGTCTCAGGGAGACTTTAGTTAAGTATTGGATGACTTTAAATAATTGAAAAACAAACCCTAGAACAGGAAGATGTTGGACGCATGGAGTAGTGTTCTGACTAGGTTTGAACCAACTTGTCTTGATTAAAGGAGAAACTATTAGTCAAGTTGCTCATGACAAGGGTGAAACGCATGGAAGACTAGCAAGATGAAGATTTTGGCCAAGTACAAGGTAGTATTGGGTGTGTTGGACACATACCCTAAGTATTGGAGGAGAAATGGCTAAGTGTTGGATGATCCATGTTGGAAACAAAAAGAAGTGTGCCTAAGGAAACAATAATAGAACGCATAAGAGTGGAAATTTGGATGCATAAACTTTGGAAAGGCATCATGGACGCATAAAGGAGTTAAATGGAGCACATGAGGAAGTTATGTGATGAATTAGCTAAGGACAAGAAGGCTTGGATGCATGCTAGTAAGAAACCAAAAAGTGAAACGCATGGTTGAAGGTTGTAAGCTAAAGTGGGATGCATATCTTGAGGAAACATATATAGGACGCCTATGGAGGGTAAGTTGAAATGCATGGTGGTCATATTAAATGATGTTGGACGCATTATAAGGCTCGAGGGTAGCTAGATGATGCGTCCAAGGGTTTGAGAGAAAGCAATAGGTGGCGGATTTGAAGTTGAACTCATCACAAGTAAGAGGTGTCATATTGCATGCAATGGTAATGTAAGCCCCGTACTTAATCTTGTGAGAACGCAAGGTAAGAAGGGGCCAAGAGATGGACGTTTGGGTAGGAGTAGTTCGCTGGACAATGATCGGGGCAGAAAAATGACTAAGTATCAGCTATGCGTTGGTGGCAACATGCTTTGATGGAAACAGTTTTGGCGTAAACGCAAAGGTGAGGGAGACTGTTAGGCGTTGAAGCCACGACGCGTTGAGGACATAAGGCGTGGAGAACCACCTTGTACCGAAGTTTATCTTGCGGCAAACGCATTGTAGGCAGCGTGGCGTTGGAAGTTAATGGCCATAAGGAGTTGAGAACTGATTTGCGATGAGGCCATTATGCGGTGAACGCTACCATGCGTCGAAAGTGGGTATGCGTTGGATAAAGAAGGTTGACCGAGGGAGAGTAATGCATTTGCTAACCATTTGGCGGGAGAGTTTTGAAAAGAAACATCATCAGAGGCTGTGTGTGTTGCTGAAGCTGAACATAGAATGTATGCGTTGAACAGATTATAGTATAGTGTTGAAATGGAGAATAAGTCGGTGTTATATATATAAGTGGATCGAGAATTCAATTGTTTTGATTACATTTCAGAGCTCAAGTTGGGTCCATTCTAAAGCTAAACATCGGAAGGAGGTAGAAGAAGATGTTCATGCTGATTTGGAGTGAAAATCTCATCGTAACCGTGGAAGATACTTGAGTTGGGCAGAGGACTCAGCTGGTGTTACTTCCTCAGAGTGACCCTCGATTTTGGAGGAAGAACAAATTGAAGAAACGGTGGTTAGGGCTGAAACTTTTGAGGTTATAAGTTAACTCGATTTTTAGCAAGTTTCATGAAGGATGCTTGAGCTGAAATTGTATAAATGTGTGTCAAACTCAGGAAGAAGAGATTAGAGCTGAAACGCCGGACGATTAGGGGTAACTCGGAGTTGTTGAAGGATATATCCTAAACGGAGAGGATGTTCTTCATGAAATCTGGAGGTAAGATGAAGGACTTACACCTTAACAAGTTTGTAGAAGGAAGGAAGTTCTGAAATTGACCAAAACGTAATGTTTAGCAGGTTGAAGAAGGAAGAAGAAAGGAAGAAGAAAACGGTTCTGCTGCAGCGGTAGTATCGCTGAGAGAGTGAGAGACAGGGCAGCGAAGCAAGTATCGCTGTAACGCAAGAGAAGCTTTGCATCTCAAGATTCTCGCTAGAGTATCGCTGGGTGTCGCTCCTCAGGTAGTTTCGCTGGTTACATCCAACTCAGTGTCGCTAGAACAGTAGTATGTGATGAATATCGCTGACAGCTTTTAATTGTCTAAAGAATAACGCTATTATTGTGTGTTAAAGGAAAAGAGAGATTATGAAAACTAAATATGAGAAATATGTGTTTTCAGGCCAGGAAGAGCTCGGGGAGGCTTATAATCCACTTAGAGCCAAGACCAATCGTGAGTGACCATTTGTTATATCTTGTGATAAATTTAGTATGCTTATTTGATGAGGAAATGTGATCCTTTGTAGTATTCATTATGAATGTGATGTGTTAGCAAGTTAAGAGGGTACTAATGCTAATGTCTAAATATAATAGTGGCTGAGGGACCTTATGGTGCAAGCTTATATGTAGGTGAGCATGAAGTTAAGTGCTGAGGGACTTTGTGAAAGCACTTGAATAGCTATAAAGAATGGATTACAATGCTTAGGGACTATGAGTGAAAGCATGTAGTAATCCATCACATACTACTAGCTTGTGCTGAGGGACCATGAGTGAAGAAACTTGAGCGAAGATAGAATTGGTTACCAGTACTGAGGGATTTCATGTGAAGGCACATGGTAATGTAAATATAATCGATTAAGTGCTGAGGGACAGAATGTGAAGGCACTAGATAGTTGCAGATCTGTGTGATATGAGAATTTAACATTTATACGTGTAAATTGAAAGGAGAACCTCAGTAACTCTCTGATATGTGATACGTAATGGTTACGAATGGATAAGCTAGCTCATATTGTTAGTGATAGTGAATAGATTTAGTCACTCACTAGGCTTTTTGCTCATTCAGTTTGTTGTTGTTTGTCGTTTTAGGTAGCGAGCGTGTCCGAGACGCCTAGCCTACAGGAGAATCTCGTCTGGGCCTATCTGGAAGCAACCTCTGGGATAGTTGTAAATACCTAGTCTGTGCATAAGTCTTGTAATGTGCATGTTTCTTATGAGTGAAGGGGAGATGTGTTGTATTATATATATATATATATATATATATATATATATATATATATGCATAAAATGCTTGTTGGGAGATTGTGTTTTTTTTCCTAGTATTTCAATAGAAGCATTGTTTTAATTTTGAGATTCATCTGGTGTCTATTTTCATTATGTATTTGATGGAGAACAGTATCACGCTCAATCCTAAGTATAGTGTGAATCTGGGATGGGGTGTGGCAGGTAAGGCATGATAGAGACATGTAATAAGGTTATGTGTCAAGCTTGGAGGAAAGGATATGATGACAAGGCTTTTCATCCAACTCTTGTAAATAGGGCTTGAGTACTTGGGGAAAAGGACATCACCTTGAGTTAGAGATTAAGGGAAAGTGAAGAAAGGGAAGGAACTGAAAAACGCTTGAAAAGTGCTTTCTATTCTCTCAAATTAAGGGAGTTTATATTAGATTTCACTTGTTTGCTAGTGGTTATCAGGTTAAAATGAAGAAAATTAGAAGAGAAGACCAAAAGATCAAAACTGAGCCAAAATACAGTGAAAAAGAGAAGAAAAACCACATGTTTGCCAAAATAAGGTAGTGTCGTGGTGATATTTCCCAAGAGCAGGTTTGCCGCAACACAGCAGTAGCGCCGCGGCGCTATCTTTCCAAATTTGGCAGTGCCGCCGTGCTATGAACCAGCACCGCCACGCCAATATTCCTTAATTGAAATTTTGTTTTTTTGGAAAGTCTTTTGGGCGGTCAACTCTATAAATTAGGGGGTTTTCAGTAGCCCTAATCATCAATCTACCATTAATCTACAGACCAAAAAGAGACATAAGAAGGAGAGAATTAAGTGAGAGTTCATTAGAGAGACTCAAAGAGTGAGTTAGCTGCAAGGAAAAGAAAAAGAGTTCAAGAGAGTCATGGTGCCGTTCGAGTTCTGACGTGAGAGGCAAGGAGATTGTGACGATACTACCTCAATCAAGAGCCTCTTTTCAGTAGAGTTTCTCTTTCTTTTCACTTTTTCTTTATTTATATTGTTTGAACATGTTGCTTCAAGCTATGAGTGGCTAAACTCTTTAGTTTTAAGGTTTTGATGAATTGTTTATGAATTCATGTTGATATTGTAGAATTTCATGGTTTTTTTGGAATGATTATGTTTTTCATTGTTATTGTGTTTAATTCTTGAGGATTGGCCACCTTCACATGTTAGGTTAGATGTATGATTGAGAGATTGTATGTTGAACTTGATCTATAACAATGAATTGTTGTTAATCTATCACGAGAGTAGATAGGTTGACAATAAAAGTTGCTAAAGACTATTCTTAATGCCATGCAATTTGTATTGGTTTCAAGAGATCAATAATCAATTAAGTTGCATGAGAAAGAGTTGTTTTTTAGAGAAAATAATTTGGAATTAAGTTTCTAGGACTTAGGCATATGAATTACAATAAAATCCATGAATTTTAGAATATTGCATGATGAAATAAACAAGGATTCATTACCCTAGAACTCTCTTTGACTCTTGTGTTTCTTACTTTATTACTTCCCTTATTTAGTTTATATTTTCCATAATTCACAATTTCAATTCCAATCCTCAAATAAAATTGATTTAACTCTAGAATAGCTAAGTAACTTTAACCTTCAAAATTGGATCCTTAGTGGAACGATATTCGGACTTTACTGTCTTGTATTATAACTTGACCCGTACACTTGAGGTTAACACTTAAAGTGGCGCAATGAGAAACCTTGTCGACAGAGGAAAGAAACTTCGTTGATAAAGGAAAGGAATTTGGTCAACATGGAAAAGGGAATCACCATGCATTTGTCAAGCTATTTGGGGAGCAAAGGAGCAACTACCTTGCGTTCAAGAAGAGACCATGCGTCAATGAGGTGAGCTAGGCGTCCAAGAAAAGCTTTCCTGTCGTCCAAAGAATAGTCTTGCGTCTGACAGAGTGTTGTCCTACATCCAAGGAGGATTGTCCTGTGTTTATGAGGAGTCGTCTAAGCATCCAACTAGTAGCTATGCATCCGAAGGGTTGAGCTATTGGGCTATGCATAAGGCTGTTTGTGGGCATGTCTCAGAAGCTAGAACCCTAGTTGTATGATCGGGTGCTAAAAAGCAAGCTAGGGGTATCGTAATGGAGCAAGGATAAAGAGACTTGGGTATTAAAGTTCTTGGAAAAAGGTGAGTGACTAATCTCTATGTTCTTCATGCTAATGCTAGTTATAGGCGCTTGATGTTATTTGTGACATTAAGTATGCTTTGCTGTTATGTTCGGAATTTGATAAGCATGCCAGTTTGGCCTCTAAGATTATTGATATTCAGAATAATTAATGCTCAAAGCAAAGTATTACTTGGAGTTATGTTTGAATATATGTGTTAAATCATGCTTGTACCCTTAAAATGAGAATGACAAACTCAATGCTAAAGAACCATGAGAAAGCATTGATATTTTACAGGGACCCAATGTTGAAGTACATTGAGAAGGCATATGGGCAGCCCAACAACCCACATGATAGTCAGAGGATTACCGGAAACCTAGTCCCTAAGCCTGTGGAAGTATCTTTTGTGGGATGGTCAGAGGGCCGATGAGTTTAGTTTCCGATCCCTCAGAGGTAAGTTTATGTGCACATAGGGAACTTTTTGAACTTAGTTGAGTCGTGTGTGCCAGTTGAGAAGTCAGGAATACGATGCAAAGGCTAAGGTTAAAAGAGAAAAGAGTAGGGGTACAATATGGAGGAAATAAGTATTTGCTGAGCCATGTGTTGCTAGTAAGGTAGGAATAGGATCTAAGAGACAAGACTTATTCTGTTGAACCGTGTATTTTCAGCAGAGAGTGGTTATGTCAGCAAGGGTAAGACATGTTGCCACAGAGTAAGAAGAGGCTAAGGTTAGTTACGCAAGGTTGAGCTAGAGGAAAGGTACAGACGATACAGAGAACACAAGACTAAGAGCTAAGCTGTGCTTATTTGTGTTGTTCATTATATTATTCTTTGTGTTGCTTTATGTAGTTATATTTTAAGTGGAAGGGTCAAAAGGTACCCTTTATCACTTACTGGACTTTGTAAGCTCAACCTTTTCTTTTATGTTTTCTTTTTAGGTAGCAGAGGAGTTCCCGTTGCCGAGCAAAGTCAAGGTTTGCCTTAGGATAGCTTATTGTGTTTAAAGTTGAAATTTTGAATTGTCCTGGGTTGTAAATTGTATAAACTTTAAATTGTTGTATCAATAAAAGTGTTCTTTAAGATTAGGTATGTTTAAGTATGTAAAAAGGTAAAGGAAGAATAGTAGATGTTACAAAAGGGTAAGATCTGCTGTCTTCACGTCTTCTGTTGGGTTTAAAAGGGTAACTCGGGAGGGGGGCTTGACATAGAAGATGTTCATGCTTCCTTTCTACAACTGAATTTTGTTGAGTTGGTGTATAAACACAAGAAAAACTCCTTAAAGCTGAGTTTTGGAGCATTATCTAAACAAAAGGCTATGATGACTTTAAAAAATTGTCTAAATGAGTTTAAAGAAATGAGGAATAACGTGTAAAACATCATTCTTATTCTTTATGAGATAAACCCATGTATATCTTGATTTATCATCAACTAAAGTAACAAAATATGAATGACCAATATGTGTGGGAAGAGAATGTGTTGCTTTGCTAGAGGACAAACATGACAAATATCTTTGTTAGGAATAACATAATCAAAAAATACTTATACATGTGATAAATCCTTCAGTTGAGCAATCAAAGGATGTCCTGGCCATTGATGCCAAACATTAGTTGAATCTTTACATACAAAGGCAGAGTGCTTGATAGAACACTCAAGTTTTTCAAGTTGTATGTAAAGTAAATAGAGCCTTTCAATAATGTCAACTTTCCTAATTGTTCTCAAATTTAACTTGTCCTGAATAAGGCAAGTATCATTAGAAAATTCAGCACAATATCGTGAATCCTTAAGAAGTGCACTGTCTAATAGCATATTATATTTAAATTCTGGAATTAAAAGAACATTAGGCAGTAACACATCCTTTGTCAACTGAATATCTCTTATAAACTAAATTGTTAATTGATTCTTATTAGGTAGGACAACAAATATATTTTGAGTAGATCAAAGATTCTTAAACAATGATTGATTATGACTAATATGTGTTGATGCTCCAGAATCAATTACCCAGACAAAATGATGCTGATGTGTAGTTAATAAGGTAGAGAAACAAGTACCTGCTACATGTATGATCTCTGTGTTAGCAGTGCCATAAATTTGAGTAGAAGAAAGATGAGTTTGTAGCATCTACATCAATTGTGAGTATTCATCACCAGTGAGACAAAGCAAAAAAGGTTGACTGGTTAGGCTTAGAAGCATCCATTCCCTTTTCGCTTATGACCTGAGAAGATTGCACAGGTTTACTCGATTGTTAATGAACAGAGGTGTTACTTTTTGTGAATTTGTGGCCTTGTGGATAATTGAAAAGTGCTTGAAAAGTTCTTTTTATTCTCTTAAATTAAGGGAGTTTATATTAGATTTCACTTGGTTGCTAGTGGTTTTTAGGTCAAGATAAAGAAAATCAGAATCAAAAGCCAAAAGAATCAAACTAAGCTAAAATCAAATGAAAAAGAAAAGAAAATCACCAAACTGTTAAAAACAGGGCAGCGCCGCGGCGCTGGTTCGGCGCTGTCGCTACGCTTTTTCCCCAGAGCATCAGACAACTTCAGCCCAGCAGCACCGACCCAACGTTGCGACACAGCGCCGAGGGTAGGCTTTTATAACCCACAGTGCCATGGTGCCATCCTACAGTGCGGCAATGCCACCTTGTCCGACAGCGCAGCGATGCCATTGCCCAGCGTCGTGGCACCATCTTTCCTTATTTGAAAAATCTACATTTTTGGAAAAAAATTTTGGCGGCAAACTCTATAAATTGGAGGGTTCCCAGCAGCCCTAAACACACCAAGAGACACAAGAAGAAGAGAAATCAGAGAAAATACAATAGAGAGTCCCAAAGAGTGAGTTAGCTACAAGGAAGAGAGAAGAAAGTTTGGTGCCGTTCAAGTTCCCAACGTGAAGACTAAAGACATCTTGGCAGTTCCTTCTCAGTCAAGGGCTTCTTCATAGTAGAGTTTTCCTTTTTTTTTTTTTACACTCTTTCTATGCTTATATTGTTTGTGAACATGTGGTCTTAAGCTATGAGTGGCTAAACTCTTTAGTTTTCGGGTATTGATAACTTGTTTATAAAGTTATGTTGACATTGTAGACTCTTCATGATTTTGTTGTAATGAATGTGCTTTTTATTGTTATTGTGTTTAATTCTTGTTGATTGGCCATCCTTGAATGTTATGTTAGATGTATAGTTGAGATATTTGTATGTCTAACTAGATTTATAACAATGAATTGTTGTTAATCTATCATGAAAATAGTTAGGTTAACAATCAAAGTTTCTAAAAACTACTCTTAATGCCATGTAATTATTGGTTTCAAGACATTAGTAATTAATTAAGTTGCATGAAAAAATGTTATTTTTTAAAGAAAATAACTTGGATTTATGTTTCTAGACTTAAGCATATGAATTGTAATAAAATCCATGAATCCTAGAACGTTGCATAACGAATTAAACAAGGATTCAATACCCTAGAACTCTCTTTGACTCTTGTGTTTTTTATTTACTTACTTTCCTTTTTAGTTTCTTGCTTTCCTTAAGCATACTTGCTTTCCTTCATTCCTCCACAAGAACATTCGATAAGAGGATGGTATTCAACAAATTCTTGTCAAATCGTAGTAATCTTTGCATAATAGGCTTCAACAAAAAGATTACCTTGTGTGGTTGTGACAAGATCCTTCCTCAATTGATAGACATGAGGACCATTAGATTGCCGATATCATTCGTTCAATTCATCCCATATGAAAAAGTTGTGAGATGACTCGTCACTCAAATACAGATGTTAAAAGGAAAGTGTCACACCCCACCCCGAACTATCCTCCCGTAGCCTGAGACGGAGTGTGAGAACAGTAGTTACCGACTACCTTGTCACATATCCCATTGTCCACTACTTCTCATTAACTTATAAATCCTTCCTAGGACGGTAATACCATTAACACACTCTTGACAAACCTCGACTTCGATCAGCAACGGGAACTGTCATGCTACCTGAAAATGGAAAACATATAAAAAGGGTGAGCTAACAGCTCAGTGAGTAATAGTTTTTCTGATAACATTTTACTTTAACTGTAAAACTGTTTATAATATAAACATTTACAACCAGGCATAAAAATATAATAGTTCAAATCATATTATAACATGATCAAATCATTGTTATATCATGTATACATATCAGTTTGGAATAAATAATCAAAATCTCATTCATTCAAAATACTTTTTCCCTAGTTAAGGCGGAGCATTGCTCTACGTCCTCAATGTCGATTTTCCTTAGCTGTGTGGAGTAATCTCAACACATCAGCGTCGTATATACCTCTATGTGCACATAGGTTTTATATTCCGGGCCGCCCACAATGCCTTCTCCGAGTCCCTGAGCATTGGGGTTCCATTTTCATATCTAGGCTACCCATCTGCCTTCTACGAGTCCCTCAGCATTGGGTGCCTATTTCTATATTTATATCCAGGTTACCCATCTGCCTTCTACGAGTCCCTCAGGATTGGGTACCTTTTTCTATATCCGGCTACCCTTTGGCCTTCTCCGAAGTCCCTCAGCCTCGGGTCCCTTTTCAAAGTTTTATAAAACACAATACATATTTTGGAAACATTATATCAATAACTCATAAGTTAACCGTTTCCAAATCTCACATCAACCAGCATGCTTAATTCATTTTCAAAGCTTTAATATCAAACAACATGCTTTTCATACAAGTTTATTTCCAAATCTTTCATGAAATCATATACACCATGCTTTTCAGCAAAATCATGAAAACATGTATCAATCAATCACCATGCGTTTTATAAACTTCTAGCAAGTAATCAGCATACTCAAAGCTTTTCAAATAAAACGCATGCATTGATTCATTGGAAACCCATGAAATCATTTTCATTAAGAACTCATTTATATTTTGAAAAACCCAGGTGTTACTCACCTGTACTTGCCGAAGAATAATTCGTCTTCCTTCCCTCTATTTCCTCTTCCCGAGCTTCTTGGACGCAGCGTTCTAATCTCAGAAAGGCAAGGCTCCATATTCCTTTGTCAGCTCGGTTGGACGCAACCTTGCCCTTCAACGCAAGGTTGAATACCGCAACCCTGCCCTTCAACGCAAGGTTGATTACCGCAAAGTGCAGCCCAACTCTTCTTACTTCTCTTTTGGATGCGTCGACCTCTCTTGGACACAAGGTCCAACTTGAACGCATCACCTATCTTTGGACGCGGTGTTCACCTTGAACGTAGTGTTTGTCTTCACCGCAATGCCGACCCCCTTTCAACGCAAGACAACTTCTTTAACATGAGAGAGCTAAGTTGTCAGGCCGCAGACTCCTACTACGAACGCAAGGTTTCCTCTTTTCTGCCTTCTTTCTTCCCTCTCTCTCCAGAATTCTTCCTTTAGAGTCATTAGTCGCTCCTTTTCCCTCAAGGTTCTATTTATAGAGAGCTTGCCATCCAACTTCTTCTCTCCTTTTGCCACTTGTTTGCCACATGTCACGCTGCATGCTTAATTAATCATGCTTTTATCCAAGTGTCACCTTGCATGAAACACTTAACATGCCTTTTTAACACCTCCTACTTTTAAGGTGTCAAGTCTATATGAAGCCACCTAGCCTTTATAAGCTTATCTTATGCGTCCAACATTTTTCAATAAACAACTATTCATTCAACACAACGCCTTCATGCGTTCATTGAGTTTCCTTTAAGGTTTGAGCTTCATTATTTACTTCCCTATCTCTCGGCCATACTTCCCTTAAACTCGTTTTTCCAGCGCATACTACTAGGCGTCAATATCTCAAACGCACACTACTATGCGTTTGTCTTATTGCATAATACCATGCGTCAGCCTGAACCGCATACTATCATGCGTCCATGATCTTCCTCCTATCCTTGAAGATTCCTTGATTACTCCTCTACGCGTCCTTGTGCTTGTAATCCAAGGTTATTCATTTAACCTTCTCCTTGTACCAAAATATCTCTGATGATAATTTAGTATGCGTCCACCTCGTGCTCCAATCTTTGAGCTTACTTCTCATCCTTCCACTTTATCCAACACCCAATAACATCCCTTGCTAATAGTCTCTGCGTTACTCATTTTGCTATAGTATTCTACCTTTCCGAGACTTAGATCTCTTTCAACATTTCACGACATAACTTTATTCCTTTCCTGCTTATGCGTCTTATCATCGCCAATGCTTACTGATGCGCACTTTTAGTGTTAACCGCAAGTGTACGAGTCAAGTTATAATATAAGACGGTTAAGTCCGAATATTGTTCCACTGGAGATCCAATTGGGAAGGTTTAAGTTACTTAGCTATTCTAGAATTGAATCAATTTTATTTGAGGATTGAAATTGAATATTATAAGCTATGGAAAAATACAAATCAAATAAGGAAAGTATCAAAGAGAGAAACACAAGAGTCAAAGAGAGTTCTAGGGTAATGAATCCTTGTTTATTTCATCATGCAATATTATAGATTTCATGGATTTTATTGCAATTCATATGTCTAAGTCTAGAAACTTAATTCCAAGTTATTTTCTCTAAAAAACAACCCTTTCTCATGCAACTCGATTGATTATTAATCTTTTAAAACCAATACAAAATTACATGGCATTAAAAATAGTCTTTAGCAACTTTTATTGTCAACTTAACTACTCTCGTGATAGATTAACAACAATTCATTATTATAGATCAAGTTAAACATACAATCTCTCAATCATACATCTAACCTAACATGTGAAGATGGCCAATCCACAAGAATTAAACACAATAACAATGAAAAGCATAATTATTCCAACAAAACCATGAAAGTCTACAAAATCAACATAAATTCATAAACAAATCATCAAAACCCTAAAACTAAAGAGTTTAGCCACTCATAGCTTGAAGCAACATGTTTAAGCAAAATAAACAAAGAAAGAGTGTAAAGAAAGGGAAACTCTACTGAAAAGAGGCTCTTGATTGAGGTAGCACTGTCATGATCTCCTTGGCTCTCACGTCGGAATTCGAAGGGCACCACGACTATCTTGAACTCTTTTCCTCTTCCTTGCAACTAACTCACTCTTTGAACTCTCACTTAATTCTCTCCTTTTTGTACCTCTTTAGGTCTGCAACTTCCTTGCTTTGCTTTGATTTTTCTCAATAATTTGGGCTGCTGGAAACCCCCAAATTTATAGAGTTTGGCCGCCCAAAAATTTACCAAAAATACAAAATTTTCATTTAAGGAAAGCTGGTGCCGCGACGCTGTCCCATAGCACCGGGGCGCTACGGTTGCATTCAAAAAAGTTTGCTCTCGGGTTTTAGCGCCGCGGCAGCGCCGTCCAAGCGCCGCGACGCTAAAATGCGTTTAAGAAATATTGCTCTCGGGTTTTAACGCCGCGGCAGCGCCGTCCAAGCGCCACGACGCTGTCATGCATTCAACAAGGATGCGTCGAGGCAGCGCCATCCCGGCGCCGCGATGCTACTCTACGTCCAGAACTATGCGTTGATTTCTTGGCGCCGCGGCGCTATCCTCAAAATTCGCCTTTTTTAGTTTTTCAACTCTTTTTCGCCGTATTCTTGCTCGGTTTTGATCTTTTAGTCGCTTCTTCTAATTTTCCTCGTTTTAACCTGAAAATCACTAGCAAACAAGTGAAATCTAATATAAACTCCCTTAATTTGAGAGAATAGAAAGCACTTTTCAAGTGCTTATCAACACCCCAAACTTAGAGATTTGCTAGTCCCGAGCAAAGAATAAAATCAAATAATAGGGAGTTTAGATGAAGAAGTGTGCAATTGACTCATGTCTCAGAGAATAGTATTTAGAGCTTAAGTAGAAACATGCAAGCATATCTATATTGTTATAATCATTCAAGGCCAAATATTGCTATCTCTCGGGTTACTTCCATGCGTTCACCTTGACCATGCGTTACCTTAGTCCTGACCATGCGTCCAACATGGTCTTCTACTACTTTTCTTTATAGATTCTTCAACGCATTGATTTTTAAAAGTAAGGTGTGACAGCATGTAAGCCCCGTACCTGACATTGGGAGATGGCAAGTTAAGAAGAGACTATGAGATGAGCATTGAGTAGAGAAAGTTGGTCGAGTTGTGTGGGATCAAAAGTGGTTAAGTGTTGGCCATGCATTGGTGGGACTATGCGTTGAGAGTATGTCTGAGGCTTGACGAGACCACTGGTAGCTATGCGTTGAGGAAGGTAGCTCGGCATGGACGCGGGTGTGAAGGCCACTATGCGTCGAAGGTTGGTATGCGTTGGCGCATAAAAGAGTGGCCGAGAGGGCCATGCGTTAGTCGGCTATCCGGCGATGGGGCGTTGGGCAATTAGTAGCACAGTAAGTTGAGGCTATGCGTTGCTGAAGCCATGTGCGGAAGGTTTGCGTTGGCCAACCTATGTAGGAAGGTGATGGTAGTGCTGGTGAGTCGGTGGTCTATATTTGTACATAAGTGAGTGCATCAATTTTAGACAAATTTTCGAACTCAGATTGACCCCATTTCGCAGACGAACAACGAGGAGAGGTGGAAGAAGGTGTTTATATTGAATTTAAGTAGAATCCAAATCATTTCCATGGTGAAATTGAAGCTGGAACAAGAAGCTTGATGGTTGTCGATAAAACTGGACATTATTCGGTATTTGAAGAAGAGTGAGCTGAGAAAGTTGAAGCTAAGGCTGAAATTTTAAGGTTAGTAAGCTAACTCAATTCTTAGCAACTTCTATGAAGGATGTTTAAGCTGAACTTGACCAAAAATATGTTAAATTCTAGGAGGAAGTAATCGAAGTTGAACTGCTAGATGATTCAAAGCAGTTGGAGTTATTTGAGAATAGTTCTCAAACGAGGAAGAGTTATGATGTGAAATTTTGAGGTAAGTTAGAAGGCTCACTTCTTTACAAGTTTGTAGAAGAAAGGAAGTTCAGAATTTAGCTGGAATGCGATGTTTAGCAGGTTTAAGAAAGAGTTAGAAGGGAAAGAAGAAAGCAGTAGCCATCAGTTGTCGCTAAGATAGTCATATCGCTGAAAGAGCTAGAGACTAAGCAGTGAAGCGAGTGTCGCTGGTAACGCAAAGGGCTTTGCATCTCAAAACTCTCGCTGAAGTCTCACTGGGTGTCGCTCCTCAGGTAATCTCGTTAGTCTCGTTCATTCAGGTATCGCTAGTGTAGTGTCCTGTTGGGTGTTTTTCGCTGGTAATCTTGCTAGGGACATAGAGTAACGCTAATTATGAAATTTTGGGAAAAAGGAGTCTTGTTAATGGAGCGAGAATAGAGTCTGATTATGCATACTTAATGATCATGGAAAGGAAGTTCAAGGAGAACTTAACGTGAGAAATGTGTATTTACAGGCCAAGAAGAGCTCGGGAAGGCACATAATCCGCTCAAAGCCAAGACAAGTAGTGAGTGACTTTCTGTTTAATATAACGAATTCTCTTAGCATGTTTTAATAGTAATAGGTGAGTGAAATCTGTCATATGGTGTAGTTATTGAATGATTGTGTTGTGCAGTAAGGATTAAAGAATGTATATAATATTCAGTGCTGAGGGATCATGTGTGAAGGCACTTGAGTAGTTGGTTGATATGGATTCTAATGCTTAGGGACCTTGTGTGAAGTCATATGGAAATCCAATATATGTGATAGCTCAGTGCTAAGGGATCACAAGTGAAGGCACTTGAGCAGTGGATTGATAGGGAACCCAGTGCTGAGGGATCACGTGTGAAGGCACATGGGAACTCCGATATGGTAAAACTCAGTGCTGATGGACAATATGTGAAGGCACTTGAGGGATTATAATACCGAGGGACGAAGTGTGGAAGTATTTGAATATGGATGTGATGAGAATTGGTACACGAGGTTGAGTGCGTTGAGCTTCGCTTCGCCACAGTTAAGAAAGGATAATTTTACTACTAGTGTTCTATAGCATGAGTTAACTTAGAAATTTCTAGTTATATAGATATGTGGTGGTTTTGATGTTTCATGCCAATTCAAGTAGTGTAATAATAATTGGATAAATTCCATCACTCACTGGGCTTTAGGCTCACGTGTTTTTTTTTTGTTTGTTTGCTTGTTTCAGGTAGCGAGCGTGTTTGGGACGCCTAGCCTACAGGAGATCCTCGTCTGGGTCTACTTTGGACCATCCTCTGGGATAGTTGTAAATACGCAGTTTATGCACATGTTTTATTTTGTCATACATGTTCCTTGGGATGTAATGGGATTTGTTTTTGAAATGTATATAAAGAACACTTATCTTGATGAGTTATATTATCCTATGAGATTATATGGCATATAGATAAGTTTAAATGATCTGTAGTTGATTAATAGATAGTTACATTAGAGAATAGGTGTATGCTGGTTCCCACTCACTCCTAGATTTGTTTTGTTTTTTAAAATTAAGCCTATAGACTCTATTTCCATCTCCAAATTTATTTCTTTGTTATCTACTTTTTATTTAAAAAACTAAGGCAAATTTTAAAAACTAAAACAATAGCTTCTAAAATCGTGCTTTTGTTTTTGGAATTTGACCTGTACTTAAGAGAGATGCAAATCAATATAAGAAATGGGGAGGAAATAGACTTAGTTTTCAAAAATAAAATGATTATCAAATGGGGCCTAAACATTCCTCTAAGTTCTCAATTTCTCTTGGTCTTATACTTTAAAATATTTCTTTTTTTTTATAGACAGTCGTGCTTACTACTTTTGTTTGTCAGACAAAGTTATGCAAGCTAATGATATGCATTAATCAAGATGTAACATACTTAATATTGCTTAAGAAAAACTAACTCTAACATCTAACTCATTTAGCATTCAAACAATCATGGTGTAAGGTATTTAATACGGAAATAGATGGAAGATAATCGTCAATCAAACTTATATTAAGGAAATAAACCATTCTCTCGAATGTCATTAATAAAACATAAGTAAGAAGAAGGGAAATGGAGATAAAACGGAAATGGAAGACGTCAAGCCGCCACTGGCAACGTCTTGCTTCATGGAGGCTTGAGATGGTTGCTATCTGATACATAAATTTCATAGGGTGAAGGTTCTCACTCACTGGGAGACGACTCTGAAAGTTCTCAGAATCCTTCTCTCAGAAGAGCTCGAAATGGAGGCTGGTTATGGTGAAGAAGAAATTGTGCAGAGCTTTCACCTCTTGAACTCGTTTCTTCCCTTTGAATGGAGAAGTTTTGGGCTATTTATAGGCGTCGAAAAGTTGAAACTCATGATGACCTGACACCTTTACATTAAATTCCATGCCCTGCTGCGCAGACTTTTCACATCGTCGGCCCATTTGTTCTACCATATTCTGATAGCGTGTTATACTTTTGCATATTGACATGACAGCTTTTGCCCAGGCGTCTGTATCTACTTTTCTCGACGCATGGTCTCAACGCATAGTCTCGACGCATGGGTTTCCACTTGTTCTCGCAGCAGCTTCTTCTCTAGTACTTGGGTTATTTGTGCTTCTTTTCTTCTTAATCATGCGTTAAGAACAGAAAAGCTCATAATTTTTCAGGAATTTTCTTTTATAAATAGTGCCAACGCATGGTAATACATTTTACATAATTCAACTACCAAAATCATGCGTTTAGCTCTAAAGTTACTCTAATTAATTCAAATAGTGACTATAATAACTTGTATTTCTACAAGTTATCATCTAGCTAAGTCAACTCACCTAGAAAAGCTAAGTGAGAGTCCAAATTATCTGTGAATTAGATGAGTTGCATTCTAAGTAATTGCACTAGTCGCATTAAGATGAATTTCTAATAGGAAAAGCCTAATTAGTCATTCAATGTAATTCTTCCCTAGGTTAAATAAACAATGTTCATTGAAGTCAATTCATAACTTGCAAGCTAACTTAACTTATTCTTACTCACAGATTAACATGCAATTAAATGTCACCTCTATTGCAAATTAAACCCTAACTAATGATCATACATCCCCAAGCAGAGATACAACAATAAACATTGATAACAAGAGAAAGGATTTAAAGACAATGTAAATAATTATTATAAAAAGATCTAAACCTCATAAGGGTGCCACAATGGGGAAAATCACTTTACACCTAATCTCAAATTACCTCCTTAGCCCATAATCATCATGATGATCAAAGAGGAATTGTTTGAATGCATAAAAAGATTCAGGAATAGAAGAAAATAAAGAAAAAACAATGGAGAAACGATTGGTGGCTGAATGAATAAATCCTAGGTGGCTAACAATGTATTAATAAAATTCGAACTGGCATCGCAGCACTAGGATATAACACTGTGGTGTTGTAGGTTGACACCGAAAGGGCATTGTGACGCTAATGAACATCTGCACACACCTTTACTTCAGAGTGTCGTGACGCTCAATGCACATCAAGAAAACTTGTGTCTCGAGAATTTGCGCCAACTATGCAACCTAGTGTGCAACTACGCCATGCCCTCAGTGGCATTTTTGTAATTTAGGCTCCTTTTTTTCCCAATTGATGCATTTAAGCTCTGTTTTGACTCGTTTTAACTTCATCTTAACTCTAATCCCCAACTTTATCTGTCAAGTGCTCGATACCTGTAAAATCACTAAATAAACACATAAAACCTAAGAACAACCTTTAATTAAGTGAAGCAAGATAACACATTTTTATGCTATCAATTCTCTTCTTTAGAGCTAGTTTCTTTAGAAAAATCATCACTGGACACAATCAAATTATCATAAGCCAAAGGATTTCAGTCTAGAGAAATTTTCACTTGTTTCAGAACTTGAAGAAATAATTACTTTACAAGTTGGCTTCTTCTTGTTGACCTATCTTTCCAATGGAATGTTATCAATATACCTATTTCTTCTGAGTTCTTCTTATCAACATCTCCTTCATGATGTTGGGATTTGTGCCCTAAAATCTCGTAATTGATTAGTTAATTTAATTATTAATTATGCAATATTAATTTATCCATTAATGAAAAAATCCAAGGTTATTGCATAAAGTGTTGAACATGTATGTAGTTAACATACTGGATCATGTTCAAGAAATAACCTAAAGGTCTATAGTATATGGATAAGGTTGGGTGTGTAAGGCCTACTTTTTATCTTTGGAAGATGGCAAGCAAGTGGCTATGCGTTGGTTGAAGTATGCGTCCATGAGGGTGACCATGGGTGATGGTTGGTGCATTGGGCAAGTGGCTATGGGTTGGCTTGGTTGAGGTATGTGTCCATGAGATTGAGCATGGGTGATGGTTGGTGTTATGCGTTTGTTGAGGCCGTTGGGCAAGTGGCCATGTGTTGGTTGATGTTAGTAAGGGGTGGCTGTCACACCTTACTTTTAAAAATCAATGCATTGAAGAATCTATAAAGAAAAGTAGTAAAAGACCATGTTGGACGCATGGTCAGGACCAAGGTAACGCATGATATGGGTGGACGTATGGAAGTAACCCGAGAGTTTGAAGGAAAAGAAGTGAAACGCATAAGAGAAGATGTAAACAATGGTGATGGTAAGACACATAAGCAAGAAAGGAATTAAGTTATGTCGTGAAGTGTTGAAAGAGATCTAAGTCTCGGAAAGGCAGAATACTATAGCAAACTGAGTAACGCATAGGCTATTAGTAAGGGATGTTCTTGGGTGTTGGATAAAGTGGAAGGATGAGATTACAAGCTCAAAGATTGGAGCAAGAGGTGGACGCATACTAAATTATCATCAGAGATATTTTGGTACAAGGAGAAGGTTAAATGAATAACCTTGGATTACAAGCACAAGGACGCGTAGAGGAGTAATCAAGGAATCTTCAAGGATAGGAGGAAGATCATGGACGCATGATAGTATGCGGTTTAGGCTGATGCATGGTATTACGCAGTAAGACAAATGCATAGTAGTGTGCGTTTGAGATTTTGACGCCTAGTAGTATGTGGTGGAGAAACGATTTCAAGGGAAGTAAGGCCGAGAGATAGGGAAGTAAATAATGAAGCTCAAAGGAAACTCAATGAACGGATGAGGGCGTTGTGTTGAATGAATAGTTGTTTATTGAAAAATGTTGGATGCATAGGATAAGCTTATAAAGGCTAGATGGCTTCATATAGACTTGACACCTTAAAAGTAGGAGGTGTTAAAAAGATATGTTAAGTGTTTCATGCAAGGTGACGCTTGGATTAATGCATGGTTAATAAAGCATGCCATGTGACATGTGGCAAACAAGTGGCAAAAGGAGAGGAGAAGTTGGATGGCAAGCTCCCTATAAATAGAACCTTGAGGGAAAAGGAGAGATTGATGACTCTGAAAGAAGAATTTTGGAGAGAAAGGGAAGAAAGAAGGCAGAAATGAGGAATCCTTGCGTCCGTAGTAGAAGTCTGCGGCCAAGAAAGAAGGTATTCTTGACAACTTGGCTATTTTATGATTAAAGAAGTTGTCTTGCGTCAAAAGGGGGGTCGGCATTGCGGTGAAGACAAACACTACGTTCAAGGTGAACGCCGCGTCCAAAGATAGGTGATGCGTTCAAGTTGGACCTTCCGTCCAAGAGAGGTCAACGTATCCAAAAGAGAAGTAAGAAGAGTTGGGCTGCACTTTGCGGAAGTAATCAACCTTGCGTTGAAGAGCAGGGTTTGCGGTAGTTATCAACCTTGCCTTGAAGGGCAGGGTTGCGTCCAACCGAGCTAATAGAGGAATATGAAGCTTTGTGTTTCTAAGTTAGAACGCTGCATCCACAAAGCTCGGGAAGAGGAAATAGAGGGAAGGAAGAAAAATTATTCTCGGGCAAGTATAGGTGAGTAACACCTGCGTTTTTCAAAATGGAAATGAGTTCTTTATGAATATGATTTCATTGGGTTCTAATGAATAAATGCATGCGTTTTATTTGAAAAACTTTAAGTATGATGATTACTTGCTATAAGTTTATAAAACGCATGGTGATTGATTGATACATGTTTTCATGATTTTACTAAAAAGCATGGTGTTATATGATTTCAAGAAAGATTTGGAATTAAACTTGTATAAAAAGCATGTTGTTTGATATTAAAGCTTGAAATTGAATTTAGCATGCTGTTGATGTAAGATTTGGAAACGGTTAACTTAAAAGTTATTAAAATAATGTTTCCAAAATATGTACTGTGTTTTATAAAACTTTGAAAAGGCACCCGAGGCTGAGGGATTTCGGAGAAGGCCAAAGGGTAGCCGGGATATAGAAAAAGGTACCTAATGCTGAGGGACTCGTAGAAGGCAGATGGGTAACCTTGATATAAATATAGAATAAGGCACCCAATGCTGAGGGACTCGTAGAAGGCAGATGGGTAGCTTGGATATGGAAATGCGACCCCAATGCTCAGGGACTCGGAGAAGGCATTGTGGGTAGCCCGAAATATAAAACGTATGTGCACATAGAGGTATATACGACGCTGATGTGTTGAGATTACTCCACACAGCTAAGGAAAATCGACGTTGAGGAGCGTTAAGCATCGCTCCGCCTCAACTAGAGAAAATGAACTTGAAATGAATGAGATTTTTGAGTATTTACTCTAAAACAAATATGCATGTTTTAACAATGGTATTTGAGTATATTTTAATGTGCTTTGAAGTGTTATATTTTATGCGAGTTTGACCAATTTTACAGTTAAAGTATAATGTTTTCAGAAAACCGTTACTCACTGAGCTGTTAGCTCACCCTTTTTATATGTTTTCCATTTTCAGGTAGCAGACAGTTCCAGTTGCCGATCGAAGTCGAGGTTTGTCCAGAGTGTGTTAATGGTATTACCGTCCTAGGAAGGATTTATATGAAAGTGAGGCGAATGTGACAGTAGGTTATGTGACAGGGTAGTCGGTAACTGCTGTCCTCATATTCCGTCTCGGGCTACGGGAGGATAGTTCGGGGTGGGGTGTGACAGTGGCATTGGTGAAGCATGCATTCAAGAGAACCTATGGGACAGACGCATGGTGCTATGCGTCCAAGCTAAGTGTCTAAGTCTGCCAAGGGGGTTGCGTGCATATGTTAAAGGAGTTACTTTGTTTATTGGAAAATAAAATAAAATAAAAAGAGAAAGTGGAAGTAAGTCGGCAGCTCCTTTAAGTGTGTAAAGCTGAGTTTTCGATCATTTTTCACCATTTTCAAACGCTTCAACCGACTCCATCTTTCAGCTGAGTGACGAAGAGAGGTAGAAGGAGTTTAGGCAAGTTCGTGTCGAATTCTGGTCGGTTTCATGGTGTAATTGAAGCTAGAACAGAAGGTTTGGTTGCTGTCGTGCAATCTGAGCAAGGTCGGGTATTTGGAGAATAGCGAGCTGTAGAGATCGAGCTTAAGGCTGAAACTTTGAGGTTCTTAAATTAACTCAATTCTTAACAACTTTTGTGAAGGATGGTTGAGCTAAATATGAAGAGAAATATGTTAAATTTTTAGGTTGAAGTGACTAATACGGATTCCTGAGTGATTTGGACCAGCTCAAAGTAATTTGAAAATATCTGTCAAACGAACAGAAGATAAGCTCTGAAATTTTTTTGGCAAGCTAGAAAACACATTTCTTTACAAGTTTATACAAGGGAAGAAGTTCTAATTCGAGCTAGAAATACGATTTGGAATAGATAGAAGTGAAAACAGAAGTGAAGGCAAAAGCAGTGGGAGACGGGTATCGCTGCAAAAGTAGATACACTGAAGGTATAAGGGTGAGTAGCAAGACGAGTGTCAATGGTGTCGCTGGAGGCTTTGCGTCCCACAACTCTCACTCGGTATCGCTGGTCTCACTAGTTCACAATCTCACTGGTATAGTTTTGTTTGCAGCTTAGTTTCGCTAGTCTAATCTTGCTTATGAATGATTGTTCTTATGGAATTTGGTCTCGGTGGTGAACAATTGGACAAGTATAAATGTTTAAAACTTGTTGGTTATGTTAAAGGGAATTTTAAGGAAATATAACAAAGAGAAATGTATTATTACACGCCGAGAAGAGCTAGGAAAGGTGTATACCTATTAAAGGCTCAGAACAAGTAGTGAGTGACAATTTTATTTAAAATGTGTTTGCTTTGAACAAAGTTTTATTGTGAAAGAATATGTTTGGAAACATGTTTATATGTTTGTGATTTCACAAGTTTTAATGTGCATATTATGTGTTTTTCATTGGTAATCATTCGAAGCATGTTGGTTGTTAAACGAGTTTTATGAAAGGCATGCTGTTTATTAACACATGATTTTATGGAAAGCATGGAAGCTTGTGAATGAAATTGTGAAGATTTGAAATGTTAACAACTCGTGAATTTATATTATGCTATTTTCAAAGCATGTTGTTTTTAAATAATTTTTTTAAAAGAGGCTTCCGATCCTGGGGGACATGGAGAAGGCATGTGGGTAACCAGGATATAGAAATGGTTCCTCATGCTGAAGGACTCGGAGAAGGCATGTGGGTAACCTGAGTATAGAGATAACCCCAATGCTAAAGGACTCGGAGAAGGCATGTGGGTGGCCTAAATATCGTATATGGGCCCTGGTACTCAAGGACTCAGAGAAGGTATTCGGGTAACCTAGTATATGATATCTATGTGCACATAGAGGGATGATAGATGCTGTTGTGTTGAGATTACTCCACACAGCTAAGGATTTTAGATGTTGGGTGTGTCGAGATTACTCCGCCTCAACTAAGAATGTTTTTGACGTTGAGTAGTGTTGAGTTCCGCTTCGCCTCAACTAAGGAAAATGTTTTTGAAATAAAATGAATTTCTGTGTATCTTTTTTTAAATGAACATATATGATTGACAATGCTACTTGAGCATGTTTTGCACGGATATGACTTTGAATCGATGTTATACACGAATTGTTTTAAAATGTATACACTATGATTAGTTTCCGAGCTAAAGGAAAGTTTTTACAAAACAAGTCACTCATTGGGCAACCTAGCTCATGTTTTCCTTGTTTTTTTGTTTTTTAGGTAGCGAGCAAGTTTGAGGTGCTTAGCCTACACAACAACTCGTCTGGCCCACCATTAGTGTTTAGTATTTTGAGAATTGTAAACATTTGATCTTAAACTTGTGTTGTACATATAGAGGGTTAAGGGCAATGTTGTGAAGAAATTTATGTAAATATATGTTTTGAGTGAAAACCAATGTCTGTATGATATCTTAACCCTGGTTAAATCTTTGTGTATATCTGCTTATTAGGTGATGGTCAAGGTTTAAGGTTGGCAGTTGATGCCGTAAGAGGGTCGGTATATGCTGTCCTCACACTTTCTCCTGGGTTAGGAGGGTGCCTGAGAGGGGGTGTGACAGGGTGCCTTATCCTGGTGACACTATGGATACGGCCTTTTGTAATAGTTACAAATGGTTTGATCCAAACCGTTCATGTAGAGACATGTAAGTAGGGGTATCATATACAAAGAGTTTGTGTAAGATGGGACCGCGAAATATTTAATCTCTCTTTGTAAATCCGTTAATTGATGAGATTAATATTTCATAGGATGGTCATGTACGACTCGATCTTAATTCTGAGTGACTTCTAAACTCCTGTTTGTGAGGTCGGTCCTTTGATTTGCATAGGTAAGAGTGGCCCAAGTTGCCGACTTAATAAGCCTACCACTTTGGGGATTTGACTAAATGGGGAGCTAGGAACATAACTTCACAAGATGAAATTCACTCCTTCCCAGATAGGTTAAGTAGATGAGTAGTTCCCTTAAGTGTTGATTTCAGGTCTTGAACAATGGGCCCCACCCTCTCACTGGTCTGTGAGGAACTTAGTTTATGGTTGGACCATAAACAAATTATTCGTTTAGAGAAATCAGTGGTACTTGAGGATAAGAGGTAATTACAGGGGTCGAACGGACATTTGACCTAGTTATAATGATGAACAACTCGTGAAGGATCGACTTGCTTATACTGATTATATCCATAAACAGAACTTGTCCTATAGTGCATAAGAGTTCAACTATGGGTCTATAGTGGTTTACCTTGTAGTTAATGAATGAAGATTAATTTAATTAAAGAGTTTAATTAATTAATCTTAAATCATTGGAGCTTATAATCTGTAGGTCCAAAAGGTCCCCTTGCTAGCTCACCACGGACCAACAAGGATCAACTATGTTGAAAAAAAAATTTAAAATGTTCAAATTTATGAGGGAAAATATTAATTGTATTGATTACAATTAATTACATGATTTATTATAAAGTTTATTTGAATAAGATTCAAACAATAACTTTATAATATGGAAAATTAATTTATTTGAATATGATTCAAATAATTAATTATTTATTTGGATGAAATCCATATAAATAAATAGAGGGAGAATTAATTAATTAATTTGAATTAGATTCAAATAATTAATTGTTTAATTTGGATGAGATTCAAATTAAAGATTATGCAGAAAATAAATATTTAAATAAGATTTAAATATTTTAAACTATTTAACATGACATATTATTTGGTTAGATATTTATTAATATATTAATATTAGATATTATTAAATATTTAATTTAAAGTTATCCTAATAGGATTAAGAGTAATCCATAGAGTTCTATATATAGGGCCCTTGGGAGCCCTCATAAAACACTTAAGAATAATCTCTGCAATTAGTCTAAACAAACTCTCCCTCTAGAAATTCTCCCAATTTTCTTAGAAAAGTTCTAATAAAATTATTCTTCCTCTATTCTTTCTAGAAGCGGTTCTCATGCCAGAGTCATAGCAAAGGTATGATGCTTAACATTTTCTTTATCTTTTGTATTTTTAATTCTTTCAAGAAATCAAAGAACGCGATCACACACTTCCGCCGGGATCCAATTCCCTTCAATTGGTATCAGAGTCAATTTGTGATTCTTGATTTGAATTAAAAATCTTGTATGGTAGAGTATGATATCAAGATCCTCTTTTCTTTAAATATAAGTGTTATATTTAAATTGGTGCAGAGTTGCATGTAGAGATTCTATTTTATTTAAATATAAATGTTATATTTAAATTGTTAGGATAATTCCTATTTCTATGCATGTGGAGATTCTCTTTAATTTTAAATAAAAGTATTATATTTAAAATTGTTGTAGAGATTTATGTAGAGATTCTTCTTTAATTAAAATATAATTGTTATATTAGATAATTAAATAAAGAATTAAGAAAGATTGCATGCTTAGATAAAGATAAATTTAGTTTAATTTTAAATTGTTTAAAATTGTAGTTTATCTTTATATTATTCTATTGAGATTAGAAATAGTGCATGCTTGCCTAATAGGATTAGGATCTTGCTAATAAAGATACTACTAATTAATTTTAGTTTATCTTTTTATTTTTCTAATGAGATTATAAATATTACATGCTTATCTAATGAGATTAGATTAAAATAGATCTTTTAATTTAATTTTAAATGGTTTAAAATGGGAAAATTAAAAGATTTAATAATAAAAGGTTGCCTACAAGGGAACTTTGTGTAAGGATGGTTCTGTCTAACGCTGGGTATTTAAGCTGACGGTAAAAAAATACCCATACCTGGGAACTGACCTGGGAATTGAACTAGTCAAACTTTTATTAAACATAATGTGACTAGTTTATTAAAGAGTTTAATAAACTTTGGATATTTCACATTATTGGAAACTATCCAAACATAAGAGTTATGTTTGGGAAAACAAATTAAAACTTGGATAAATTATTTAGCCTAAGTTTGTCTAAGTAATGAAACCTCTATTTCAAAATACTTAGTAGGAGAATAGATGTATATGATATGTCGTCTCTCTTATATTCTCTGATAAGATTCACATCATGAGACTTATGCTTGGCCTCATGCCTGCTTTTCTTTGACACTGTTTCCGTCCCCCTTCAGAAGGTATTTGCATGAGCCAAGATCAAGGTGAATTAGAGAAAGTATTTACAGTAAGTGGGAGAAGGACATGTGCCAACATATCCTACGGTCTCCATCATTGGTTTACACCGTGAGACTCATGATTGGCCCCATGGCGGTTTTGCTTCAGCACTACTTTCGTCCCCCTTCAGAAGGTGTTTGAATGGGTCAATATCAAGGTAAACTCCAACAATGGTTAGGACTATAGTTTATGTTTCCAATATTGACCTTCCCTTCGGTAGGCTTGTTGGGGTAGAACTACAAGATCTAAAATGATGGGTTACACTTACAAGAGCACATTAAAGTTGTTAATGATGTTTTGACCAAATAATGGTAACTAAACCTTTGGTTGAGAATGTCTCAATCCAACGAATGAGCATTTGACCTACCCTTTGGCGGCTTGTGTTCTAAATCACTAGAGTATCATTGCATTTGACATGATTTATAGGGTTCATAAAATTTAATGCTAGATTTTAATGGATATTTGATTGCATGCTGTTAGCTAATATATTTTATATATTTCAATGTTGTGTCATTTCCTCTCATGATTTTAATTTTGAATTACCGATATAAGTCAAAATTTGAGAAAAAAATATTACTTGGAAAAGTACAATTGACACTATTTTAATAGCAGTGTAATTTTCAGAACTTGTCTTTAATTAAGAAATGTTTTCAAAGCCTATTGCCACTTCATGAATTGTTTATGAACCATGTGATTGATGAATCACATTTGGAGAGATAGCTTATATTTATCTTCTAATTGACATACTTGATGTCAAGCATGGAAGATAAAACACAAGACAGCAACATATGAGATGTTGCAGTCGATATAAGCTTAATTTAGATAATTATCTAATAATCTCAAGATTAAGTATTATGTTCCAAGAAAATAAATCATGTGACTAAAGCTATAAGGAAATTATTTCAAATTAGCTTGGGGTGTCACACAATGGAGAATTTTGGAAATACCTCAAAGGGAAGAAAAATAAGAATGAAAGTAAATTTGTTTTACTGGATTCTTGGTGGAAAATTAAGATTCACACTTGGATAGTTGAATAAGAATTCATTATCAAATTTTTCTTCATTACAATTAGATTGTAATTTTTGGAAAATACTTAATGATGTAGAATGGTTTCTACATGTTTGGCACTAGGAAGTCCATCTCAATTAGTGTAGTGGGAGACATGAGATGTCATATTTGATACTTATGCTGAATGTGGTGGTTTCATCACCATAAGAGAAATTCAATTTCTCAAAACGTTATTACTAATTAATTCATAAGGTATGAATGTTTTATGTAATAAAGCATATTTGCAAAAGTTGTTTGAAAATATGTTCAGCTCTAGATAAGTACAATTAGTATGTGTTAAAATTTTTAACATATACAAATACTACATTGAGATATTTAGGATTATTGAATCCAGAATCAAAAGACAAATTATTTTCTCCTAAAAGATACTTGGTTTTGGTAATTAAAGTTGATTATCCTCAATTTTATAAAATGACTAGTACAGGTAATTCTTTAAGAGTTAGAGTTAAATTACTTTACCTGTTTGAAGATCTTGTCTTTTATGCAAGATAGTCATTCAACCTTATTGGATAAGGCAAAAAACCAAAGAACATGTTTGACTTACACATTTTGACTCGAGAGATCTGGTGAATGTAAAAGTCAAACAATCATTGTAAATATTTCATCAATTTGATTGATGAATATTTAGTGTATTGGTATCTTTATCTAGTGCAACTTAAGTCTTTTCTTTGAAGAAGTTCAAAGAATTTAGACTAAAGTTTAAATCAATTAGGCAAGTCTATCAAGACATATTATGATCAGATTATAAAAGTACAAAAACTTCAGTAAGATGCCTAATTGATAGAAAATGGGATTATATCTCAACTTTAAGTATTAGATACAATTTGAATGAAATTATGCTTCAAAAGAAGAAAGTTGACCTTGTTGGAGTTGGTCATGTTAATGATGAGTACTTTGTTAGACATGGTCACATCATTAATAAATTACATATACTTGTCATACCCTGGTTAGGGCATGCAATATAGATTGCATTGTGAACATTATTCCTCCAAAACTGCTTGGGAGACAATTTTGAATTATGGAAGTGTAGTAAGCTAGTTTATAACATTTCAGATATAGGTATGTTAAGATGCACATGCTGAAACAAACCTAAAGGAATATAATTCATATTAACCTATAGTTTTAATATGAATCTAATTTATATTAATATTTGAACTCTTTCAAATATTTAGTTCTCTAAAATATTAATTTTGTATCATAACCAAAATTAAATTTATATTATAAAGTTCAATAAAAAAAACTTTATATTATAATGTATCATCATACATTATATTATTTCCCTAAGTGTATTTGAACATTTCAAATTTCATTCAAGATATAAATATCTCAACACTCTTTACGAGCTAGGAAGGGGACCTAATGAACCTATAAATCAGAAGCTTCAACGATATAAGATTAATCACTAAACTCATTAACCATATTAATCAATATTCGTTAACTGTGAGTACACTCCACTAAAGCCCTACAACTGCATTCTTCTCACTGCAGATATATTTCTGTGTCCATGGATATAGCCCAATAACAGCAAATTAGTCATTCACAAATGTTCATAAGACTAGCTGGGTCAAATTACCGTTTTACCCCTGGGTTACTTCTAAATCCTTAAGTACTAGTGCTTCTCTAATGAACAACCTATTTATGGTCCAACCATTAAACAAAGTACCCCGCTTGGGCCAGCGAGAGAGTAGGGCCCTTTATTCAAGTCCTGGAGACACCACTTAAGGGAACACTCATCTACTTACCCTAAAGATGAGAATGGGTGAATTCCATCTTGTATAATTATGTTCCTAGCTCCCCGCTCGGTCTTGTGCCGAAGATGGTAGGCATATTGAGTCGGCAAACAGTCAATCTCATCCATACAAATAAAGGACATCCCTGGTGAATAGGAGTTCATAATATACTCAAGATTAAGAATAAGTTTCCTAGGTCATCCTATTGAAATAAAAACCTAACTAGTCAACGGAGTTACATTTACTGATCACTATTTCGTGATCCGAAACTCATTGTATAGGATATGCCCACTTGCATATGACCTACATGAACACATTAGATCATTATGTTTGTATCAAATACAAAGTGGACCATATCCACAGTGTCACCTGGATAAGGTACCCAGCCTTATCCCTATACTATATACCCTTTAGACTGTATCTTAAACATTGATTTCCGTATGTCTCCACATACAGTTCAAGACTCATAAAATAACCTAGGATGTTAGTTTATTGGATTTAGGGTTATTAAGAAAAAACAAACAAAAACAATCAATAACACTTATTAAAATAATACATCAATAACTCTTTATTGATGATTTAATGACGGTCAAATAATTACATTTACTGTCTACGAGATTTAGGGCATAAAACTCAATACCACTGTGCTGGGATCAACTTTATTTGGAGAAAATTACAAGAACTCTCAAAAATAAATTTATTTTCTTTCTTAACTGTGTAATTTCTTGTATTTAATCTCCTATTTATAAGCTGATATTTGCTTTAGCTTTTACAACCTTCTAACTAATTTTTATTTCATACACTTCACAAGTTCAATAGTATCACAAGTAGAATTCATAAAATCGATAGGATTAGTGCTCTTAGAAACTATAACTTCTTCTAGATTAGCCGTAGAGGCCTCACTAGTGTCATGCAAAACAACATTTGTATCACAAGTAACAACTATAAAAATCCTGAGCAAACTCAGAGGAACTACTAGAAGGATACTATTCAGGTTTGGGTTGAATTTCAATACTTGGGTCATAAAGATCCGATATAGTCATAGACTCAATTCTACAAGGCTTTCTTATTCTGATAAGATGAGGAAACACGACTGAAGCTTTTTTGCTTTACAGGACTAGAGGTGCTGGAACATCTTTCTTCATAGACTCTTTCTTATTAGCCTTTTGCTTATATCTCACCATTTTCACCTCAAGTTTGTTAGTTCCTTGATGCATACTCACCATTTGAGAGGAATAATTAGAGCAATATAGTTTTGTAAAGAAGAAGATTAATAGATGTGCAAGGAGATTTAGCGAGCATGATGTGCGAAATTCGCAAGTACACAGGTCAAGTTATATTATAAAATTGCTTAAGTCTGAATACCGTATCCACTGGGGACTAAATTTAATATATTCACCAATCTATTCAAGAATTGAATTGATTGATATAAGGAATCTAAATCGAAATCGAGTTTGAATTTTGTATTTTAAAAACAAAAGAAAAAAAGTAAAGCAAATGAAACTTCAAATGATAAGAGTGTTCTAGGGTCTTGATATCACTAATTACTTCATTAAGTCATACTTTAGGTTTTCATGGAATTATGTGCAAACAATATGTTTAAGTTTACAAATTAAAGTTTGGATTATTTTCTCTAAAAAACAACCCTTTCTCTTGCAACTTAATTGATTACTAATTTCTTGAAACCAAATTAAGAGACATGGCATTAAGAATAGTCATCAACAACTTTCTCTAATAACCTAGCTATTTTCATGAAAGATTAATAGAGATTCAATACTACAGATCCAATTAAACATACAACCACTTAATCATATACATCTAACCTAACAATTATTCATGATCAATCAATAGAGAATAAGGTACCATAGCATTGAAAAACATATCATTCCACAACATCCATGAAAAACACTAAATCATAAACTTAAATCCATCATTAAATCATCCAACATCCTAAAACTATAAATTTAGCCACACATAGCCATCAAATACATACTTTCATATGAGTTATTAAACATAAAAGTATATAGGAAAGAGAAACTTAAGAAGAAAAACTCTCAAGTTGCTTTCTTGCATTGAATTCCTTCAATCTCCACTTGGTCAATACCTCGAGATCTCAAACGATCTTCGACTATTCTCCAACACTTTCCTCTCTTTTTTTATAGCAAACTCACATTCTTAGGCTCTATTTTCCTTTGAGTTTTTTTTAGTAATTAGGACGGCTAACCATCTCCCAATTTATAGAATTTTCCAACTTGTAGTCCACGAACTTTCTAAAAATACATTTTTTTCAAATATGGACAATTGGTGTTGTGATGCAGTCCGTCATAAATGTATGGCGCCATGGCGCTGTGCATCATCTTTTCTTACCCTAAAAATTGTGCCATTTTCATTGCTCGTTTTAACGTCGAGGCAGCGCCACAATCTACCCTGGTTTTTGAGTTTTTCATCTTTTTCTTCACTTTTTCATTCGGTTTTGGCTCGGTTTGGTTCTTTTGATTTCCAAAACTTATTTTTTTAATAATTAATAGAAAATCACTAGCAAACAATGCATCAAATCTAATAGAAACCTCTCTAGATCAAAGACAAATAAAACACTTCTTAAGTGCTTTTTAAAACACGATGTTCCTCACACACTAATCATATAATAAATACCACATATAAACAAATAAACTCAAATTTGACTTAAAGGCGTACTTACCTAAATGAATAAGGCAGATTGCCACAATTAAGGCATGCAAATCCACAATTACACTCTTGGGCCTAGAAAAGCAAATGCCGCAGACCAATTCTTCCCATTTGCAACAATTCTAATTGCTACAAATTTATTTTGCAAAGCGCTAGAGCTGCTCTCAAAGCTTCGAAGTAGACTACATCAAGAGCCTCAGTGAAAATGTCAACAATTTGACTCTCTGTACGAACATGCTCTAAAACAATTTGCTTGTTCTCAACTAATTCTCTAATCAACTGATGGCAAATGTCGATATGTTTTGTTCTACTTTGTTGAACTGAATTTTTCAAAATGTTTATTACACTCAGATTATCACAATACAATGCCATTGCATCTTGAAGGATATCATGTTCTTTTAACATTGACTTCATCCACAGTAATTGAGTACAACTACTACCAACTGATATATATTCTACTTCAGCAGTGGATAGAGAATACAAGTTTGTTTCTTACTGAACCATGAAACCAGATCGTTTCCTAAAAAGAAACATCTAGGTGAGGTACTTTTTTTTATCCCCTGAGCTACAAGCTCAATCAACATCACAATATTCCACCAAGGAGCTGTTGGTGTCGAAAGAATATAACAAATGATACTCACTAGTACCTCTGATGTATTTGATTGTTTTTTTGGGACTCAATAAATAATTTGTCTTGGGATATGCTTGATATCTTACACAAACATCCCCAACAAATATTATATCAGGCCTACTAGCAGTGAGATATAGCAGACTTCTAATAAAGCAACGATAAAGACTCATCAAACCTTTGTTCCTTCAGAATCATAAACAACTTGATGTGGGTAGGAGCAGGAGTTTGTTTCACACTGGCCTTTTTTTAGACCAAACTTCATGACAATATTCTTGTTATCCACATATACCTGAGCGATTATAAAATTACCTTTTGATTTCTTTATAAATAAGGTCTTATTGACACCACCTCTTACATAACCATTCTTGATAAGAAACCATGTTAGACAATCATACCAAGCTCGAGGAGCTTGTTTTAGTCCATACAAAGTATTTCAAAGTTTGTACATATGCTCAGAACTAGTAGGGTTCACAAAACCTTTCAGCTGCTCAACAAACCGTTCTTCGTTCAAGTTGTCATTCAGGAAGGAACTTTTGACATCCAGTCTAGCTATAGGGGCAAATTTCATAAGACATTAAATTTCCAATAGTAATCTATTGGCTTCCAATCTAGCTATAGGGGCGAAATTTCAGAAGACATTAAATTTTCAACAGTAATCTAATGGCTTCCAATCTGGGTATAGGGGTGAAAGTTTCATCAAAATCAACTCCTTCAATATGGGAGTAACGCTGAGCTACTAGTCTTGCCTTGTTTCTAGTCACTATACCATTTTCATCTTACTTATTTTTTAAAATTCATTCGTTGCTATGACATTTGCTGATTCAGTACGAGGAACAAGGGCCCAAATTTCATTTCTTACAAATTGGCCAAGGTCTTCTTTTGAAAAGTACATTTGAATTTTTTTGTGATGAATTTGTCATCCTTCAAAAAGTACATTTGGATCCTTTGCTAAATTGTAAAAGAAAAAACAAAAGTTTAAAACTATTTTAGTTTAAAATTTGAAACTGTCCTTGGAAAAGATTATAGACATAATATTTCTAAATCAAATGAGCTTAGTTCAGTTGGCATAAAAATTGTATTATCAACTTTCAAGGCTAGAAATTCGGTCTCTCCTCTCTCGTCTTGTCATTGAAAAAATGTAACGTTTATAAGTCTAAATTAGAAAAAAAAAAAAAAACAAAAGTGTTAAAAAAGATTGGCTACATTATTTGGAGTACGTAATACAATTGCACTCATGAATTTGGATTTGAGCTCCAGTCCTCTTCAGCGTCTTAATAATTAGGTGACATTGTGAGGCACAATATTTTGTTCCATGGCCCCACTACTCGCATAGGATACTCTTTTGTACATGAGGTAAGAAATGAGGAAGACTTTCTGTCAAAAAAAAAAAAAACAAAAAAAACAAAAAAACAAAAAAAAAAACAAAAAAAAAAGAAAAAGAAAATAAGATTAAAAAAAGACTTATGAATTATTACTTTGAAAAAGAAAAAGGAAGACTTATGAAGACTTGGAAATAAGGAAAAAAGGAGGTGAAATTGCAAAAACTACCTATATAAAATATGGTGATAGTTGCAATTAGACCCTCAAATTTTCAATTTCAAAAATTGGGCCCTAAACTCCTACAAATGTTAAAATTAAGCCCTCAAACTTACAATAATCATAGAAACTGAACCCACAAATGATAAAAGTTGAACTTTTAAACTCATACAAACTTAGACAGTGATAGACTTTTGTTAGTTGATAGATATGAATAGATGTCTATATCTATCTACTAGCTAGAATGTATGTCAGTAATAGACTACTTTTTACTATTTTGGTATATTTGTAAATAAGTTGGCTCATTTTGCCATATATGAAAACAACCCATTTAAAAAAAAACAACATACATACATACATTTTAAGCATAACTTGACTTATTAAGGCATTATACTAATTTTCATTAAAATGTTAGAAATTTAGATCTACCCATATCCTATCTACGTTTGCAAAATAAAAACTAGTCACAGATTCAAGATAATTACGATATATTTAGATAAATATATAACCTTTTATCTCGAAAGCAATTGACAATAAGAGAATTAAATATCTTATGTATATCCTATAAAAAATTGTGAACTCACTCCATCTTTCTTACGGAGTTTGTTAATCTAAGGATCGGATGCTATAAAAATTAAACAATGACATTTTGAGTTCATTAATCTTGGTTGGATTTTTTTTTTATTTTTTATTTTTTTGGGTGATTTATCTCTAGGCCAAACGCTTGTTTGGCCTTTACCTCAAAATTACTTGGTTATAAGAAAAATAACTCATATATTTTAAGCTTTGAACCAAATCACCTACTTGAAATTTAAGTCAAAGGCCATAATTAGTTAACCTTAAAATTGGACAGTTTAAATAAATAAATAATTCAAAAATTCATTTTCATAGGAACAGTTTAAATAAAGACATTAATAGGTTTCAAAACCAATTTTGAGGGATTTCCAAAAATTTGTATTTCTTTTAGAATGATTTATTTTTAAAATTAAACAAAAACCATAAATCTTTGTAACCATCCCCCGCGGCCAACAATCACTTCCCTTTCTTTATCACTTAAATTTGATGCCTTTGAGAGATCTTTGAGAAGAGACAAAGATGGGGAACAGCCACTTAGCTTTTTTTCATGGTTTTATGACACCTGATGCTTTGGTTTCAATGTTCGCCTTCCAATTACCCATATTGACCAAAGCTGATGGCCAAAATCCAAAGGTATATAATTAATAGTTATCCCAATCAACTCTTTTATATTTTCTCTCTTTAACTTCTCATGCCCACATCTTACATTAAGTTTCACCATGTCTTCAGGTTCACATAGTTTACTTGGGATAAAAGGCATACCATGGCACTAAATTCACAACTGATTCTCGCCATCAATTATTGGCAACTATATTAGGAAGGCAATATCTTAGAGTTCTCTTAATTTTTCCCTTTTTTTTTTCACTTAATGTTGAGTTTTTTATTTTGTTTATGAAGCAAGGAGAAGTCATTGGAATCAATGGTGTACAGTTATAGACATGGCTTTTCTGGGTTTACAGCCAAGCTCACCAAGTTTCAGGCTCAAAAACTAGCTGGTAAATATACAAGTTTTGGTCCCTTAGTCAATACATTTTTGTTTTGTTTTTGAAAATTAAGCCTATATACTCTATTTTCATCTCCAAATTTATTTCGTTGTTATCTACTTTTTATTTAAAAAACTAAGCCAAATTTTAAAAACTAAAAACATAGCTTCTAAAATCTTGTTTTTGTTTTTGGAATTTGACCTGTACTTAAGAGAGATGCAAATCAATGTAAGAAATAGGGAGGAAATAGACTTAGTTTTCAAAAATAAAAACAAAAAATAAAATGATTATCAAATGGGGCCTAAACATTCCTCTAAGTTCTCAATTTTTCTTGGTCCTATACTTTAAAATATTTATTTTTTTATGTATCAAAACGTTACCGATCAACTTGTCTATCTAGCCTTTTACCTTTTAAAATGTTCGTAAGATTGTATCTAAAAGAATATTTTAATCATGCATTTGCCAATTTATTTTGAGATAGAACCCCGTGTTATCTACTAAGGGTAGTTGCAAATATAACAATCACCTATTAGCAATAAAGTCTCTCATTGATAAATTTTTGCTATATTTGCTATTCTTTAAAAGTGTTGCTATATACTTCATTATTAATCCTAAAAGAGCTACCTATTGCAATTGTCTATGGTATCAAAGCCCATGAAACTCAAATGAGCATTTGGTCTAGAAAGCAAAATTAGAATCGAATCCAAGAATAGTGAATTGAAAGGGCATGTTGAGGATCCCATATTTGAAAAATTAAATTGGGCTACTACTCTCATGTTATCTAATTGTCATATCCATTTAGAATCTTAACTTTTTTTTCCAGTTGTTTAATTATTTGTCTATTTTTACGATAATAATGTTTGAGGATTATGTGGATGTATGATAAAAAATAAGCAACACAGAATACAATATCAAGCACGATGTCACAAACAATATGTATGACAAGTGGGCAACAAAAAAGCAAACAGAAAAATATTGACACGGAGATTGGTAACCCAGTTCGATGTAAAATCACCTACATCTAAGGGCTATGTGCTCAATGGAAATCTATATGAAGTGTTTAGCAATTACAACGACAAGTATTTATCTGATAGACTCCCTCTCTTAGTGACTCACGTATAGCTTCCTCTTCAGTTTCAACTTAGGCTCTCCCTAAGTTTGAGCTCCCCTCAATTCCACAAAAATGCTTCTCCAAGCTTTTATGAGATCCCTTCAATACAACATACTTAGGCTCCCCCAAAGTGTGAGATCCTCTCACCTTCATAAGCAAGCTTTCCTCAAGCTTTGATTGAGGTCCCCTCAATACAACATACTTAGGCTCCCCCTAAGTATAATATCAATATAAAACTCCTTCCGTGTTATACAATGGTTGCTGAACCAAAATCTCCGCAACAAGTACAAAGATTTTCATTAACAACACATAGAAGTTGAGGCTTAGACAAACCTTAAGCTCAAAACTCTCAATGCACACTTTTCTAATAGTGCGACTAACCCTAAAATTGAATAAGAGTACAATATAAATATGGCTACCTTAGAAAATATCTTTTAGGAGTGAATAAATATTCACTGTAGGAAAATAACTAAGGTAGATACGGAAATCTGAAAATCACGCGGACATATATGGAAACGATATTCTGTAGAATATGCTGTCGGACATGAAACGATATCCCTGACAATTTCCTCGACATATTACTCAAGTTTTACCTGTAATAAAATTAGCCAACCACAATGTTATGACAAACTTCCCCTTTGGCTATTTTTAGGCAAAACAAACAATACAGCAGAGCATAAGAGTGCCAATACAACATAGCTCAACAGCGGAATTATCCTAACCAGATTAGAACAATCATCAATCATTACCAGATCAGAACAATTATCAATCCCGTAAAACAAAACTTCTTCTCCCCCTTTTTGTTTCGCTTACAAAAACAACTAAAGGTAACGAAAAACCAAGACAATAAAAACAAGCAACTAACCAACAACCAATAAGAGTAACATGAATACTAAAAAACCTCTGACCCATCAGCAGAGCTATCAATATAGCCATCAGAGTGCATATCATCTAACCGTGACAAAAGAGGCCTCATCGATACAGTTAACAGCTAACTTCAACAAATTTAACAAATCATTCACTTCAATCATGCGATCAATATTTTTTCGAATGATAACACACAAAGCCCATGCTTTAGAGGAAATAACCTGCTTACCGTAGTTTCCAACATTAGAAGAAATAAGAAAAGCTCCATCCAAGACATCGATATCATCAGTGGAAAAAATATCCTCATCAAACAATAGAGGAATGTCCTGGACGAATACAAGAACAAGCTGACGTTGATTAACACTAACATAAGTGACATTGAGATCAACAATGACGAGTTGTCCATTCTTAGACCAATGCTTACGAACACCTCTAGAGAGTGTAATAATAACCTCTTTTGTAGCAAAACAATGCTCCAACACAAACATGAAATCTTCCCTTTCCAACAACTGGTTTATTATATCAGGTTGCAAAAAGACAACATAGAGACCCCGTACCAAGACGTTTCTCAGCACTAGACTACTTGGTTCTCTCAAATTCTTGAATAGATTTAGCACATAAAATATCTCAATGATCAAGTCATAGTAGAACAGGTTCACATGTAGAACTATATTTAAAACAAACTTCTAAGGTAAATTAAAAACTTCTTATTTTTAGTAGTTCGTTTTCTGAACTTACTGAAGATTGTAAAAATAATATCATCTTCATCAAAGGATGTATCCCTAATGTCAGGCCCAACATTGGAAACAACAGAATCAACAACATATTTAGCATCAACATGATTAGCAGTAGGAATATTAGATATACTAACTTCCTTAAGCCCCTTAGAACCTAAATTGTCCATGCGCAAATCCAAAACAGTTTTATTGATAAGAAAATCAACATCAACATTCTCAACAATTGTTTTATTGGCATAAGCATTCAATTCTGAAATATCTTCACGCATATTCACATCGAAGAGCAAGGGATTGTGAATAATATGATCAGTATAATAAAGAATATCTTCCTCAGAGGTTAAGTCTTCAACCACATCTTTAGTAGAAACAAATGTATCACTCTTAGAGACAAACATATTTTTTTCAAATAGAAGGTAGGAACCTTTAAGACTTAAAGCAACAACATCCCCATTTTTCATTTTAATCATTCTACTCAAATCACTCAAAGGAGTTTCATCAATCTCCTCAGAGTTCCATTCACCTCCAGATCCTTCACCCCAAACATCATTAGTCATGACCTCAACAACAAGAGGCACATCCTCACTAGCACTTTCTCTAGCATTGGAAAGAACAGTACCAAGACTGATAGAGACATTTAACTCAACGTTAAATAGAAAGAACCTTTCCCAATGACAAAATTCTCAACACACACAATAGACAGGTCAACAAGACTTTTAGCTAAGTCATTATCAGCAACATTTTTCTAAGACAACGCTAACTTAGCATGGGTACTTGCAGTATCCATACAAGTAGAAACTAAGATAGAAGCATCAACAATTTCATGTACATCTTCAGAAATAACATTAATATTACCACTGGTAACAGTAGAAACACCCTCAATCTCAACAGAATCACATAAGCAATAGGAACAATATTTCCAGCAACTCTAGTTTCTTGTTTACTAACAATAGACTTATCTCTATCATCACAAACCAATGTTTGATTCAAGTCTATCAACATTTTCAACAACAGTATTTTTTTTCTTGCATCTTGATAATCATTAATCATAATAGCTTGATCAACCAAACCACTATCAACAATTATTTTCTCATTCACATCTAATTAAACAGAACGATTCATAGTACCACCACTAGTAGACACCACAATAGAAGCACTGACATCCTTTAACCCATTCTCAAAAACAACATCCAACTGACTAGGTGAAACAACAGTAACAACTTTATTCACCTAAAAAACACAATCAATACCAACAAAAGCATTAATAGTATCCTAGAAAACAACAAGATCAATAGTTTTTGGGAATCAATCTCAGTGTCAACAGAAATGGTGAATTCAACTTGATCAATAATCAGAGACTTAACATTTTCTATATTTTTAGATGAACTAACAGGCATATGACTCATATTCCCAATGCTTCTAGTTGGAACAATAGATTCAACAACTGTATCAAGAGAGACAAAGACTTTATCCAATGATTCAGCAAGAACAATATTATCAATAATGAAAACACACAACACATGAAGCTCAACAATGATCTCAGTAGCCACAGTATGATCGATCACAATTTTAGCAGAAGTAACAAACAAAGCATCAAACAACTCAACATGATTAACAAAGTCAACAAGATTCATAGACTCCATTATAGTACTATCAATATTATTAATGATTTGGTCACCACTCACAACCTTAGTTTCTTCAGTAACCACAACCAAGTCAAAATGAGTCAAATTACTACGCTTCTCAACAGAAAAATTAGATTTAATTGTAAATGTATTACCTTCAAGATCTTTAAGAAAGGTAGAGAGCTGATATAAAATATCCATAGAAACATACCTGATGAACTCAATGACATGATCGATAAGGTATTTCAGTGTTAAGACCACTCATTTAACAATAGACCTTTCCTTCTTAGTTTTCTTATGTACATAAGCTTAATTCTCTTCTTATAGACAAATGAATTTGTGGCAATGGCATCACTAAAAGAATAAAAAAGACCTCTCACTCGAACATCGTAGGCATTGACTCTGGATGGAAAACCACCCTTCTTGAAGGCCTTTATTTTTTTTACTAATTTACTAACCATTTTACAACTAGATGTTTGAGTACCTTGATAAGTATTCATTCTGTTTATAAAAGTTGACTTAACCCACTTTGACTTTCCTTGATCAAATATCTTTAGTTGTTGTAAGACAAGGTCTGCACAAGTGTAAGGTTCTCCTAAGAAATTCACATTGAACAACCACCACAACTTCCATCTGTTTATTCTAAGATCACAAGAAGTGAGTAAGTTGTTTGACCAAACTCATTTCAAGCTCAATATGCGTTTGTTGGACATAATGTTCCACCATCTTCTGAGACACCCTTTTGAAAACTACGTCATCATCTCTTAAATCTATGTCATCACCATAAGTTTGAGAAAAAATCAACTTTCCGTTTGACTTCTTGAAAAATAGAGCATATTGCAATTTGTAATCAAGATGCGCGGGACTACTCATGGAATATCCCATAAATTACTAGGATCACTTCTTGGAACCTATTTTGTCTCAAGGCACAATTAGCCAAATATGACACGTGCCACCAAATATATGGAAATATTTAACATTATTAAATTTACTTCCCCTCCATATTTGATAATTTGGGCACACATATCATGACTTAAGAGCAAGGCAACTGGAAACATGACAATCAGTAATGATAACATCAACCTAAAGATGATATGGTAAAAGTTTAATGCATTGCATCATATCAAGAGTCGTCTTTAGAAGAATACTATTTTTGCACTTGACTATTCTACTTTTTTGGGGAGAGAGCACAACTTCATTATCTTTTAGGATGTTACAAACATGATTAACAACATTAGGAGTTCATAAGTAACAATTATCATAAGAACACATACCTGATATGATAGTCACATTGTCTTTGTTAGTCACCGCACATTTATCTTTTGAGAAGCTTGCAGCAAGGCCCTAATCACATAGTTGACTTATGCTGATTAGGTTTGTTGTTAATAAAGGGATGAAAACCCTAACACGGTGGAAAAACATAGAACCATTTTTTAAAGTAAATTTAGAATTTAGAAATACTGTGCATGGGCAATTACATAGAAAAAAAAACTTACTGTATAAATTTTAGGTTAAGCAAAAAACACTAGACAAGAAAAGCACATATCTTTTCTGACGAATCTCTAAGAAAATCCTTTTGGGTTTGGACATTGATATCACCTTGAGGAACCCTTCCTATCCTCTGGGATTTTAGAGGTTGTGGTTTATGGGAACCAACCTTGAAGATTTGGAAAGAAAACCTTTAGAGAATTTTTTGCGAGAAAAATGGCAAAACCGTTATGACCCTTTCTTTTCTACTTGATCAACACACCTCCCTAACCTCTAAGAATTGAGAGGTTTTTATTGATGGTATGTGGGAGAGAAAACAGCACACATGGGATCACTCCACATCTCAAATAACTCACCTATGTGGGAGCTATTTATTTATTTAATTAAATGAAAATCAATTTTTATTTAATTAAATAAATAAATAACTAATTTAATCAATTTAATTTAATTTAATTAATAAATTCATTTAAATCATATTTAAATGAATCTCTCTCACATAACCTATAGTTTTAATTCAATTAATTTAATTAAATTGAATTAAATTAAATAATCAATTACTTCTCCAATTAATCAATTACCAAATTAAATATCTAACATTTAATTTAACTTTCATTTGAATCAAAGTTAACTATATTTTCCCCATAACATATAGTTTTTAATTCACATCTTATATGCATTAATTATAACATATAGTTTCAATATGGATCTAATTCATATTAAATTAATATTTGAACTACTTCAAATATTTAATTCTCTCATAAATTTAATTTTTTGTGTCCAAAATTAAATTTATACTAGAAAGTTTAATTAAAATATAAACTTTATATTATAATGTATCATTATACATTATACTATTTTTCTAAGTGAATTTGAACATTTCAAATCCCATTCAAGACTTAATTACCTCAATACCCTTCACAAGCTAGAAAGGGGACCTAATGGACCTACAGATCAGAAACTCCAACGATATGAGATTAATTTGCTAAACTTATTCACCACATTAATCAATATTCGTTAGTGTGGGTACACTCCACTAAAGACCCACAACTGCACTCTTCTCACTGTAGATATATTTATGTGTCCACAAATATAAACCAATAACAGCAAATTAGTCATTCACAAGTGTTCGTAATGCCAGCTGGGTCAAATTACCATTTTACCCCTAGGTTACCTCTAGATCTTTAAGTACCAGTGTTCCTTTAATGAACAACTTGTTTATGGTCCAACCATTAAACAGAAACCTCTTTTGGGCCAATGAGAGGGTAGGGTCTTTTGTTCAAGTCTCGGAGACACCACTTAAGGGAACACTCATCTACTTACCCTAAGTTGTAGTAGAGTCGAACTAAGATTTGTGGCATGTGAAGTGTAAGTCATGGAAGGAGGGTTGTAGTTGGAAGTTGCATCCTTGGGCATAAAACACATGGGCTTTTTGAAATTACTTAACTTAAAGTTGAACACATGTGTTTGTACACAAAACTGACCCAGGATCACTCACAGCTCGATTCTAATTTTATGTGTATGGAAATTCAAAATATTATTCGAGTTGATCCCAGTGTTCCAGTCGCAATACTTTAAGAAACAATTAAAAAGTCATTTGGATATAATGTCAACTATAGATGTCTGTAGCAGGCAAAAAGAAAAGCATTGGTTAAAACTTTTTTTTGGTGATTGGGAGAAGTCATATACTAAATTGTCATACTGGTTGAGTGTTGTTGTGTATTATAATCCTGGAACACGAGTAGATTGACATTTTATTCCGTTTGATATGTCAAGTAAAACTATTTTTGGACGAGTTTTCTAGTCATTTGGTCCTGCTATAGAAAGGTTCAAATATTGTAGACCATTGATACAAATAGATGGGAATCATCTTTATGGGAAGTATAAAGGGAAAATGTTGACCGCATTGTTTATTGATGTTGGTGGCCATATATTTCCCCTTGCTTTTACTATCGTGGAAGAAGAGAGTACATCTAGTTGGTCATGGTTTCTATAACTTTTTTGGGTAGATGTAACTCAACGAGATGATATATATATGGTTAATTTTTTATAGGTATAGAGGCATTCTATCTACAGTAAATAATGAGGAAATTGGGTGGAGCAAACCTAGAGCATACCATTGATATTGTCTGTACCGTGTTGCCAATAACTTCAATACCAAATACAAATCAAAGGAATTGAAAATTTTGGTGTATAAAGTTGCAAATCAACACCAACCATGCAAGTTCTTCAAGTTGATAAAAACATTACAACACTTGAACCATGAGTGTCTTTTGTATTTTTTTAATATAGATTTGGATAAATGGACACAATCACATGATAATGGGCATCATTATGGGTGGATAACAACAAATGTAACTGAATGTATGAATGGGGTTTTCAAAGGAGGTAGAATGTTACCGATCACGTCATTGGTTAGACTAACATTTTATCAAACGATACAATACTTTGAACAACGTATAGTAGTAATTAGTGAGACACTTGATTGTGGCGACATGTATACAGAATATGCTACAAAAAAATTGAAAAGATGGGAAAAACAAGCCACTGCACATACTATGAAGTCAATTGATAGGGAGACCCAAAGTTTTAAAGTCGAAACTGATGCGCAAATTCCGTGTTACCACAAGTGTACGGGTCAAGTTATAATATAAGATGGTTAAGTTTCGAATATCAGATCCAATTGTGAAGGTTTGAATCACTTAGCTATTCTAGAATTGAGTCAATTTTATTTGAGGATCCGACTTCAAATTGTGAGTTAAGAAAACAATAAAGAAAAGCAAGTAAATTTGGAATACAAGAGTCAAAGAGAGTTCTAAGGTATTGAATCTTTGTTTAATTCATTATGCAATATTCTAGGGTTCATGAAATTTACTGCAATTCATATGCTTAAGTCTAGAAACATAAATTTATGTTATTTTCTATCAAAAATAACATTTTCTCATGCAGTCTAATTGATTACTAACATCTTGAAACCAATATAAGTTATATGGCATTAAGAGTAGTCTTTAGCAACTTTCATTGTTAACCTAACTATTTGCATGATATAATAACAAAAATTCATTGTTATAGATCCAATTACACATACAATTCCTTCAATCATACATATAAACTAACATGCATGGATGATCAATCAACAAGAATTAAGCACAATAACAATGAAAAGCATATTCATTACAACAATCCATGAAAAGTCTACAACATTAACATAACTTCATAAACAATTCATCAACACCCTAAAACTAAAGAGTCTAGCCACTCATAGCTTTAGGCAACATGTTCAAGACTAATTTCAGCATAGAAAGAGTCTAAAGAAAGAAAAACTCTACTGTAAGAAGCTCTTGATTGAGAAGGAACCACCAAGATGTCCTTAATCTTCGCATCAGAAACCGAACGACACCAAACTCTCTCTCAAACTCTTTTCTCTCTTCTTTGCAGCCAACTCACTCTTTTAGGCTCTATATTGTGTTGTTCTCTCCTCCTAGGGTTGCTGGAAATCCTTCAATTTATAGACTTGACCGCCTAAATTTCTTTCCAAAATTGCAGATTTTTTAAATAAGGAAAGCTGGCGCCGCGACGCTGTGGCGCTAACCGACATAAAAGCGTAGTGTCGCATCGCTAAGGGATGGCGTGCTTCACCGCGCGTCATCGATTCCTACCCTCAGCATCGTGCTGCAACGCCGCACCAGTGCTGTTGTGCTTGCTTGAATGGTTGCTCTTGGGAAAAAGCGTTGTGGCAACGCCAAGTTAGCAACACGCCGCTGCCCTGTTTTTAGGGATTTTGTGATTTTGTTCTCTTTTTTGCTTGATTTTGGCTCGGTTTAGTTCTTTTGGCTTTCAATTCTTATTTTCTTTATATTGACCTGAAAACCACTAGTAAACAAGTGAAATCTAATAGAAACTCCCTTAATTTAAGAGAATAAAAAGCGCTTTTCAAGCGCTTTTCAAAAACCAGGATAAGTATGAACACAAGTTGTGAGCCTGCAAGAAAGGCCATGTTCTTATAACAAGTGGCAGTCCTTCAAGATTTTGTGCTCTCATGTCATTTCAGTTTGTAATTCCATGCAATTGGCACATTTACCCTTTATTGACGAATGTTATAAACTGTTTGAGTACAAACGACGTTATAGTCTCTCTTCCAACCTATTCCACACAAAGACTATTGGCTAAAGGTGTCATTTCAGATAATTCATCCTAATGACAACTTATTAAGAGAACATGGTTGCTCAAAAAGTTCTCGAATTTATAATGAGATGGATTAGCGCGAATCAGGTGCAAAAGTTTGTTGTACATTATGCAAAGGAAAAGAACATAACAAACAAACTTGTCCTAAATCGTTTCTCAAGCACTTCATCTTCGAGTCATAAATCATTCTGATTGTAATTATGATGAACTTTTTATGTTTTAATTGTAATGAACTTTTTATGTTGTCATTGTAATGAACTTTTTATGTTGTAATTGTAATGAACTTTTCATTGTGTAATTGTAATATTATTTGTCAATTATGGATCTTTTCATTTTGTTATATTGCAGTGTCAATTATGGACCATGGTCTTTCTAATCAGGTGCAATTATATCTACAACCAACCCATCGTTCACAATCAGTGCGGGATACGTAGTCCACTATCGTTTTGGGATGTCGTATAAGAGAGCAAGTAGTTGATCGTAGTATAATGTTAGACCCATGGATTGTACCTTACTTAAAACAAGTTGGTTTTCTCGGGGTTGCACAAATTGGGTTTATTCAACTGGATTGGCATTTGATTATTGGTTAGTGGAGCGATGGAGACCAAAAACTCACATGTTTCACATGCCTGGTGAGGAATGTACCATTACATTGCATGACATTGCCCTCCAATTTGGATTACTAGTTGATGGAGAACCTGAACTGGATTGTTGGTGTACAATTGAAATAGGTTTGTGAAGATTTTTGGGCATTCGACACCTAAAATTGAAAGGCTCTAGGTTGAGTATCCCTTGGTTGTCATCTCAATTTATAGAACTATCTCCTGATGTCGACGATATTACCATATAGAGGTACACACGGGCGTATATCATGTAGCTCATTGGAGAATTTTTGTGTCGAACACATTTGTTCACCTCATGTTTCTTCCTTTATTAGGAAGTTTGAGGCTACTGGTAGGTATTTATGGGGTAGCACATGTCTTGCATGGCTGTATAGGGAATTATGTCGGGCTAGTACTGCAACCACTTTAGAGATGACATATCCATTAATACTATTGCAAGATACCCCATAGCACCACCAGTTGAGCTATCCTCTCCCGATCATTTTATTAGACGTCCACTCAGTGTCAGGTATTACATACCTTACATCTTCATTTCATAATAAATTTATATAATACACCGTTTTATTATGTTACATGCATCTGTAGATAGAGCGCTATTCTAGCTGCATCTGAGCATTCTACAAATATGTTACTATTGTTCAGATTATCATTTGATCGACTAATGCACACTCAAGTTAGAAGATATATATATTATTAAAAAATAAATACTGCAGAATTGGGTTCTACTTATTAATTTTTTTTTTTTAATTTTAAATCAATTGGACAATTTGGAATGCGACAAACGATGCCACCAATTTGTTATACAGACTGTGATCTGCACCAATTTGATTTAAGGTGTAAGCATGACCAAGATTGTCGATGAATTCATGCAAACAGTTTATCCCATTAGCAAGCACATCGTGACCATTATGTAAAAGGAGACGTAGTAGATGAACCAGCTATATCAAATGACTATCTACCCGAGTACGACTCAATCACAAGACGATATATCACACCTAAGGGCGCTTATTACTATTGCATTGTAAGAATTTTATTATTTATTTTATTCAATTTTGTTATTTCCATATTATTTCCATTGTTTTTTTTTCGTTCATACAGAATAATTTTGTTTACGATGTACAACAATATTCAGTGCAACATAATTTACCAGAGCTAAATTCAATGTGTTGTAAGTGTAGAAGATATCATTCAACAGACACATAAACTTAATATTGCTGACTCTAATAGAAGACGTGTTTGTCGTCGACATCAGCGAGAACATGCCGAGAATATTCCAGAGCAACACATTGACCCAGAACCTTAATGAGATATCGCATTGAATTCTGGTCATCAAAATGGGTATTATGCACCTGATGCATTTCCATCTATTGTCACCCAACAAGACATCGATGATGTAATTCATCATCAACAAACAATTTGATGTTCCTGTACCTCGTCGTGGCCAGCCACTGTGGTACATGAGTTTGCATTAATGTGTAATTGATAATACTCACTTTAGATGTTTTATTTAAGAATATTTATCATCATTACCCTTATTATGTGTCGAACTTTATACTTTTAATGTTTAAGTTGAAAAAACGAAATTTATCTCGATAACTAAGTGCTTGTCGGCAAAATTTCAGTTGAAGGAAAAAAAAAAAAGAAATCAAAAGGGACCCGTGGACCTAGTTCACAAGTTCAATCTTAATCATGGATCGAGTCCATGACTTCGTCCATGCTGGCATCTGATGTGGCAATGTTGACGATGTGGGTTGACTGGAACTATAAAAATCGTGGACCCGATCTACATTTTCCTCTGAAAAATCATGGACTTGGTCCACGATTACAACACCTAATATTGTTATTACTTTCCCCACCAACCTAAATGTGAAATATTGTTTCTCTTTTATATTATTTTCAGAATTTATTTCTACACTATCATATTTTTGTCATTTTTTACAAAAAAATATTTGTTGAATAAGAAATTTTGGACCAATCACAAATTGCCACGTCATTTACCAAATTAATGACGAAATTACGAATAATTGAATTTGAGACCAATTAGAAGTTGACATTTGCCTCAAATTGAAATTGAAGACATAAATTGGCAAACCTCGATGAGACCACGTGTTTTGGCCTTGCCCGTTAGATTAAATAAAATAATTTGGCCAATTTGATATTATTATTTGAGCTAAAATTCAATTGAGTTTTAAAATAAGCTTAATTTGGCCAAAAAACCAATTAAGGCCCAAATTGGGCTCAAGGGCCAAGTCCATGGACCAACCAAGCCCACAAAGCCCACCTGAGAACTCTATAAATAGAAAAGTTCTCTTCATTTGAGGGGCTCAAAAAATTCTACATTTTAGAGCCTAGAGAGAATTCTCCCTATAATGAGATGACTCCAAACTCCAAAAGCTGAACCAAACTTGAAGACTGAAGTTCTTTGGAACACATACATTCTTCCAAGATTCCAACTTCAAGAACATCCATGCGCTCCACTTCCATACATCAAGTGTACGCATTCAACTGAAAGAGAATTAGAGGATCAATTACTAAAGATCAAACCACATCCACATCAAATCTACATCAACTTAAGTTCAACTCCACGAAACAAGTTTCTCCAGAAACCTCGTGCAAACAAATTAGCATGCCCTGTGGGACTTCTCTACCTCTCATCTCTCTCACAACAACCAAATCAAGCAATGGCCTCCAAGAAAGCTACGTCCAAAACTCCTGCTGTAAGCGACACCTACACGGGACCCATCACTCGCAGTCACTCAAAGGGGGTCATGCAAGAGAAAGAACAAGGTTCTACCATCGTGGAGAACATTTTGAGGCGATTGATAGAATCTCCTAAAGGGGGAATTTTCATCAAAGAAAATCCTTTGTTTGACAGCTCTGTTTCTACTTCTAACCGACTCAAGAAGAAATCACACCCTGATATGATGTCTATCATGATAACAGATGTAATGGCAGAGCAAACATGGCAGAAATAGAGAGGAAAATAAATCTCCTAATGAAAGTTGTGCCTTGAGAGATTAGATGCAGGCTCGAGAAACTGTTAAGTCAAGCCAAACTCCCACCACCAAGGCAAATGACAAGGGAAAAACTCAGTTGCAAGAAGCTTAGTTGCAACAATCCACCTCTATTGCCTCTCTGTCAGTCCAACAACTGCAAGACATGATCACCAATTCTATCAGAGCTCAGTATGAAGGGCCTTCACAAACTACTTTCATGTACTCCAAGCCATATACCAAGAGGATCGACAACCTCAGAATGCCTGTTGGGTATTAGCCTTCAAAGTTCCAACAGTTCGACGGAAAGGGCAACCCAAAGCAACATGTTGCCCACTTTGTTGAAACATGCGAAAACGCGGGAACCAGAGGAGATCTGTTAGTCAAGTAGTTCGTTTGAACTTTAAAAGGAAACACTTTCGACTGGTACACGGATCTGGAGTCGGAAGTGATTGACAGTTAGAAGCAGTTAGAAAGAGAATTCTTAAATCGCTTCAACAGACTAGGCATATTATGAACATGATAGAGTTAACCAAAGCCAAGTAGCGGAAAAGAGAGCCAGTCATTGACTACATCAATCGATGGAGGGCTTTGAGTCTTGACTGCAAAGACTGGCTCATCGAACTGTCCACGGTGGAGATGTGCACCCAAGGCATTCATTGGGGTCTTCTTTACATTCTAAAAGGGGTAAAGCCCCACACGTTTGAGGAGTTGGCAACTCACGCCCACGACATAGAGCTGAGATTCACCAATAGGGGACAAAATGTCACACCTTACTTTTAAGAAACTGATGCGTTGAAGCGTCTATGAAGAAAAGAAAAGAAAAGAAGTAAAAGACCATGTTGGACACATGGTCAGGGCTAGGTAACACATGGTAAGGGTGGACGCATGGAAGTAAACCGAGAAGGGAAAGAAGTGAAACGCATAAGCAAGAAAGGAATAAAGTTATGTTGTGAAGTGTTGAAAGAAATCTAAGTCTCAGAAAGATAGGATACTATAGCCAATTGAGTAACACATAGACTATTAGCAAGGAATGTTCACGAGCGTTGGATAAAGTGGAAGGTGAGAAATATGTTTAAAGATTGGAACAAGAGGTGGACGCATACTACTTTATTATCAGAATATGTTTTAGTGCAAGGAAAAAGGTTAAATGAATAACCTTGGAATACAAGCACAAGAACGCATAGAGGGATACTCAAGGAAAGGAGGAAGATCATGGATGCATGATAGTATGCGGTTCAGGCTGACGCGTGGTATTATGCAGTAAGACAAACGCATAGTAGTGTGCGTTGAGACGTTGACGCCTAGTAGTATGCGGTGGAAGAACGAGTTCAAAGGAAGTATGGCCGAGAGTTAGAAAAGTGAGTAGTGAAGCTCAAACTTTAAAGAAAACTCAATGAACGCATGGGGGCGTTGTGATGAATGAATAGTTGTTTATTGGAAAATGTTGGATGCATAAAATAAGCTTATAAAGGTTAGGTGGCCTCATATAGACTTGACACCTTAAAAGTAGGAGGTGTTAGAATGCATGTTAAGTGCTTCATGCAAGGTGACGCTTGGATTAATGCATGGTTAATTAAGTATGCAGCGTGACATGTGGCAAACAAGTGGCAAAAGGAGAGGAAAAGTTGGATGGCAAGCTCCTTATAAATAGAACCTTGAGGGAAAAGGAGTGACTGATGACTCTGGAAGAAGAATTCTGGAGAGAAAGGGAAGAAAGAAGGCAGAAAGGAGGAATCCTTGCGTCCGTAGTAGGAGTCTACGGCCAAAAAAGAAGGTATTCTTGACAACTTGGCTATTGTATGTTAAAGAAGATTTCTTGCGTCGAAAAGGGGTCGGCCTTGCATTGAGGACAAACATAATGTCCAAGATGAACGCCACGTCCAAAGATAGGTGATGCGTTCAGGTTAGACCTTGCATCCAAAGGAGGTCAACGCATCCCAAAAGAGAAAGAAGAAAGGCTGCACTTTGCGGTAGTTGCCAACCTTGCGTTGAAGGGCAGGGTTGCGTCCAACCGAGCTGACAGAGGAATATGGAGCCTTGCGTTTCTGAAATTAGAACGTTACGTCCAAGAAGCTCGAGAAGAGGAAATAGAGGGAAGAAAGAGGAAATTATTCTTTGGCAAAGTACAGATGAGTAACACCTGCGTTTTACAAAATATAAATGAGTTTCTTATGAATCTGATTTCATGGGTTTTCAATGAATAAATGCATGCGTTTTGCTTGAAAACTTTGAGTATACGGGGTACTTGCTATGAGTTTATGAAACGCATGGTGATTGATTGATACTTGTATTCATGGTTTTTCTGAAAAGCATGGTGTTATATGATTTCAAGAAAGATTTGAAAATAAACTTGTATGAAAAGCATGCTGTTTGATATTAAAGCTGGAAATGGAATTTAGCATGCTGATGATGTGAGATTTGGAAACGGTTAATTTATGTGTTTCCAAAATATGTATGGTGTTTTATAAAACTTTAAAAAGGGACCCCAATGCTCAGGGACTCGTAGAAGGCATTGTGGGTGGCCCGAATTATAAAGGTACCCAATGCTCAAGGACTAGAGGAAGGCAAATGGGTAACTGGAAAATCGAAATGGGACCCAATGCTCAAGGATAAAAGGAAGGCATATGGGCAGCCCGAGTAATAATATCTATGTGCACATAGAAGAATATATATATACGACGCTGATGTGTTGAGATTACTCCACATAGCTAAGGATAATCGACATTGAGTAGCGTTAGCACCTCAACTAAGGAAAAGATAAGAAATGAATTTGACGTTGAGAAGCGTAGAAGCAATGCTCCGCCTCAACTAAGGAAAAAGTATTTTGAAGGAATGAGATTTTTATTATTTATTCCAAACAGATATGTATACATGTTATAACAATGATTTGATCACGTTATAATAAGATTTGAACTGTTATGTTTTCATGCATGGTTGAAAATGTTTAGATTATACAGTTTTACAGTTAAAGTAAAATGTTTTCAGAAAATCCTTACTCACTGAGCTGTTAGCTCACCCTTTTTATATGTTTTCCATTTTTAGGTAGCATGACAGTTCCCGTTGCCGATCGAAGTCGAGGTTTGTCAAGAGCGTGTTAATGGTATTACTGTCCTAAGAAGGATCTAAAAGATAATAAAATGAAGTTGACAGTGGGTTATGCGACAGGGTAGTCGGTAACTGCTGTCCTCACACTCCGTCTCGAGCTACGGGAGGGTAGTTCGGGGTGGGGTGTGACAAAAGATTTCCTGGTCCCTGAGGTAAAGAAAGAGAAGAGGGAGATGAAAGGCACGAAGAAGATCACAAAGAGTGCCACGAAGGAATCCATGGTCATTAACACGACCCCATTGAAATTTTCCTCCAAAGGAAAAGAAGAAAGAGTTGGAAGGAAAGACGATGGAGGTGAGAGGTTTACCCGTTTCCTAACTTTGATGTTGTAGACATGTTGGAAGAACTATTGGAGAAACAACTCATTCGATTGCCAGAGTGCAAGCGACCTGAGCAGTTAGGGAAGGTCAATGATCCCAACTACTGCAAATCACCTAGTCGTCAGCATTCGGTTGAGAAATTCTTTGTGTTGAAAGAGCTGATTCTGAAGTTGTCTCGTCAACAGAATATTGAGCTGGATTTGGATGAAGTAGCTCAGACAAATCACGTTGCCGTAGCAATGGCTTCAAGTGTTTTGCCATCAAAACCCTTTCATGAAAAGGAAAGCTTGATCCAGTTCGTGACCTTTGAGCCTATAGTTGTTCGGTTCCAACAAGAAATCTTGATAACAGACTCCCAAAAGAAGGAAGAACATGTCGAAGAAGATGATGAAGGGTGAACCATTGTGACCTATAAGAAAAAGAGGCAGTCAAAGTCCATCCAAAAGAATTTGTTCTTTTGTCAAGACTACAGAAAAGGAAGCAAAACTCAGAAAAAGAAAAGCAAGAAGAAATTTCCAAGCTTGTCAAGGAAGAGGACGAGGGCTTTCCTCAGTTTCGACGACCAATAACTCTAGCGGAATTCCTCCCAAGAAATTTCCTTGATAATCATCCAGAGGAAGTACTAGAAATTGTCACATGTCATGTTGTTAACATAGCGAAAGGCGAGGGTAGTCCTTCATGTTCAGTGGGGACGGCAGTTGAATCAAAAGACTTACCATCATTTAGCGTAGATAACCTGCTATCCTTCCCTTAAGCAACTAAGACCGCCCTCATTGGCGCGTTGTTAGATTCCGGGGCATCGAATCCAAGTGTCCCAACCTCGATAACACGCACATGCGCCTCTTGCTGCACATCCATAACCTTTTCAAATGAAGACTTATTGTTGGGATCCAAACCACATGACAGGTGATTGTTCGTCTAGGGGTATATACGAGAATAAAGAGTCGGTCAAATTTTCATTGATGATGGATCCGCCGTCAATATAATGCCTAAATCGACTATGAAACAGTTAGACATTTCAATGGAGGAACTTTGGAACAGCAAACTGGTAATCCAAGGCTTTAACCAAGGGAGTCAACGGGCAATTGGCATGATATGGTTGGAACTTACTATTGGTGACTTAAAGGCCAACACTCTATTTCATATTATAGACTCAAGGACAACTTATAAGTTGTTGCTAGTACGTCCTTAGATTCATGGAAATTGAGTGATACGTCAACATTGCACCAATGCTTCAAGTTTTATCAAGACGACATTAAGAAGGTTGAAGCAGACTCTAATACATTCTCAGAAGCCAAGTTTCACTTTGCAGACACAAATTTTTACCTTAAGAATAATAACATCGGTGACGCAATGTCGGTAGAGATTCCTTTAATAAAAAGCGAGGATAAATCCCAGTTGAAGCCACGAACAGATGCAAGAAAAAGAACCTAGTGAAGGAATGGGTGCCTTTAACTCTCAAAAGGGTGAGGAATCCACCAACTCTGCAAAGCCAAAACTTTGAAAATGAAAAAGTTACGAGTTCTCTAGTCTTGCCTTATGTTTGAAAAGCGCTTGAAAAGTGCTTTCTATTCTCTAAAATTAAGGGAGTTTATATTAGATTTCACTTGTTTGCTAGTGGTTTTCAGGTCAAAATAAAGAAAATTAGAAATGAAAGCCAATAGATCAAATCGAGCTAGAATCCAGTGAAAAAGAGAAGAAAAATCTAAAATTTGTAAAAAAACAGGGCAGCGCTGCGTGCGCCGATACGGTATTGCTGCGGCATTTTTTCTCGAGAGCAGCTTTCGCCTTAGCACAGCACCACTGTCGCGAAGCCACAACATGACGCCGATGGTAGGTTATTATGATGCACAACGCCACTACGCCATCCTATAGCGCGGTGGTGCCACCTTTCAATGTCGGTCAGCGTCGTGGCGCCAGTTTTCCATATTTGAAGAATATGCATTTTCGGAAAGAATTTTGGGCGGCCAACTCTATAAATTGGAGGGTTTCCAGCAACCCTAGACATCAAGAAATTAGGGGAAAAGAGTATCAAAGAGTGAGTTGGCTGCAAGGAAGAGAGAAGAGTTCGAGAGAGAGTTTGGTGCCGTTGGAGTTCCCAATATGAAGACCAAAGGACATCTTGGCAGTTCTTCCTCAATCAAGGGCTTCTTCTTAGTAGAGTTTTCCTTTCTTTACACTCTTTCTATGCTTAATTTGATTATGATCATGTTGCTTAAAGTTATGAGTGGCTAAACTCTTTAGTTTTATGGTTTTAATGAATTGTTTATGAAGTTATGTTGATATTTTAGACTATTCATGGTTTTGTTGTAATAATATACTTTTCATTGTTATTGTACTTAATTCTTGTTGATTGGCCATCTTCGAATGTTAATTTAGATGTATGGTTGAGAGATTGCATGTCTAACTAGATCTATAACAATGAATTGTTTTTAATCTACCATGAAAATAGTGTTGGGTTTTATGCCCTAAAACTCATAGATTGAAAATGTAATTATTTAATCGTTATTAAATCATTAATAAAGAGTTATTGATGTGTTACTTCAATAAGCGTTATTGAATTTTTTTGTTTGTTTTGTCTTAATAACCCTAAATCCAATAAACTAACATCATAGGCTGTTTTATGAGTCTTGAACTGTATGTGGGGACATATGGAGATCAATGTTCAAGATATAGTCTAAAGGGTCTATAGTATAGGGATAAGGCAGGGTACCTTATCCTGGTGGCATATGGATACAACCCACTTTGTATTTGATACAAACGCAATGATCTAACGCATTCGTGTAAGTGACATGTAAGTGGGGGTATCTGAAAAGAGCTTGAAAAGTGCTTTCTATTCTCTCAAAATTAAGGGAGTTTATAATAGATTTCACTTGTTTGCTAGTGGTTTTCAGGTTAAAATGAGGAAAATTAGAACAAAAGACCATCAAAATCGAGCTGGAACACAGCGAAAAAGAGAAGAAAAGCTCAAGTTTACCAAAAATGGGGCAGCACCGCGGCGTTGCTATGACATTTTTTCCCGAGAGCTTGCCTGCCGCAGCACAACGGCACCAGTTTCCATAAATAAAAACTTATGTATTTTTGGAAAGTTTTTAGGCGGTCAACTCTATAAATTTGGGGGTCTCCAACAACCCTAATCATGAAATTTATAGACCAAAATAAATCTAAAGACCAAAAGAGACACAAGAAGGAGAGAATTGAGTGAGAGTTCATTAGAGAGCCTCAAAGAGTGATTTATCTACAAGGAAGAGGAAAAGAGTTCAAGAGAGTCGTGGTGCCGTTCAAGTTTCGACGTGAGAGCCAAGGAGATTATGACGATGCTGCCTCAATCAAGAGCATATTTTCAGTAGAGTTTCCCTTTCTTTACACTCTTTCTTTGTTTATATTGTTTGAACATGTTGCTTCAAGCTATGAGTGGCTAAACTCTTTAGTTTTAGGGTTTTGATGAATTGTTTATTAAGTCATGTTGATATTGTAGACTTTCATAGTTTTGTTGTAATGATTATGCTTTTCATTGTAATTGTGTTTAATTCTTGTGGGTTGGTCATCTTCACATGTTAGGTTAGATGTATGATTGAGAGATTGTATGTTTAACTAGATCTATAACAATGAATTGTTGTTAATCTATCATGAGAATAGTTAGGTTAACAATGAAAGTTGCTAAAGACTAATCTTCATACCATGTAATTTGTATTGGTTTCAAGAGATTAGTAATCAATTGAGTTACATGAGAAAGGGTTGTTTTTTAGAGAAAATAACTTGGAATTAAGTTTCTAGACGTAGGCATATGAATTAAAATAAACTTCATGAACCCTAGAATATTGCATGATGAAATAAACAAGGATCTATTGCCCTAGAACTCTCTTTGACTCTTGTGTTTTTTACTTTATTTTTTTTCCTTATATAGTTTTTATTTTCCATGATTCACAACTTCAATTCCAATCCTCAAATAAAATCGATTCGATTCTATAATAGCTAAGTAACTTAAACCTTCACAATTGGATCTCCAGTGGAACGATATTCGAACTTTATCGTCTTATATTATAATTTGACTCATACACTTGCGGTTCAATGAGTTTATATAAGACCGAACCACGAAATAGTAATCACTAAATGTAACTCCGTTGACTAGTTAGGTTTCTATTTCAATAGGATGACCGAGGCAACTTCGTCTTAATTATGAGTATATTATGGACTCCAGTCCACAAGGGATTGTCCTTTGATTTGTATGGGTGAGAGTAGCCATTTGCTGACTCAATATGCCTACCATCTTGGTGACAAGACCGAGTGGAGAGCTAGGGACATAATTATACAAGATGGAATTCACTCATTCCCATTTTTAGGGTAAGTAGATAAAGTGTTCCCTTAAGTGGTGTCTCCGGCACTTGAATAAAGGGCCTTATCCTCTCACTGGGTCGAGAGAGGTTTCTGTTTGATGATTGGACCATAAATAGGTTGTTCATTAAAAGAGCACTGATACTTTAGGATTTAGAAGTAACCCAAGGGTAAAACGGCAATTTGACCCGGTTGGTGTTACGAACACTTGTAAAAGACTAATTTGATCTATATCCATGGGCACAGAAATACATCTGTAGTGAGAAGAGTGTAGTTGTGGCTCTTTAGTGGAATGTACTCATAATTAACGAATATTGGTTAATGTGGTTAATGAGTTTAGCCGATTAATCTCATATCGTTGGAGCATCTAATCTGTAGGTCCATAAGGTCCCCTTGTTAGCTCACTGTAGACCAATAAAAATCAACTATGTTGAAAGAAAAATTTGAAATGTTCAACTTTATGAGAGAAAATATTAATTGTATTAGATACAATTATTTGTATTGGATACAATTAATTACATGATTTATTATAAATTTTATTTGAATGTGATTCAAATTATAACTTTATAATATGAAAAATTAATTTATTTGAATATGATTCAAATAATTAATTAATTAATTGGATAAAATTCATATAAATAAATAGAGGGAGAATTAATTAATTAATTTGAATTGGATTCAAATAATTAATTATTTAATTTGAATGAGATCCAAATTAAAGATTCTGCAGAAAATAGATAGAGGGATAATTAATTACTTTATTTGAATTGGATTCAAATAATTAATTATTTAATTTGGATGAGATTCAAATTAAAGATTCTGAAAAAAATAAATATTTAAATAAGATCTAAATATTTTAAACCATTTAATATGAAATATTATTTCGGTTGATATTCATTAATATTGGATATTATTAACTATTTGATTTAAAATATCTATAGAGGGGTTATCTTAATAGGATTAGGAGCAATCAATAGAGTTCTATAAATAGGGCCCTTGGTAGCCTTCATAGAACACATTTCCTAAGAGAATAATGTCTACGATTACTCTAAAAATCTTCCTATATTAATTCTCCTAATTTTCTTAGAAAAATTCTAAGAAAATTCTTCTTTCCATTCTTTCAAAGAAGCAGTTCCCACAAACCGGATCCTTGCCAGGGTCATAGCGAGGAAGATCTTTTGGAAAAAGAAAACTACAAGGAGAAGACTACCGGTTCGAGATTTATAGATTGGCAAAGGTATGATGTTTAACTTTTTCTTTACTTTTTGTATTTTTAATTCTTTCAATAAATCAAAAAACGCAATCAAACACTTCTGTCGGGATTCAATTCCCTTCAATTGGTATCAGAGCCAATTTTCGATTCTTGATTTGAATTAAAAACTTTTGGTGGGTGTTTTAATTGTTCATATATGAGATATGTGAAGGTTTGCAAAATTGATTGTTTAAGCATATTTGGGCATTAGATTTTGAAGTTTTGATTAGATCAATTGTAAAATCCTCAAGGGTTAATTTTTCATGTAAAAATGTTGTAAATTCTTTAAAAAAAAACGTTGGTTTTCTCAAAATAATGAAATCTGGAAAATCTGGAAATTCAGCTGTGCGTCATCTATTGTGCGTCATTAAAGCATTTGGCAGATTTCATCAAAGCATTGGCCACTGAAATATTAAAGGTCTAAATTTAGGTGTTTCAAACCCTAAATTTTGATGGGTAAAGAAGAAATTGAAGACCAAGATATGTCTTAGAAATTTAAATTATTGTAATTTTGATTTTTTCTTCTTTAATTTCTAGGATATACCAAATATGTCGGTCAATTTTGCTTTATTTAATTTAATTATGCTTGTGATATATGATTTAAATTAAATTGAATGTTGCATAAAGTATGCCATTTAGATCAAAATCTCACCATAGATTAAGCATGTTCATGCATCTTAGTATATTATAAATGTTAATATTATATGGTTTTAATGCATGATAATAATTTCATGAGTTATTTAATGAATGTTGATATATTAAATATATAAAATTGGATGTATGACATTAATTAAATAAATACAAATAATTATATTTATTAATGTTTTGTTAATGTATGATTGATTTTCATGATTTATTTAATATAGGTGTTATATTTTAAATGAAAATCAATTTGCATTAAGCATGATACATCAATAGAAAAATATAATTGTTATGTTATGTCATGAAATGCATGTAATATGGTTGGTTAATTAATTAGAATTTGATTGTTAATTAATTTAACCATAGAAAGCATGTATAAGGCTAATAATTAAAATTCATAATAGTTATAAAATTTATAATTAATAACCGTCAACCTATAATTAAGAATTGCATGCAAACATAAGATCTTAGGAAATTGGTTTTAAATTGTTTAAAATTAATTTAGACCTAAGATCACATTAACTCTAATAAGATTAGAATTTTGTCTTACTTTATTTTAAAATAGTTCTAAAATATGACTAAGTAGGACAAATAAGATTTTAGGTTATAAGGGAACTCTACCACTTTAGTTCTGTCAAGATTGGGGGTATTTAAGTTGATGGCTTACAACATACCTCCTAACTAGGAATTGAATTGGAACCTGAGTTGAATTAACCTAAGGCCTATTAGCATGCACTGTCACTAGGTTAATTACATGATTTAATTCACCTAGAACATTTGTGTAAAGACCTTTTATAAGAGTTATAATAGGCATAGACTTGGATAGATTGACTTAGTCGAATTTATCTAAGTTAAATAACCCTAAGATAAGGTAGGACTTTTTAGTGGGAGAAAAATTACAAAACAAGATGTTTATATTAAGTTTTTCTCCTATGTCCCTAATTATTCACACCGTGAGATCCATACTCGGCTTCATCTCGCCCTGGGAGCGGCCTCCCTTCAGAAAGTATTTGTATGGTTTAATAACAAGGTGAATAGGAAAATGTTTATAGTAGTGGGAGCGGGATGCGTGCCAACGTATCCCTTGGTCTCCAACCCTAGGTCGCACTGTAAGATTCTTATAATCTGCCTGCGTGTCGTCCTGGAGCGACCATCCCTTCGGAGGGCCTGATCATAGGTTTCGAAACACTGCGAACTCTTGAAAAGGATAGGTTCACTTAGGTTAATTACCAACAAATGTATTTCCTAACGGTAGCTTGTTGGTGTGTACCTCTAGGATCTGAAAGTGGGAGGTTACACTTATAGGGATGAGTTAAGAGTTGACGAATCCTGGACCAAACAACGGTGACTAATGTCTATAGGAATATGAGTTATTCTAGCATTAGAATTAGCTGAGAATTGTCTCATTTCAAAGGAGGAGTGGCTAATCACCCTTCAGTAGCTGTTGCTCTAAACCTCTAAAGCATCGTTGCAAAAACTAAATCAATAGTTTATTAGGGTTTCTTTGATTGCTTGTTTTTGCTGAATTGATTGAATTACTTGCAATTTTGTTTACTTGTGTAATGGGTTAAGGCAAAGATAACAAAAGACGATTAATTGTTTATAATATCAGCATGTCTTTCTCAATAGTCGCACTGTTTAAAAATGAAAAACTAACCGATGAAAACTATGCAACATGGAAATCTAACCTGAATACGATTCTGGTTATAGTGTCCTCCTATAACTGCCCGTAATGCATCCCAATTTGTTAGGGATGCATATGACTGTTGGACAAAGGCCAATGACAAGGCCCGAGTCTATATCTTGGTGAGTTTGTCTGACACTCAACAAGAAACATGAGGCCATGAGGAATGCACGACAGATCATGAAGTCCCTCCAAGAAATGTTTGAACAACTGTCCTTACAAATCCGACACGAGATCCTCAATACGTTTATAATGCACGCATGAAGGAAGGCCAATCGATGAGAGAACATGTTCTCGATCTGATGGTCCAATTCAACGTTGCTGAAATGAAGGGCGCGGTCATTGACGAGCCGAGTCAAGTCTCTTTTATTTTAGAATATCTTCCAAAGAACTTTCTCCAATTCCGCAGCAATGCAGTTATGAATAAAATTGTGTACACCATTGAAAACCCTCCTAAATGAGTTACAAACTTATCAATCTCTTATGAAAAATAAGGGACCAATCGATGGAGAGGCAATTGTTGCCCATTTCAAGAAGTTTCACAAGGGTTCATCCTCTAGAACTAAGTTTGTTCCCTCACCTTCTGATTCTAAGAAGATCTAGAAAAAGAAAGGAGTAAAGGAAAAGGCTCCTGCTATTGGGAAAAACAAGGGTAAGCCCAAGGTGGCTGGCAAGGGCAAGTGCTTCCACTGCAATGTGGATGGTCATTGTAAATGAAATTGCCATGTACCTTACTGAGAAGAAAAAGGAAAAAGTAGGTAAATATGATTTACTTGTTTTAGAAACTTGTTTAGTGGAAAATGACTTTAATGCTTTGATACTTGATTCAGGTGCCACTAATCACGTTTGCTCTTCTTTACAGGGAATTAGTTCCTTCCAGCAACTCGAGAAGGGTGAAATAATGCTCAAGGTTGGAACGGGAGACGCCATTTCAGCTCATGCAGTAGAAGCTGCAAAGTTTTTTTGGAAATAGATTTATATTTTTAGAAAATCTATATATAGTTCTTGAAATAAAAAGGAACTTAGTATCTATTTCCTGTTTAAGTAAACAATTATACTCAGTTATTTTTTCTGTTAATGAAGCGTTCATTTTGAAAAGTGGTGTACGTATTTGTTCTGCTAAATTAGAAAACAACTTATATCCAATTGAAGCAAAAACACTTTTAAATCATGAGATGTTTAAAAATGCTAATACTCAAACTAAAAAACAAAGAATTTCTCCTAGTAACAGTAGTACTTATCTTTGACATTTGAGATTAGGTCACATAAATCTCGATAGGATCAGGAGATTGGTAAAGAATGAACTTCTAAATGAGTTAGAAGATAATTCATTACCTCTATGTGAATCTTGTCTTGAAGGTAAAATGAATAAAAAACCTTTTAGTGGAAAAGGTTATAGAGCCAAAGAACCTTTAGAACTCATTCATTCGGATCTTTGTGGTCCAATGAATGTAAAATCTCGAGGAGGGTATGAATACTTCATCTCTTTTATTGATGATTATTCAAGGTATGGTTACTTATACTTAATGGAATATAAGTCTGAAACACTTGAAAAGTTCAAGGAGTATAAGGCAGAAGTTGAAAACGTATTAGTTAAAACAATTAAAACACTTCAATCTGATCGAGGTGGAGAGTACATGGATTTAAGATTCTAGGATTATTTGATAGAACATGGAATCCAATCCCAAGTCTCAGCACCTGGTACACCTCAGCAACACGGTGTATCAAAAATGAGAAATAGAACCTTGTTAGACATGGTTCGTTCTATGATGAGCTATGCTCAATTGCCTAGCTCATTTTGGGGGTATGCAGTAGAGACTGCAGTTCATATCTTGAACAATGTTCACTCGAAGAGTGTTTCTAAAATGCCTTTCGAGTTATGGAGGGGATGTAAACGTAGTTTGCGCTACTTCAGAATCTGGCATTGTCCTCAATGCATAAGAGCATCTAACAAAAAAAGAACAAGCCTGAGAACAAGGGGGAAGCCACCAAAAAGGCTTGGTGTAAGGAGTACTTTGTGTTATACACCAAGATCCTAAGAGATAAAGCATATGAGTGACTCAAAGATTTATTGAAAAGAAAATAAAAAGAAAAAAGCAAACTAAATAAAGCAATAAAATTGGGTTGCCTACCAACAAGCGCCTGGTTTAACGTCTTCTAGCTAGACGGAGCTCATAAGTCATGGTGGATCCCAAGGTGGTTTCTTCCTTTCATGCTTTGGATCACCTTCAACTTTTAGTATTCACCCACATTGACACTCACCAACATATTCATTAGCATTTAGTGAGTTAGTCAACAAATCATTATCAAGTTGGACATCATCTTTTCTAATGTAGTCAAGAATCATTAAAGAGTCATTATTTTTAGATTTTACCGAACTCACCACTTCATTTTTAACATGCTTCTCCATGATTTGTTCATAATTCATTATAGGTTTGGGAGGCATGCAAGAAGAACTAGGAGAATTATCACAACTAGAAACATGCTTCATAGGATTTTAATTTAACATCAAACATGCTATTAGTCTTACCATTCAAAGGAGACTCCTCATGCACCAAATTCTTATTTGAAGAGAGAGGCGATGTTACCTTTGTGCTTGGCTCATGATGCTCATATCTTTTCACATCCAAATGCTTAGGGGTTTTATAAATGTCGAATGTTACCTCCTCATCGTTAAGGAGGAATGTGAGCTTTCCATCTTGCACATCGATGAAGGCCCTTCCGGTGGCCAAGAATGGTCTCCCAAGGATTATGGGGACTTCGGCATCTTCCTCCATGTCTAATATCACAAAGTCCGCCGGGAAAATAAACTTATCTACCTTGACCAAGACGTCCTTACAATGCCGTAGGGATGAACAAATGATCAATCGGCCAAAAGCAAAGATATGGTAGTTGGTTGCACCTCTCCACCATTGAGCTTTCTAAACATGGATAAAGGCATTAAATTATTAGAAGCTCCAAGATCAAAGAGTGCTTTAGTAACCTTATTATTGCTAAATGACAAGGGATAGAGAAACTCCCTGGATCCTTTAGTTTTGGAGGCAATTTCCTTTGTAGTGCCGCACTACATTCTTTGGTTAGTGCAACCATTTCATAGTCTCCATACCTTTTCTTCTTAGACAACACCTTCTTCATGAATTTGACATACATAGGCATTTGTTCTAATGCCTTTACAAAAGGAAGGTTAATTTCCAACTTTTTGAATATGTCTAAAAACTTTGAAAATTGAGCATCAATCTTTTTCTTTTGAAATTTTTAAGGAAAAGGTAAAGTGTTAGGAATAAAAGAAGTAGAGTTAGAAGTACTCCCTATGTTGAACTCTAATTTCTCCTTTTCCTTAGATGCACTCTCTTTTTGTGGAACATCCTCTTCTTGTGGAGGTTCATCCTTTTCATCATTGATCAAGGGAGTGGATAACTTTTTCCACTCCTCAAAGTCACGACCTTGTTGTAATACCCTATCTCAGAACCTAGGTACTTAAGATGGCTAGTAAGAAAAGAAGTAAGACAAGAAGAGTGGAGCTAAGATTATAAGTATGTGGAGTTAGGGAATTCTTAAGAGAGAAAAGTTATGTTTGTAGAATTGCTGAATTATTGGCGAGGAATTCTATGCGTTGAGATGAATGGAAGGAGGAAAATTGAATTGTAAGCTGAAGTTTTGGTTTAAGAAGAAGGCATTAAGAAGTTTGGAAAGAATTATGTTAAGTGATTTTGAATGGCAAGGTGATCTAAGGACTTGGGAGATCTTTCGAGTGTGTCAACTATGTTTGGGAAGTATCACTATGCGATAAGAAGACTAGTTGGACGCATAGTATTAGGAAAAGAATGGATATTTCACTAAGAGTGAGAATGAAGGATTGAAGGCATAGTTGGGTATTAGTTATAAGATAGATGAATCTTTGGAACATAATCAGGTTGAAGCATAGATGGTAAAGCGTGAACGCATGGTATTGTAATTTGGAAGGAATTTGATGTTGAAGTTTGGAAAAGGAACTTGAGAATTTGGAAGAAGTGGGAATCGCATGGCTCGCACTTAGTCTTGGAAATTAACAAGTTATGAGAATAGTTTTGGAGGATGTTAAGATAGAAAGATAAGAGAAGCCGAAGAACCTCAAGGCGTGAGCAGCATGCGTTAAAGGTTTATTACGCGTTAGTAAGAATTTTGATGTTGGTAAAGAAGTCTTCGAGTATATTATAGCAAACGCAGATAAGGTCATCAAGTGTTCAGGGTAGCTATGATTTAAGGGTTGCTATGCGTTGAGGAGCTTATGCGTTGAAGATGACTACCAGCTATGCGTTGAGGAGCTTAACTTCATGATAAAATGGAAATGTAACATCGATTTCGGGTAAATGCATAGGAAGTAGTTAAGGAAGGAAATGTAGCTTTGGTGAAGGTAGGACGTATAAGCAAAAAGGAATAAAGTTAAGTCATGGAGTGTTGGAAAGAGATCTAAGTCTCAGAAAGGAAGGATAAATGCATAAGGAGAAACCAGGGGAAGAATACTATAGTAAACTGAGTAACACATAGACTTCTATCGAGGATTGTTCTCGAGTGTTGGATAAAGTAAAAGGTTGAGAAGTAAGCTTTAAGACTGGGAGCAGGAGGTGGATGCATACTAATTTATCATAAGAGAAATAGTTAAGTACAAGGAAAAGGTTAAACGAATAACCTTGGAATATAACTCAAGGACGCATAGAGGGATATTCAAAGAATCCTCAAGGATAGAGGGAAGGTCGTGGACGCAGAACGAAGTAAAGAAAAATGCAAAGAATGCAAACGCATAGAGGAAGGTCTTGAGTTGGATTTGGTTATCAAGGGTAAACCACATCGTCGGATGTGTGATCTCACAAGAGAAGGACTTGTAGCTAAGAATTGACATAAGGAAAGAGAGTTAGACGCATGGTATTATACGGTAAGATACAAACGCATAGTAGTATGCGTTTGAGACATGGACGCCTAGTAGTATGCGGTGGAGAAACGGGGTCAAAGGTAGTAAAGTTGAGAGTAAGGAAAGGGAGTAAAGAAGCTAAAACTTGGAAGAGGATTATATAAACGCATAGGGAACACTATGTTGGATGAAAAGTTGGACACATAAGATGACCTGGTAAAGGTTGCATGGGTCCATTTGAACTTAACACCTCATAAGGAGAAGATGTCAAGATTGCATGTTGGATAAGTCATGCAGCGTGACAGGTGGCAAAAAGAGAAGAGAAGTGAGATGGAAAGCATTTTAGTCCAAAGCTATAAATAGGACCCTAAGGGAAGAGAAGCAAAAGGAAGGATCCAAAAGTCGGAGCTTTAGAGAGGAAGCAGGAGAAAACTATCTCCCTGTATTTAAGGTGAATGCTGCATTCAAGATTGGACCTTGCGTCTAAGAGAGGTCGACGCATAAAAAAGGGAAGCAAGAAGAGTTATTCACTCTGCGTCAGCTGACAACCTTGCGTTCAAGAAGCAAGGTTGCGTCCAACTGAGCTGCCAGAAAGGGGAAACAGCTACCTTGCGGATTAGAGCCTCAAACCTTGCGTTCAAGGAGCTCGGGAAAGCAGAATTTGAAGGAACAAGAGGAAATTCCTTAATCTTTTTGTGAGTGACACTTTCCTTTCTTTGAAAATGGTTTAATAGAAATGTTATTCTGGTTTTCTTATAAGATGTGGTTTGATGATAAAGTGTTTACTCGAAAAGCATGATGATTGTTTATGTTATTTATGAGGCATGTTATCTGTTTTCATTAAAAGGTTGAAATACTCGAAATACATGTTTGTGAGATATTATATATGAAAGTTTTCTCTATAAACTGATTATGGTAAAATTGGTTTCTAAAGTGTTTTAGAGGAGGCTCAATGCTTAAAGGCATGTGGGTTTCCCCAGGACCCAGTACTAAGGGACATGGAGAAGGTACTTGGGCAACCCGCCATATTCCTATGTGCAAATTGAGGTTGTGATGTTCGGTGTGTTAAGTCTTGCTCCACCCCAACTAAGGTTGTTTTCGACGTTGAGTGCGTTGAGTTTTGCTCCGCCTCAACTAAGATTGTTTTCGACGTTAAGCGTGTTGAGTCTTACTCCACCTCAACTAAGGTTGTTTTCGACGTTGGGTGCGTTGAGTCTTGCTCTGCCCTGACTAAGGAAAATTTTAAAACAACAGAAGACTTGATGAGTTGTAGACTGTTTTATTGAATATGATTGGAAACGATGTTTTAAATGTGAATTTATGTGATTTGATGAAGTGGTTGGAAAGTATGATTTTTCAGAAATGATGATTTGAATACCTGTTTTATGCGTAACAGATTTAACATGCCTGTTTCAAATAAAAGTTAGTTTTATAAAACTAGTCACTCGCGGGCCTTTAGCTCATGCTTTCCCATGTTTTTCTATTTTCCAGGTAGCGAGCGAGTTCGGGATACTTTGCCTACGCAAGAACCTCATCTGGGTTGTCTTTAGTGTTAGTGGTTGGATAGTGAATCTTACAGAGGAGTTAAGTTGCTGTCTTCACATCTCCTCTCGGGTTATGGAGGATAATTCAGGAGGGGGTGTGTCACTTGCATTCCTCCTTCGAGTTTCTCCTAGGGCAACTAGGGATCTGACCCTTTTGCATTGTTTGGAGGGAAGATGTCATTTGACTAAGTTGAACCTCCAAGTTTTGAATTGCCTTACCTTGACTTTGAATGGTGCTTGCAATAGCTTGGACCGAATTCTTCAATATGGTTGTCCTTGATCTTGACTCTTTGACAAAGTTAAGCATTATGTCCTCTAGTGATGATATCTTTGTATTTCCCACTCTGAATCCTTGAGGTGCTTGCAACACATTCTTGTTGTTGGCATATGAGAAGTTCTCGTGATTCCTCAAGTTGGGATGATAGTGAGTCGAGAGTTGTTGTTAACCTTGGTATTGTCCTCTATCTACATAAATGGTCACTTCTAACTCACTAGGCTCTTGTTGATTTGTCATGGCCCCAAAGGAAGCTATTGATGGTGGACTTGCTTGAGCTTGGCTTCCTTGAGACAATTTAGTGAGAGAAACCAATTGAGCGTTTAGAGAACTTACCTCGTCCATCTCATATCGTCCGGTGGCTTTTGAGATGATTGGAGAAGACCGTTCACATGGCCAATTGTACAATGTAATGGCCAAGTCTTCTATTATGGTATACACCTCTTGAGCATTCTTTGAAAAAATTGAGCCTCCGGCGGTTACATCTAGAATGGATTTGGTTGGGTTTAATAATCCATTGTAGAAGAGTTGAATTTGCAACCAATCCGGGTAACCAACCATGTTGAGGGAATCTTCTCAAGAGATCCTTATACCTCTCCCAAGCCTCATATAGTTGTTCATCCTGAAGTTGGCGGAATGTTCCAATCTCTATTCTTAGTCTTTGAGATTTAGTTGGTGGAAAATATTTGTTCAAGAAAGCTTGAGCTAAGATCTCCCATGTGGTGATGTTATCCGGAGGGATGCTTTCCAACCAATCCTTAGCACGGTCCTGTAAAGAGAAAGGAAAAAGTCTTAGTTTAATTGCATCGTTAGAAACATCATTCATCTTTACCGTTCCGCATATTTCTAAGAAAGACCGCAAGTGCTTGTGAGGATCTTCATTGGTTCTTCCTCTAAAGGCTAGCTCTCTAGCCATGTGGATCAACCCCAGTTTTAATTCAAAATTTTTGACATTGATGGGCACATTCATTATGCCGGATTGATTTGCCGATAATGTGGGTTGGAAGTAGTCCCAAATTGCTTTTGGTATCTCCTCCGCCATCTCCTCGATGTGATTGTATTGAACCCTTAGATTCCTTCTACACTTCCGTTTAATCTCGGGATCAAGAGGGAGAATATTAGTATTGTCTCGAGGCATAAATTGACAAAAAAATATAAAATAAAATAAAATAAAATAAAATAAAATAAAATAAAATAAAAAAGAAAAAATATAAGATACAAAAATAAAATAAATAAATAAATAATAAACCAATAATACACATTTCAAATTAAGATCTATCAATTCTAATGAATATTAAATAACAAAAACAATTCATTGAATCCCCGGCAACAGCGCCAAAAACTTGATTGCGCCACTTTAAGTGTTAACCGCTGATAAGCACTCGAAAAGTGCTTTATATTCTCTCAAATTAAGGGAGTTTTATATTAGATTTCACTTGTTTGCTAGTGATTTTCAAGTTAAAACGAGGAAAATTAGAAGAAACGACAAAAAGATCAAAACCGAGCAAGAATACGGCGAAAAAGAGCTGAAAAACTCAAAAAGACAAATTTCGGGATGCGCCGCGGCGCTGAGACAGCGCTGCCGCGGTGCTAAATCATAAACGCAACAGTCTGGACGCATAATAGCGACGCGGCACTAAGACAACGTTGTCGCGGCGCCGAAGTATAAACACATCAGCATGGACGCAGAGTAGCATCGCGGCGCCGAGATGGCGCTGCCTCGACGCATCCTTGGTGAACGCATGACAGCGTCGCGGCGCTGGGACGGCGCTGCCGCGACGCTAAAACCCGAGAGCAACTTATTTTTGGTCGCAACCCTAGCACCGTGGCGCTATGCGACAGCGTCGCGGCACCAGCGTTAATTAAACGAAAAGTTATGTATTTTAGGTTAAATTTTTGGTGGCCAAACTCTATAAATTTAGGGGTTTTCAGTAGTCCAGAGGAGGAAATATGAAGAAAAGCAAGAAAGTTGCAGAACTAAAGAAAGATCCAAAAAGGTGAGAATTAAGCGAGAGTTCGAAGAATGAGTTAGCCAGAAGGAAGAGGAAAAAAGTTCAAGATAGTCTTGGTGCCTTTCGAAGTCCGACGTGAGAGCCAAGGAATTTGTGATGGTGCTGCCTCAATTAAGAACCTCTTTTCAGTAGAGTTTCCCTATTCTTTACACTCGTTCTTTGATTATTTTTGCTCAACATGTTGCTTCACGCTATGAGTGGCTAAACTCTTTAGTTTTAGGATTTGATGAATTGTTTGTGAATTCATGTTAATTTTGTAGACTCATGGTTTTATTCAAATAAATTATGCTTTTCATTGTTATTGTGTTTAATTCTTGAAGATTGGCCACCTTCACATGTTAGGTTAGATGTATGATCGAGAGATTATATGTTTAATTTGATCTATAACAATGAATCGTTGTTAATCTATCACGAGAGTAGTTAGGTTGATAATGAAAATTGCTAAAGACTATTTTTAATGCCATGTAATTGTGTATTGGTTTTAAGAGATTAACAATCAATCAAGTTGCATGAGAAAGAGTTGTCTTTGGGAGAAGATAACTTGGAATTAAGTTTCTAGACTTAGGCATATGAATTACAATAAAATCCATGAAATCTATAATTTTGCATGATGAAATAAACAAGGATTCGAAGCCCTAGAACTCTCTTTGACTCTTGCAATTCTCCCTTTGATATTTTCTTTGCTTGGTTTTTCTTTTTCCCAAAATTGAAATATTGAATTTCAATCCTCAAATAAAATTGATTCAATTCTAGAATAGCTAAGTAATTTGACCTTCCCAATTGGATCTCTAGTGGAAACGATACTCGGACTTAACCGGTTTATATTATAACTTGACCCGTACACTTGCGGTAAACACTAAAAGTGCGCATCAACCGCAAGTGTACAGGTCAAGTTATAATATAAGACGGTAAAGTCCGAATATCGTTCCACTGGAGATCCAATTGTGAAGGTTTAAGTTACTTAGCTATTCTAGAGTTGAATCAATTTTAGTTGAGGATTGGAATTAATATTGTGAGTTAAGGAAAATATAAACCAAATAAGGAAAGTGACAAAGTGAGAAACACAAGAGTCAAAGAGAGTTCTAAGGTAATGAATCCTTGTTTATTTCATCATGCAATATTATAGAATTCATGGATTTTATTGTAATTCATATGTCTAGGACTAGAAACTTAATTCCAAGTTATTTTCTCTAAAAAACAACCTTTCTCACGCAACTCGATTGATTACTAATCTCTTAAAACCAATACAAATTACATGGCATTAAGAATAGTCTTTAGCAACTTTTATTGTCAACCTAACTACTCTCGTGATAGATTAACAACAATTCATTGTTATAGATCAAGTTAAACATACAATCTCTCAATCATACATCTAACCTAACATGTGAAGATGGCCAATCCACAAGAATTAAACACAATAACAATGAAAAGCATAATCATTCCAACAAAACCATGAAAGTCTACAATATCAACATGAATTCATAAACAATTCATCAAAACCCTAAAACTAAAGAGTTTAGCCACTCATAGCTTAAAGCAACATGTTCAAACAATATAAACAAAGAAAGAGTATAAAGAAAGGGAAACTCTACTGAAAAGAGGCTCTTGATTGAGGTAGCACTGTCACGATTTCCTTGGCTCTCACGTCGGAATTCGAATGGCACCATAACTATCTCAAACTTTTTTCCTCTTCCTTACAACTAACTCACTCTTTGAACTCTTGTATGAACTCTCACTCAATCTCCCCTTCTTGTGGCTCTTTTGGTCTGTAATCTCGTCCTCTGAATGATGATTAGGGCTGCTGAAAACCCCCAAATTTATAGAGTTGGTCACCCAAGAAACCTTACCAAAAATACAAAATTTTCATTTATGGAAACTGGCGTCGCGGCGTTGGCATTTAAGGAAAGAAAGTGTCGTGGCGCTACCGAATTTTCACAGACAGCACCACGGCACTGTTGGAGAGCGCCGCGGCGCTGCTACTGTGCTACAGAAGCTTTACTCTCGGGTTTTAGCGCCGCGACGCTCCCCCAATTGTGGCAACTTTGTTATTTTCTTCTCTTTTTCATCGTATTCTTGTTGGTTTTGATCTTTTGGCCTTTTTCTTCTAATTTTCCTCATTTTAACCTACAAACTACTTGCAAATAAATGAAATCTAATATAAACTCCCTTAATTTGAGAGAATAAAAAGCACTTTTCAAGCGTTTTTCAAATACTGCGATCAAATCTTTTGGTTTTGAACAAAATGTTGATGAGCCTTGTGTATACAAGAAAATCATCAAAAGTAAAGTAGCTTTCTTAGTAATTTATGTGGACGACATCCTACTCATTGGGAATGATGTAGGATATCTTACTGATGTTAAAAATGTTGGCATCCTAATTCCAAATGAAAGATTTGAGAGAGGCACAGTATATACTTAGGATCTAAATTATTAGGGATCGCAAGAACAGAACGTTGGCCATGTCTCAAGCAACTTATATCGACAAAATGTTGACTCGATATTCGATGCAGAACTCTAAGAAGGATTTATTACCTTTTAGGCATGGGGTTCATTTGTCTAAGGAACAGTGTCTTAAGAAACCTCAAGAAATTGAGGATATGAGACGTATTCTCTATGCCTCAGCTGTGGGCAGCTTAATGTATGCTATGCTCTACACTAGGCCTGCTATTTGTTATGCAGTGGGAATAGTCAGTAGATACCAGTCCAACCCATGGTTAGACCACTAGACTACAGTTAAGAACATCCTCAAGTATCTTTGGAGAACGAGGAACTACAAGCTAGTATATGGAGCTAAGGATTTGATCCTTACGGGATACAGCCACTCTGATTTTCAAACTGACAAGGATTCTAGGAAATCCACGTTAGGATCGGTGTTCACCTTAAATGGAGGAGCTGTAGTATGGCGTAGCATCAAGCAAGGATGCATTCTAGACTACTATAGAGGCTGAGTATGTAGCTGCTTGTGAAGCAGCAAAGGAAGCAGTCTGGCTCAAAAAGTTCCTAAATGATTTGCAATCACCACAAGCAAGGATGCATTCTAGACTACTATAGAGGCTGAGTATGTAGCTGCTTATGAAGCAGCAAAGGAAGCAGTCTGGCTCAAAAAGTTCCTAAATGATTTGGAAATCATTCCAAACATGAAATTGCCCATCACATTATACTGTGACAACAGTGGTGCAGTAGCCAACTTTAAAGAGCCTCACGGCCATAAACGAGGAAAACATATTGAGAGGAAGTATCACCTTATATGGGAGATTGTGCAACAAGGAGATGTGATCGTCACAAAAATCGCTTCGGAGCATAAGATTGCTGATCCATTTACGAAGGCTCTCTCGGCTAAAGTGTTCGAGGGTCATCTAGAAAGTCTAGGTTTGGAGATATATACATTGTGTAATCTAGGGAAAGTGGGAGATGTGTAATGGGTATATGGATGGCCTAGTTTATTGTATTTACATACTTACCATTCTCACTTCTCTTTATGTACAACCCACTAGAGTTTTAGTTCAAATGGGAGTTCATTGGGTTTCATACCCTAAAACTCGTTGATTATAAATGTAATAATTTGACCGTAATTAGATCATTAATAAAGAGTTATTGATGTGTTACTTCAATAAGCGTTATTGATTGTTTTTGTTTGTTTTGTCTTAATAACCTTAAATTCAATAAACTAACATCCTAGGCTGTTTCATGAGTCTTGAACTGTATGTGGGGACATATAGAGATCAATATTCAAGATATAGTCTAAAGGGTCTATAGTATAGGGATAAGACTAGGTTATCCTAGTGACACTATGGATACGACTCACTTTGTATTTGATACAAACGCAATGATCTAACACAATCGTGTTGGTGAGATGCGAGTGGGGTATCTTATGCAATGAGTTTGCATAAGACCAGACCACGAAATAGTAATCACTAAATGTAACTTTGTTCACTAGTTAGGCTTCTATTTCAGTAGGATGACCTAGGCAACTTAGTCTTAATCCTGAGTATATTATAAACTCCTGTCCACGAGGGATTATCCTTTGATTTGTGTGGGTGAGAGTGGTCATTTGTCAATTCAATATGCCTACCATCTTGGGGACAAGACCGAGTGGGGAGTTAGGTACATAATTATACAAGATAGAATTCACTTATTCTCATTTTTAGGGTAAGTAGATAAGTATTCCCTTAAATGGTGTCTTCGGAACTTGAACAAAGGGCCTTACCCTCTCACTGGGCTAAGATGAGTTTCTGTTTAATGGTTGGACCATAAACAGGTTGTTCACTAGAGGAGCACTGATACTTAAGAATTTAGAAGTAACCTAGTGGTAACACGGTAATTTGATCCAGCTAGTGTTACGAACACTTCTGAAGAACTAATTTGCTATTATTGGTTTATATCCATGGACACAGAAATATATCTACAGTGAGAAGAGTGCAGTTGTGGGTCATTAGTGGAATGTACCCACAGTTAATGAATATTGATTAATGTGGTTAATAAGTTTAGCCGATTAATCTCATATCATTGGAGCTTCTGATCTGTAGGTCCATAAGGTCTATTTGCTAGCTCACTACAGAACAACAAGGATCAACTATGTTGAAAGAAAAATTTGAAATGTTCAAATTTATGAGGAAAAATATTAATTGTATTGGATAAAATTAATTGCATGATTTATTATAAATTTTATTTGAATGTGATTCAAATTATAACTTTATAATATGAATAATTAATTTATTTGAATATGATTCAAATAATTAATTATTTATTTGGATAAAATCCATATAAATAAAAAGAGGGAGAATTAATTAATTAATTTGAATTAGATTCAAATAATTAATTATTTAATTTGGATGAGATCCAAATTAAAGATTCTGCAGAAAATAGATAGAGGAATAATTAATTAATTGATTTGAATTGGATTCAAATAATTAATTATTTAATTTGGATAAGATTCAAATTAAAGATTCTGTAAAAAAAATAAATATTTAAATAAGATCTAAATATTTTAAACCATTTAATATGAGATATTATTTGGGTAGATATTCATTAATATTGGATATTATTAAATATTTGATTTAAAATCTTTGCAGAGGGGTTATCCTAAAAGGATTAGGAGTAATCCATATAGTTTTATAAATAGGGCCCTTGGGAGCCTTTATAGAACACACTCTTTAAGAGAATAATCTCTAAGATTATTCTCTAATTTTCTTAGAAAAATTATAGGAAAATTCTTCTTCCCGTTCTTTCAAAGAAGCGGTTCCCACAAACCAGATCCTTGCCAGAGTCATAGGGAGAAAGATCTCTTGGAAAAGGAGAACTACAAGGAGAAGACGTAGAAGACTATCAGTTCGAGATTTATAGATTGGCAAAGGACGCAATCACACACTTAACCTTTTCTATACTTTTTGTATTTCTAATTCTTTCAATAAATCAAAGAACGCAATCACACGCTTCCGCCTGGATTCAATTCCCTTCAATATGCATTATTTATTCTTTGGCATTTTGTAATCTTGTAACATTTTCTCTTATAAAACTGTTCTCCCTCTATCTCATTGATGTAGCTAACACATTGTTAGTGAATTACATAAATTTGTGTGTCTATCTTCTCTATTTCTATTTTTTTTACGTTCTTTTGTATTCTTTAATTATCGATTTCGTAAAAAATGGTTATGGGATGGAAACTTAGTTCCATAAAGTTCATAGGTTTGTGTATTTGGGAAGTTTCATCGCAACAAGTTTCCATGGGGCATTCATTGTACAAAAGGGACACTTAATTACATCCACTTAGATTGTTGGGGACCTTTTAAGATTGAGTCTCTTGAATGTAGCAGGTACTTTATATCTATAATTGATGATTACCTAAGAATAACTTCGGTAGTTATGATGAAGCATAAAAGTGAAGCCTTCAAGAATTTCAAGCAGTGGAAGGTTCTAATTGAAAATCAAACTGGGAAGAAAATCAAAAGCTTGCAAAATGATAATGGTCTATAATTTTGTGGAATTGAGTTCAATGAGTTCTGTAAAACTAAGGGAATTTTTCGTCATCATACTGTCAAGGATACTCCACAGCAGAATGGGACTACACAACGTATGAAACAAATATTGTTAAGAGAGTGAGGTGCATGCTCTCTAATGTTGGGTTGGCTAGAAGATTTTGGGAAGAGGCAGTGAATACATAATGTTATTTGATCAATCGTGGACCTCAAATTTGTTTAGTTTTATTGCTTAAAATGAGTTCTTTGATGCTTTTATGTTTAATTGTAGGAAATCAAACATTTGGACCAAAACGGGCTAAATTTAGTGTAAAATGACCAAAATACCCTTAAGGAAGCCACAGTGTCGTGCTTGGTGCTAAAACCCGAGAGGTTAAAACAAGGTAGTGTTCCAATGCTCCAATCTTTCGCATGCGGACAAATCAGCATATCGTCACACGCTACTTACGAATGTCTCGACATTGTTATTTTCTATATATATGCAATTCGGCAGCATAAATTGAGGGGGGATGTTTTTGAAGGAGTTAGGAATATAAAAGCGAAAGAAATTAGGTTCTAAACCACTCTAATTTCATCAATTTTGAAGATCAAACACACTTGTTTCCAAAACAAAAAAAAAAAAAAAAAGAAAAAAAAAAAAAGAATTGATACTTACCTGTTGTAGCTTAAAATTGAATTCAATTCCTCCAAGATTTTGATCACGAACACTTGGTGGGCCACCACAAGAGAACCACCACAAGAGTTTTCCTCATTATTCTCTGGGCTTTGAATAGATTGTGGGATCCAATTTGTGTTGAATTTGGAGCGATCGAGAAAAAAAAAAAAAAAAGAGTTTTAGAGAGTTTTTTTATTGAGAGAATTTCAACAAATTCCACTAAAATCTTAACACTTTTTCAATTTTCCATACTTCTATATAAAGGAGAATCCATGCAAATCACATTTGCTATGGATTTGACACCTTAATGGTGATTAAGGAAGTGAATTAAGAGGTGGATGAAGGAGGTGATGAAGCTTTGAGGGTAGAACACCTCATGCTTCTTTCATGCAAAATTGGAAACTTCCAATAAAATCCACTTTGAATTTCTCAAATTCAAATATTAATTTTCAAAATTCCAATTTTCTAAAATTAATTTTAATAATGAATTTTAAATAGGAAAATTATCTTAAATGACAAGACTATTGAAAATATTTACAACTAATAGCAAAATATACAATCCATCTGCGATAACCGCAGATAGACAATGAAATTTTACTATATTTGTAAATATTTTGGTTCATTTTGCTATATTTGAAAAGAGACCTTTTAAATAATATTAATTTAAATAATTAATCATATTAAATTAATAATTTATCCACATATCCCGACAATTTTCAATCTAATGAATCTCTATTCATTCAATTAATATTTAAATCACATTTAAATATTATTAACTCTCTATTTTGGTTTAATTCATAATTAAAACGAGCAATCTGTAAAATTTACTCTTTAAACGAATTTGAACGTTTTCAAATTATTTCATCACACTGTTCTAAGGTTTAGTCCATGAGCTAATAAGGACCTAATGAACCTGTAGATCATGAGCTCCAACGATTCGAAATTAACTGGCTAAACTCTTTAATCTAGTTAATTAACATTCATTAATTACCGAGACACTCCACTATAGCCTAGTAGCTGCACTCTCCTCACTGTAGATATATTTTTGTCCACTTGATATAACCATGATTAGTAAGTCAATCATTCACAAGTTTTTTGTAATTACAGTTGGGTCAAAACTACCATTTTACCCTTGTAATTACATCTTGTTCCTTAAGTCACACTGATCATCTAATGAATAATTGATTTGTGGTCCATAAAAATTCATTATAAGTTTGAAGGATATTCCTTAATTGAGGCGGAGCAGAGCTCAACGCTACTCAACGTCGAAAACAACCTTAGTTGGGATGGAGTAATCTCGACACACTCAACCTCGAATAACTTTAGCTGTGTGGATTAATCTCAACATAACAATATCGAATATACCTCTATGTGCACATAGAAACCATATCCTTGGTTGCCCGTATACCTCCTCAAGTTCTTCAGTACCAGGTCCCATATATAAGATTTAAGCCACCCATATGCCTCCTATATGTCCTTCGGTATTGGAGACCATTTTTATATTTAGGCTGCCCATATGCCTTCTTCGAGTCCTTCGACATTGGAGACCATTTCTATATTCAGGCTGCTCATATGCCTTCTCCGAGTCCTTCGGCATTGGGAGACTTTCTAAAACATAATCCAAAAGTAACATGCTTTTAGAAATAACATGATATTAATCACGAGTTTATGACGTCTCAAAACTTCACAATTTCACCATCAAACATCATGCTTTCATAAAATTGAGAATTACAAATAGCATGCCTTTCGAGAAATTTCTAGTCCAAAACACATAATATACACATGTCATGCTTACTTCAAAGAAAATAGTCATAATTGCACAGTAAAACTCGTGAAAGCATAAACATTAAAGCATCATGAAATCTTTGTATAAAATAAAGCTTAGTTTGAATCAAATTTGTCACTCACTACTTGTCCCGGGCCCTTAATGGATTATAAGTCTTTCCTAGCTCTTCTCGGCCTGAAATGACATAATTTCTTTTGTTAGATTCCTAAAGATTCCCATTAAGGTGTAAAAAATATGCCTTAAGAATTAATGTAAAGCTCACTAGCGAGACCAAACTACTTAACAAAACCAAACAACCAGCGAGACTTAGTCTACCAGCGAGATCCTTACTAGCGAGACTAAGCAACTAGCGAGATCTGTACTAGTGAAACCAAGCAACCAACGAGATTTACCTGACCAGTGAGACGAGCGAGATCAACAAGACCAGTGAGATTTGTGAGACAGAAACGGCCAGCGAGACTTAGCCAGATTGGTCTCGCTGCTCACCTTCACGTCCTCAGTGTTGCTATTCTCTCCAGCGATACCTGTTACCCCAAAGCTTTTGTCTTCGCTTCTAACTACAAAAGCAATATTTCCAGCTTGAATTAGAATTTTATTTCTCTTACAAACTTGTAGAGAAATGGGATTACTAGCTTACCTCCAAATTTCAAGCTCTATTTCTCCTTCGTTCGTCAGATAACTCAATTTTACTCAATCTAGCTCCAAATTACTCGAGAAATCAAACTAGTCACTTCTATCTACAATTCCACCTATTTTCCTTCACATTCAGCTCAAGCATCCTTCACAAAAGTTGTTAAGAAATGAATTAAATTATTAACTTCAAATTTTCAACTCTAAACTCGATCTCTCAGCTTGTTGTCCTTCAAATATCAGACCCTGTGCAGGTTGCTCGAATTTCAGAACAGCTTCGGTTCTTCTTCAACTTTCACCAAGCTTTTCCTCAAAATTTTCACTCCAATCAACCTTGATCTTCTTCTTCTTCCCCTTCTCGATGCACAACTGCATAACCCTAATTACCAATTTGGAAAAGAATAGTTGTCGACAAAGAATTAGAAAAATGAGAAGTGAGTTCCCTTTTTCATTTTCTCATCTCCACCATTGTCTCCTCCTCCAATTTCTCTCTTTTCATTTTTTTTTTATTGTTATTTTTTATTAATATCATTATCCACTAGCTAATTAATTTTCCCTTTTTTTTCTTTTTTTTTTTTTCTAATTTTCCTTTTACTTATAATAATACTAATACTATAATCCTTAATACCCTCATTCCATCTTGGTTCAAATGGTCACATCTCTCTTAAGTCTTTTATATTCTAGTTGACATATCAAAGTAGATTCCAAGCTAGATTCATCTCATAAGAATTTAAAATTCAACTTACCAAAAGTATTTTCGACTTAATTCCCAAACTTATCTTCCTCAGCTTTCCTCCACTTCTTCCTTCAATCTAAACAAGAAAATGCGACCACAACTTATTACATACTCAAATTAAGTACTTGTAGGGTTTATAGAAAATGATTGGTAAATAATGATGTTGTTGGTAGGGTGGGTTTAGAAAAGAATGGGTTGAAAATTTGTAAGAGAGCTGGAAAATTTGTGACAATAGAATATGGAAGTTGAAGTTGAAACTTAAGTGTGTTTGGTAGAGATATTGGAAAACCAACTCGCTCAAATTTTGGAGAAAGCATGAAGATGATGACATCCGAAGTAGATTAAATATTTAACAAATTGGAGAATACATAACACTCCCATATTTGTTATAAGTGCAGGGTAGCTTTTGGGTGGAGGTAAATAAAAATAGGGAGAAAACCACACACAATAATAACAAAGAACTAAAATAGATGAAACGAAGGGAAAAAAAGTAAAATCCAGCCTACAATATGAAATTCATTTTCTCCCTTCACCTCGCAAATGATTAATGATCAAACATTCCACAATTTCTTATTGATACTTTTTTTTTTTTTTTTTTTTTATTATTTGGTTTGGCTCTTGTATTTTAGGGACTTTGGCTATAAAATTATCTGTTTAAGAACAAAAACCAAGTAGAAACAACATTTACTTAGGGCGTACACTTCATTCCTTCAAGGTCTTTTTAGTTATTAGAAAGATAAGGAGACTTTATAGCTAAGTCCAAATAGTCTTTTGGGGGAATAAATATCTTCATTTTTCTTTTCAAGCCTGGTTCATTACTATTCTTCCTAAAAACATGCTCTCTATACATATTTCTCATTGGGTTTTGATTTAGAGTTCTTTGATATTGCATTATTATTAGCAATGCTTTTAAATTTTCACTTTCCTCCTTTAGAGCTTCATTAAGAATCAATCAAGCCAACTTCAATGATTAAAGAGCGATAAGTCTCTCTCTACTTGATTGACTACATATCAAGGTGTTTTGTTCGACTGATTTGGAGTTGACTTAAATTAACACAAGTAAGTTGTATATGTAAGTACTTAGATGCTGTTTTCTAGGTTGTAGTTGTGACTTCTTGTAAAGATTGGATACCAAGATGTTTAATAAAGATTGGATTTATTTGAACAGGTAAGGGGATATGAAATTAATAATAAATTGATAATAGTTATATTAACTACAACCGATGAATATATGAGGGGAGCATGGAACTTCATCAAACAAGTTGAGTCCCTGTCGGGTGGTGCAAATAAAATTTTATGTCCATGCAGGACATGTAGGAACATGAATCATCAAACCGTTAGTATTGTCTACAAACATTTGGTTATCAAAGGTATGGATCCAACTTATAGGATTTGGTACCATCATGGTGAAGAAGTACCTATAGAGAATATGTTTGATGGTCAAGCCTTTTATAGTACTTATTTCATGAACAAGAAAAAAAATTGATGAACCATTTGTAAATAGTAATGTCACTCAAAAGGTTGTAGATGCCAACACCTTTTTGTATCTGCTTTGTACAAAATATACAAAAATGCATTGTGTGGTATCCTTATATAAGATTAAGGCTACTAATGATTGGACCGATAAAAGTTTCATGAGCCTTTTAGAGCTATTGTACGACATGCTACCCCCTGACAATGTTATCCCAACATCTACTTATGAAGTATAGAAGTTCTTAAAAGTATTTGATTTAGGATATGAAAAAATTCATGCTTGTGCGAATGATTGTTGCTTATGATTGTTACAAAGGAGAATAGAGATTGAGAGAGTTGTCCAATTTGTGGACATTCTTGATGGAAGGTGGATAAACGTACTAAACGGATGAAACCAGGTGTTCAAGTGAAAGTATTGAGATATTTTCCTTTGATTCCTAGACTGAAACGAATGTTCCAAATGCTTGATGTAGCTGAATTACTGAGGTGGTGTCGGCTTTTATGTCCTAAAACTTGTAGTTTGTAAATTTTGGAACTTATTCTCAATGAAGTTGTTATCAAGATTTATTCAATAAAATTGTTATTGAATATGGGAATCGCATTTATTAAATCTAATAAACTAAGAACCCTTGGCTATAGGTTGAATTCTTAGACTTTATGTGTAGACAGAAAAGTGGACCAAGTTTAGGTAATAGTCAAAACGGTCTATAGTATAGGGATAAGGTTGGGTACCTTATCTTGGGGACACTATGAATGCGGCTCACTTTTTATATGATACAAACGATTTGATCATATATCGTTCATGTAGAGACAGGTGAGTGGGGGCATCCTATGTAATGAGTTTGCATAAGACCGAACCATGAAATAATCGCTTTTACTTTTACTATTAAAATTGATTATTTCAACCAAATGACATAGGCAACTCAATCTTAATCCTAAGCTAACTATGAACTCTTGTTTGTTTGAGATTATCCTTTAATCTACATCGGTGAGAGTGGCCCGAGTTTGCCGACTCAATAAGCCCCCCATTTTAGGGATAAGACTAGGTAAATAGTTGGGGACGTAGTCTTGCAAGATGAGATTCACTCCTAACTTACTTAAGGTTAGTAGAGAAGTTGTTCCCTTAAGTGATGAGTCTAGGTCTTGAACAAGGGGCCCCACCCTCTCAGTGGCCTAAGAGGGACTCGGTTTGTTGGTTGGACCACAAACCAATTGTTCATTAGAGGATCAATGCGACTTAAGGAGTGAGATGTAATTACAGTGGTAAAATGGTAATTTTGACCCAATTGTAATTATGAACAACTTGTGAAGGATCGACTTACTAATCACACTACTTGTCTAAGTATTGATCCATCGCGTAATCTCGACTATCCCAAAACTTTATAAATATAGAAGGTTTACCCTTCATTTGGAGTATTTAAAAGTTAGAGAGAATCTAAAGAATTTTAAGTTTTAGAATTCTAAAGATTTAAATACTAAAAGACTTCAAGAAATTGATCGTGTCTTCATCATCTATAAATGAAAGATTCAACTCCCCTGATCTGAGAACAAGTTTTGCAAGTCCTCAGATCAAAGTCTACATATGAGAAAGTATTAGAGAATTACATATTAGAGACTGTAACACTTATACTATAAATTAATAAAATCAAGTTCATTTACACGAATTAAATTTTCTTCATGTCGAAATCTCATATGAATACTAAGTTTAACAACATAGTTAGGGTAATATTTTAAGTTCAAGATCCAAATGAAGAGTTTGGAAGTTGAAGAAATTATTGAGAACTAAACTCATAATTTAACCCAAAAAAATTAGAGGTTTAACTAAAGAAGAAGTTTGAAATTCATCGATTGTTTTTTTATATGCTCTCACATATACCGTTTCTGAAACATTCAATTTTGTGTCTAAAATTCCTTTATACTTGAAGAAGTATCTAATAGATTCTTAGATTTTCAATGTGTCTAAAAAGTCGCTAAATTTAAAAATATCTAATTGGGTCACCAAACGACGTGTTTGAAATTTTTTAAAATTAACTAATATTTGATATAAAATAAAATGTTGTGTGGTTAAATAGGACTCTTAAAATTTCAATTTAGTTTCTTAACTAGAAAGTCTATGAATTTTTAAAAACATCAAATAGATTAAGAATAAGTTTGACACAAAAGATGTCCTCTGCATAAGTTTCTTCAAGATGAGATCACCTTCCTTGGAACTTTGTCTCTCCAACTGTTGTGTTGTAATACCAAGCAATGAAAACTCTACCATGCGAAGGTGTACTCTCTATTTCATTGTGCTCTTTCAGCACGTCTAAATTCAATGTCATCAAAATAATTACAAAATATTTTATAACTTCAATAATGTAATTACTATAATTAGATGTATAAGATGAAAAGTTATACCAATTTCAAACTTTTGTCTAGTGTGCGTCGTATCAAACAAATGATAACAAACCTTTATGCCTTATTCTCACTTTTTCTTTTTTCCTTTTGCTTGAATCAAACAACATAATAATCACATTTCACATTTGTTGTCTTAGACTAATCCTCTAATAACATATTTGAGAGTAATTTTGAAATGGTTTATTTAGATTACTTTGGCCATGTTTTAAAGTCACTAAAAAGAGTTTTTAATAACTCAAAATCAATTTAAATTTATGAAAAAATTTTGCATTTAAAAGTATTTAATAAAACATTAAATTGGTTTTGAATGATTAAAGATATAAAGTGATTTTGAATATGGCATAACTGATTTCAACAATTCTATAATCACTCGCAAACATCCTCTAAATTTAGAAGCTCCATTCAACTATTACCACTATCCATTTGAATAGTTGAGAATTTGTTATTTATTACTGATTAGTTATTTGAATGGTTGTTATTCTAATTTAAAGGGTTAGTAATGATAATTTTGTCTAAAGTTTCAAGAAACTTTTAAAGTTTAATTACTCCAAAACTTTTTTTATTGAAAAGAAGGTCCTTTGAGAAACCTATGGAGGATTACATAAGAGAGCAACCCAATTTAGAGAGAAATAGAAGAGGCATCCACTTGAGAAGTTGATCGGTTTCTAAAACTCTTTATTCAATTAAATCATTCAACTTTTACTTTTTTGTTTGATTTAAGTTATGTCTTAATTGTTTTTTTTTTTTTTATTATTATTATTATTATTATTTTAGTACACCAACAAAGGAGATAAAAGATCGAACCTCCAATCTCTAAAAGAAGGAAACTATGTCAATTAGCCTTGAGCTTATTTTGGCATTTAATTTCGTTAAAATTCTAACTTCACTAAATTCAATAAAAATTCATCATTAACAAATCAACAAAATTTACAAGTCTAAAAATAAATCAATGCATACAAATTGGACAAATTCATCAAATTTCAAGCTTAAGTTTCATCCATTATTTCCATGCCCAATGAATTTCACGTCTTTGCCTTTAATAATTTGCATGGTAATCCAACAACCAAACTATTTTTTTTTTTTTTTTCCTTTTAATGATGATTATTCAAATGGAAGTCTAATTGGAAAAAAAGAAAGAAAAAAAAAAGAGTAAAAGTTATCAATATCATCTCATCCAAATCAAAGGGTATAAAATCTAAAGTACAAGGCAATAATTAATTGAACTTACTGACTAAAAATTTAGTCTCCTCTCACTCTTGCTAATTTCTCTGATTCCATAAACAAGAATCTTTGTCGGTTAGACTTGAAAAATATGTTTTAGTAGAACAATTTTACGAAAAAAATTAGATAATTAGTAACTTTATCAACTAAGCTATTAATGAATGTGATAAGTAAGTGTCATCCATTCTAATGTGATCAATATTTGTACTCAATATAAATATACATATACATATATATATAATTGGATATTAATTAGCCTTTTGATTCTCTATGTGAGAAACAGACTAAGCAAAGAGAAAACCCTTGTGAATCACAAAAGGGAAGCACAAACCCATTTCTCAAGCAATTCTACTGTCTTTTTCCTGTTGCTGGTGCCAAAATAAATGACATATGTATTCACATACAAGGCATCCTTTTATTCCCCTCCCCCTCTTTTTATACCCCATTTTCTTCCAACCCTTTTCCTTCAACTCATCGTCTATTCTCACTCAACTCCTTCCCTATTCCTCTTTCACTTACACTCTAATGGCACGTTCATACGAGAAGCCTGCCCATTCCTCCATCGATGACAATGACAAGCATCGAGAATTCGACCGTGACGTTCGAGAAATGGTTTCCACCCTCACCAGTCGCTTGGGATTGATTCGGAAAGGAGGTACTGTAGCTTAATTAGTTGTAGTTCTTTTAATTTTCATTTGCATGCATGATTTTTAACAGAAAGGCGGGTGGGAATTTAAATATATAATGTCATATATTATAAGTTGACAATAGAGAATTGTTGACATACTTTTAGCTATGCCAGAGCTAGCAATGTGAAATGAGAATCAGATGAGTTATGTTTGGATTGACAATTCCATCTCTTGATTGAGGATTCTTAAAGTTTAGACTCTTGATACGTGTTGGTTGGTGTCAATATATAGGTTCCGCTCAGCACCATGAAGTTGTCGACGACCAAGGCTCGAGTGTCATCACACTCGCGGGAACCAACACAGGAGCCACCATGCGTGCAGAGTTGAACGGGAAAACGACGAAGCTCGAGGACACGGGGGCAGATGAGAACGAGTCCCTGACCTCGTACATTAACAGCAACTTTCAAGCCATCAACAACTCCATCATGTTTGGCGGTAGCTACACAGGAAATGACCCTGGAGTTCACATGGAGATTTCTGATCTACATGAAGAAAGTCATAAGGCTGAGAAAGGAGGGGCTAAAGGCAAGAAAGTTGGGAAGGATAATGCTGAGTCCGGAGGCTCATGGTTTTCAAAGGAATGATTTTCTTTTTTGGTGCATTAAGAAGTAATCATAATACATATTTACATGTCAACGTTTTATATCCATATAAATTATCCTATATAAGTACTAAAGATTGAAGAGGTTTCTTCTACGGTGAGTTTTTCCAATTCTTAATGCTTAATAAACGGATTTATTGTGGTCAAAACATGGTCTTATTCTTGTTTGAGACCTTATGTTCTTCGCAATAAAGTTGACCATAAACTTTGGTTTGAAATTTAGACATTGTTTGATTGTGAAATGATATTTGATGTCTGCTCGAAGTAGAAGGTTCATAGCTTACACACATAATGACACGTCTAGAACTTATTTGAGAGTGATTTTGAGTGACTATATGAATGTTTTGGAGTAGAAGTAGAAGGAACATAAGGTCTCAAAAGTGATTTTATCCAGATTAACTCAAAAAGCTTTATGTTGTTGGGTTACAATAGTACTTCAACACTTTTCTTCACTTGTGAATTTGAGGATTTGTAGAAGGCCGAACAAATGAAAATCAATTTTAATTGGAAGGGAAATGACATTACAAATGAAAATAAAAATTTGTGAGAATGAAATGTGTTATGAAATCGACAAATAAAGAAAGTGAGAAAATGTAAACAGTAAAGATCGACACAGGAATTTACATGTTTCACTTATAGTATCCTGTTAGCTATATCTACGAATAGAGGGAGATATCACTTTATTATTAGAAAGAAATAAAAAAAAAAAAATCCACTTAATCAATTTGTGAGACCCATACTCAATAATTCCGAGCGTTAGATAATAGATTCAAAACATTTCAACAAATGTATCATTCAATGAATTTTAACAGAACTACGATGGTATAAGTAACATAGTCATTGAATTGAATATTCTTAACAAAAATCACTCTCAAACATATCTTTAATATATACAATAGTGACAGAAATAACTTAAACACTGACGAATGACAAACAGAGTAGAATGATGTAAAGAACACAGAGAATTATAGTGGATGTAAAGCTGTAATACAAATGAAAATCACAAGAGCCATTAATGGGCTACGTAGAAGAATGTAGAATTTGAGTTCTAACAGACAATGGAGTTTTAACAAGATGCACTCCATCACTCCAAATGATAGCTCCGAAAGAAAAACCATAATCCATCTCTAAAAGGGTTGAAATCATAACCTTGAAGGACAAATTGGTGACAGTAGCATTGAAGAGTAAGACAAGAGGGTCCACAGTGACATTGATTCCCATTGGAGGGTGAATCAAAGCTTTGTAAATGGAGGTCAAATTACCAACATTAGTGACAGTTCGAGTGATAGTGGTTGAGTTTGTAAGTGCTGGGAGTGTTATGGAAGGTAGATTAAGATCCAACAAAGAAATTTGGGGTTTTGATGGGCACTCTGTTTTTTGCTCTGTTAGAAAAGATATGGCAGAGTTTTTGTAGCCCATTGAGCAAAAGTAAGAGATGTAATCGGAAGTCGACATGTCGTAAATGAGGCCTGGGTTTGCAGCTGCATTTGGGTTAACAATTCCTCCTCCATAGTCAAATGGATTGCCAAGTTTATGTGGAGATCCTTCAGCCAGAATTGGTACCCCAGAAGGATGCCTGCTCCATGCTGCAACTCAAAATAATTCATTTATTTTAGCTTTAAATCTTAATCATTTGACTTTTTTTTTTTTTTTTAAATTGTGCTTATTTTCTCTTTAACTTTTTGTATGATGCTGTTCGTCTTTCTTAAAATAGCGTTTAAATTATTAGTCAAATTTCAATTAAAAAAAAATTGGTTTTTTAAAACTAAGTCTTGTTTGATTTTTGGTTTTTGATTTATAACATTACTTTTTTTTAGCCAATTATAGACATTATACTTTCATCTATGAGTATCTTTGTTTTGTTATCTACATGATTTTAAAAGTCCAAACTACATATTGTAAACTAAGGACATGTTTGGTAGGTAATTCAAATTCTGATTTATGTTTTCTATCTCCGAATTAAGCGAATATGTGTTTGTTAGATAGTGTGGACTATGTCTTCAAAAATTGTTTTCGAATTCTGTTTCGTGAAAATTTCGAAAACAAAATTTTTATGTTTTCTGTGTATCCAAATTTTGAATCCAAAATTTAAGAATGAAGAATTATATTAGAAAAGATAAAAAGAATAAAATATATATATATATATAGTATTTCATGTTATAAACTCAATTATTTTTGTAAAATTAAAATATGTGTTGTATAATAGATTAAATATTATATGATATTACAAAATAACTGTTATAAAAAAAATTGACGTAAAACAAGTTCATAAATTAATTAGTGATAATTTATATTAAACATAATATTTTAGTGAGTAACTATAATTAGTTTTATGGTTTATAAATATATTATCAAACACACTTTGAAAAATTGTTTATATTGGAATTTAATTTTTTAATCTCTTATTAAACACAAACCTCAAAACATGAAATACAAATTTTGTTTTTTTTGAATCCCTTGTTTTCAGATTGCCTACCAAATAGGTCCTAAGTTGTCCTTGATATCCATTTGAGCCTCTTTTGATAACCATTTACTTCTTTGCTTTCAACTTTTAAAAATGCCGCTTATAAATATTGCTTCAACTTACTATTTTCCTATATCTTATTATCTATTTTCTACTAAGGTTTTAAAAAAACTAAGTCAAATTTTGAAAACTATATATATATAGTTTTCAATATTTTGTTTTTTTGTTTTTAGAATTTTACTCGGCATTCTAGTGTGTTTACTTAACAAATAGGCTTAAATTTAAAAAATAGAAAACAAAAATAAAATAGATTCTTTATCAAACAAGTCCATCATTTTTTAAACTTAAAAATAGCTTAGAAATACAACTTCCACCCAAGAAATTCTTTATCAAACAAGCCAAAGTCTTGAAAACTAAGTAAAAAAGAGTAGTTTCTAAAATCTTCTTGTTGGTTTTAAAATTTGTCTAAGAATTGAAATGTTTTATTGAGAAAAACAAAAACTACCGTAAGGAAATGGTGAGAGACATCTAAATTTAATTTTCAAAAGTCCAAATGAAGATGGAGTTGAGGAAAAGAAAAATGTAAGGAGAAATTGGGAATACCAGTTGTGATAATGGCAGATTTGATGGCAGCAGGAGACCAAGTAGGATGAAGTGACTTGAGAAGAGCAACAATGGCTGAAATATGAGGGGTTGCTATGGAAGTTCCTGTTTGTATGGTAAAACCTCCATCATTTGTTATGTCAAATGGGGAAGTGGCTACTAATATTGCCACACCTGGAGCACCAATATCTGGCTGTTCAATACTTAGATTCAGTAAAAATAACATCAACATCCCATAATATATATGTACAAATACTTATTTAAGTTACCTTCAGAATTGCTGGTGCAACAGAATTGGGACCTCTTGATGAGAAGTATGCTATATGTGCTGAAATGGGGTTGCCTGTGATGGTCCTTGAAGGGCTCAGCTTTACAATTGGAGAACTATACATTTCATTAAGCAAAATCAAAGTAACTAAAAATTAAAGAGAGATGTTAAGACAGAAACAAAATCTAACAAGCAAAGAATAAAGAACATGAAGTAATTGATATACAAATTTACGTGATTTACTAACAATGTGTTATCTACGTCTACAGACAGAGAGAGAGAGCAGTTTTATTATTATAGAGAAATATCAAACAATATAGATGCAAAGGCACAATGGGATCGACTTGAAATCATAAATAACATATTATGTGTATACAATTTAAGTTTCGAGGACATTACCTTGTTGCCCGGATGTAATAGAAGATTTTGGTGCCAACTTCAAAATTGACTTGAAAACAAGGGAAATCATTGTCACATGTAAACCAGATATCATCAGGATGCCTAGCAACAATTAACCCCAAGCCATTTCCTGCTTTCACAGCTTCCACAGCTCTTGTTATGGCTATTGGATTCATCCCCACCATTGTGCTGAAGCAGAGAACCACTTTTCCACTCATCCAATTACTACCATTCACTAATGTTATTGAATCACATAACCTACAAATTGGGTCATTCACTCACGTTCAAATATCAATGTTAATACTTTATAAGTTATCCATGTTGTAGTTAGTATTCATATTCATATTCATATGGGTATTAATAGATGATGGGGGAAAATGGTTTTTTAGGTTAACTAACCCTGCGATGATCTGGTTCAACCCAGACCTTGGATATACCAAGCCACTATATCCAATCTCCTTTCTAGTGTATAGGGTTTGACTCTGCCACAAAAATAAGATTAAGATGAGAATTTATGATTTACAACTTGTTTAGAACGATTTGGTATAGGTTATTTCATTAGAAGCATTTGCGTATGTCTCTTACCACAAAAGTGTTGTTATTTCCAAGAGTAATAGAGCCCAAAAAAGTTCTGTCAATAGAAGTTGCAGCAACACTCAAGATCCAAGGGGAAGTGTTGATCACCGTCTCTGCAGAAGGCCCGTCGTTACCGGCGGAACAGACCACCGAAATATTCCTCATGTTTGCCCGGAATGACCCAATCGCAACCACGTTCTCTTCATCCACCTCCGCAAACAGAGGAGCACTCTTCCCCAAAGATAGAGACAATACATCAACGCCGTCGTGTACGGCGTCGTCCATTCCCTTCAATACGTCCGCCGCCGAACACTGGCCACCGCCACCGGGCAAGCTCCAACATGCCTTGTACACTGCCAACCGCGCTGCTGGTGCGCCGCCCCTTGCAGTCCCACCGCCGAGGCCTCTGTAACTGACATTTTTCACGAACGAACCGGCGGCGGTGCTCGCCGTTTGAGTCCCATGTCCGTTTGAATCTCTTGGAGACATGAATTCCTTCACTGCTGATCTGTTGAATTCCCCAAATTCGGCTATGAACCCATCAACGTACCATTTGGCTCCTATGATTTTTCTATTGCAATCTCTCGTCGCTTTGAATTGTTCCCCTGATTGGCACTCGCCTTTCCACCGAACTGGCACCGGCCCCAATCCTTGATCGTCGAACGCCTCCGATTCCGGCCAAATTCCTGTATCGGAAATGGTTATTACTTATCAGAATACTATATTAAATCACCACTAAACCGAAAAACTTAAACTGACCTGTATCCACTACTCCAATGATTATTCCGTCACCCAAATTACTCATCTGCAGAAGATTTGAGGGAGATGGAGAAGGAGAAAGGCCGAGAAAATCCCAGCTTCTAGTTGTATGGAGATCGTAAAGAACATTTGGAAGAACTCGAACCACACCACGCATTTCTAAGAGTTCATTTCACAAAATCAAAGAACCGAGTTCTTAACAAAACCCACGTCGGAAATACAGAAAAAATTGTATGTTCAAATACCAGAAAGCTGATAAGCTTGAGATTTTGTGAGCTTTGCAGCAAACCCAGAAAAGGCATGTGTATAACTGTACACCATGGATTTCGAAGCCTTCTTTTTACTTCAATAAGATGATCAGAGTTTTAGTTGAATTCAATTTCTGAAGAGTTTTGAAATTTAGAATTTTGATTACCTTCCCAGCAGAGTAGACAAGAAATTATGATGAATCTCGACGATGCTGGAGTTGGGATCATGTTGGTTATGTTCGAGGTGTACGATATGAAGAAGCTGATCAAATTGAGTAAACATATAAGCTGCGGAAAATTGAATCATTCTGAATTTGGTTGTTTCTTAATGACTTTTGAATTCATACCTTGCCACTTGCCTCTGGTTTTACTGTCAGTTTCTCAAAGATTAAGGCGTAGAAGAAGAGAGCAAGAAGAAAGCATCTCCTGTTTTTCATGTTGTTTTGCCGAGAAAAGTTAGAGATGGAAAGAAGAGTATTGGAGAGGTTGGTCTGATTGATGTGAAGAAACACATGGATTGAACAAGGCATAACAATGTTGAAATGTTTGTAAATGTGATTAAGTTTTGGTACTTGGAGAGAAATTCTCATGCGTTGATTAAGTTGCTCCAATGAGATGGCTACAACCATCATATTGTGTTTGCCGCCTCCAATATTTCTTCTCAATAGGAAAGGAAGTGTTTAGAGCTTCTTTGAAATTTCAACAAAAATGATATATTCAACAAATTTAGTTTAAAATTTTCATGTAAGTTTCTTTTAACTTCAATCACAAATAGACATCTTGCATCACAAATTCATGTCTATCCCTAAATAGACACAAAGAAAAAAAAAAAAAAAAAAGAAATCCCATCTTTTTTACCAACGAGTCTCATTATTACATTTATTATCCTCATCATTATTATTATTATTTCAAAGATGATAGATTATTTAAATAATGGTTAGGCCACCCCAAGTTCCACCTAATTATTATGCTCTTCTTCCCTTTACTACACAAATAAAAATAATATACATTTCTTTAGAAAACAAAATTGTCACATGACAATTTATTATTGGGTGCAGTTTGGGTTGCACGTAAGATAATGATAGTCCGTTGCACCCACATTTTTTCTTGAGAAATAGTATATAATGGCAGAAAGAAAACTCCCTTTAGATAAATGACCAATTTTTTAAATTTTTTTATTTATGGCCATTACATTGTAGGGACGGTCCCATTCATATACTTAATTTCTCTATTTTACCCCTCAATTCCATGGTGGCTTCAAATAATAAAATAAGAAGGGTAAGTATTTCCCCACTAGGTAATTTTTTTTTTGTAGTTTTTAAATTTGTTAAGTAGATTTTGTATGGATTTGGTTACTTATTTTCTATTTTTAAATATTAGAGGTGGTTTAAACCCAAATAAAAAAATTTTGTTTGTTTTTCTTCTAAAAAAGGCTTCTCCAAATTATGTATATCATTTTTGCTCTTTAAAAAAAATTATGATGGATTCTATCATAACTTTTCAAGATTAGTTTTACGATCGTTTATGGAAATGGCATTGCTTAATCATTTATTCATTGGATTGGCATTCTCAAAATGTATCCAAACTTAAGGTATGTATTATATATATTTTTTAATTAGGGTTTATAGATTGGTTCAAGGTATTTTTGCACTAATTTGAGAGGTTTCTAAATCGATGACGATTGGAATGAAAGATGAATTTGAAATTTGAAAAGAATTGGTACTTCTATGGAAGAGTTGTAGCAGTGTAGGCAACATGAGAAGTTGTGAAGAAGCGGTGTATTTGGTGGTGGTGAATCTACCAAAAAACGTAGGCACCATGGAAGTCGAGAAGAGAATAGGTTGTTTAGATTTTGGCCTAGACTTTAGGATTTTAGAATAAAGTACGTGTGAGGTTCAGTTGATGGTTTTTTAGTATATAGTATTTGCATTTGCAAGATTCAGTCAATTTAGTATAAGGGGTGTGATAAAATATGAAAACATTCTAGATATTACAGGGTATTTGCATGTTACATACCAACTAAATTTTAAGTGTGTATGAGTTTATGAGTAGAAGGTATTTATGGGGCTCAATAGACTTCATTTCATAGCTATTTTGAATACCATGTATTTGCTTATTTCAGTTTGTATTTGTATGATATTATTTTCTACGACTAAAGTTAGCTTTGATATGTTATTTGATTTAAATAAGTTTTTTTTTTCTTCATAATAAATGTATATTCAAATTTCTATCGTTTTAGGTTGTTAGATTTTTCTTTGAAATACACCATAATATTAGGGATTTGGTAGTAGAGATACTTTTATCTATTATTGAATTTTAAGTAGTATTAGAATTAGCCGTTTTTTTGGTCATTTTTCTAAAATTATTTTAAGTAGTACTAGAATTGTAGTCCTATTAGTGATATCATGCTATCAAAACCTTAAACTATTTGGAAAGGAACTAAGAGTGATTTACCTACTGATAATTCTTATCTAAAACGACTCCAATCCTTGCTGGTTAGTGTTTGCATTCACGTAATCCTGCATATTTGGAGCCATTCAGCAATGGGTAACTCAAATCCAAAATTGAAATACAATGGGTAAGTGTTGAAACTCACCAAATAGGAGAAAATGTTGTTGTAAGGTACAGAAAGAACCTACACATCACACTAGAACTCAAATCTAGATGGAACGAACTCAGATTTGGACGAGCGTGATGGGCATGAACGAAGCTCTCGGATCCAGACAACACATGAAGGAAGCTTTTGGATCTGAATGACATGTGGACGCACATGACGGCTCTGGAAGAGTGTGACAATCTGAAACTCTCGGATCTAGACGAGCAGATGAATTGCGATAGCCAACAATCAGATCTGGACGAACCAAACGAGCTGGACGACTGTCGACAATCAGATTTGACCAACCTTGAGTGTCAACGACGTGGTTGAGAAAGAAAGGAGAAGATAGGTGAAGGTTGAAAGACAAAGGAGAAGATGGTGAAGGTTGAGAGAGAAAGGAGTGGGAGTTGTGTGAATGAGAAAGAGTGGGTTTACAAAAAGAAAAGTAGGTTGGAAATTAAAAACTTTAGAAAGGATCTTTAAGGTCGGTTTCAAACCTACATTGTAGCCTCATTTAAATGTACCTTTAATGTCAGTGGAAAACCAACATTAAAGATTTAGTTCTTTTTTTTTTTTTTTTTTTTCAAAACCTACATTGTAAATCTGTGACTATCTATTTCAACCAACATTAAAAGTCTAATTTCTTTTAGTGTATCAACCCAAAAAAATAAACAATTAGTCTAAATAAATGTGAGATTTCTAGTTACAGTCCTTTATTCCTGATTCGAGGCTAGAACTGATCTTCAGAGTTTGAGTGACCTAGTTGCTCAAATTGTTGATTTAGTTGGGAGCCGAGAGGAGCCTTTGTTGTAGCCATCCTTTGAGATTACCGAGGCAAGCAATTGTAAGGTAACTGATAGGATTAATTTCTTTTCGGGCGCCATTTTATTCCCAAAGAGAAACACTTATCAAAAGAAATTTATAATACAAAATCCTACTCCTATTACTACGATAGCGTAGCAACAGTGGCAAGTTTGGTCGAACCACAGGGACAATAGTCTTTGTTTTGTTAAACTAATTTCCTAATTAATTGATAAATTGGGAGGGGGGGTTGGTGTGGATTAGGATAAAAAGATGAGAAAATGTAATCAAGGTTAAGAATTCTAATCTTGGGAGCAAATTGGGTTCTTGTGTAACTTTTGTCATTGACATATCGTAATGATCTTGTAATTGATTATGCAATCACAACTCCTTATTCTATTCACCCAAATTCATTGACGCAATAGGCAGCCTAATCACTTGGAATAAATCAAACAAGCATCCTAGCCATTAATTAAAGCACTAAGCCTTAATCAAACTACAATCCCTAAATTCTAATTGGGTTCGATAGCGATTAATTAAAATCAAGAACAAGCACGTTAAGCCCTAAGATTCAATTTTGTGATTAATTAGTGGAAAAGCCCTATCCTAATTAACTGAGTTTCTTTGATTCTAAATTAAGCACACATTATAAGCCTAGCATAGCCAATACACCTAGCATGCATACACTAACCCTTGCTACTTAATGATTTTAGGCATGGACGAACACAAGGAAACACGCAAGCAAAAATCAATAGCTATGACATACATTCAAGGTAAGGTGCGTCAATCCAACCAAAAACATACATCAAGGAAAAAAATCAGATTCAAAAAGACATAATATTAATATGAATTCATTAAAACACATCTCAATAATTACAAAAGAATTTGTTCCAAAGAACTAGAAGATTGCTTACCTAGTCAACTTCATTGACAAAGATTGAAGAGGAAGAGACTTCCAATCCATGATCACAACCCAAAATAAAATGTAAATTCTAGGCTAAGAGGCTAGAAATATGAAGGAGAAGAAGAAAATTGGATGAATTCCTCGGCCTCCATAAGATTCCACCTCCCCTTTGCCTTAAAAAAATGAGGAGATATATAAAGAACCGGGCAGAACATTGCTGCGCTCTGGGTAAAAATCAAAGTACCTACCTAGAGCGTAGCAATGTTGTGCGCTGTGCTCAGGAGTGCGCGTGCTCGCCATTCCATCAATTTTCAGAGCACAGTTGTGCTCTAGGGGAGCACAGCTGCGCTCTTGCCACTTATGCTCTCGGCCTTTGAGCTAAGAGCACAGCGTAGCTACGCTTTGATTTGCGCTTAATCCAGGGGTATTTTTGTAAATTTGCATCCTTCAGCTTCGGGTGTTCAATTTCCCTTTCGATAGCCTCAAATCAATCGAAGAAGCTCTAGCTTGGATTACACTAGATTTCCTTTGTTCGATGTTCTTATCATTCATTCGTCAGTACTAAATCCATTAAAGCTAGCATCTAATCAATTCAACTGGGGAGGCCAGAATTGAATTGACCTAGTCGATAAGTTAGATTTAAGGCAAATCGATAAAAAGCATACAAAATTTGACTAAACCTAACTGCATTAAGTTTAAAGGAAAATTAGGCAGAATATTCAATTGGACAGACCTAGATTGAATGTTCTATCTATTTAGTCCTAGGTTGATTAGAACAATGCGTATCACCATCTAGATTTGCAAGCTAACCTAACTTATTGCTTCATTTGATTGACATACAACAAATTGTCACGAATTATAATACAATCAAAGCAATAATCAAAATAAACACCAGCGTTACAAATTGATCGTAATTCTTGAAAAACTCGGGATTAAATCATGCATGCACTTGAATGAAGTTCAAAACCTCAAAAGAACATCAATTCCAAGGAAAATTCCTAATACCCAAGCTACAAAAACGTTACCTGAGCCAATAATCGGTATTGGGTTCAAGTTCCTAGGTATGAAAAGAAGAAAAGATGAGAGAATTGAGCCAAAAGTTGGCTGGTCGGATGTTCATTTAACCTAGAAATCGAGGGCTTCTTAAAGAAACTGTCGTAGCGCAGCGACGCTAATGCAAATTTGGCCGACTGATATTTTCGGAGTGTCGCGGTACTCCAAAGCAGTGCCACGGCGCCTGCTGCGCTTTGCCAACGAAACTCCTCGGGAAAAAGCGTTGCGGCTGCGCCTAGGTAACGTCGCGGCATCGTGGCTTCAGGGGCATTTTTGTCATTTTGGAGTTTTATTTCCAGGTGGATATCGAGGAACTTTGTTTTGATCCGTTTTAGCTCGATTTTATTGCTAACACCTCGTTTTACCTGTTAAGTGCTCGAAACCTACAAAATAACAAAATAGACACATTAAATAGCACAATGATCCCGAGTTAAGTTGAGGAAGATAGCACATTTTAGGTGCAAAACACCCTCAACTTAATTCTTGATCATCCTTGAACAAGGTAGAATAATGCATACAGTCAAACAAAATTATGCTCACACAATCATGCAAGGTTTGTTACTCAAGTCTCAACAGTCCATTAAGATTCAACTCGCATTCACAATGAGATCAGTTCATAATCAAGCAAAGAAGCACAGATTAAAACTAATTCTAGACCAGCTCATGCAAGGGTGAGTTTAAATAAAACCCTTCTAATTAAGTTCCTAGCACCCTGGAATGGCATTAAATTGCTCTCAATTTGTTTTTCCCCAATGGTGGCTCATGCACAAATCATTAAGTGTCCAAAAAAATCAAAGCGGTAATATTTCAACTAAGGTGCCTGAATTCAAACTCTAGGGCCCTAAACTTGCATTTATTACCTAGGGGCATTAGCTTTCACACATTTACCGCAGGGAACTGTACTCACTCTTTTCTCACAAGTGTTCTAACTAATCACAGCAAAGACCACTCTTTCTACCCTTAGTCATGCATATCATTACAAGTTTTCTTTTTCTTTTTCTTTTTCTTTTCCATGCTTTTTTTATATGATATTTCTTTAAAGCACAACATTCTTTTTTTAGCAGGCATATAAATATATATTTTTTTTCTTCTTTAGCATTACATTACAACCCATCATAAAAGACACTATCCAATCAATGGGGCCTATCGAGGTAACAACAAAAATACAAGCTAAGTAATACGATTCTAAGCATGCAGGACTGAATATAGGCAGGCGAAGAACTTAAGCGTGCATGAAAAATCAGAAATTGTTTTAAAAATGGCTAAAAATCATGATCAATCATTTCAAACACTGCATCATGAAGAGAATAAAAAAAAGTGTGTCATCAACAAGTCATCATAACGAACCAAGCACAGAAGAGCAAGTAAGCATGAAAGCACACAATATTTAGTTCGAGCTCAGATGCTCAAGGACTCCAGCCAGAACATAGATATCCCTCACACCCAACTTAAAATCTAACATTGTCCCCAATGTGGGAAAAGAAAAGAAAAACAAGGGTCAAATGAGAGGGGAAACAGAAAACTTCCCTGAAATTTGGCACGAAGGATGGCGGTGACATTTGGCTCGTAAAAGTAATCTCCTTTCCAACTCCCTTCAAGCAAGAAAAAAACCTAAAAGATCAAGAAAGGTCGGAAGCATTAAGCTCAATAAAAATAAAAACAAGAAAAGGACATAACAGAATCCTGGCTGCCTCCAAGTAGCGCAATTTTTTAAGGTCGTTATGCTCGACCGTACTCGACTTCATCATTCGTATCCACTTGGGAAAGCCGAGGCTCGATCCAACACCCCCAACTTAGGGTGTTGACTAAAATCCTAAAAAATCACAAAGCTAAAACACACAGGATTAGTGGTGGAAGAATCATTAGAAATTAAAAAAAAAATGTTTCGAAGTTGTTTCTGTGCCTTCTGCACTGGAATGTTCCTCGAAGCTCTTCGTTCTCTAGCTTCCCTCTTGCGTCATTGTTCCTCTCTATCAATGTCTGCAAAATACAACAAATTGTTTCGATCTTGGGAGGATTGGGTCCTATGAAGGAGGAAAAACTAAAGAGCAATAAGGAATTGTAAACCCCAAAAAAGTGAAATTTCTTGGCTCCTCGGCAACGGCACCAATTTGATGGACGAAATTCGTGACCCAATTCCATGCCAAATAAATTTTCCTAACTTTACCTATAGTAGTAGCAATAAGTCGGATCGAACACATGGAGCCTCGAATTTCACAGTTGAAAGTTTTCAATTCAAGGTAACCAAATGGGGGTTTTGAGAAACGGTTGGTTGCAAAAAAAAAAACTTAAATTGCATGAAAGTAAATTGCACGAAGTAAAAAGAGTTAAAATTCAATTGAAGAAGCTCTAGCTTGGGTTACACTAGATTTCCTTTGTTCGATGTTCTTATCATTGGTTCGTCATTACTAAATCCATTGAAGCTAGCACCTAATCAATTCAACTGGAAAGACCAGAATTGAATTGTCCTAGTGGACAAGTTAGATTTAAGGCAAATCGATGAAAAGCATGCAAAATTTGACTAAACCTAACCACATTAAGTTCAAAAGAAAATTAGGCGGAACATTCAACTAGACAGACCTAGATTGAATGTTTTATCGATTTAATCCTAGGTTGATTAGAACAATGTGCATCACCATCTAGATTTGCAAACTAACCTAACCTATTGCTTCCTTTGATTGATATACAACAAATTGTCACGAATTGTAATACAATCAAAGCAATAATCAAAATAAACACTAGCGTTACAAATTGATTGTAATTCTTGAAAAACTCAGGATTAAATCATGCATACACTTGAATCAAGTTCAAAACCTTAAAAGAACATCAATTCCAAGGAAAATTCCTAATACCCAAGCTAGAAAAACGTTACCTTAGCCACTGATTATTGGCTACAAGTTCCTAGATATGAAAAGAAGAAAAGAAAAAGAATGAAGCCAAAAGTCGACTAGTCAGGCGTTCATTTAACCTAGAACTCGAAGGTTTCTTTTAAAGAAACCGTTGCAGCGCTGCGGTGCTGACGCGGATTTGGCCGCTTGATATTTTCAGAGCGCCGCGACGCCTGCTGCGCTTCGCCAGTGAAACTCCTGGGGAATAAGTGTCGCGGCTGCGCTTAGGCAACCCTGTGGCTTCAAGGGCATTTTTGTCATTTTGGACTTCTATTTCTCGGTTGACACCGTGGAACTCCATTTTGGTTCATTTTAGTTCGATTTTGTTTCTAACACCCCATTCTACCTGTTAAGTGCTCGAAACCTACACATTAAATAGCACAACGATCCCAAGTTAAGCTGAGGAAGATAGCACATTTTAGGTGCTATCAACAAGCAAGCGAAATTAGAGACATAAAAATTGCTCTTTTCATGAGCTATCAGTAACCAACATCAACCACCACGTTGAGCAGCTGATTCCTCAAACTTCAGTGTAAGCACTGACTTACGTGTTGGGAAGAGGCAAGTGAAATTGTGGCTATGCGTTGTTAGAGGAAAAGTAGCCGAGAGTGGAAGAGCAAAATTTTGGCTAAGTGTTGGCTGAGACAATGCGTTGGTGAAGAGAAGAGCTAGCGTTTTGAGTGGCCATGCGTTAAGGTCTCTATGCGTCGAAGACAGAGCAGTCCCTATGCGTCGAAGACAGCGGTCTCTATGCATCAAAGACAGAGCAGTCCTTATGTGTCGAAGACAGCGGTCTCTATGCGTCGAAGATGGAGCAGTCCCTATGCGTCGAAGACAGCGGTCTCTATGCGTCGAAGACAGAGCAGTCCCTATGCGTCGAAGACAGCGGTCTCTATGCGTCGAAGACAGCGGTCTCTATGCGTCGAAGACAAAGCGGTCCCTACGCGTTGAAGGTAGGAGGCGTTGAGGGCGCCATGCGTTAAGTGTGGATGACTGCTAAAGGTGTTAAAGTAGGTTGCATTATGAGTGCTTTGCGTTGAAGTAAGAATGAGGACCCTGGGCGCCAGCCTGCATTTGAGGGTTAAGTCGACAGTATATATATAGGTAAATGAAATAAATATTTAATCATTTTAGACCCTTCGAGAACTTAAGTCGGCTCCACTCTTTAGACGAACTACAAAGGGAGGTAGAAGAGGGTATTCTTATGGATTTTAGACGAAAGTCTGCTCACTTTGGTGTCGAAATCTAAGCTGGAACGGAAAGTTGTTGGTGGACACATAGGCTGAACAGTGGCTGATGTTTGGAGTAGAACAAATCGAGGAGATCGAGTTTAGGGCTGAAACTTTAAGGTCAGTAAGTTAATATAATTTTTAACCATTCTTGTGAAGGATGGTAAAGCTGGAATTGAAGTTAAATGTGTGAAATTTTAGGTAAAATCAACGGTTATAGAATTGTTGTGCAAGCTAGAGCAACGCAGAGTAATTTTGGAATAGCTAGAGAACAAAGGGGAGTTAAGTGTTGAAAATTTAAGGTAACCTGTGAAACTCAATTCTCTACAAGTTTGTAGAAGGAAAGAAGTTCTAAATCTGCCTGGATGTATGACTTTTAACAGATAGGAGTAAGAACAAAAGGAAAGGAAGAGATCTCGGTTGTCAGGTGCCGCTTATAAGCGGGTATCGCTGAGTAGAGAAGGCAAAGGCAGCGAGACGAGTGTCACTGGGACGCAAGAGAGCTTTCCGTCTCACAAAACTTGCTGGGTATCGCTAGGTATCACTCCTCAGGTAAAATCACGCTAGTCTCGCTCAACCTAGTGTGGCTAGTACCATGTCCTGTTGGGTAGTACCGCTAGTAATCTCGTTTGGAATGGGGGATTGTCGTTGGTAATCTCACTTATTATATTTACTTTGGGAAAAAGGGAGGCTCGATGATGAGTAATGATTAGAATTTACTTATGCATACTTAACGATCAGGTAAAGGAAAGTGTAACGTAAGGAAAAATGTTTATTTCAAGCCAGGAGGAGATTGGGAAGGCGTATAATCCACTCAAGGCCTAGGAAGAGTTGTGAGTGACACATTTCTTTCTTCAAATCGATTTTATTGAAACTGTTTTGTTCATTTTTCTGATTAAATATGACACTGTGATGAATTGTTTTGAAAAACATAATGTTTAATTTTATTGTTCGCAAGGCATGTTATATGTTTCTGAAAGTTGTCGGAAAGCATGATTATGAAATGTTATTGATTAAAGATTTGTCCTGTTTCTATGAAAGGATTTTCATATGAACTATCTAAATGTTTTAGAGGAGGCTCAGTGCTGAAGGACATGAGAAGGCACGTGAGTTTCCCTGGGACCCATTACTGAGGGACATGGAGAAGGTACTTGGGCAACCCGCCATATTCCTATGTGCATATAGAGGTTGATTTGGCTAGTGCGTCGAGTTTTGCTCTGCATCGAGCCAGGGATAATTTCGACGTTGGGTGTGTTGAGTCTTGCTCCACCCCAACTAAGGTTGTTTTCGACGTTGAGAGCATTGAGTCTTGCTCCGCCTCAACTAAAGAGAAGTATTGTATCCAAACAGATTTCTTTATGAATTGCTAAAAAATCATTTATGATTTATAAGGGCACTTAAGCACGATTTATCCAATGAATGTGAAATGATTCCATGTTTTACTCTTTCCGTTGGAATTTACTTAATCGTGATGATTTTCGAACTAAAAAAAAAATAGTTTGTTAAATTAGTCACTCACTAGGCTATTAGCTCATGTTTTCAATGTTTTCTTCCCCCCCCCCCCCCAGGTAGCAAGGACATTCCCGATGCTTAGCCTACTTTAGCTCGTCCTGCTTAAGCTTCGAGCTTCCAGAATCAGTCTATAGGTTGTTGTAGTATGTGTAAATAACTTAATACTGGTGGCATATAGATTTAATTGTATACAAGTGGGTTGAGAGAGGATAAGTTGTAAAAGTGTACTCTATTCAGGATGGATTGTTTATATTATGATCATGCGTTAGTACGACTAGATTCTATGATTTTGTATGTATGGATTGTTTATACAGGAAGGCATGTAAAATGGGACAATAGGCGTCACAAGGGGGTGATGTTTATTGTCCTCACATCTCCTTCCAGGTTGAGTAGGAAATCAGGGAAGGGGTGTGACATTCAGGCCAAGGTATTCGTTGTATTCTTTAATATAAGAACTTGCTAATTGTTTTCCTCAGTGTGACCAAGAGTCCCATAGTCTCACCTAGAGACCCAAGTCTCCTTGCAAGTTGAAGACGACCCCATTTCCCAACTTGCATTGAAGAGCCAACTAGAGCCACCCACCGTTCATACTACTGAGTCTGAGTTTGTTGAGGAGTTCTATTCGTTTACTGATGATGAGGATGCATACCCGCTGCCATGCCTAGAATAAGTATGTGAGGTTAAGTATGAGCCTGAGCTTCATCTTGAGGAGCTTCAGGTGGTAAAGTTGAGGCTACAAAGCCTCGTTCTGTTCTTCTCTCTGGCATCTTTTTTATTTTTTAATATTGCTCATCTCATCCTCATGAGTCTTAGTTTTTATTTTCTATTAAGTCAGTCAAGTCTGCATTTTATTTTCCAAAAACGAAAAATTCAAAAATATTTCTATCTTTGGCCTTGAATGCTTCAAAAGCTTGCTTCCCTTCAGCAACTTCATGGATTCAAGGAAGAAAGAGTCTGAGAAATATTACGCGCCCTGATAGGTGAATCTCGTCTATCATAACAACGTGAAACATGTTGCGACCTGGAGGCAGGCATAATTTTAAATTTCTTACTTTCTAGTTTAGTTGTTTTTATTTTTCATAGTTTAATTAGCTTTTTTTTTCTTATCTCTTACTTAGGTGTCTGAGGGTAAGGAAAAGCTTTGGAGAATTGAATCCTTTCCGTGCGCTTCATTTCTTTGGGGAGTTTCTCTGTTCCCCTTGAAGGAATTAAATCATCAGCGGAAGCGAATGATCGCCATGTGCTTATAAGTTTCTTTTGAAAAACATAAATTATAGAGAACAAAAACTTTGATAAACAACTTATAACAAGCAATTGAGAAAATTTAAGGATTAGAAGTTTCCTACCTTTGAAGACCATCTACGATGTAGGATGTCTTCTTCTCACCAAATCACGAACCAGTGAAAAAAAAACTCCAACAAGTAATACACAGGTTCTTCTTGAGACACCACCAAGAAATCTTCCTTGCTATTCTTTAGGAAGAATCAAAAGAGGAGTGGTGGGCTCTCTTTCGTTTTTGGTAAGGGGGAAAGAATGTTGAGAAGAAGAGAGAATTTGAGAGGAAATTGACAGACGGAATTCGTTGCTCAATTCCGTGCCAAATAAGTTTACCAAACTTAATCAACAACAGTAATGGCAAGTCGGGTTGAAACAAGGAGCCCTTGAATTTCACAGTTTGACGGTTTACAATTCTAGTAATCGGAGTGGGGTTTGGATGGTTGTTTGCAAAGAAATTTAAATTACATAAAATAAAATGCACAAATTAAAAGAGGTTAAAATTCAAGTGAAGAAAGCTCTAGCTTGGGTGGGACGAGATCATTCTTCGTTCAATGTTCTTATTCATTGGTTTGTCATTACTAAATTCATTATATTTGGCACCTAATCAATTCAATTGGAAATGCCAAAATTAAATTGTCCTAATTGACTAATTAGAATTAAAACAAACCGATGAAAGGCATGCAAAATTTGTATTAACTCTAATTGCATTAAGTTTTAGGGGAAAAAAAGTGGAACATTCAACTGGAAAGGCCTAGATTAAATGTCCTATTGATTTAATCCTAGGTTGATTAGAACAATGCTCGTCAACGATTAGATTTCCAAGCTAACCTAACCTATTGCTTCTACGATCGGCATACAACCAAGTGTCAGGAGTCGTAATTCAATCAAAGCAACACACCAACATCACGATTTGATCATAATACTTGTAAAATCTAATTAAATCATGCATAAAATGAATTAAGTTCAAAACCTCATAAGAACATTAGTTACAAGGAGAATCTCCAATACCCAAGTTAGAAAATGTTTACCTTAGCCTTGATACATCGAAACGAGCATCCAAGGATCGGGTTTGTACATGAAACAATGAAAAAAGAGAAGAAAAGTAGAGAGAAAGAGCGGAGAATTCGACTGGTGGCTCATCCTCTAACCTAAAACTCGAGGATACTATTTAAAGAAATGTCGGGGCGTCGCGATGCTTGGGACAGCATCGCATCGCTCATGCTAATTTCTTCTGTGCTTTAACTTCAGGGTGTCGCGGTGCTTAGGGCAGCGCCGCCACGCTGTTACTCTAAGCTAGTTGAATTCCTCTTGGGAAAAAGCGCCACATCTGCGTCTAGGCATCATCGCTGCGCCATAACTTTAGGGACATTTTGATCATTTTGGAGTTCTCTCTCCCGATTGATGTCATGGAACTCTGTTTCGATCCGTTTTAGCTCTAATCCATTGCTAATGCCCCGTTCAACCTGCTAAGTGCTCAAAACCTACAAAATAATATAATTGACAAATTAAATACCATAATGATCCCGAGTTAGGCTGAGGAAGATAACACGTTTTAAGTGCTATCAGAAATCTTTTGCGAGATTTTTCATAGAACACTTTTGCCATTTTGGGTTCCTTCTCCCTCTCCCCTTTCCCTTTCCTTTTTTATGTGAAACAAGTGTGAGGGAGAGAGGCTGAAAATAACTCCTCACTACATGGAATTATTTTAAATAATAAAATAAATATTATAATGGGCTAGTTGCAAAAATAGCAATTAGGCCCAAAATAATAAAATATATTGCACAAGGAAAAATATATTAGGGATATAACACAAAATTACTGCCAGATATCACTAATAGCAGCTACCAGTGATAGTCATATCGGTAAATGACTAAAAAGTCCACGTTCAGCTTGCCATTTCGCGCTTCTTCTTCCGATTTTCTCAAATTGACAACTATCACTGATAGCTACTATGAGTTGCTATCACTGATAGATGTTGTCAATGATGACTTTTAAATTTGAGAAATATTAGTACAAACTTGAACTAGTAACACTAGAAATATTAGCTTTCAATTTGCTATCAGTTATTAGTGCCTATTATTGATACACTTTCATCAATTGGAATCAAACTTGAAATATTGACATTTAAGGCTATCAGTGGTTATCAATAATAAGACTTTTATAAGTAGTTAAGAACTTTGAAAGGAAACTATCAACTTTCAAAGATTAACATTTAAAGCTATAAGTGATAGAAGTCTATTAATAGGAGGTTTATAAGTGACTATCATTGATATCTACTTAAGTCATATCACTGATAGCTTTGATCAGTGGTTATCACCGAGCCTTTAGCAGTGGCTATCAATGATAGACTTCAAATGGGATCGACTTCTATATCATTGATATCATCGATATATTGATATCTCCTAAGTTCTATCACCAATATCACTTATATCTTGGTTATCGGTGATAACTTTTGTCAATGATAATAAGTGATTAGAGATAACTTTACCATCAAATAACATGCTATCATTGATAGCTTCTATCACTAATAACATGCTATTAGTGATAACTTCTAGGCATCCTACTTACACTTTAGTTCGAGATTCAACTTAATTAATTAATTCCACTAAGCTTGTTATCAATGATAGACTTCTATAAGTGACTATTAACTATGGAAGAAAATCATCAAAGATTAAGCTATCAATGATGGAAAATATTAGTGGTTATTGTTGGGTTTTATGTCCTAAAACTCGTTTTTTGTAAAATTAGAACTTATTCTCAATAAAAATTGTTATCGAGATTTATTTAGTAAAATTATTATTGAATATATGAATTGCATCTATTAAATCCAATAAACTAAAGATCCTTGGTCATAATATGTATGCTTAGACTTTGTGTATAGACATAAAAAGTGGATCAAGTTTAAGTAATTAGCCAAAATGGTATATAGTACAAGGACAAGCCTAGGTACCTTGTCTTGGAACACTATGGACGCGACTCACTTTGTATTTGATACAAAGAATGTGATCCTATATCGTACATGTAGAGACATGCGAGTGGAGACATCCTATGTATGAGTTTGCATAAGACTAGATGATAAGCACTTGAAAAGTGCTTTATATTCTCTCAAATTAAGGGAGCTTTATATTAGATTTCACTTGCTTACTAGTGACTTTCAGGTTAAAACGAGGAAAATTAGAAGAAACGACTAAAAGATCAAAACCGAGCAAGAATACGGCGAAAAAGAGCTGAAAAACGCATCCTTGTTGAACGCATGATAGCATCGCGGCGCTGAAGCATAAACGCATCAGTCTGGACGCATAGTAGCATCACGGCGCCGAGATGGCGCTGCCTCGACGCATCCTTGGTAAACGCATGACAGCGTCGCGGGGCTTGGACGGCGCTGCCGCGGCGCTAAAACCTGAGAGCAAACTTTTTTTGGTTGAAATCCTAGCGCCGCGGCGCCAGCGTTACTTAAATGAAAATTTTGTATTTTAGGTTAAATTTTTGGGCGGCCAAACTCTATAAATTTGGGGGTTTCCAGCAGCCCAAGGGGGGAGAAAAATCAAGAAAAATCAAGGAACTTGCAGACCTAAAGAGATACAAAAAGGAGAGAATTAAGTGAGAGTTCAAAGAGTGAGTTAGTTGCAAGGAAGAGGAAAAGAGTTCGAGATAGTCTTGGTGCCCTTCGAAGTCCGCCGTGAGAGCCAAGGAGATCGTAACGGTGCTATCTCAATCAAGAACCTCTTTTCAGTAGAGTTTCCCTTTTCTTTACACTCTTTCTTTGCTTATTTTAAACATGTTGCTTCAAGCTATGAGTGGCTAAACTCTTTAGTTTTAGGGTTTTGATGAATTGTTTATGAATTCATGTTAATTTTGTAGGCTCATAGTTTTGTTTAAATAATTATGCTTTTCATCGTTATTGTGTTTAATTCTTGTGGATTGGCCATCTTCACATGTTAGGTTAGATGAATGATTGAGAGATTATATGTTTAACTTGATCTATAACAATGAATTGTTGTTAATCTATCACGAGAGTAGTTAGGTTGACAAAAAAAGTTGCTAAAGGTTAAATTTAATGCCATGTAATTTTGTATTGGTTTTAAGAGATTAATAATCAATCGAGTTGCATGAGAAAGGGTTGTTTTTGAGAGAAAATAACTTGGAATTAAGTTTCTAGACTTAGGCATATGAATTACAATAAAATCCATGAAATCTATAATATTGCATGATGAAATAAACAAGGATTCATTACCCTAGAACTCTCTTTGACTCTTGCGTTTCTCCCTTTGATACTTTCCTTGTTTGTTTTGTATTTTTCCCTAATTTATAATATTCAATTGCAATCCTTAAATAAAATTGATTCAATTCTAGAATAGCTAAGTAACTTAAACCTTCCCAATTGGATCTCCAGTGGAACGATACTCGGACTTAACCGTTTTATATTATAACTTGACCCGTACACTTGCGGTTAACACTAAAAGTCCACATCACCAGACCATGAAATAATCACTTTTGCTTTCCAACATCATTTACTGTTAAAACTGATTATTTCAAACTTGATGACTTAGTAAGTCGATCTTAATCCTGAGCTAACTATGAACTTCTGTCTATTTGAGATTATTTTTTAATCTACATAGGTGAGAGTGGCTTGAGAACACTGACTCAATATGTCTCCCATTTTAGTGATAAGATCATACAGATAGCTTGGGATATAGTCTTGCAAGATGGAATTCACTCCTACCTATTAGGATAGTAGATAAGTTGTTCCCTTAAGTACTGACTCTGAGACTTGAACAAGGGGTCCCACCCTCCCATTAGCCCGAGAGGGACTAGGTTTGTTGGTTGGACCACAAACCGATTGTTCATTAGAGGATCAATGGGACTTAAAGAACAAGATGTAATTACAGGGGTAAAACGGTAATTTTGACCCGTTGTAAATTATGAACAACTTGTGAAGGATCGATTTACTTATTATGGTTATATAAGGTGGACATAAATATATCTATAGTGGAAAAGTGCAACCACTGGGCTCTAGTGGAGTGACTCGGTAGTTAACGAATATTAATTAACTAGAATAAAGAGTTTAACCAGTTAATTTTAGATCGTTGGAGTTCATGATTTCTAGGTCAATTAGGTCCCCTTTTTAGTTCATGGACTAACCTTAGAACTTTATATTGAGTGAATTTGAAATGTTCGAATTAACTGTTGGAGCAAAATTTTTATGATTTGTTTGTGTAATTATGAATTAGATGAAATCTGAGAGTTAGAAATATTTAAATATGATTTAAACATTTCTAGGATGAATAGAGATTCATCGAAATGAAATTTATCGGGAAAAGTAGAAAAATAATTAATTTAATATGAAATATTAATTTAATACAATTAATTATTATTTAAATTAATTATATATTAAATTAATTATATTTAAAATTAATATTTGAAATTAATCTTGAATTAAATATTAGTTTTTGAAATTGAAATTGAAATTCCAATTTTAAGAAATTGGGAAATTCCACTATGCATGTTGATAGTAGGTGGTGTTCTTCATGCATGAGTCTTCCCTACCTAGCTCTTCCACCTCCAAATTGAGTGTGTTGTTCAACTGATTAGTTGTCTTCATGCATGCCAATTTGATTTGCATGTTTTCTTCTTTAAATAGAAAAAAGTAGTTGAAGAAATTGGTTAAGCTTGATAGCTAATTGATGAAAAAACTCTCATTCACTCAAAAACTGAAAAACAGTGTAGCTCTTTACTCCAAATTGAGCTCGTTTATGAATCCCACAATCCGTTCTAAGGCCCAAGAATAAAAAAGAAGACACTAGAGGTTGTCTACGAAGTGTTTGTGATCTGGAATTTGAAGAATCCAGCTTCAATTTTGAGCTTCAACTAGTAAGTTTTTCTTCCCTATTTTTCGGTTTAAGAACTAGCATGTTTAATCTTCAAAATGATGTAATTAGAGTGCTTTAGATCCTAATTTCTTCCATTGCTATGTTGCTAACTCCTTCAGTTATTACTGATAGACTTTCATTAGTAACTTTTGTCATGATTATCAATAATAGACTTTTATCACTAAAGACTTCTATAACTGATATCTACCTAAGTTCGATATCACCGTTATATAAATATAATTGATATCAACCTAAGTTCTACCACTAATATCATTGATAATTGATATTACCGATACACAAATATTTAGTGAATTCTTTTCTAACATTTAAAAACATGAGTGATAGAAAATAAATTCTTCAATCAATGATAGAATTCTTTCAGTAACCAAGTTATAAAGTTACTAATAGATTCTATAAGTTTTAGACTTTTAGTTTTATCTTGAGTATTTATTAATAATTTAGTATACATTAGTTGATAAAAGTGTACAAGTCACAAACTTTTATCGCTGATTGAATTAGTTTGTCAGTGATAGAAGCCTATCATTCGACTATAATAAACTTAGTCTATTAGTGATATCCTAACCTATCAGTGATAGAAGTTTATTAGTAATAGATTTCATACTTTTAAGGTTCCATTAGAAGAAAAAAAATTATTAGCCCGTTTGATAACGTTCTCATTTCTCATTTTTGAGAAATAAACTTGTTTAATAACTATACTCGTTTCTTATTTCTAACTTTTAAGAAATGTTTCTAACAATTGGGCAAATTTAAGGTCTAAAAAGATTAGTTTCTTTCAAATCCATTTCCATTTGCTATTTATATTTTACATTTTGTTATAATAATCAAACTTGATGATTGACTTGGTGTTAAGTCACTTATGAATTGTGCACTTTCAAATCCTAGGTTTGAAACTCGACCTTGTAAATTCTTTAAGAAGAAAATATAAGGAGATTGGAGAGACGGAACCAAAAGTTGGAAAAAGACAAGACAAGGGAGTGCAAAATTGGAAATCACAAAAATTTAAAAGTTGACTAGTCTTCATTTGTCATATTTACATTTTCCCCTTATTTTGCTTTTTATTACTATTATAATTATAATCTATATTAAATCATATTTAATATAATAAAATTAATTAATTAACAATTAATTAATAAATAAATTAAATATCTCATATTTAATTTAAATTTGAATCATATTCAAATAACTCTCTCTCACATAATCTATAGTTTTAATATGAATCATTCATATAATTAATATTTAAATCTTATATAAATATTCATCTCTCCTATAATATAAAATATAAATTTTGAATCTCATTTAAAATAACTTTGTATTATAATATATCTATATACATTATACTAATTGTATCATATACAATTAACTTCCTTATTAATTTAAACATTTCAAATTAAACCAAAATGTTTGATTCTTATACAAAGCCTTAATGAGCTAGCAAAGGGATCTTATGGACCTATAGATTTAGAAGCTCCAATGATATGAGATTAATCAATTAAACTCTTTAACTAGATTAATCAATACTCATTAATTGTAGGTCATCCCATTAAAAACTTACAACTGCACTCTTCGCACTATAGATATATTTCTATATCTACATAATTACCTATCAACAATAAGTCGACCCTTCACAAATTACTCATAACTATAGTTTGGTCAAATTACCGTTTTACCACTATAGTTATATTTAACTCCTTAAGTACCACTAATCCCTCTAATGAACAAGTTATTTATAGTCCAACTATAAACTAACCCCTCTCGGGCCAGTGAGAGGGTGAGACGTCATTGTTCAAGACTTAGATTCAGTTCTTAAAGGAGTAGTTTATATACTTACCCTAAACAGGGAAGGAGTGAATTCCATCTTGTGAAGATATGTTCCCAACTCCCTGTTCAGACAAATCCCCAAAATGATAGGCATATTGAGTCGGGGATCTGGTCACTATCACCCATACAAATCAAAGGATTGCTCTCATAGACAGGAGTTCATAACCCACTCAAGATTTAAATCGAGTTACCTATAGTCATCCTATGAAATGTTAATTTCTACAATTAACAGTGTTACAAAGAGAAATTAAACATTTTGCGGTCCGGTCTTATACAAACTCTTTGCATAGGATACCCCCACTCACATGTCTCCACAGGAACAATTAGGATCAAATCGTTTGTAATACTTTACAACTTTTTGTAACAATTATAAAGTGGGTTGTATACTATAGACCTTTTGGTTATTACTTAAACATGATCCAATCTTGTCTATCAACTACATACATGTTTAAGTTTATATAAAATAACTATGGAATCTTAGTTTATTGGAATGAGTTAATGCATATGATAGATAAAATAACTACTTATTTTATTCAATAAATAAAATGTATTTACAATTTACAATGTACAAAACTACAAAACCCAAGAGATTTAGGATACACAAATCCCAACACAAGTCTTATAATTAAGCAAACATATTATAGATGCATGATTGTGTGTTTATGCCTTGCTCGGGACGATCAAGAATTTAGTTGGGGGTGTTTGATACCACCATAAAAGTGTTATTTTTCCTAGCTTAATTCGTGCTTGTTTGTGGATTTTATGTGTTTATAATGTCATTTTATAGGTATTGAGCAAGAAAGAGGTAGAATGGACCACCAGAGTCGAAACGGGACAAAAACGAACCAAAATAGAGCTCTGAAGCATCAACCATAAACAGAGGGAAGAAAAATGATCAAAATAACCATGTGGAGCATCGCCACCCTGTGCCCAACGCCATGATCTACGCTTTCAACCTAAGAGCAAAATTCCTTAGAGCGTGCGACGCTCGGGAGATTGACGTAGTGGCTAGGCACATGCACGCGTGAGTGCAACGTACAATGTCGCTACGCCCGAGGCAGGCGCTATAACTTCTACCTAAAGCTAATAACACTCTCACCGAGCGCAAGGACACTCTCCCATCGATATAAATTGATTTTTTTTTTTCAGATTTTAGGTTAATTTTTAACAACTTTCTCTAGGATTTTCAGCCCCTAGCCTAATTTTCTCTTCTCCTCTTCTCTTTCCCTCTGCATTTCTTCATTATTTGGTGTATTTGATGATAGTAAAGCTTATCTTGGACCGATCTCATGTCTAAGGTGAGTTGTCAGCTTAAGTCTAGGTGAAACCCATTGATCAATTGTGATGATTTTTGTTTTTAATTCATATTTCTCTTTGATCTTCTGTGGTTCTTTAATGTATTTGAATATCTATGCTTAGATGTGTGATAGGCTTGATCAACCATCATTCATTCTTTGATTTCTAGAGATTAGGAATGCTTTAATGTGTTTTTAGTATTAAAGAGGGCAAGTTGGTAAAGCATGCTTTGGGTGTGAAATTAGGTTGTGTATCTTTTCACAAACATTACAGGATTAGCTAGTTTCAAGAACACAATTGATTAGTAACTTTGGGCTATCTAAGTTATTAATAGTCATAGTTGAACCTATTCAGCTTAACGCGATTGTTTTCTTGTTATGGACGATTGATAACTTGTAGAAATACAAGTTATTATATTCACTATTTGAAATAATTAGAGTAACTTTAGGGCTAAACACATGATTTTGGCAGTTGAACTATGTAATATGTATTATCATGCGTTGGCACCATTTACAAAAGAATATACTTGAGAAAATATGAACTTTTATGTTCTTAACGCAAGATTAAGTAGAAAATAAGCATAAATAACCCAAGTATCAGAGAGGAAGCTGCTGCGAGAACAAAAGAAGTGAAAACCCATGCGTCAAGCCTAAGCATCAAGACCGTGCGTTGAGAAGAAAAAGCAGATATAGATGTCTGGGCAATAGCTGTCATGTCAATATGCAAAAGGATTACAAGTTATCAGATCATGGCATAACCAATGGCTGACGATGTGAAAATTCTGTGTAGCAGGGCATGAAATTTAATGCAAAGGTGTCAAGGTCATCATGAGTTCACCTTTTCGACACCTAATAGCCCAAAGCTTCTCAATTCAAAGGAGGGGAGAAAGGAGTTCAAGAGGCGAAAGCTCTGCACAAATTCTCCCTCACCATAACCAGTCTCCATTTAAAGCTCTTCTATGAGAAGATTCTGAGAATTTTCAGAGTCATTTCCTAATGAGTGAGAACCTTCATCCTATGCCATTTATGTATCAGATAGCAACCATTTCAAGCCTCCATGAAGCAAGATATTGCCAGTGGCGACTTGACGTCTTCCATTTTTGTTCTTTCTTCATTTCCCTCCTTACTTATGCTTTGTTAATGACATTCGAGAGAATGGTTTATTTACTTAATATAAGTTCAATTGACGATTATCTTCCATTCATTTCCATATTAAATACTTTACACCATGTTGCTTGTATGTTGAATGAGTAGATGTTAGAAGCTAGTTTTTCTTAAGCAATATTAAATATGTTTACATCTTGATTAATGTATATCATTAGCTTGCATAGATTTTTCTGACAAACAAATTTAACAAGCATGATTGTCTAGCTTGAGAGAGTAGATGGTTAATCTTTAGCATTTATCAAGACTAGATGAGTTTCAGAGATGTAGTTCATCTTTTGCCAATGCAAACTTACCATGTGTCTTAGAGATATGATTAATGTGGCGTCGAAACATCGAAAGATGGATTCTCAAACCAAAAGTTCGTAGGTATGTAAATATACTTAGATATGTTTAAGTAACGACTAGCTCCTGCGTTAACTCTATTATATCACATGGTTTCATCATCATTCTCAACACATGCTATCTAACTGTAAATGACATTTGACTAACATTCTCCACATCCACCTCACCATGTTAATTGTAGGAAATTTTATTCATTCTTTATGTATAGTTTTAGACGCATAAACCCCTTGAACATAATACTTATATAGTCACTGCATAGATTATGCATCTAGTCTCAACACCTAATTTATCACAAATCCCTCTGTTCGACCTAGACTCACCAGGAAACCTATAGAAACTTACAGTTGGGTTTTTATAGGAAAACTTGCTGATTAATGAACATACTTGAGTAATTCTCGACACATACTTTGTACTAAAATTATAACACCCACTTTACAACGATATCAAACCCAAACAACTAAACAATTAGTCTAAGTAAATGTGAGATTTCAACGCCCGCTATCGAACCCAATTAATCAAGCATTTTTTTTAATTAAGTGATTAATTAATAATTAGGGCACTTGGCTTAGGCTATCCGGGCAAGTTGGCTAAGCATGTTAAATCGAGAGGATAATTTTGTGTAATCCTATGATCAATCAAACATCTAGTGGATCCTAAATCCTAAGCTAGTTTAGTATTCTTGCAATTTAAATTCTACAATTTATGTTCCCTCACTCTATCAAATCAAAAACCCTCATTTTTACTACTTTTTATAGACCAATTTAGCTTAGAGAGATCATATCTAAGACTCCCTATGGTTCAACCCTGGACTTGTCGCTTGTGCTACTCAATAGTATAAGTAGTTAGTTCAGTGTATTATAAAATTTATTTGATTGTCAAAGAGAGGTTTACGATGCCCATTCTTTGGACACATCAAACATGCCGTAGAATATTTGTTGCACCAGTGATTTATATAAATAGATACATTACACACCGCAAAGGGCTTGAATCTTCTTAAATAGAGAGAGATATTCCCACCTCAATTTAATTGTGTCTACGTGTTTGTTTCTCAATATTTACTCTATTTTCCTCCGTTCTTCGTAATTCTCCCAACAAATTTAAGGAGATTCAAAGATGAATCTACTATTGGGAAACCAAATGAGAATGTTGGAGATTTCAACGAGTCATTTCGATTTAAGGGAGCACACTTTAAGAGACTGAAGGAAAAAGTGTTATTCAAACTTCATCTTTTAAATGTGGCTTATTGACAACTATTTTTATTACGAAAATATGGCTTGTGTTGTATGGTTAATTTGATGTGTTATGTTCATATTTACACAAGTTATATCACTTATTACATCAATTCAAGTATAGATCAATATAATACCAAGTCGTACTTGGAGTATTCCAAGGTTCAATTCCATAGGGATACTTGATGTTTCAAAAATGCTAAATCTATTTCACAAAGTTTCCTTCAATGTTGCATTAAAAAGTGATTTACAAATAGTTGTGGTTTGAGTGTTTTAATTTTACAACTTCATAAACAATAAACAAAATAAATCAAACTTAAGAATGGCAAGATAAAAAGGTTGCTAAAAATGATGTGAGTATCAATTAAACAAATGCAGAGACTTGACTATTAGACTCTGTATACCTTCACAAGTACAACATTAATTGGAATATTCTTTAAGTCACAATGTGTTCTTTAAGTGATAAGACCTACTATTCCCATCTCTTGATGCAGTATAGAACATGGAATTAGTTGGAGGTGATATGTGCTAATTCAATGCGTTTACCACCATTTTCTCTATAGTCTCCGAGTGTCTATATTATCCCAAATAAAGACTAATGTTTCACGTCTGCACTGTTAGTTAATAAAAACCCGTGTATTATTTATACATTCTCAGTTTCCTTAAATATTTTTACACATTTACTTTTTCCAAAGATTCATGTGCTACAATTTTACCATGATTGGCCAGATGGAGAAAAACACTTTCTCAATTAAAGAATTTTTAAAGCAAAAACATGCGCATTGAGTTTAAAGATATATTTGATTAATACTGGTAACTACTATAGCATAAGGATTCTAGTCAAGCTTTACATTAGAGAATTAGCCACAAATGGTCATAATGAAAATAACTTCAACAAACAGACTATTAAAAAAAAAAATAGAGAAAACTAGATGTACAACATATGCAAATGTTGTAGCTTTAAATTTCGATCAGGAGATCGTTCGACGATCTCCATGGGTTTTCTCGAATTATCTTGCCTTTGAGAACTTCTGGACCTCTCGTTCATGTCTCCCCTCCTTCCTTTTTTCTATCTCCCTTTTTGGAAAAGAACTTGGGTCCTTTTATAGAAAAAATATGGGACCCACTTGTTGGTGACCAATAAGGCCAATGAAAATTGATGCAAAAGATTTTACTAAACTAATGTGACAAGATTTTCAAGATAATGTTGGTTCGATGGATGAGGACATCTTTTTATGTTGCGACATTACAATTTTATTTCAATGCTATAGCTTGGCGGTGATTTGACAGCTACATGAGCTTCTCCTGCCTTTTACTAATGTAACATGTTCTGAGGATAGACTGACATTGCAGGGTAATGATTATCAATTTTTCAATTCAAGTCATAAGGACAACGTTGCAGCTTCTAACTTTCCAATGCTACAACATTGGTGCTCCCTCTATGTCTTTTCAACAAGTGGTTAATGTGACCCTCTTATCTTGATTAGTTGCTTAGGCAGCGTGTTAGGATAAAGTGGGCCCATATGTGGGTTCAAAGTAGGAGTACACCACACCTTTACTGGAGCTTCGCTACAACATCAATTCCTACAATTTACACATTCAATACCTTCAACATGATTTTGTATGGATTTTTACAGCATTCTTTCAAACAAAAACCTTGCATTTGTTTTTGTTATATATATATATATATATATATATATATATATATATTTTATGGAATTTAAATACTTATTTATCTCAAAGCATGTTGTAGCATAATAAAGATTTGTAATCTAAGGTCATTAAAAGCTTGCTTTCGTAAGAAATGAAACCCCCAAAATTAAATTGTTCGTTGTCCTCAAGTAACACTCTTTACTTACCACACAACATAGCTTTTACCACAACATGCATTTACCCTTTAGATTTCATTTTGTTAAGCTCCTCTTTGGCCACAACTTTTTGCATGTTATGCTTCATGGCTAGTCATATATTTCTACAATCTCTCTTCCTTGTAAAGCGTCACCCTTAGTCCAAGGAGTGCTAAAACATTCCTAAGCTATGGTGGCTTATATCTTTCCTTTTGACTCTTTTTCTCCTTCAACATTCTTTTTATTTTGATGATGTTGCAATGGAAATTTTTCTTTTCGGTGATCGCACCTACGTTTTGGTTTGATATCATTGGTGATGACAATCATCCAACTACGAGCACTACACCTAGAAAGAGAAACACTTTTGCACAATCTCACTATCCTTCATGCTTTTGCTACGAAAGGATAAAGGAGCATTTTTTCATCGTATCATCAATAATTTTTCAAAAACAATCCTTAGCATCACCCTCACCTTTGTTTCAGCTTGCCCCCACGAGTTACTTGTAAACATTTGACTATAAGCAAGAGTCATACTTAAGGCAAATACTCGCTTTCCAAGCTAACTGCTTCGCGCAAAAGAAAACACATGTTACTTGTTTGCTTCTAGCTACTTTAGCTAACTCATCAAAAGGAGGAGTGCTATTTTATTTTTTTTTATTTTTTTTATTTTTCTTTTGAGCTTAAAGGAGACATCGAAAAATATATTCACCCCAAGCTTAAAGGACTGCATTCTCCTCATTGGGAGTGGTGCCACTATGTTATAGCATAGTGTAAAGGAAACTGTTGTGGCATACCAACTAATGAAATGCATCTAAAATGTGCATTATTTGCCCTTGATTTAGGATAGTTTGTAAGTTGATTTTATAATATTTGATGGTGTTTGCTGGTGATTTTAGGGGTTTTTTCGTGATCGAGATTCAATGTCAAAATAAGCCAAAAATCAAAAGACAAAAGATCGCCCTAAGATGTCAAAATCGAGTAAAAGATCAAAAGACAAGAAGAAAAGAGAAGAAAAACATGAAGCTGCTGAAAATAGGGCAGCCCATGACGCTTGCACGACACTACCTTGGCATTGAAGACCCGAGAGTTAGGTTTTTGGAGAAGTTGGAGCATCGTCTAGAGTGCCTAGGCATTACACAAGTAGCGTTGCGGGGCTCTGATTAGGAAGTAGAGTGTCGCGGCCCTCTAAGATAGCACCCCTCTAACAGTTTATTTTAGCAAAAAATAAACTAGTTTTGGAAATCATTTCCTATATATCCCCCTAGGGTTATATCTGGCAAATTATCACATTACACCATGAAATTCTAGAGTTTTATAGAGTGTTTTAGCCTAGTTTTAGAGGGTGAAAGTTTGAGGTCCGTTGGAGTCTATTCGAGATCCTAAGGTGTGAATTAAGGCAAGATTGACAAACTTCAATGACAGAGATTGCTTTGATAATAGTTTTTCTACATTTCCATTACTTTCCTTTACTATTTATGGTTGTTATAATGTATGAATATATGTTTGTAGCGTCGATGCATGATTAAATGGTTAGTTTTAGGGTGTTGATGAACTCATATATGGATTTATGTTAATGCACTAGTTTTTACTATGGATGTCGTGTTCTTGATTACTTTTCAATATTATTATGTTTTATCTCATCAATTGATCATAGATGAATGTTAGTTTGAATGTTCAATTAGAAAGATTGCATGTTTAACCGAATCTCTAACATTGAATCATTGGCTAACCTATAATGCGAAAATAGTTAGTGAAAGTTGATTATGACTAAACTTAATGTCATGTTTCTTAATTTGGTTTCAAATGATTAGTGATCAATTAGGTTTGCATGAGAAAAGATAGTTATTGGAAGATAATAATCTAAAATTTAGTTTCTAGACTTAAGTATATCATTAACATAATGATCCATAGGAAGTCTTTGCATGACTTAATGAAGTAATTGAGGATTTCACCACCCTTGGATACCTTTATCTCTTGAATTTCATCCATCAATTTACTTTGCTTTATTTAGCTAACCATTCAAAAATTATAATCACAAGACCAATCCTTAGATATAAAATCAAGAAGGCTTTAGATTAGCTAAGTATAATTCAAGAATTTGATCCTCAGTGGAATGATACTCGATCCTTGGACCGTTTTACTATAGCTTAACTAGTGTGCTTGTGGTTATCACATCAAGTTTTTGGCACCGTTGTTGGGGATCAAAGTAACAGATTTGCTTAATATTCGAAAAGTTAGATAGATCTTATGATGGATAAATGAGCATGTAGCAGAAGTTAATTTGATTAATTTTCACTCTAAGATGCTCAATTTAGAGGATTAAACATGCAATTAAGAAGAAAAACCAAAGTTTCAAGAACACTTACCCTTGAAGCTCCAAATTCTCCTTCAATTCTTGATGAATTTCAGCACCACTTGGTTGTAGACCACCATAAGAGTCTTCTCTACTATTCTCTAGGCTTAGATTGAATGGTGGGATCCAAATTTGTGGTGGATTTGAGAAAGAATGAAGGTTGGGAAAAAGATGAACAATGGATAGAATTGTGCAAAATTAACCCTTAATTTCACAAAATTCTTAACCATTTTTATGTCAAAATCATCTCTATTTATTAAAGAATAATATGCAATCCAATTACATTCAAATTTGACAACACAAAATAGTTAATTTGTTGGTCAATTGTGAAGAATACAACCAAGCTCTTAGCTTAGTTAGTGGGAAAATCCAATCTTCAAAAATAAATTTTAAAATCAATTTTCAATGAATTTCCAAAATTGAATTAAAATTGATTTTAATTTAAAAAATATAATTAAATAATTAAATAAAAAATAATTTAATATTTAATTAATTAAATATTATTTTAATATTAAATAATAAAATAATATTATTTTCCCACTTGTCCCGATTTTTCTAGAAAAAAACCGATATGAATCCCTATTTATATGATTAATATTTAAATTATATTTAAATATTATAATTAACTCTATTTGTACGTTTAATTCGTAATTAAACGTTGATATATCGTATATATCTGACTTTCATTCCTTAAGCCAAGATTTGAACGATTCAAACTTATTCACCACATTATCTAAGATTTTAGTCCATTTATGAGCTAGTAGAGGGACCTAATGGACCTACAGATCATGAGCTCCAACTATCCGAGATTAACCGGCCAAACTCTTTAACCTAGTTAACCAACATTCGTTAACTAACGAGACACTCCACTAAAGCCCGTAGCTGCACTCTCCTCACTATAGATATATTTGTGTCCATTTGATATAACCGTCATCGATAAGTCAATTCTTCACAGGTTGTTCATAACTTCAGCTAGGTCAAATACTGATATACCTCTGAGTTACATTTTTTCTCCTTAAGTACCATTTTCCCTCTAATGAACAATTGATTTAGGATCTAATCACTAAATCCATTCCCTCTCAGGCCAGTGAGAGGATGGGGCCCCTTGTTCAAGTCCTAGGAACAACACTTAAGAGAACAAGCTCTCTTCTATCCCTAAGTTGGGTATGAGTGAATTTCGTATTGCAAATTCTATGTTCCCAACTATCTACCCGGTCTTATCCCTGAAATGGGAGGAATGTTGAGCAGTGCTATTGAGCTTACTCTTACCTATGTAGATCAAGGGATAATTCTGAATAAACAGGAGTTCATAGATAGCTCAAGATTCAGATCAAGTTATCAAGGTCATCGATAAGTGAAATTAATCAGTGTTAATCGTAAACGGTGTTAATACGTAACAGTAATTATTTCAAGGTTAGTCTTACACAATCTCATTATGTAGAATACCCCCGCTCACATGTTTCTACATGAGCAAATCAGAATCACTTCATTTATGACACTTTACAACATTTGTAACAATCATGAAGCGGGTCGTATTTAATAGTGTCTCCAGGAAGAGGTACCCAACCTGATCCATGTACTATAGACTATTGAGGCTACTTACTCGAACTTGATCCTGTTTATGTCTCCACATAAAGTCCAAGTACTCATGATAGTAGCCAAGGGTTCGTAGTTTAATTGGATTTAGAGTTGATAAATAATTAATTCACTTGAATAACTTCATATGTACTAAAAATCACCTATTTACAAAAACTACGAGTTTTAGGACATACAACCCAACATCTTAATCTAAGGTGTATTTTATTTTATTTTTTATTTTGTGGAGGTATGGTGGTGCATGCCACGTACCAATGTGACTAATCTTTTGCCTCTTGATTTAGAAATTGAAAGAACCTTTAAACAAAGTCTCAAGGATAACAAGGAAAAATCCAAAGAGATAGCAGAGGAGCACCGAAAGGCTATAAGGGAATAATTTCATCCCATCTTACCCAGAACTCAACCCGAAATTGCCAACGCTCCCATGAATGTCAGTAATTTTGAATTGAAAGTTGATTTGATTCAAATGGCTAAAGACATAGCCTTTAGAGGACGTCGCATTGTTGACCCTCACAAACATGTTTGGTCCTCCATCGAGATTTGTGGAACGGTAAAGATTAATAAAGTCACGAATTATCCTATTAGGCTGAGATTATTTCCTTTCCCTTTGCAAGACTGTGCCAAGGATTGGTTGAAGACCATTCACTCTGAATGTATTACTACTTGGGATGACTTGGGTTAAGTGTCACACCTCCTCCCAGGTACTCTTTTACCCTAGGAGAAAGTGTGACGACAGCAGACACCGACCCTCTTACGGCATCCACTTTCAACCTTATACCTTGACCAAACACCTAATAAGCAGATCTACAATAATTGAACATCAAACTTTAACCAGGGTTAGGCTATTATAAAAATGTTGATTTACATTCAAACCCTTTTAATTACATAAGTTCACTAATCACCGCCCTTAACCCTCTATATGTACAACACAAGTTTAAGGTCAACTATTTACAATGCTCTAAATTCATAGACACTGATGGTGTAGGCCCATACGAGTTGTTTTGTAGGCTAAGCACCCCGGACTCACTCGCTACCTGGAAAACAAAAAAACAGGGAAAATGTGAGCTAGATTGCCCAATGAGTGACTTATTTAGTAAAAACCTTCCTTTAATTCAGAAACTAATCAAAACCGTAATCAATTTATGACAATAAGTAAATAACATCAATTCATTCCCATATCCAAGCAAAACATGCTCAAGTAGCGTTGTCTTACCATACATGTTTTTTTCCGAAAAGAAACATGAAAATTCAATATATTTCAAAAACATTTTCCTTAGTTGAGGTGGAGCGCAGCTCAACGCTACTCAACGTCGAAAACATCCTTAGTTAGGGTGGAGTAATCTCGACACACCCAATGTTGAATATCCTTAGCTGTGAGGAGTAATCTCAACACAAAAGCATCTATCATACCTCTATGTGCACATAGATATCATATCCTGGGTTACCCAAATACCTTCTCAAGTCCTTCAATATCGGGTCCCATATACGAGATTTAGGTCATCCACATGCCTTTTCCAAGTCCTTCAGCATTGGAAGCCATTTCTATATCCCAGCTACCCACATGCCTTCTCCGAGTCCTTCAGCATTGGGAGCATTTTCTAAACATAATTCAAAACAACATGTTTTGAAAATAACATAATAAAAATTCACGAGTTTATAACATCTCAGACTTTCACAAATTTCTTAACAACCATCATGGTTACGTAAAATCATAAATTAACAAATAGCATTCCTTTCGTAAAACTCGGTTACCAACTAGCATGCTTTAAATATTTCCAATGCAAAACCATAATATACATTTACATGGAAACACATGCTTCCTTAAAGCAAATAATCATCATAGCATATTTAAAACCCATGAAAAGCATAAACATAAGAACATGGTTCCAAGCAACGGTAAATAGCATGAAAAGTTTGTATAAAGTATGTTTATTTTGAATAAAATTGTCACTCACTACTTGTCCTGGGCCCTTAAAGGGTTATATGCCTTTCCTAGCTCATCTCAGCCTGAAATGGTTTAATTTCCTTTGTTAGATTCCATAGAATTCTCATTAAAGTGTAGCAAATATGTCTTAAGCATTAAGATAAAGCTCACTAGCGAGATCAACTACTAACAAAATTATAGAACTAGCAAGACTTGTCCAAACGAGCGAGATATACACTAGCGAGACTAGCAAGACTAGGCAAAAATCAGCGAGATATGCACTAGCGAGACTAGGCAAAACCAACGAGATTTACTTAACCAGCGAGACTATCGAGAGTAGCGAGAGTAGCGAGAGTAGCGAGACTTAGCGAGAGTTGTGAGACAAAAAGCAACCAGAGACACTGTCTCGCTGCTCACCCTTATGCCTTCAATGCCGCTGCTTTTTCTAGCGAAACCCGTCTCCCACAACTTCGATCTTCGCTTCTAACTGCTACAAATAGCATTTCTAGCCTTAATTAGCATTTCCTTCCTTCTACAACCTTGTAGAGAAATGTTTTTCCTAACTTACCTCAAACTTTCAGGGTCTAACTCTCCTTCATTCAACAGATATTCTAATTTTAATTCGACCTATTTAAGATCACTAGAGGAATCTGCATCAGTCATTCCACCCATAATTAAACATGTTTCTCTTTACATTAAGCTCAACCATCCTTCACAAAAGTTGTTAAGAATTTAATTAACTCACTAACCTCAAATTTTTGGCTTCAAACTCAATCTCTTCAGCTCGCTATTCTCCAAACACCAGACTTTGCTCAGATTGCGCGAACAACAGACCCATTCTCATTTTCAGCTTCACTTTCACCACGATTTCTTCCTGAATTCCACACCAATTTCCCTGATCATCTTCTTCTTTCTCCCCTCGATGCTCAACTGAAGTTTAAGTTGGTCAAATGTTTTGAAGATGAGAATCTCGGCACTAACTCAAATTAAATGCACAATACATCGACTTCCTACTCCCACTTTCTTTTCCTTTTCTTTTTCTTTTTTTTTTCTCCTTTTCTTTTTCCTTCCTTTCCTTCCTTCCACTTCTTTCTTCTTCTCTTTCTTTTCTCCTTTCTTTTCTTCTTTAAATCTTCATTATTAATAATTATGCAATAGTTGTAATAACACAAAATCCATAATAATATCTCTTCACCTTGGTTCAACAAGTGACACTCTTCTTAAGTGAAAACAAATAAGTCCACAATGATCTTACGTACTTAAGTTTAGTAATTAAAAATGAAAGTAGGGTTTACAATTTACCACCTCCTTACAAGAATTTCATCCTCAAAATTCAGCGGACGGCTAACTCCTAGGAAATAGATGTGGATACTTCTTTATCATTTTCTCCTTGGTTTCCCAAGTAACTTCCTCAACACCGTGATTCCTCCAAAGAACCTTGACCAACAGACCTTGGTTCTCAGAACTTGTTCCTTCTTGTCCAACACTCGAATCGGTTCTTCTTCATAACTGAAATCTTTCTTTAGTTCAATAGATTGCACCTCAAGTACATAAGTACGGTCAGAGATATATTTCCTTAAAACTAAGACGTGGAATACGTTATGAATCTTGGACATCTCCGTTGGTAAGGCCAACTTGTATGTTGCTGGTCCAACCCTTTCCAAGATCTCGAGAGGTCTAATATACCTTGGACTCAACTTCCCATTCCTACCAAATCTCAGAACTCCTTTCCACAGTGATAACTTTAGGAATACCCTATCATCAACCTCAAACTCGAGATCTCTCCTCCTATTATCAACATAACTTTTCTGTCATAATCTGAACAATTTCTGGTCCAACCACTTTCCTTTCTCCAACTTCTCCCAGCCTACTGGTGTTCTGCATAGTTACCATATAATGCTTCGTACGGAGCCATACCTATACTTGTCTGGTAGCTGTTATTGTAAGCAAATTCCACTAAAGACAAATGTACATCCCATGTCACACCCTACTTTTTTAAGAAAACAATGCATTGAAGAGTCTATGAAGAAATGAGGTAAAAGACCATGTTGGACGCATGGTTAGGACTAGGTAACGCATGCAAAAGGGTGGACGTATGGAAGTAAACTGAGAATGGTAAGAAGGGAAACGAATAAGCAAGAAAGGAATAAAGTTATGTTATGAAGTGTTGAAGAGGTTTAAGTCTCGGAAAGATAGAATGCAAGAGCAAATTGAGTAACGCATAAGACCTATAGCAAGGAATGTTTACAAGTGTTGGAGAAGGTTGTGAAGTAAACATAAAAACTGGTGCATGTGGTGGACACATGCTAATCTATCCTTAAGAGAAGTAGGTTAGTGCAAGGAAAAGGTTAAAAGAATAACCTTGGAAGTAATCAAGGAATGTCTAAGGATAGTGCATCAGGATCAACGCATAGAGGAAAAACTTGAGAAGGAGTTGTTATGGACATAAGAAAGAAGTTGGACGCATGGTATGATGCAATGAGGTACAAACGCATAGTACTGCGCGTTTGTCATTAACGCCTAGTGGCATTGTGTAAACATTGGTTTATAAGAGTGCGGCTATGCATTGAAGGTGATCTCAAATGGTTGTTGTGAGCTGAAGTGGTCGCGTGTTGAGATCTCTATGCGTTAAAGACAGAGTTATCTCTACGCGTCAAAGAGTAGTATAATTGGCTGAGAGTTAGAAGAGTGAGTAGTGAAGCTCAAACTTTAAAGGAAATTCAAAAAAATGCATGAGGGTGTTGTGTTGAATGAATGGTTATCTATTGGAAAATGTTGGACGCATAAGATAAGCTTATAAAGGCCAGGTGGCTTTGTGTAGATTTGACACCTTATCAGTAGGAGGTGTTAAAGGTATGTTAAGTGTTTCATGCAAGGTGACACTTGGACTAATGCATGGTTAATTAAGCATGCAGTGTGACATGTGACAAACAAGTGGCAAAAAGAGAGGAAAAGGTGGATGGCAAGCTCCCTATAAATAGAACTTTGAGGGAAAAGGAGCGACTGATGACTCTAAAAGAAGAAATCTGGAGAGAAAAAGAGAAGAAGAAGGCAGCAAGAAAGTCCGTAGTAGGAGTATGCGACCAAGAAAGAAGGTATATGACAACTTAGCTATTTTATGTAAAGAAGTTGTCTTGCGTTAAAAGGGGTCGGCCTTGCATTGAGGATAAACGTAGTGCCCAAGGAGAACGCGGCGTCCAAAGTTAGATGATGCGTTCATGATGGACCTTGCGTCCAAGAGAGGGCGACAAATCCGAAGGGGAAGTAAGAAGAGTTGGGATGCACTTTGTGGAAATAATCAGCCTTGCGTTACCAACTTTGGTTGAAGGGCAGGGATGCGTTCAACCGAGCTGACAGAGGAAAGTGGAGCCTTGCGTTTAGAACACTGCATTCAGAAAGCTCGGGAAGAGGAAATAGAGGAAAGGAAGAAGAAGGATTCTTTGGCAAGTACAGGTGAGTAACACCTGCGTTTTACAAAATATAAATGAGTTCTTTATGAATATAATTCTATGGATTTTGAATAAAATAATGCATGCGTTTTCATATATATAAAGCATACGAATATGAGATTTATAGAGACATGAGCATGCGTTTAGTGACATGAGCATGCGTTTTACTTGTAAACTATGAGAATGCTGGATACTTGTTATGAGTTATAAAACCGCATGGTGATTTATGTTATTGGTTCTCATGAATTTTCTGAAAAGCATGATATTATATGATTTCAAGAAAGATTTGAAAATAAACTTTATGAAAAGCATGCGGTTTATATTAAAACTGGAAGTTGAACTTAGCATGCTGAAGAGGTGAGATTTGGAAACGGTTAATTCATGGGTTATAGATATAATGTTCCAAAATATGTATTGTGTTATATTAAACTAGAAAAGGCACCCGAGGCTCAGGGACTTGGAGAAGGCCAAAGGGTAGCCGTTATATTATAAAAGTACCCAATGCTCAAGGACTGGTAGAAGGCGTATGGGTAACCTGGATATAGAAATGGGACCCCAATGCTCAGGGACTCGTAGAAGGCATTGAGGGCAGCCCGGGTTTTAGTACCTATGTGCACATAGAGGTATGTACGACACTGATGTGTTGAGATTACTTCACTCAGCTAAGGAAAAATCGACGTTGAGGAGCGTTGAGCATTGCTCCGCCTCAACTAGGGAAAAAGTATTTTATAAGAATGAGATTTTTGAGTATGTATCCTGAAACAGGCAAGCATATTTTCAAAATGGTATTGGAGTATAGTTTAATATGACTTGAAGTGTTATGTTTTATGCGAGTTTGACCAGTTTTACATTTAAAATATATTGTTATCAGAAAACCGTTACTCACTGAGCCGTTAGCTCATTCTTTTAAATGTTTTCCATTTTCAGGTAGCATGACAGTTCCCGTTGCTGATCGAAGTCGAGGTTTGTCAAGAGCATGTGGATGGTGAGGTTGACAATGGGTTACGTGATAGGGTAGTCGGTAACTGCTGTCTTCACATCTCTTTTCGGGTTATGGAGGATAATCCGGGAAGGGGTGTGACATCCCAGCTACCCTTGAATTGCAAAACATAGGCTCAAAGCATATCTTCTAAAGTATGGTTTATCCTTTCTAAGTGTCCATCAGTCTGAGGATGGAAAGCAGTACTGAATTACAACTTGGTTCCTAAAGCCTGTTGCAAATTCATCCAGAATTTAGAAGTAAACCTAGGATCCCTATCCGATACAATTGCTACTAGAAATCCGTACTGACTTACAATCTTATCCACATACATCTACGCCAACCTATCCAATGTATAAGTTGTCTTAACTAGTAAGAAACTGCTATCGTAATCAGTCTATCCATAATCACCCAAATTCTGTCAACTTCTACTAGAGTTCCTGGTAATCCAAACAGAAAATTCTTCGTTACATGTTCCCATTTCCACTCAAGAATAGGGAGTGGATTCAACAATCCTGCTGGCTTTCGTTCAGGTTTTACCTGCTGACAGACTCATCTTGCTACATACTCAGCTATCTCTCTTTTCATACTTAGCCACTAATAGAAACTCCATAATGTTCTATACATTTTTGTACTACCAGGATGCATAGCAAAAACTGAGCTATGTGCCACCTTTCAATACTTCAACACTTAGTCAAATTCTCCTTAACTTCTTACCATGCATTCTAGCAAGGTTCTTTGCGTCCATAGCCTCTTCCTTACCCCCAAAGCATGTGTTTCATCCTTAGTTTTATGCTATCAAACTAACCCTCAAGCATGCTTCCAACTTTTCCCTCTTTAGCACTTAGAAATTTCTCCTACTAGCCTAGCCTATGTGTTTATGACTTGCTTCCTAGGCATACTTAGGAAATTCTTACACCCAAGACTCCTTGTCGTCTAACACTTGAAAAAATCACCTACAGTGGTTTTATCCAAAATTCATCTATGACTTATTCTCTTCTCAAAATGTAAGTTTACACAAATACTTTTCTTCCTTGATCCTTTTGTCAAATGCATGGGCCTCCCTTAGTTAGTCAAAATTTTGACTAACTCCACAAGTTTAGAAATTTTGTCTCAAAACAAGTTAACTCCACGGGCTTGTAACTTTTCCCTTACATTCCCCGAATGGATATCCTAACTAGATGCAAATTCAACTCTTCTACAATGGATTGACTAGTTCAACCAAATCCATCTTAGATGCTTCAACAGGAGGCTCTATTTTTGGGAAGACAACCCAAGAAGCTCATACTTTATTGAACGACATGGCCAAGCTATAACTGGCCTAGTGAGAGAGCACTTGCACTTACAGTAGCAAGACTAATATGTCACACTCTCCCCCAAGTTACCCTCTTAACCTAGGAAATAATGTGAGGACAGCAAACATCGACCCTCTTACGACACCTACTGATAGATTTGTTGTTGTCATCCTTGCTCCTCTAGTACCTGATTAATAATTCAACTCACAAAACAGTTAATCTCATTCATAGCTTTTGAGTCATCAAAGAAATCTCAAGTTCTTACATTATTTATTTACAGACATACTCATAGTTAAGAACAACCTAGCATCACACTCTGTACAACACTTAATACACAACCCATAGTTCATCCCATCACTAATACGTACATGTTGGTTTGACATTTTCCAATACATACAAAAGATTACTTCGCTAGTTTTCATAGTTTGCAGTAGGAGTAGACGAGGCTGGATAGGCTAACCACCATGAACTCTTCTGCTACCTGGGAGAAAAGAAACATAAGGAAAATGGTGAGTTCAGAAGCCCAGTGTGAATGACATTAACATTTAAAAGTCTTAAGCAAATGGGAAAAATATCATGTAAAAGCAATTAAGTAAACTTCAAAGAAATATACTATGCTTAGATAATCAATAAATCATAGAAACTTTAAACCCTAAATCCTAGATGAGGTAGAGTAGGCTCAATACACTCAACGTAAAAAAAACTTAGCTGATGTAGAGTAATGTCAATACATTAAGTGTTGATATCTCTCTTATGTGCACACAGATTAGCTCCCAAAGGGCTTGCACCAGCACACAGCGCAAAGACTTTATGTATGCCAAAGTGGGTCCCAAAAACCTTACATACTGGGCCGCCCAAATACCTTCTCCTTGTCCTCTCCTTTATCATTACTAGGGTACACTAAAATATTTGAAACAAACCTTTTATAGCATTCATCACAGCTTGAAAACATAAATAAACCATTGATCTGTTGGGCTTTATGCCCTAAAACTCGTAGATTGTAAATGTAATAATTTAACCGTAATTAAATCATTAATAAAGAGTTATTGATGTGTTACTTCAATAAGCGTTATTGATTGTTTTTGTTTGTTTTGTCTTAATACCCCTAAATCCAATAAACTAACATCCTAGGCTGTTTTATGAGTCTTGAACTGTATGTGGGGACATATGGAGATCAATATTCAAGATACAGTCTAAAGGGTCTATAGTATAGGGATAAGGCTAAGTACCTTATCCTAGTGACACTATGGATACGACCCACTTTGTATTTAATACAAACGCAATGATCTAACACGTTCGTATAGGTGACATGCAAGTGGGAGTATCCTATGCAATGAGTTTGCATAAGACCGGACCACGAAATAGTAATCACTAGATGTAACTCCGTTGACTAGTTAGGTTTCTATTTCAATAGGATGATCTAGGCAACGTAGTCTTAATTCTGAGAATATTATGAACTTCTGTCCACGAGGAATTGTCCTTCGATTTGTATGGGTGAGAGTGGCCGTTTGCCAACTCAATATGCCTACCATCTTGGGGACAAGATCAAGTAAGGAGCTGGGGACATAATTATACAAGATGGAATTCACTCATTCCCATTCTAAGGGTAAGTAGATAAGTGTTCCCTTAAGTGGTATCTCTGGTATTTGAACAAAGCGCCCTACCCTCTCACTGGTCCCAAAGGGGTTTCTGTTTAATGGTTGGATCATAAACAAGTTGTTCATTAAAGAAGCACTGGTACTTAAGGAGTAAACAACTTGTGAAGGACTAATTTGCTATTATTGGTCTATATTCATGGACATAGAAATATTTCTGCAGTGAGAAGAGTTCAGCTGTGGCATCTAACTTTTAACAACCGATGCGTTGAAAAGTCTGAAGGAAAGGAATAAAAAACCATGTTGGACGCATGGTCAAGACTAAGGTAACGCATAGTAAAGGTGGACGCATAGGAAGTACCCGAGAACTTGAAGGGAAAGAAGTAAGACGCATAGACTTCTATCATAGGATATTTTCAAGTGTTGGAAAGTAGAAGGTTGTGAAGTAAACATAAAAACTGGAGCATGTGGTGGACGCATGCTAATTTATCTTAAGAGAAATAGTTTAAGTGCAAGGAAAAGGTTACAAGAATAACCTTGGGAATAATCAAGGAATGTCCAAGGATAGGAAGATGGTCATGGACGCAGGATGAAGGTAAACGCAATAGGACCAACACATAGAGGAAGAGCTTGAGAAAGAGTTGTTGTTATGGACATAAGGAAGGAGTTGGATGCATGGTATGATGCGATGAGGTACAAACGCATAGTATTGCGCGTTTGTCATTGACGCCTAGTGGCATTCTGTAAGCACTGGTTTATAATAGTGTGGCTATGCGGTTATGCGTTGAATGTGATCACAAATGGTTGTTGTGAGCTGAAGTAGTCGCCACGTTGGCAGGGGAAGAAACGTACTTGGCTTACCATGCGTTGGTAAGGTTGTCATGCGTTGTGGTTCCTATGCGTTGAAGACAGAGTTGTCTCTATGCGTCGAAGACAGTAGTGTAGCTGGCCGAGAGTTAGAAAAGTGAGTAGTGAAGCTCAAACCTTAAAGAAAACTCAACGAATGCATGGGGGCGTTATGTTGAATGAATGATTGTTTATTTGAAAATATTGGACGCATAAGATAAGTTTATAAAGGCCAGGTGGCTTCATATAGACTTGACACCTTAAAAGTAGGAGGTGTTAAAAAGGCATGTTAAGTGTTTCATGCAAGGTGACGCTTGGATTAATGCACGATTAATTAAGCATGCAGCGTGACATGTGGCAAACAAGTGGCAAAAGGAGAGGAGAAGTTGGATGGCAAGCTCCCTATAAATAGAACTTTGAGGGAAAAAGAGCGACTGATTCTGAAGTAAGAACTCTTAAGAGAAAGGGAAGAAAGAAGATATTCTGGACAACTTAGCCATCCGATGTTAAAGAAGTTGTCTTGCATCAAAAGGGGGTCAGCCTTGCGTTAAAGACGAACTCAACGTTCAAGGTGAACACCGCGATCAAAGATAGGCGATGCGTTCAAGTTAGACCTTGCGTCCAAGAGAGGTCGACGCATCCAAAAGAAGAAAGAAGAGTTAGGCTGCACCTTGCGTTAGTCATCAACCTTGCGTTTAAGGGGAGGGTTGCGTCCAACCGAACTGACAGAGGAACGTTAGTCTTGCATTCCAGAGTTAGAATGCTGCGTCCAACTAAGCTACTAGAGAGTGGAAGTAGCTACCTTGCGGGTTAGAAGCTCAAGCCTTGCGTTCAAGGAACTCGGGAAAGCGGGATTTGAAGGGAGAAGAGGAAATTTCTTAAGTGATCTGTGAGTGACTCTTTTCTTCCTTTGAAAACGAACTATATTGAAAATGTTCTTATGTGATATGGCTTTGAGATGATTGTTTTCTTGAAAAGCCTGATGTTTGACTATATTGTTCAAAAGGCATGTTTTATCTGATTGCTATACGATGTTGAAAGGCATGTTGCGAGATGTTGTTTATCAAGAAATATTCTGTTTTCTATGAAAGGTTTCATATGAACTAATTATGTAAACTGGCTTCTACAATGTTTTAGAGGAGGCTCAGTGCTGATGGACTTGAGAAGGCACGTGAGTTTCCCTGGGACCCAGTACTGAGAGACATGAGAAGGTACTTAGGCAACCCGCCATATTCCTATGTGCACATAGAGGTTGATTTGGCTGGTGCGTCGAGTTTTGCTCCGCATCGAGCCAGGGATAATTTCGACGTTGGGTGTGTTGAGTCTTGCTCCACCCCAACTAAGGTTGTTTTCGACGTTGAGAGCGTTGAACCTTGCTCCGCCTCAACTAAGGGAAAAGATTGAAACACCAAATGGTTTTCTGTTCAATCATTCTGGAAAACGATTCTATTGATTTGGAACGGATTTACGAGATTGATAAAGTTTTGTGGAAAATATGTTTCTGTTGAATTGTCGTGTTAAATCCTTGTTTTATATGTGCAAATGTAACATGCCTGTTTTCAAATAAAGCTCGTTTACAAAAACTTGTCACTCACGGGGCTTTAGCTTACGTTTTCCATTTTTCTAATTTTTCAGGTAGCGAGCGAGTTCAGGATGTTTTGCCTACGTAAGAACCTCGTCTGGGCCGTCTTTGGTGAAAATGGTTGGACAGTAAACCTTACAGAGAAGTCAAGGTTGCTGTCTTCACATCTCCTCTCGGGTTATGGAGGATAATCCGGGAGGGGGTGTGACAGCAGCTGTGGATCTTTAGTGAAGTGTACCCACAATTAACGGATATTAATTAATGTGGCTAATGAGTTCCAGCAGATTAATTTCATATCGTTGGAGCTTCTGATCTATAGGTCCATAAGGTCCCCTTGTTAGCTCACTATAGACCAACAAGGATCAACTATGTTGAAATAAAATTTTGAAATGTTCAAATTTATGAGGGAAAATATTAATTGTATTGGATACAATTAATTGCATGATTTATTATAAATTTTATTTGAATGCGATTCAAATTATAACTTTATAATATGGAGAATTAATTTATTTGAATATGATTCAAATAATTAATTAGTTATTTGGATAAATTTCATATAAATAAATGAAGCAAAAATTAATTAATTAATTTGAATTGGATTCAAATAATTAATTATTTAATTTGGATGAGATTCAAAATTAAAAAGATTCTACAAAAAAATAAATAAAAGAAGAATCAATTAATTGATTTGAATTGGATTCAAATAATTAATTATTTAATTTAGATTAGGTCCAAATCAAAGATTCTGCAGAAAATAAACATTTAAATAAGATTTAAATATTTTAAACCATTTAATGGATTCAAATTATTTAATTAATTAATTTGGATGAGATTCAAAATTAAAAAGATTGTACAAAAAATAAATAGATGAAGAATCAATTAATTGATTTGAATTGGATTCCAATAATTAATTATTTAATTTGGATGAGATCCAAATCAAAGATTCTGTAGAAAACAAACATTTAAATAATATTTAAATATTTTAAACCATTTAATATGAGATATCATTTAGATATTTATTAATATTTGATATTATTAAATATTTGATTTAAAATCTCTACAGAGGGATTTATCCTAATAAAATTAAGAGTAACCCATAGAGTTCTATAAATAAGGCCCTTAGGAGCCTTCATAGAAGTCACTCTCTAAGAGAATAATCTCTACGATTACTCTAAAAAATCTAAGAAAATTCTTCTTCCCATTTTTTCAAAGAACAGGTTCCCACAAACCAGATCCTTGGCAGAGTCATAGCGAGAAAAATCTCTTGAAAAAGGAAGACTACAAGGAGAAGACTATCGGTTCAAGAATTATAGATTGTCAAAAGTATGATGCTTAACCTTTTCTTTACTTTTTTTGTATTTTTAATTCTTTCAATAAATCAAAGAACACGAATTCTAAGAAAATTCTTCTTCCCATTCTTTGCCAGAGTCATAGCGAGAAAAATCTCTTGGAAAAGGAAGACTACAAGGAGAAGACTATCGGTTCAAGAATTATAGATTGGCAAAGGTATGATGCTTAACCTTTTCTTTACTTTTTTTGTATTTTTAATTCTTTCAATAAATCAAAGAACGCAATCATATGCTTCCGCTAGGGATTCAATTCCCTTCATGATCATTCTCATTAAAGCTTTATCGAGACAACTATATAAAACATGCTCAAAACATCATTTAAATAGATCTGAAAAACATGCTTCAATAGTTACTCAACATACATCTACTCATGATAAAGGAATATAGTATTTAGAAAATAGGTCTTTCAAAACATTTTGTCACTCATTACTAGTAGTTGGGTCCCAATGGGTTATATGCCTTCCAAATCACCTAAAAAATAAATTAATTCCCTTGGTTAGACTCCTTTTAGCCTTCCTTAACTCTTAACAAAGATGATTTATCTTCTTAAATCAAACTTCCACTTGAACTAACTCACCAAAGCCAACTAGAATAACTAAGGTATTAAGTTGCTTGAGATACGACTAGATAGGGCAACAAGGTTGGACGCAACACCAACACACGCACACACACAAACCCTGTGTAGAAACTCCTACACACACACGCAGGCACACAAGCACTGGCGTCAAACATCACACTATGGCTTGTTGGGCGTCGATTATGCCCATGAACACTTGTTGTCGAACGTCACATTATGGCTTGCTGGACATAAATACACGCACGGGCTAGGCGTTAAGTCCCCTCCGCATGGAATGCTTGACACTTAGGCTAGGCATGTCAACACCTTTCTTGCCCCCCCATGATGTAAACAACTTGTGCACCACTGCCCACCCACCTAGGCATGAACTCGCCTCACCAACCTCTAAACAACACTCAACCGCTCATACCACCAACAATCCTCCATGCCTACTTTCTTCAACCTCCAGCCGAGAGCCACTCGATTGCACCTAAACAACAACTTACAATTTTAGCAACCATAATTAACTCTTTTAACTGTTTTTAACACCAATTTCTTTTAGAAACCTCTAGATTAACCTCTTAACTAGCTTACCTCCAAATTTGGCCTTTTAATTAACACTCAACAACTTGAAAACCATCAATCTTCAACCCTTTCCTAGCTACACTAGATAACTAGAACCTCTGTGCTTCTCTTCCAATTTCCATCACCTTCCTGATTGATTTACTTCCGACAACCCTCACACACTCAATAAACTGGTTTTAACATATTGTTGTTAAGGAAACTCTCCTCTTGCTTGAGTAGTTTGTGCAAACTAAGCTCTTCCTCTTCTATTTATACCTTTCACGACAACTCATCTCTCCATTTGACACCTCCTGCTTTCATTTTCATAAGTTTTCTTAGTTTGCCACCTAATCACCTTTTAATTAATTAAAGAGAAATTCACTAATTTTCAGTTATAAAAATAATCGCCTACATCTTAGCTTGCCCCTTCTCAAAGCTAAGACAGTAGAGACAGAAAAGCACCGCCATTAGATTCACCAAAAGAACCATTTGCAACAGCCAACAAAACTATCCTAGTAAAACATTCGCAGCACAAAAAGTAACAATACCAGAATCAACAAAAAAATAACAAGGGACTAGTCTCCTCCTTTGTATGTCTAGAAAAAAGAAACTATGCATACAACCAACCAAATCAACAACAATTACCAAACTAATTGCCATCTACAACAACATCATCCTGTCTATCAGAAGTAGACCTTAGATCAACACGATTAGAAGCTAAAAACATTGACTGAAGAACACCATCAACCTCTGCTTTGCACTCAAGACAATGCGAAATTTGAATACCCAACTCCCTAGATTTAGCAGCCAAAATATACATAATATGCTTTCCAAACTGATTGTTAACTACCACCTAGCTAGGACCACTCTCAGTGTCCTAACACTCCGTGTGAATAATATTAGACACATGTTTGTTTTGGTAAAGTTTATAGTTGAAAGAGAGTAAGGGAGGAATAGGACCGGGAAATTCATTTGACGTCAAAATATCAAGTTTTTAAGCAAGTAAGACCCCACAAATCAGAGGAGGAAAACATATAGGTAATTGACAGCCTATGACCTTATATGTAATATGATCAGATTTAACATAAAATACTCCATAATTGAACATAGAGCAAGTACCAATCTATACAACAAGCTGGCAAAACTCATGGCAAGGCTAGAGGTGTGAGAAGACGGGCACCAATTAACAACTCTAATCTTAAGCAAGAAAACATATTTTGCAATTAAATCATCAGTTGATAATTGCCCACTCTTAGGCCAAGAAGTCTTCACACCACCTGTGAGTTCAAAAACCAGTATCATTCATGACAAGGCATTACTTTATAATCTTTCCATCCACATAATGATCGAGGTACTTATTGATAATGGTAGCATAAAAACAAAAAAAATGTCCCTAAACATGAACCTTATGAAAATTAGAGCTATCAACATCATTAAATTTATTTGGCAGATTAATAATGAATTCCCAGACTAACTAAGGGTAATAAGAGCCAAGATTCAAAACCATTCTAATCAAATCAGCTTTAACCAGTAATTCCATAATCTCAATATTGTTTTAAGCTTGTTCTAACAACTCTTTTTTCCATAGCAATACGTCGATTCACCGCAAATTTTCACATTCTTGAGTTATCCTCAGTATGAAAAGAAATGTCATCCAAGGGCCCAGAAGGAATAGAGATCGAGAGATTCTTACTCTTTTCACTCTTAATAGGTTGTTTACCCCTTAAAACACGGGGACTGTCCTCTTCAAATGTTGAGTCATTCACACACTCACCAGACTCATAGTTCTTATCTTCAAAAACAGCTTACTCAGAATAACAAGAGGGAGCAATATCGTCAAGATTCATTTTCTTCTTCTTCTGGCATAGAGAACGTATAAGCAAGTCATCATCTGACTCATCTTCTTCAAAGTTCCCACCCAAACACGTGCTTTTCTGTAGAATGTCTTTAGACATGAGCTCAATATTTGGAGCACCATCTTCTTGCTTTGTACTAACACGAACGTTAGTAGACTTCTCAACTTTAGATCGATTTTTAACAAGCAACTCATCATTTTGGGAGGTCATGCCTATATATAAACACAAGAAGATTCCAACTTTTCAAAAGATTTTTCACCCACATTATAATCATCAATCACTTTTTCAAAAACATGTCATTTAGCATAAGTAACAACAATAGCAAATGCATCAAGGAGGGAACAATCATAGAAGCAATAACATTTTCAAGCACACATCCTCAGACACATCATCTAAAACACTTCCCTAAAAAAATAGGATTCTTGTTACCTACTAGAAATTTGGCTTTTGTTGATGGCCAAAAAAAATCAAGAAAGACATATTTTGATGGCCAAACACTATCAAAAAAGCCCATATCAAGAAAACTCGTCCATCAAGATAGGTCGTTTTCTTGATGACCAAAAAAACATCAACACAATCCCTTTCTTGATGGTCATATCCATCAAGATAGGTTATCTTGATGTTTTTCGGCCATCAAGTCTTGGAGCTTGACCATCAAGAAAGATCGTTTTCTTGATGGCCAAAAAACATCAAGACAATCCCTACCTGGATGATTTTGGCCATCAAGGTAGGGTTTGTTGATGTTTTTTGGCCATCAAGTATTGGAGATTAACCATCAAGAAAGCGTTGTTTTCTTGATGGTCAAAAGACGTCAACACAAACCCCATCTTGATGGTCATGCCCATCAAGATAGGTTATGTTGATGTTTTTTTGCCATAAAGTATTGAAGCTTGACCATCAAGAAAGGTTGTTTTGTTGATGCCCAAAAAACATCAAGACAATCAATATCTGGATGATTTTGGCCATTAAAGTAGGGTTTGTTGATGTTTTTTCGCCATCAAGTATTGGAGATTGACCATCAAGAAAATCTTTTTCATTGACGTTTTTTGGCCACCAAGATAAATGTAGTGTTTTTATTGACATTTTTTGGCCATCAAGAATCCAAATTTCTTGACGTTTTTTGGCCATCAACTATAACAATTTGATAAAAAAAAAAAAGGAAGAACCGGGTCATTGTGACAATTGACCTATAATCGACCCCAAAACTGTTTTATACCTGCAGTCTTCATATACTCCAAACAACTTAGATACTACAAACATCATACCACAACATAATGAATCAAAAAAATTTCATTAGTCAACTAATAAAATACTTTTTTGTACAAAAAATTAGTATCTTGAACAGAAACATGTAAAGCATACTCTACCAAACTTGAACCTACCGAACCAAAAACTTCGTCCCTAAATCTAATAACAAACTGTGGAGTCACAATACTCAAATATAACGTCCTATAAAGTCACAATAGTCAACTCTAATTGTGTCTAATTCCAATTGACTATATTGTGTTTGTCTGATCAACTGCAAGTAAACAAACCATATTAGATTGATTAAAAACAATGATATTAAGTGTAATAACTATAGTTAAACAATATGGTTTAAGCAAATGCATACCACATCTGTAATCTATCTTTTTTCATCCATGTTTAATCCATTATGTTAAAACCTAAGCAAATGAAATGAATAAGTCATATCATACTATACTAATGAGACAATAAGAACACATAAGAAACTGAAATATAATAGAGTACACATTTAACTTAACTAAAATTATAACACATCATATAAGTGACTACCCTTTCATCACGTTTTCCAAACACACACCTCTTTTAATACCTTGGTGGATAGTTGAGTTTAGTGAATTATTTATATGCCCACTAATAATCTAGAAAACTATTTTTGGTTTGTCATCACTATACTCTAAAAAAACATAAACACCGCTGCTAGACAAAAAAATGGTCCTACCCAACTACAATAAACTACAAGAACTCCAAGTTTAGATCTCAAATCTTACGACAAAAGATTCTTAATTGTGTTGGAATAGTTATTAATTTTATTAGCTTACAAGAAAATTAAACCTAAATCTTAAAGCAACCAAATACCAAAATTAAAATACAAGAATTCAAAATTATAGTGATAATAACAAAATTTTAACACTCACAAGCACCAGATGACGAGCGGCGGACGAACACCGACTGCTACCAAGAACTAGCGAATCCAAAAACTACCACGAACCGACGGTGCAAAGTTGCTACAACGAACCATGAACCGGTCAACCCAAAAACTACCACGAATGGGCGGCGCGAAGTTGTTACAACGAACCACGAACCGGTCAACCTAAAAAATATGACGAACCGACAGAGGCGGCGGCGGCGGCGAGGAAGGATATGCACGATGTGGCGGCGAACTGACTTGCACGATGCGGCGGCGAACAAACCTGCACGATGCGGCGACGGAAGTTCTTGCACATTGCGACGGCGGTTCGTGGATCTGCACACAAGGCGGCGGGGACGGATCTGCACAATGGGGCTGCGGGACCGACGGCGAACGGCTAACGATACAACTGGTTGATGCTTCTGGCGACGGCGAACTCAAAGGAATGGATATGGAAAGGCGGCGGCGGATCTTATGAAGATGTGAGTTTCCAAACCCTAATGTAAATAGGGTTTTAATAAGAAACGTTCCTTGATGGGCATTGACCATCAAGGAAAGATGGACCAAGAAGGTTTAGGCTTTTTCTTGATGGCCTATTAATGTCCAACTTACCCCTTTTCTTGATGGCCAATTAGTGACCATCAATAAAGATTTTTCATAGAATTGATTTTTTGAGTTTTTTCTTGATGGCCAATTAATGACCATCAAGAAAGGCTTTTCCTAATATTTATTTTTTGGGTTTTTTTTTATGGCTAATTAGTGACCATCAAGAAAAAGTTTTCTAATTTATTACACTCATTGTCAATATTTTGATCCTCACCTATTTTACTCATCATTGAACAAAAAAAAAATGATAAATTAATTTTCTCTAGTCTTTAAATTTATTAACAAATATATATATATATGTATGTATATATATATATATATATATATATATATATAGTTTTGAATGTTATACCCCATTCATAACTATTCAATCATTGTATTTTTAGGATTTTAGAATCAGGTTTATGAACATTAAATCTACAATTCATTTGTCTTTCTAATCTTGTTGCTAACCGTATTTTAGAAGAAAAATTTTTAACTTCTAAAACATAACGTCTTATAAAACGTGTTTTTTCGACTTTTTCTTGATGGCCGATAAATCCAAAAACATATCCCTTTTCGTGATGGGCAATGACCATTAAGAAAGAGTTCTCCTATAATTTATTTTTTGAGTTTTTTCTTGATGGCCAATTGGTGACCATCAATAAAGATTTTTCATAGAATTTATTTTTTGGGTTTTTCCTTGATGACCAATTAATGACCATCAAGAAAGAGTTTTTTAATTTATTACACTCATTGTCAATTTTTCGATCCTCACCTATTATACTCATCATTGAAAAAAAAAAAAAAGCGCACACAAATGATAAATTAATTTTGTCTAGTCTTTAAATTTATTAACAAATATATAGTTTTGAATGTTATACCCCATTCATAACTATTCAATCATTGTATTTTTAGGATTTTAGAATTAGGTTTATGAACATCAAATCTACAATTCATTTGTCTTTCTAATCTTGTTGCTAACCATATTTTAGAAGAAAAGTTTTTAATTTCTAAAATATAACGTCCTATAAAACGTGTTTTTTCGACTTTTTCATTGATGGCCGATGAATCCAAAAACTTATCCCTTTTCGTGATGGGCAGTGACCATCAAGAAAGACTTTTCCTATAATTTATTTTTTGGGTTTTTTCTTGATGTCCAATTCGTGACCATAAAAAAACAGTTGGTTTTTCCTGATAGTTTTTGACCATCAACAAATCCAAAAACTTATCCCTTTTCGTGATGGGCAGTGACCATCAAGAAAGACTTTTCCTAGACTTTATTTTCTGGGTTTTTTCTTGATGGTCAATTCGTGACGATAAAAAAAGAGTTGAATTTTCTTGATGGTTTTTGACCATCGACGAATCCAAAAACATATCCCTTTTCGTGATGGGCAGTGACCATCAAGAAAGACTTTTCCTAGAATGTATATTTTGGATTTTTTCTTAATGGCCAATTCGTGACCATCAAGAAAGAGTTGAGTTTTCCTGATGGTTTTTTTACCATCAATGAATCCAAAAACATATCCCTTTTCGTGATGGGCAGTGACCATCAAGAAAGACTTTTCCTAGAATTTATTTTTTGGGTTTTTTCTTGATGGCCAATTCGTGACCATCAAGAAAGAGTTGAGTTTTCTTGATGGTTTTTTACCATCAACGAATCCAAGAACATATCCCTTTTCTTGATGGGCAGTGACCATCAAGAAAGAGTTTTCCTATAATTTATTTTTTGAGTTTTTTCTCGATGGCCAATTTGTGACCATCAATAAAGATTTGAGTTTTTCTGATGGTTTTTTACCATCAACAAATCCAAAAACTTATCCCTTTTCGTGATGGGCAGTGACCATCAAGAAAGACTTTTCCTAGAATTTATTTTTTGGGTTTTTTCTTGATGGCCAATTCGATCCTCACCTATTATACTCATCATTGAATTAAAAAAAAAAAAAAAAGATCCTCACCTATTATACTCATCATTGTATTTTTAGGATTTTAGAATTAGGTTTATGAACATTAAATCTACAATTCATTTGTCTTTCTAATCTTGTTGCTAACCGTATTTTAGAAGAAAAGTTTTTTAATTTCTAAAACATGACGTCCTATAAATGTGTTTTTTTCGACTTTTTCTTGATGGCCGATGAATGACCATCAAGAAAGAGTTGACTTTTCCTGATGGTTTTTTACCATCAACGAATCCAAAAACTTATCCATTTTCTTGATGGGTAATGACCATCAAGAAAGACATTTCTTGATGGTTTTTGCCCATTAACGAATCCAAAAACCGGGAATTCATTATTTGGTATTTTTCGTATATACTTTGCAATCAAGAAAAATATTTTTCTTGATGTACATGCACATCAAGAAAAATATAAACCTTCCTTGATGTTCTAAGACCATCAAGAAATGTAATTTTAAAAGATAATAATTTTAAAACATCCAAATTATGGTTTTCTTGCTGGTTTTTTTTCTTGACCATCAAGAAAACAAAAATATCGTCCATCGAGAAAGACCAAATTTCTTGTAGTATACATTAGCATTAGTAACAATTTCAATCTTATTAGACACAATAACTTCTACATTGGAAACACTACTCCTAGCAACAACACTTGGATTATTCATCAAAGCATGCAAGCCTTTAATAGAACCATCTTGCAAAATAATCACAGAAGAAATGCTAGCATCAACACTACCAACACATGTATGGTTTATAGAAACAATCAAAACAACTTTTTCACAAACCCTAATTTCTTCTTGTTTATCACTAAGGGCATCATTCGCAACATGCAAATCATAAGACAATTCAAGATTTTTATCAATGAGAGCCTTAAAATTGTTTATGATAAGACATCTATCTTTTTGTAAAACTCACATTCAGCCCTTGATCACATAGCTGACTTATACTAATAAGATTTGCAGTAAGACCTTCAACAAGATGAACATCATGGAAGACCAAGGTATTGGAGTTTACCTTTTCCAACAATCTTACCAGTAGCACCATCACCAAATGTGACCTTTTTTGACCCCACTGCTTTAAGATTATAAATATAACTTTTATCACCTGTCATATGTTCAGAGCTTTCACTATCAAAAAACCAATAAACTTTTGTGGATGTCCTAAAAGATGTTAGAATAACATTTCATCGGGAAAACATACTTTTAACTCTCTAATCTTGTCTGGTCCTTGGAGTATATTGAACACACCATTCCTTCTTCTAGGTGAAGTAGCTGGCTTAACACCCTTTTTGTAGAAGCCATGTAGACGGAAACAATAAGGTCTAATGTTCTTCTTCCATAGAAATGAAAAATCCACATCGAACTAGATTTTCCAACAAGATTCTGGTTGACCATAAGATTTGAGGAGGCTGGCTCACTTGGTAGGATATGATTTTGTTCCTTAAAAAATTCAATCTTCGGTTTCCCTTTAGTAGTAGGGTGACTTATAGCTTCGATTTTTAGACCTAAGAAACGGAGCCCAAATAGGTCACAAGAAGATTTTCCTTTTGCAAGAATCTTCTCAAAAGCTTCCATCCCATAGTTCAACATCCTCACTGACTTACAAATTGAGTTCTTTTCTGCCTTGATATGGTTTAACTCATGTTTAAGGCCAAAACTAGTAGTCATGAGCCAATGATTATATGCAAAAAGAGATTTTATCCTCTCCTTTTGGGTATCAAGGACCTTTACATCTTCTCACCATTGTTTATGAAGAGACTGGTATGAAGCTTAGATTGAAGCACTTGAAACTTTGTGTTTATCACTGCTTATGTCGAACTCCTTTTCTGGAAATTTGCACAATGAGCTATATGAGGAAATGTAGTTGACAAGAGCTCTGACAACCTCTTCAGAGTCACTACTTTCAACAGATTCTTCATCTAACAAGGAAGATACATAACTCTTATTTTGATGTTTAAGATAATTAGGTCAATCAAACTGAAAGTGATATATCCTTCACACTATCTGTAATGGAAAGATTTTTCTTTATTTTGACCACCATTGCCAGAATTGTTGGGATTTATGCCCTAAAGCCTTGATTAGTTAATTAATTTAATTATTAATTATGCAATATTAATGTATTCATTAACGAAAAAAATCCAAGGTTATTGCATGAAGTCTAGAACATATATGTAGTTGACATATAGGTGGATCATGTTCAAGAAATAACCTAAAGGTCTATTGTATATGGATAAGGTTGAGTGCCTCATCCTGGTGACACTATGGATATGACTCACTTTATAATAGTTACAAATGGTTTGATCCAAACCGTTCATGTAGAGACATGTGAGTGGGGGTATCCTACACAAAGAGTTTGTATAAGAACGGACCTCGAAATATTTAATCTCTCTTTATAAATTCGTTAATTGATGAGATTAATATTTCATAGGATGATCATGTGCGATTCGATCTTAATGTTGAGTGATTTATGAACTCCTATCTATGAGGTCGGTTCTTTGATTTGCATGGGTGAGAGTGGTCCGAGTTGCCGACTCAATAAGCCTACCATTTTGGGGATTTGACTAAATGGGGAGTTGAGAACATAACTTCACAAGATGAAATTCACTCCTTCCCAAATAGGGTAAGTAGATGAGTAGTTCCCTTAAGTGCTGATTTTGAGCCTTGAACAAGGGGCCCCACCCTCTCACTGACCCAAGAGGGACTTAGTTTATGGCTAGACCATAAACAAATTGTTCATTAAAGAAATTAGTGGTACTTAAGGATAAGAGGTAATTATAGGGGTAGAATGAACATTTGACTCAACTGTAATTATGAACAATTCGTGAAGGGTCGACTTACTTATACTTATTATCCATGGACAAAACTTGTCCTACAGTGCATAAAAGTTCAACTATTGGTCTATAGTGATTTGCCATGTAGTTAATGAATGAAAATTAATTTAATTAAAGAGTTTAATTAATTAATCTTGAATCATTGGAGCTTATAATCTGTAAGTCCATAAGGTCCCCTTACTAGCTCACCACGGACCAACAAGGATCAACTATCTTGAAAGAAAAATTTGAAATGTTCAAATTTATGAGGGAAAATATTAATTGTATTGGATACAATTAATTAAATGATTTATTATAAAGTTTATTTAAATAAGATTCAAACTATAACTTTATAATATGAAGAATTAATTTATTTGAATATGATTCAAATAATTAATTATTTATTTGGATGAAATCCATATAAATAAATAGAGGGGGAATTAATTCATTAATTTGAATTGGATTCAAATAATTAATTATTTAATTTGGATGAGATTCAAATTAAAGATTTTGTAGAAAAAATATTTAAATAAGATTTAGATATTTTAAATCATTTAATATAAGATATTATTTGGATAAATATTTATTCATATTGGATATTATTAAATATTTAATTTAAAATCTCTGCACAGGGGTTATCCCAATAGGATTAGGAATAACCCATAGAGCCCTATAAATAGGGCCCTTAGAAGCCCTCATAGAACACAACTCTCTACGAGAATAGTCTCTACGATTACTCTAAAATTCTTCCCCTAGAAATTCTCTCAATTTGAAAAGTTCTAAGAAAATTCTTCTCATTCTTTCAAGAAGCGGTTCCCACAAACCAGATCCTTGCCAAAGTCATAGCAAGGAAGATCTCTTGGAAAAGGAAGACTACAATGAGAAGGCTATTGGTTCGAAGAGAAGATTTTGCTTAAATTATGAATCGACAAAGGTATGTGCTTAACCTTTTATTAATTATTTGTTTTTTTAATTCTTTTAAGAAATCAAATAACGTGATTACACGCTTCCGACAGGATTCAATTTCCTTCAAGAATGACACACATCCTTTTTTTAGTTATAAAGTTTGAAAAATTTTAGAGAGGCATTTCCACTTGCCTTAGGATGCCTTGGAACATGATTTCCAACCTGTTACAATAGCTATCCAGGACTTATGATCAATGGACTTTAAGAAGGTTGTCATTCTAGCCTTCCAATACAAGTACTGTGTTTCATCCAACACGAGCAGTCGAGTGGTAGATCAACCTTCTTTGATTCCTTTCATTCAAAGAATACGGATCAAAATACCTAAATAAAGGTGATCCACTCATATACGAATTGAAATAAAGGTTACATCGTTATACTTATCCGTAAGTAAATGAAAATTACAGTGACACACACTACAAGAAATTTACCTATTCCCGACCAAAAAAACCGTCGGCAAAAGTAAAAAAACCATCGAGAAACGCTTTCCCGACGACTTTTCTACCGTCGGGATAGCCTCGTCGGCAAAATGATTTCCCGACGGAAAAAATTCAATACGTCGGGATTAATGATTTCCCGACGGAAAACTCCAACCAATTTTCTCCCAACGCACATTACCTAGCGTCGAGAAAAGTGGATTCTCGCCAAAGATCGTTTTATGGCGTCGGAAAAATGCCTTCACCCGACAATTACGCGTCGGGACAAACGTGTTCCCCCGACGGTCATGCGTCGGGAGGAACGCGTTCTCCGCACGGTCATGCGTTGGCAGCGACGCGTTCTCCCCATGGTTGTACGTTCCCAACGCTTTCCCCACGGTCATGCGTCGGTAAATATTCCTCGCAATGATAAAAGTTGGTTGAGCGTCGAGATAAACGCCTTCTCCCCACGGTCATGCGTCGGGAGCAACGCGTTATCTCCACGGTTCTCTCGACGCGCATAAGTTTGCGTCGAGAAATATTCCTTCTCGCGACGATAAAAGTTGGTTGAGCGTTGAGATAAACGCGCTCCCCACGATCATGCGTCGGGAGCAACACGTTATCCCCACGGTTATGCGTTGGGAGAAACGCTTTCCTCGACGCGCATAAGTTTGCGTCAAGAAATATTCCTTCTCACGACGATAAAAGTTGGTTGAGCGTTGAGATAAACGTGTTCTCCCCACGGTCATGCGTCGGGAGCAACGCGTTATCCCCACGCCATTTGATTCAACTTCGGGAGAAATTTATGCCGACGCAATCAAACAAATTTACCGTCGAGAGAGGTATTCTTTTATATTATATTTTTATAATTTATTAAATATCCAACCTGTTTATAATTTATTAAATATCCAACCTGTATATAATTGATCAAATATCAAACCTGTTTAAATTCAATACTTGATTAATTTTCGTCCATAACATTAATACTAAAATAACAATACATAATGTCTTAAAAATTACATAATTAAAACAGAAATACCAAAATGCCATTTAAAATTATCTTAAACATTACAGATCTACAAATTACATGGCTACAACCTAAACTTTATGACTTATCCGAGAGATCCATCTTGAAGCTAGTCCTTCGAGCTACCTACAAAATACAAACTTAAACATTATACTTTTACTCATATTAATCTCAAATGCAATAGGAAACTTAAACTTAAATTTAGTAACATTATAACATATACCAATCTCCAACCTAATCTCAAACTCAATACTATTCAACTCAAACTTAAATAGAACCATGCACTTACTCTCATACAAACTTTAAAACTAAATGCTCAACCTAAGACAATTCAAATGCACTTTAGGAAATCACTCCCCCCCAACCCCAATTATGCACTTATTGACATATTAATCTCAAATACAATAGAACATGTTAAATAAATCATGCACTTACTCTTATACAAACTTAATTTCAACTCAAACTCAATGTATTTATCCATATACCCCCTCCCCTCCCCCAATATATGCACACACTTTAATCCAAACATCATTGTAACATATAAATTGCTCAAACCTAATTTCAAGTGTATGAATCTATATATCAATCTCAAACTCAATGTTGTTACCATAACTACAGGATAACAACATATACACTTTTTTAAATAGTTTACCACAAAAGTTGAAAAATTCATACCTATTATGACTTATGTCCTTGTGGTTGCATGAGTTGTAAGAACATGGCTTTCAATCATCTATTTCATTTTGTCTTTTTTTCTTTAATTCATCCACTCTGGCCTTCAAGGATTGTACCTCATTTCGTTGCTCCTTTATGATTTTGGAGGAGGATGCAATCGATAATGAGTTATCTTTTCTTGATTTTTTGGATTTTGGCCCCCAACCCGATCGTGTGCCCAACACCTGCTCGCATATCTCTTCTCCTGATATTGGTTGAGACCCTTCTTGGGTGGAGGCCTCTCTCAGCTCAATCATTTGACTCTTGTTCTTCTACTTCTGGCATGTCCCACACACGCTTAAACTTTTGTGACCTATTAAAAAGTACAATTACAATGTCTCCTTGCAAGCGATCCAAATCACATATGGATATTGTTTTTGCACATAGGTCACAAAAGAATTTGCATAACTCAACAATAGCAGTTGACACATCTTTTTTTAGATACGCTCGAATGCCAATTGGAAGAAGTCTCTGAAGCAAAACGTGAGAGTCGTGAGTTTTCAACCCCCATAGTTTCCCATCCTTTTCACTCACACATCTTGATATATTCGATACAAACTCATCAGGAAATTTGACTGATTTCAAAAACTTGCAAAATGCAACTTTGTCACTAGAGATCAACGTGTATGCAGCATGTGGCTTTACAACTCTATCCCCCATCTTTTGCATGTGTAGTTTTTTTCGTATATTAAGATCTTCTAAATCCAACTGTGCATCTGTCGTATCCTTATTCTTTCCCTCAATGTTCAACAATGTGCCAACTAAATCATCACAAATGTTCTTTTCAATATGCATCACATCCAATTTATGCCTCAACAAAAGTTTCGACCAATACGGAAGTTGGAAAAATATACTTTTTTTTATTCCAATTTAAACTTCATTTCCATTTCTTTTCACGCTTGTTTGGACGTTTGCTAAGTACGGGAAAGTTTAACAACATGATTACTGGAGGAGGTATATGTTCCACTTTTCCATCATATTGTTTGCTCCTACGCCAATTATGATTCTCTGGAAGATAACGTCAATGCCCCATAAAACATATTTTTCCTCGTAACCCGAATGACGATGTATCCTCCTTACAAATAGGGCATGCTTGATAACCCTTGGTACTCCATCCAGATAGATCACCGTACGCAGGGAAATCATTAATAGTCCACAACAAGCATGCATGTATGAAAGTATTCGGCATTAATACAATCATAAGTGCGCACACCATCATTCCATAACTCTTTTAACTCTTCAATCAATGGTTGTAAATAAATATCAATTTCTTTTCCAGGAGATTTAGGACCAGGTATAAGTAGAGAGACAAAGAAATTTGTCTCTTTCATGCATTTCCAAGGAGGCAAATTGTAAGGTATAAGCACCACAGGCCACATATAGGCCACATACTATATGAAGTACTCATATTCCCGAATGGATTAAAGCCATCTGAAGCTAGTCCTAAACGAATGTTTCTTGGGTCTGAAGCAAATTGTGGAAACTCACGATCAAAATGCTTCCACCTTGCAGCATCAGCGGGATGTCGTAACACTCCATTTGTTTCAACATATTTATCCTTATGCCACCTCATTTCAGAAGCAATATGTTTCGATGCAAAAAACTGCTTTAATCTCGGTATTAAAGGAAAATGTCGTAAAATTTTATGTGGGATCTTTTTACCTTTTCCATCATCAACTTTGTACCGAGACTCACCACATACAGGGCATCGTTGCCAATCGACAAATTCTTTCCAATATATGATGCAATCGTATTTGCATGCATGAATAGACTCATAACCTAGTCCCAAGTCACGCAATTTTCTTTTAGCTTCATAGAATGAACTAGGTATAGATGTTCCGATAGGAAATGCTTCCTTTAGCAATTCAAGTAACATATCAAATGACTTGTTAGTCCAACCATTAAGAACCTTAATATGCATCAATTTCACCAAAAACATCAATGAAGACAATTTTGTACAACCAAGGTACAATTAGTTATGTGATTCATTCATTAAGTCTTCAAATAAACTTGGGTTGTTTTCTCTTCCTTGAGCATCAGTAGGCATATCATTCTCGTTATCTTCTTCATTCATATCGGCAATTGGACACTGTAGATCATTTATAATATTCAATAACTCATTCTCTTCGTCCAAAACATTAAACTCTGTCATCCTGTTACCATCATTATGTGTCAATTGAGATGTTTGACTCTCGTATCCCCTAGATAAGTCAACTGAGTCTCCATGATATACCCATTGATGATACGATGGAGATATTCCATTGATGAATAAATGCCATTCAACTCCATCTATTGGCTCCCACATTGCGTTCATACATTTTTTGCATGGACATCTTATTTTACCCAAGTCATTAACATGAAGTTTTGCCCTTTCAAGAAATTAGGATACTCCTTCTACATACTCGGTCGACAACTTGTCTCTAAGTTTAATCCACTCATCCATTCTTAAAAATATATTTTTTGACCTAAAAGAATGTGATATGTGATATGTTAAAGTCTGTATGATTAAAGAAACATATGCTTAAGCTAAACTTATTGCCACATGTTAATAAAGATTCTAAACATACTTGTTCAACTATTCTCTCATTTCTTTTTCTACTCAAAAGAAGTGAGAAGAGAAGAGTTATAAGTTATTGTTCTTTCCCTTCAATTTCTTGGTGTGAATTTGTTGGGATTTTTGAGACCACATTGTTGGTCTCCAAATTAATAAACATGTAGTCATTTGCTAAATTGTTAATTCAATACTTTTTAACTCTCTATTTTAACATCATATAAAACAGAACCAACACATACTAGCTATAATAACCCTACTAAAGATTCATTTGATCTTTTACTCAAACTATTTAATTTAAAATCTAAAATCTAATATTAGACCCAATCTAAAATCTCATATTAGCAATAGATAAAGAAAAAATTATGAGTAATCAGTAATATTGAGCATTGACCTTGAGGCAGCGGCGGTGGGAGAAAATCCCCGGCGATGGCGTTAGGTGGCCGGCAGCGTCGAGCGTCAGATTGCAGCGTCGAGCTTCAGGCGTCGGCGTCAGGCGTCAGATTGGGGCGTCGAGCTTCAGGCATCTGGCGTCTGCGGCATGCGGTGTCGAGCTTCAAGCGTCAGGCGTCTGCAGCATGCGGCGTCGTTCTTCAGGCGTTGGGCGTGCGGCGTTGGGTGTCGGCTGTGCGGCGCGGGAGTCAGGCGTGCTCATATTCTGGCGTCAGGCGTCAGGCAGTGGTGGCATGTGGCGTGCTGTCTATGCGGCGGCTAGCTAGGGTGAAAGAGAAGAAGTGGGGGAGAAAATGAAGGGAGAAAATCAGGGTTGAGGGTTTTTAAACACTTTTTCCGACGGTTTTTTATTACTGTCGCAACATCTGACTTTCCCAGACGGTTTTTCCCACCATCGGAAAATGTTGTGACCTTTCCCGACAGTTTCTTATTAGCGTCGGGCGTTCATTTCTCGAAAAATTAAAAAAAATTTACTTTCTTATCTCCCGACGGTATTGTAATACCGTCGGAAAAAAGACCTATCCCGACTGTACTTTTATTATAATTACCGTTGGTAAAGTCAATTTATCCCGACGGTATTATTGTCACACCCCCTCCCAGATTACCCATCTAACCTAAGGGGGAGTGGGAAATCAATAGACATCACCCCTCTTGTGACGCATATTGCCCTAACTTTTCCTGCACTTACATTTACTTATATACAGAACATAAAACACAGTTATACATCGCATGCTTATAACTTGATACAATTTCCTGTAAGGGTACACCTTTAATGCATATCATGAATTCATCCTCATATCCAAAATACAACATTCACAACACCATTGACAGTACCCATTCAAAAGTATGTGTTCTACATGCCATTCACATAAGTATATTCAACGTACAACTCCCAAACTTCACTAAATCTTGATGATCGAGGCTTAGGCAGGATGAGCTGTATTAGGCGAAGCACCAGGAACGTCCTTGCTACCTGGTGAGGGAAAAAGAAAACATTTGGAAACATAAGCTAATAGCCTAGTGGGTGATAATTCTTTATAAAACGACATTCATTTAAAACAGGCATGTTTCGTATAATGAGTAAATCAAAGTTTAACATTTATTTAGATGTAACATGCTTTTCACGAAATTCATCATTCTCATAAATCAATACTAAAATCATATCAAAATGTTTTCCAAGGAATTCGTCAATATCAACCAGTTTTTCAAACTTTTTCCTTAGTTGAGGCGGAGCAATGCTTCTACGCACTCAACGTCGAAAACCATCCCTGGCTTTAAGCAGAGCAAGCTCGATGCACTAGCCAGCTTAACCTCTATGTGCACATAGGAATAGGTCGGGTTGCCCATGTACCTTCTCATGTCCTTGAGTACTGGGTCCCGGGGAAACTCACGTGCCTTCTCATGTCCTTGAGCACTGAGCCTCCTCTTAAAACATTTCAGAATTTCTTTCACATAGTAGTTCATATAAAAATCTTTCATGAAAATCAATTTATCACGATAAACAATATTTTAAAACATGCCATTGAACATCTTATAGAAATGCATAAAACATGCCTTATAAACATCATCAAATATCAAGTTTTTAAGAAAGCATTCATCTCAAAGCCATAATTCATAATAAAACTAAGCCAAACATTTTCAACAAATTTCATTTTAAATCAAGAAAAGTGTTACTCACAACTCTTTCTAAGCTTTATGTGGTTTATACACTGTTCCTATCTCTTCTCAGCCTGCACAAGAAACACACCCTGCGTTAGACAACACTAACTTCCTTTCCTTTCCTCTACTGACTTATAATGAGAATCTCAGCGACACCCGCCAAGAATGACTGTTACTAGCGATACCCAATAGAACAGCACAGTTGCTAGCGATACTTGATAAAACAGCACCAGCGTTACCTACCTGAGCAACGATACTCAGCGTTATCTAGCGATACTTGTGAGACGGAAAGCTCCTTTGCGTCTCAGCGTTACCCGTCTCGCTGCAAATTCTTAGACAGTGTGCCGATACTTGATTTTTCCAACGGCACTTTGCACTGTACTCCTTCCTTTCTTCTCGTCCTTACTTCAACCTATGAAAGACCACATTTCCATACAGATTCATAGTTTCTTCCCTTCTGCATACTTATAGGAAATCATGTTCTAAAGCTTACCTTAAAATTTCAGGGTTTAGCTCTTTCCCATTCTTGCGATATTCCGAAATTTCCTCCTGCTGTTCCGGATTGCGAGACAGTCTTGTAATCACTGATTTCCTAAGGATTCATATAGTAAAACTTCGATTTCAGCAACACCATCCTTTACAAAAGTTGTTAGGAATTGCATTAACTTACTAACCTTAAATTTTCAGCTCTGATCTCAGCTTATTCCTCACGTTTTGTCCCGAATATCAGTCACTACTCAACCAAACTAAGTAGCTTTGGTCATTCCCCCGTTCCAACTTCGTTTCCAGCTTCGATGTGAATCAAACTTCATCCGGAACCCTCAAGAACACCCTCCTCAATCTTCTTCTGGAGTTTATCTGAAGAGTAGAACCGACTTAAGCTCTCGAATTGTCCTTAAAATGATTAAACATTTAATTAATCTAGCTATTTATACTACCGACCTAACCTTATCAACACCAGGACTTAAGCTACTACTTACGTATTTCCTCTGCAGACTAGCACAAGGTTCTCCTCTTCCAACGCATAGTGGTTGTCCTCACACGCCTCCTATTTTGAACGCATTCCTTTCCATCTTGAAATTCTACTTTCGATGTGTGTAGACCATTCTGTCTTCAGCACAGGTGCCTCAACGAATATCTGTCTTCGACGCATCAACTTCAACACCATCCTGTCCTCAACGCAAAGTGACTTGGACGCATGGTTCAAGTGCGTTTCTCTCCCCTTCAAGACTACTTATCTATCAATACAGTAACTAATTCCGCTCACTAACTTCCATAAGTTAACCACAAACGCATAACTTAGTCAATACTCAGTCGAAGTTTTACTTTGCCCTTGCTCTCGGCCACTTCTCCCTTTGAGACGCATAGCCACAAACGCATGGCCGTGCCTCAATTCTTGGCAACGCAAACCAGTGCTTACAATTATAATACCGTTGGAGATAAGAAAGTAAAATATTTCCCCTCTTCTTTACATCGCGACGGTGGACCTATGCATCAGGAGAACTAATCTCCCCAACGCTCACTAAAGTGCGTCGGGATAGGCATAGTTTGCACGAAAAAATAAAGAAAAAGGGTCGACATAGCTACTTTTTCCAGACGCCAAATAAACCGTCGGGAAAGGCTGCTTTTCCCAACAATTTTTTTTGCGTAGGCAAAAATTTCGTCAGAAAAACCAAAATTTCTTGTAGTGACACGAATAGCTCTTTAAATAATCACTTAGGCTCCCTCTAAGTGTGAGACTCCCTCCCAATGAAACTTAGGCTCCCCCAAAGTATGCGGATATTGGTGAATGATCACTTAGACTCCCCCTAAGTGTGAGACTCATTCTCAAAGAACCTTAGGCTCCCCCTAATTGTCACACTCCTTCTCATTAAGATTTTTATCTTTCCACCATCAAATGAAGACCACTCCACTTGATGAACTTAGGTTTCCCCTAAGTTTGAGAATCTCTTTTCAAGTTGTAGAACTTAGGTTTCTCCTAAGTTTGAGAATCTCTTTTCAAGTTGTAGTAGAAAGATTCAGCAAGAACTTGAGAGACACTCAAAATCTACAACAATATACAACCTTCACAATTGTAAGATTGACACACTTGTGATTTTTTGGCAACCACAAGAACGGGTCTAATATTCTTTAGCATGACCAACCCTAAACAGGATGCAACAACTCTTTAAATTGCACAGCAAAAAAACACAAGGACACAACTCTAAAGCAGATTCAACAACCCTCATAAAAGGAAGAATAAACGACCAGGATTTTACAAATTAAATAAAGAAAAAATATTTTGCAAATTCAGCATTTTAAATAACATCATTCGGTCTGGAATAGTAACTGCGAGGCATACTGAAGGACAATCCCCGAGATAGGATGACAAGCATCTCAGAGAGGTACAGCCACGACATTCTTAAACAAATATAGACCAATACCAAATCAAATGTCTAACAATTTTACATCTAGAACATGTAATTTGTATACCAAGAAGAAAAAGTAAAAGAAAATACACAATTCTAATCCTTGCTAAGAGTTCGTGAACTCAATGAGTGGCTAATATCGTGTATTACAAAAAAACAAATCTGACTTGAGATTCTCCACTACAGCCATGCAAGCATAATTTGAGATCAACTAAAATTAATATTAACATTAGACATGCATTGGCATCAAGAACATATGTGAAAAATATCATGAACTCAAAGGTGAAAAAAAGTAGTGCGTATTTGGAAGAAAAGACTTTGATTCGAGATTCTCCACAATATCCATACAAGGATGATTCTCCAAAATTTGAAGGTGCAAAGGGTCTGCTGTTCTAAAATATGGTTTTCTTTGTTCAAGTTATCTCCAAAAAGTTGTCCTGCTTCAAAAGCTACATTGTTTCACCTTCATGCATAAATTTAAAAAAAAAAAAAAAAAATACCAACAATAAGAAAAAATTTAATGGAAAGAAAAATATCGTAGAAATTTAGAAGAGTTTTTTCAAAAAAAATTGTGGTGCATTGTCAATTGGTCGATTGCCTCTCTCTCCACCGATTTTCTTCTTCATTTTTCAACTATTTCAAAATTTGTAAGGATTTGATGTTGGTTTGCTTTTCTCCTGCGTACTTGTATTTTACTCTTTAATCTTCGAGTACACCATACCACATTATAAAATGTAGGCAAGGGTTGTATTCAAACTTAACCATGGCAAAAGGGATGGATTTAGGAAATTTTTCGACCCTTGGGAAGGAGGTAAAGGATGAATTTCAATGAGAATGATTTATAATGTGAGAATTTAATCAATATGGATTAAATGAGATGCCATGTTTAAACTTTAGAAAATAACAAACTCATATATCTAGATTTTATTAGGCAGAAAAATAACGTTTAAGGGGTTAAAAGAGATTTGAAATATATCAGTCTAAGCTGCCTCTTCATAAATAACTTTTATGAAACTGGACATTTTTTAAAATATAAAGGTCCAAAAAGTGGGGAAGCCCACGTCTGGAAATGAGTGAGAGGAAAGCCCATTTTGAAAAGAAGGAAAATGAAGCTTCTCAAGAACATGTTTGAAATGGTGAAAAGAAATTTAGGTTTTCGAATAGTTGGTGGTAAAAAACGGAAAAGAAAATGAATTTTTCTAGTAGAATAGGTTTAATATGTGTAGGAAATGTCTAAAATCGGGTAGAAAAAGAGATTGGTATGCGTTTTTTTGTTTGCTGTCAATTTTTCCGTAAGTTCATTTTTCTCATAAGTTGAATGAGTTTACAGGAATAGTGACAGAATGCCCAAATCTCATGAGTACACGTCAACTTTCATGACATTTGGCCATTATGTGATTTTTCCCGTAAGGTTTCCAACAAAACCTTATGGGAAAAGTCACAAAATGCCCAAATTTCCCCAAAGGTTTGAACCTACCAAGAAATTTGGCTCTTTGTGACTATCGTCTCGCTCCCTCTGGTATTGTTTCTGGTATTGTTTCGCTCTCTCTAGTATTGTCTCTCTAGTATTGTCTTGATAGTCTCGCTCTTGTTGGCATCGTCTTGATAGTCCCAAAAGGTTTGAACCTACCAAGAACTTTTCAGGAATGAATTAAGCTCTCTGTGACTTTTCCGTAAGTTTGAACCAACAAAAGCGAGACTATCGAGATGATGCCAAAATGACAATACTAGAAAGAGCGAGATTAGCGAGACGAGAGTCATAGAAAGCCAAATTTCTTGGTAGGTTCAAACCTTTCGGAAAATTTGGGCATTCTGTGACTTTTCCTATAAGGTTTTGTTGGAAACCTTACGAGAAAAGTCATAGAATGCCCAAATGTCCCGAAAGTTGACGTGTACTCATGAGATTTGGACATTTTGTCACTTTTTCTGTAAACTCATTCAACTTACGAGAAAAATGAACTTACAGGAAAATTGACAGCAAGCAAAAAACATATCCAAATTCTTTTTCTATCTGATTTCAGACATTTCCTACACATATTAAACCTCCTCTACCAGAAAAATTCATTTTCTTTTTCGTTTTTTACCACCAGCTATTTGAAAACTTAAATTTCTTTCCACCGTTTCAAACATGTTCTTTGTGGGTTTGTTTCCAGAAATCGGGTCACATAGGATGGGGTTTTACCACAAATGACAGAAATTAGAGAGTATTATAAAAGAAAAAATGGACTTTGGGGAAGAAAATGGTCTTAGAGTTTAGGGAAAGAAGACGATGGTTTGAGTGTTGAGGAAGATGGTTTGAGGCAAGAAGATGCTGATTTCGGGAAATCTAAAGAGTATACACTAATTTGGGGGTATTAACGTCATTTCACCATGTGAGACCCTCTAAAACTCTGAAAAGTTGAAAAATTGGTTAGAAAAAGAAGTTTTTAAAAAATGGGTTAGTTTTGTCGCATCAAAAACTTTTTGGGTTAGAAATATCAATTTTTCAAAATACAACATATCAATATTACTTTAAAACCAAAAGTATAGTTTAGGTTGCATCTATCACTATATTCCTTTTTCTTTTACTTACAAAAGGAAAAAATAATCTATACCACGTGACACAATTATATTGGATGCGGGCCGAACTGCACTTAAATTTTTTTCTTTAAACCTACATTGTTCAACATACTCCCAAGTCCCAACTGTCACATAACCTTCTCATTCTAACGAGACATCAATTCAGTCATTCATGTGTGTCCTACTCTAAATCTCACTAAAATTGCTCCTTATATCCATACCTAACCCACTACCCACCACTCCCCATCTTTTTCAGGCTACTCTTCACATGGGAGGGAAGAGTCAAAAACATGTCATACCATATACAAATCAACTAAACTACCTCAAATTACAAGTTCACTCCAATTTTTATCTAAAAGGTCCCTTAAATTCAAATTTAAAAAAAAAAAAAAAAAAAAAAAATCTTAACAAAACACTGACACGATCAAAATTTTAAACAATTATCAAAACTATTAGATTTTAAATTGAATCTTACGTTTTAGGACTCTCAAATACTTTCAATTTAATGTTTAATATTCGAGAACTTTAAACAAAACGTTGTAAAATTCTTTATGAGATGATACAATATTAAATTTACTTTCACTCATCAACTTAACCTTTTTAGTCAACCAATGTTTTAGTGTAGTATCAAAGCAAGTGGTCATGTGTTCAATATTCCTGCAATATTATTTTCTCTCCAATTAAGCTCTTAGTTGGAGATAAGCTAAACACTCAACTTAAAAATTTATGTACTAAACTTATAATTAACAAATAAATAAATAATAATCAGCAACTATGTTATTAAGAAACCTTACACCTACAACACATTCCAATAAGAATAGGAAGTATAAATAGAAAGGAGAGATTTGATATCTTTTCTCGATAGGAATAGGAAGTATGAAAAAAGAATATTGATAATGGGATTGTAGGCATCCATATTTACATGGGGTGTTTGGTCCAACCTACTTGTATTGAACAATTCTATTTAGCTTCAATAGTATTATTTCCTATTGAAATTTGCACATTTATCAAGAAACTTAATCTTTATTTGTTGATCTATTTTGCATTTTTATGAAAAAACTTCTATCTTACAACTTTACATTTTAAACACACACTTCCAAATTCTTACCTATTAAATCAAGTGCCTCAAATACATTTCTATATGTGTAACCCATCATCCTCACCCTAATGAGCACAGACTATGAAAGAGACAAAAGAGCCGCCAAGTGGAAGAAGTAGAGTGTGTGTGCGGCCTGCGGCGTGGTCCTAACGCCATGTGCATCCTGCGCGCATGGGCGGGGCGAGGAGGGTTGGGGCGTCGGGCTTTGGCCTTCCCTTCCTTTCCCTTCCCTTCCCTTCGCCCTTTGCCTTTTAGTGGTCCTTACTCTATCCTACCACGTACGTCCTATTAATAATACATCCACATTTTCCTCTTCCATTAATCTTCCCCATTGAACCCTTTAAATATAACAAACACAAACACAGACACAAACACAAACAACCAAATTCCAAGTGTGCCCAACTTAAAACTATGGCTATGCCATGTTACATACATCCATATATATATATATATATATATATATATGGGCTTTTCACCCACACTCTCTTTCTTTCTTTTCCCATTAATAACTCTCTTTTGGCCATGGCCCCCCACCCTTTCCTCTTCTCTTCCCTACCTAATCTTTTATACTCATCCTTCAACCTTATTCAACCTTTTATAATATGGACCATTTCCTTACGCTTCCACATTATGTAATTTTCCCCTTTCACATGATGCTTCCTCACCAATATCATCTCTCTCACATTCATTATATTCTTTACTTCTCCCTTATGTGAGACTCTATTTTAGTCATAACATGATCACCATTGTTCTAATTCTCTTTACTTGCTTTACATATGTATTAATTAATATGTTAAGGTCAGCATGTATTATTGGACTTACTCTTACAGATTTGTCATCTTCATTATTAGGAGGCTGATAAGTTAATAATATAAGGTTAAAATACTATCTTAGGTTTCTATACCTTAAAATTTGTTCAATTTTAGTTTATGTACTTTTAATTGTACAATTTTAGTTTCTATAGTTTCAATATATCTTAAATTTATTCTCCAATGCTAATTTATTGTCGGTTTTTTAAAAACTTTTTATTATCTATGGCATTTTTACAATAAAACTTATTTACATCTTTTATTTTCTTTCTTAAAAGTTATTATTATTATATAATTAATATCGGTAATAATTAAGTTTGAATAACTAATTTTAAGATTTGCTGAAAGTATATAAGAACTTATATTGGATAAACTTGGATCAAAATAGTATTTTAACCCTAATATAACTAAAAAGATAATATAATAAAGATCAAATCACTGTTGTTTGTGTAGTTTATTAAAATAAGGTAAAATGTCATTTTTTAAAAACCCTGAACTCAACTAGAAGTATCAACTTTCGATTTTGTCAAATCGCATCTTGAAACTTGGATAAAATCGTTGGAAAAAAGATATTTTCTTGCATATTTAATGAATTATGAAACATATACGAAGCACAACTGATAGAATTTAGACCAACTTGTAAGTTATATTTTTGTGGGGCTATTTGATGGTTGATTTTGCGACGATCAAGTTTAATTGATATTTGTTAAATAGGTGAGTTTTTAGTTTTTTTTTTTTTATTTCTTAAGAAAGATAGGCGGTGTGAATTAGGTGTAATATCTCAACTAGATTGCCATATTCTTAACATTCTCATTATATCTCACTTTCCTTCATTAAAAATAATTAGGATCAAACAAAAGAAAGAAGGGCAAGATAGAGACTCTCATTAAGAAAAGCATTACATAAAAGTATCAAAGTTGAGAGCAATTGTAAATGGGTTATTTTTTGAACAAGATATACTAGAGGGAAATAGATCATTAAGTGTACCATGACAACTCAACTAGGTTGACGCTTCTTTAACACTCTCATTATATCCAAAACCAAAAGCAATGCGTTCATTCCAAATAAGAGAAAGTACAATATGTGTGAGAAAAGCAAAAGGAACACAATAACAACAAAAGAAATATACAAAGAAGGCCAGAAGAAAGGCCTTCCAGTTCAGCGCTATAGTTGATGCATCATAAGTATAGAGGGGGGTTTTTAAATATACAATTGCAAATGAGTTATAATCTTCAAAGAGTTTTGATCTACATGTCCAGCCGCCCGTGAGAGTCCAAACATTCTTCCATAGCCAGGTAATATTATTGGAGAAGTTGTTGAACATGCGGTTGTTTCTTTCAATTCAAATTGTCCACAACACAGCCACCGAAGTGTTGAAGATTGTGGTGTTTTTTCTGGATACATGTTTGTTTTATTAAATAGAGGTCCTTGCAAATAGCTTGAATGGAGTTATTGTTGTTGTTTGTCCTCCCCAGTTGATTTTCAAGTCTGTTCCATAAAAAGCTAGCTTTTCTGTAACATATAAACAGGTGGTCCACATTATTATTTGTTCAAATTAAGAGGTGAATTGATGTGAACAGAAAGTATACATTACACTCCTTACCTAAATTTGAAGTTGTGAAAAAGCTATAAGATAACTAGTCACTTAAATACATATGTTAAACAGAAAGCACAAATAAGTACTATAACTGTTGGGTTGTATGTCCTAAAACTCGTAATTTTTGTAAATAGGTGATTTTTAGTACATATGAAGTTATTCATGTGAATTAATTATTTATCAACTCTAAATCCAATTAAATTACGAACCCTTGGCTACTATCATGAGTACTTGGACTTTATGTGGAGACATAAACAGGATCAAGTTCGAGTAAGTAGCCTCAATAGTCTATAGTACATGGATTAGGTTGGGTACCTCTTCCTGGAGACACTATTGAATACGGCCCGCTTCATGATTGTTACAAATATTGTAAAGTGTCATAAATGAAGTGATTCTGATTTGATCATGTAGAGACATGTGAGCGGGAGTATTCTACATAATAAGATTGTGTAAGACTGACCCTAAAATAATCATTGTTATGTATTAACACCGTTTACGTTTAACACTGATTAATTTCACTTATCGATGACCTAGAGAACTTGATCTGAATCTTGAGCTATCTATGAACTTTTGTTTATTTAGAATTATCCCTTGATCTGCATAGGTAAGAGTAAGCTCAATAGCGCTGCTCAACATTCCTCCCATTTCAGGGATAAGACCGGGTAGATAGTTGGGAACATAGAATTTGCAAGACGGAATTCACTCCTACCCAACTTAGGGATAGAAGAGAGGTTGTTCTCTTAAATGTTGTTCCCAGGACTTGAACAAGGGGCCCCATCCTCTCACTAGCCCGAGAGGGAATGGATTTAGTGATTAGATCCTAAATTAATTGTTCATTAGAGGGACAATGGTACTTAAGGAGAAAAGATGTAACGCAGAGGTAAATCGGTATTTGACCTAGCTGAAGTTATGAACAACCTGTGAAGGATTGACTTATTGATGACGGTTATATCAAATGGACACAAATATATCTACAGTGAGGATAGTGCAACTACGGGCTTTAGTGGAGTGTCTCGGTAGTTAACGAATGTTGGTTAACTAGGTTAAAGAGTTTGGCCAGTTAATCTCGGATCGTTGGAGCTCATGATCTGTAGGTCCATTAGGTCCCTCTACTAGCTCATAAATGGACTAAAATCTTAAATAATGTGGTGAAAAAGTTTGAATAGTTCAAATCTTGGCTTAAGGAATGAAAGTCAGATATATACGATATATCGACGTTTAATTACGAATTAAACGTACAAATAGAGTTAATTATAATATTTAAATATAATTTAAATATTAATCATATGAATAGGGATTCATATCGGTTTTTTTTAGAAAAATCGGGACAAGTGGGAAAAATAATATTATTTTATTATTTAATATTAAAATAATATTTAATTAATTAAATATTAAATTATTTTTTATTTAATTATTTAATTATCTTTTTGAAATTAAAAATCAATTTTAATTCAATTTTGAAAATTCATTTAAAATTGATTTTAAAATTGATTTTTGAAGATTGGATTTTACCACTAACTAAGCTAGGAGCTTGGTTGTCTTCTTCACAATTAACCACCAAATTAACCATTTTGTGTTGTCAAATTTTGATGCAATTGGATTGCATGTTATTCTTTAATAAATAGAGATGATTTTGACATAAAAATGGTTAAGAATTTTGTGAAATTAAGGGTTAATTTTGCAAAATTCCATCAATTGTTCATCTTCTTCCCAACCTTCATTCTTTCTCAAATTCACCATGAATTTGGATCCCACCATCCAATCTAAACCTAGAGAATAGTAGAGAAGACTATTGTGGTGGTCTACAACCAAGTGGTGCTGAAATTCATCAAGAATTGAAGGAGAATTTGGAGCTTCAAGGGTAAGTGTTCTTGAAACTTTGGTTTTTCTTCTTAATTGCATGTTTAATCCTCTAATTTGAGCATCTTAGAGTGAAAATTGATCAAATTAACTTTTGCTGCATGCTCTTTTATCCATCAGTAACAACCAACAAAACTAACAGGAAGCAAAAGAGAATTTAACCCAGTTCAGCGATAAAACCACTTATGTTTGGGGGGCAGTGTGCTCAGGAAAAATAATCCACTAATATTGAATAGTTAAGCATTTGCAACAAAGTATTTATCTATAAAGTTTTGACTTTTACAGCAACTCTTGCAGAGCTTAACTTGCTAAGCACCTAGGCTTCTCCTAGATGTGAGACTCCCTCTCAATTATACTTAGGCTCCCCCTAAGTTTGATAGTATTAGCGATGAACACTTCGACTTCCGACAGTGTGTGAGACTCCTCTCAACTTGATTATCTTCCTCATGACTCATTGAACTCCTTTCACAAAAGAACTTAGGTCCCCCTAAGTCTTGAGAACTCCCTTCTCAATTCGTAACACCTTAGGACTAAGGCTTGAGAAATCCTTCTCGATGAATGAAGTCCTAGGCTCCCCCTAAGACTGAAAATCTCTTCTCTTCAACAATGTGTTAGACTCCCCCTAAGACAGAAATAATCTTCACGTTCTTGAACGATTCAAACAACAGATACGCACAACGGAATAAAGTGAGCAAAGATCAAATCACTATGTTGCACAAATCGGCCACCCAAAACAAAAACTCTTTCTTACCAAGAACAAAATACAGCCAGACCCTAGAACAACAATTCTTCAAAATATTCAAAAATGACGGCCAACCCTAGCAAAGGGCACAAAACCTTCAATAAATAATTTGTTTAGAAAAGGAAAACATCCCTAAAAAGAATTCGGCAGGCCATAAAGAAGGAAAGAATCCAAAATATAAAATATGTTAAATTTTCCAAATAAGAAAAGTCTAGACAGCATAAAAAGCGCTTGTTATAACAAGAAACACCTTGCCTTAATTAAATAAATAAGGAAAGAATTTTGTGAAAAAATATTTTCCTTTATTTTTTGTCACAATAAGATCCACCATAAAAGGAAAATATCAATCAATATACTTTTGCTAAGATTTCCCAAATACCATTAGAAGCTGCCTTAGAAAAATATAAAGACAATCAGCAAATCTCCAACAAGTTCAAATTGATGAAATATAAACTTTCCAAACTTACAGGTCCAAATTAATTGTTTTTCCCTTTAAAATAAACATTGTGAAACTAAATTAAATAGATAACAAAAAAAAAAAAAAATTGAACTCAATTAATTATTAATTAAATTATAAGTTTACTTGATGAATTTTTAAATTTGTTTCTAGTAAGCCTTCAAACTTTTAAAGTTGTATGTAATAAGTTGTCCATGATATATTCCATCTAATAGGTTAGCTCAATAACAAAAGAAAATACAAAGAGTAGAAAAAAGCATTTCAATTGAAAATGTAATACATACGAGACCAAATAAACAAACATAAGTTTTAAGACTAAATTGGTAATTTTAACCATGATTTATTGTTAAGTTAGGTATATAGCTTAGCTAATTAAAAATTTGCATACATAATAAACTTAGGGTTATGGGTTCTCCTCTTCTGTGGCTACCTGACACGATGGACCTGCTTCTTTCATTTTAATATTCTCAATGTGCATCAAATGTTTTGGTTTTTTCAAGGTCTGACTCATATGGTGTGGTTTAATTTTATAGCCTTCATCTTAGAGTACATATTCATAAATTATATATTTCTATATAAATAAAGAAAAGGGAGGGGAACTTGAGTCTTGCGTCATGAAATTGGAATTATAGTGACGATAATCCATGTGTTATTTTGTGTTCTAAAAACCATAGACATAGGAATCAGCTCTCTGTCCCCATATATATATTATATATTTATTTATGATATGGTCTGGTGAAAAATTAACCAACTTTGACAAATAAAAATTAATTATAAGGCCAAGTTTTTTGCCTTTGTGCCCACCACATTTCTCTCTCTGTACTCATTTGCATAATTTAAATAGTTTGGTACCCTTTTCGTTTCTTCCTTCTTTTCATTTTATACTTTAATTTTTATATCTAGTTCTTTCTCTTTTTTTTTTTCTAAATAAATAAACGTAATATGTTTCTTAACTGGAAATAAGAATTTCGATTTGGCTGTTTTTAGAGTTTTTTACCCAATAATTAGGAAAACCTTTTCCTAAAAATGAAAAACAAAGACTATTACTACAAATTCGTTTATGTTTTTAAGAGAGATAATTGAAAAATAGATCGCCAAAGAAAGCATCGCTCAATTGGCATCTAAAACGTGTTAACGATCACGAGGTTTGTGGTTTGAATTCCCCACCCTGATGTCCAAAGAAAAAAAAAAGTTTGAAAAACAGGTCGAAAAGAAAAAATTATATTATCAATTGGGTTTATATGATTAATTAACCCATCCAATTTACTCGAGTGATTAAGGCATTATGTGTATCTCCCTTTGGAATTAGGTTCAAATCTATTATCAATTTCTTTGGAGAAAAAAAAAAAAACAAAAAGTTTTAATGTTTTCTATACATAATTGGGAATTGGTTTCAATTTCAACTCGGTCTATGTGAATATTTAAAAGTTTTTCAATTTGGTCAATACAATTTTCAAACTTTTAATTCACTTGTTACGATTCAGTTCAATATATAATAAATTGTCCCTATCATTATAAGCCATTACCATATTTAATCTGTGACATTTCTTTTATTCTTAAGTCAGTAATGAGTCTATTTAGTTCACTCTGTATGCTTAAAGCAAAGAAAGGAGTGCTAAACCAAGACCAAGTTTAAAATTTTAGATCATTGGTAGGAATTAACTTGCGAGTGTAAGTACTAAATTCAAACTTTTAAAATGAGATTATAAAAATATGTTGTGAGGCAGTATAAATTGTAGACACAAAATTAATCCCTCAAATAAATTAAGTTATCAAAATATATATATCTTAAACCATGATGTTAGTTTTTGTTATACCATTAATTTTTGAAAATATTCATTTTAATTTCGAAACAAGACTTTAAAGCTTTTGCAGTTAGATTTAGACAACAAAATCGATTTATGCTAGCTTCTTATATATATGTGTTGGTCAAGTGAACAAATGTAAACATATGATGAAGTAAATTTAGGAGTTAGAATTAACGGAAAGAATCACTAATGATAGAAAAAACGACAATAAATATATTTAGTTCACACGTGCATCATGTATTATTAATATTATTTATATAAATAAATACAAAGTTTACGTATATGAATAATTTAGGGGCAAAAATTATTAAAGTTATTTTGAAACAAAGAGTTAAAGTTTAAAAATGTAGTTGAGGTTGGAAATGTGTGGTATGCTATTATGCTAATAAAAAAAAAAAAAAAAAAAAAAAAAAAAAAAAAAAAAAAAGTTCTTTGTTTGGACTAATCTCCACAAGGGCTAAATAGCATGGAAAAATGTCAAAGCTGAATATCCCTCGTTATATTTTAATCCCTAATTACGTCTTATGCAGTAGCAATTCGGAAACTATGAAAGCATTTATTTACAAATTGCAGCCCATCTCAAAAACCAACTATGAGAAGATATAATTTCATATTTTCATTGGTAGCGCTCTGGAGCACTACATCTTTTGTATTTATGATGTATTTTTTTATTGTTTTTAATTGGATCACCCTGTCTTTTATCGGGTTTGAGATATGACTAGGGTGCTAAGAATGTGTTGACCTAGTTGAGATATTTTAGTGCATTTACTCATCCTCTTGACTCTTGGCTCTGTATATTAGGGACAGTTGTTAATATAGCAATCATGTTTAAAGTATTTGCAAATATAGCACGATGTAAAAAAAAAATTTGTAAATATAACAAAATTTAGATTTTGCTTTCAAAATTTATCCGTGATAGACTATATTAATAGCATGGTCTATTAGTGATAGACCATATTATTAATAGAATAAATTGATAGATTTTACTATATTTGCAATTTTTTAAAATGTTGTTATACCCTTAATTATTATCCTTACAGTTATTGAAAGGTATTTATGATAATTTAATTAATGTCCAAATAATTAAACATTCGATTATTCCATTGTCATGGGTTCAACAATTGAATCTCTCCTTCTCATTCATCTCCTTTTGAATGGAATATTATTTAAAACATAGAAGCTTATTTCTTCAACACCTGTACTTTCCTCATTTATACACAATAATTAATTAATGGATTAAAAACCCAAGGTGCCCCAAACTTAATTATATATTTTAAAACAAGACCCCAAGTAGCAATTAAAATTATTTCAATCTGAAACCCTTACAATTAATTAAACTATTTCATTCCACAGCCTGAAAAGTCACCTATCTTTATGCTAAAACACATGTACCCTTAAATATTAACCATTAAACAAAGCATTGGATAAGAGATAATCCACAACCAGCAAGAGATTATAAGATTAATTAAAATTAATTTATTCTTAACTTACTAAACTAATTAATCCTGTCCATAACGTTTTCATGTGAAAGTAGTACATAGAGTAATTGAAAACTTAAAATTGCCAGCATATATATTTGATAATTATGGGTGGGAATAACTTATTTTCAGATTTTTAATGTCAATATTTATAATAAAACGGATGAGCCAAAAAAAAAAAAATTGATTTTTTTTTCCTCTGATAAGTCAGAATCTCATCCCTAATTTGGGTTTTTAATTCGTTTTACAAATTTATTCCTACAAGTTTGTTTCTACTTAATCACTGGACTTAAAAAAATTGTTAAATAAGTTTTTGATCACTAGAATTTAGAAAAATGTTAAATAAGTCTTTTGAAGTTTTAGACTCGTATCTAATATATTATTGAATTTAAAGAATTACTTAAAATTAAACATCCATAAAATTTTAATTTTGTGTTTAATAGGTCCTTAACTAATTTGATATTTTTTAAAGCTCATAAATGTATTAGATGCAAGACTCATCTCTCTCCCCATTAGTATCTTGTTTTTTAAACAAAGTTCATCTTTTAAAAAAAATATACGAATATTAGATGGTAGGTGCATCAAAATATCTCGACTAAGTTGATATGTTTTTAGTATTCTCATAATATCTCACTCTCACTCTCACTAGACATAAAATTTCATATACATTAATTAGTTTTTAATATGTTACAAATCTACTAAACATTTTAGAAGTTGAGTGACGTATCAAATACAAAAATATAAATGGAAGAGCGTATTAAAATTTTTATAAAATTCAAAAACATAAGGTAAAGATTTGAGACAAAACTTTCTATTAATATAAATGTAATGATAAGAATGATTTTTTTTTTTTTTTTTAATTTGTAATTGGTGCCAACTACAAGTTAAAGTTGTTTGCTTTTTTTTTTTTTTTTTTTTTTTTGTTTTTTTTTTTTTTTGTTTTTTATTCACGGGCGGGGATTTAATATGGAAGGGGTTTGTCATGTAGTATCTTCAAGTTGTTTTCTACAAACATTATCTTTAAGACTAAAAAATGGTATATGTGAAAAGCTAATTCACTTTGGTGTTTGTTTACTTTATATATGCATAGGACAGATTAAGATTATGAATTATCATTTTAATCATATACTTTCAGCTTCATTTCTATTTTATTCTCTTAAATCTCTTAAAACGTTTTTAGTTTTTGTTACTATTAAAGTTTTTTTTTTTTGCATATTTAATAGTTTTTTTGAAAGGAAATTATATGCAAGATTTTTTTTTTTTTTTTTTTTGACATAATGTAAAGAGAGTTGATAAGTTAATCTTTTATCAAATTTTCTCACCAAAAAAAAAAAAAAAGAAAGAAAAAAAAACTTTATCAAGGTTTGAGTTGATTGGTGGGTTTCAAGTAAAGAAAGAAAAGGGGTTGTGAATTGAAAAACCCTAATCCTCCAAACTCCAATGGTTTTTTTTTTTTTTTTCTTTCCCTTTTTACACCTCATGCCCTTCTTTATCCCAAAATCCACTCAATTTTTCTTTATATTTTTATTCAAACTCAAATCATAATGATGCTTTCAGTTTGATTCAGTAACCATCTCTGTTTTTTTTTTTTAAAAAAAAAAATAAAATAATTAGACCCCTAATTTTAAAACTTCAAAATCTTAGTAAATCAATTTAGTCATTCATTAAATTTTCGTTTTAAAATCTTTAATGGACAAATGTTTGTGTATAAAATTTCTTAAGTGTAATAATGAATATATTAGAGAGCCAAAAATTAGAAAAGAATTACATTATACTTTTCTTGCTACGTTTGGTGAGATTTTCGGAAGATTGTATTTTTATTTAGATGATTTTGAGTTAGTTTTAAATAAAATATAGTAAATTAATTTAGGTTTAAAATAATACAATTTTATCAGTTTGAAGTTTTAATTAATATACAACTCATAAAAATATATAAATTGGTTTTTTTTTTTTTTTTTCCAGAAAAATTGTTCACATTCAATAACTTCGGCCTGATACTTTTAAAATCAAGAGTGTTGGAGTGGCGAAATGAAAATGAAACTCAAATACAAACTATAATGCATGATTAAAGGTGGATTTGAATTGAATTTTCAAGTTTTTTTTTTTTAAAAGGATTTTTTAGTACTTGAAAAAGGTATTTCTAAGTGCGAAAAGAATATATTTTAAATTACTAATCAGCGCCCATAGTGAAAGCTGAAAACTCAAGAGGCGAATGTTTGAATAATTTTGTGTAAGTTTTGGTTGAAAACTAAAAACACAACTTCACAAAAATTTGAATTTTTTTAACATACTGTACTTAAAACATTCTTTCTTCTTTTACAAAATTCAAAACATTTGAAAACATTTATGGAGTATGACTCTACCATACGAATGTGTTAATAATTAATAAATATGTGGTTTAATTCCTCTACTTTTATTGTATTCTAGTTGGCCAATAGGTCCATTAAAATATCTCTCTTATATAAAAAAACTCAAATATTTAGGCCTCATTTGGTAATTATTTTGTTTTTGAAAATTAAGCATATTCCCTCATTTCTTGCAATGATTTGCATATTTCTTAAATGCAATAGTTGAATTCTTAGCCAAATTCTAAAAACAAAAACAAAATTTTAAAAATTACTTTTTTTAGTTTTTAAAATTTAGCCTTGTCTTTTAAATTATTGGTAAAAATTAGACCAAAAAAATATTTAAAGGTGAAAATAACGTCTATAGATTTAATTTTTAAAAACAAAAATAAAAAATGAAATATTTATTATACATAGCCTAAAAATTGAATATCACAATCTAAATATAAAGAAAGGAATACCTTAATTATTAATTTCTCTTGAACAAAACAATAATTAAAAATAAAAAGTCTAAATTAAATTTTGACAATATATATATATTTGAAAGTAGGGCATTAGAAAACAGGACTAAAGGGAAGAGGTTTTAGGTAGTGAGAGTCCTTGGTTCTTAAACTAAGCATTTCATAATGTACCATAGCCCTAACAAAAGCTGTGTTGGCTGCTTTGAAATTGAAGTCTCCTTCCTCTTATTTTGCTAATTTCTTTAATGACAAACAAAGTGAGCCTCAACTTGCTTCTATTTGTCATTCATTTAACCTCTCTCTCTTTGTTGATTATAAAACAAAGTATATAGAAGTTGCTGATCTTGATCTTGATTTTGATTTATATATATATATAGTATGTAGGGTGAGGTAGTCAAACCCTAGGCTATGGAGCTGTGTGGGAATGGTGTATTAATTCAAAAGACAAAGATGAGAAAAAAAAAAAAAGAAAAAAGAAAAAAAAAAAGTGAAACCACACTTTGAGAGTTTGAATTTTAAAAAATTTCTAATAATAAGCCCTACAACTTTAGAAGTTTTAATTTTTATTATACTTATTATATATTGCTAAAATTTGAGGCAGACAGATCTATTAGATTCAATATTAAAAATTCAAGTAAATACAAAAATGATGAAAGTTTATGAATTCTATTAAATATGTTTTCAAAGTTTCAAAACTAATTAGATGCAAAGATTGAAATATTAAAAGCTTATTAAACCCATTTTAAAGTTTGGAAAACTTAAACATCACAACAGGAAAAGTTTAGAAATCTAACTCCAATTTTTTGAATGAATCTTTGTTACCTCTCTAAAATATGATGAGAGTACTGTGATTGTGTCAACCTAGTTAAGATGATCCGGTGTACCTACTAATCTCACTGGAATAGTACTTTGTTTTAAAAAAAATACCTAGAAATAGACACAACATCAAAAATTTAGAATCTAATAAATGTTTCTTAAAAGATTCAAACATCCAAAGATTAAAAGTCTATTATAAGAAAACACTTTACAAAATTTGAAGTTTTGTTTTTTAGTTCAAAAGTAAAGAAATAGAGGATTCGAACAACTTATATTTTCCACTGATCGAGTTATGCTTAAATTGACAACAAGAGAAATGTTAGCTACTAACCACCGATTAATAAAGTTGGAAGTACGTATATATCAAACACCACTTTATAATTCAAAGACGTATAAGATACCATTCTAAAAAGTAACTAAGTCGAGGGACCATACCCATATATAATTCACAGTTTAAAAAAAAAAAAAATTTAAAAATGGTTCTTAATTATGTGGGGCTGTGTAGTTTTGCTCCAGTTGAGGAATTGTATATTCCAATAATAACCTCATGGTCTCTCTAAAACAGCTGTCATTTTTTTTTTTTTTTTTTTTTGAGCCACTTCCCTATATAGGTGTTGTGATTATTAATTAAATTTTGATAATTAATAAATAAATAAATTACCAAAAAAAAAAAAAAAAAAACTTAGTGTATATATAAACCAGGCTACAGGGATGTTGACACAGACAGCCTCACATGAACCCAACCAGGTCAATACAAGGGGACCCTCTTTTCCTTTCATTACCATAACTCTCTCTCTCCCTCTCTAAAAACCCAAAACAAAAGAAAGAAAGTAAATAAAAAGCACACATTATTATTATTATTATTATTATTTATTCAATACCTTACCATACCCCTTCTCTCTATTATATCCCTTTCTGGGTTTCCCCCCCTCCCTTAATCTATCTACCCTTCTAAAAAAAAACCCTCCCTTTCAAAAAAAGTTCCAATTTTTCCATCTGGGTTTTGTGTTTCATTCTTGTTTCTCTTCAAAACTTTTGTTTTTCTTTTGTGGGTCTTTACCTTCTTTTCTTTTCCTTATATGTAATTTAAGCATCATATATATATATATATATATATACACACACTAACTACCACTACTACTACTACTTTCCTTCTTGGTGTGTGTTCTTTGAGATCCATCTTCTCAAAAATTAAATTACTTTCTTTCAAATTCATGGATGACTTTGGTTCATCTTCTAGATTTCATCATCATCAGTACTACAACTTTGAAAGCAGCAGCAGCAGCAACAACAACAATAACAACAGAAGAAGCAGAGATTTTGATGATGATGAACAACAACAACAACAAGATCAAGAAATGGAAGAATGTGGTAACAACAACAACGACAACAACAACAATAATAATTGTTGTGTTTTTGTAGAGAAAGAGCACATGTTTGACAAGGTTGTAACTCCAAGCGATGTGGGAAAATTAAACCGTTTAGTTATCCCAAAACAACACGCTGAAAAATACTTCCCACTTGATGCTTCATCCAACGAAAAAGGTCTTCTCTTAAACTTTGAAGACCGCTGTGGTAAGCTTTGGCGCTTCCGTTACTCTTACTGGACCAGCAGCCAAAGCTATGTGATGACCAAAGGCTGGAGCCGCTTTGTCAAAGACAAAAGACTCGATGCTGGTGATATTGTCTCTTTTCAAAGACCTCTACATCATGCTAAAGATCGTTTTTTTATAGATTGGCGACGCCGTCCACCGCATCCCACCGTCGACATGCCTTTTCCTTTCAACCGCGGTGGCCAATTTCCTCCTCATCACCATTTTCAGCTTCACGGCCAGTGGAATAATAATCCAGTGGCCACACCCTTATCTTTACACAGGGACCACGTCCTCCACTTGCCGCACAATAATAATGTCAGTTTATTTCATAATACCTATAATCATCATCATCATAATCATAATCGTCATCCTGTTCTTGACGGCTCGTCCTACGGTGGGGCATCGGCTTTTTACCATTTGAGATCCCCCTCCACAGCGCCGCAGATAGGGGCAGTGCCGGTTGTAGCAGATGGAAAGGGTGGTGGTAGCAGTGGTGGTGGTGGGAAAACGGCTGCGGCTAAGACGACATTGAGGCTTTTTGGTGTCAACATGGAATGTGCAGTATCTGAAGAGTCTGGTGATGATGAGTGTGACATAGGAACAACTTCGACGACGACAATGTTGTCGTCGTCTCAATTTCATGTTTATAATGGGATGCCGATGCCGATGCCGATGCTGATGCCGATGTCGATGCAGATGCCAATAAATAATAACAACGTATCAACCATGGAGTTCTTCGAGAAAGGGAAGTCATCGATGTCGTCGTCCTTTGATTTTGATACTTGACAAACTGAATCCACACCCCCAAAGGAAAAACAAAGGATTTTGGACAAATGAAGATGAAAATCAAACCGTGAGTTGCTTTCTTTTTCTTTACCCTTTAATTTTTATGGCTCCTTCATGTTAGGAAGAATCGTTAGCCACTCAATTTTACATCAAACACATGTGAGATATACATAAATATATGTATTACAAGATCATCTCAATGTTGAGTTATAGTTTAATTTCTAGCTTGAGCTGCATTATATTGTCATATCTTTTTTTTTTTTTTTTTTTTTTTTTTGTAGGGTCTTTTTGGATTAAACTTCAGCAACAAGAGTCCATAGAGCATGTAAGTTTAATTAATGGAAAACATAAAGAAATGACGTTGTTAAATTTTATGTTCTGTCAATAAAAATTAATTTAGATAAACATAAATATATATATTACAAGATCATCTCCATTCAATATATTCCATGTTTCCTCTTTAACATAAAATTGTGGAATTAAATTTTGTTTCTTATGTTCTTATAGGTGGTGATTGCTGTCTCTAATTCCTTGGACAAATTGCAAAGTCCATGCAGGTTTTGACAGATAAAAGTGTTGCTGAGAGATGGCCTTTTAAAAGGTTGGTTTTATGCCATATAATTAAGTTAATTAATGTATACACTCTCATCTTCACATATATTATATTATATTGATTCATTACATTAATGATTAAACATTTTTTTATGATCTCCTAAAAAAAAAAGAATTATTCAATATAGACGTAACTTTGAGAATCTAGGTTGTGTCGCTAATAGCTACTAGATACAAATTTAAGATACGTTTATTGTTTTTCTCTTATAAATTTAACGGTACACAAAACTATCAGCCACGATGTAACCGTAATTTTGAATAAATCCTTTTTCATTCTTTTTGTTCTCTTTCACTCAAACAAATAATTGTTTTTCTACAAACACACTTAACTATACTGTAGTTTACGTAGTAGATTTTGCTGTGTGGCTTTTTTATCTGATTTCTCAGCATTGCCAATTCTAGCAACTGTGCCATTTCGCTGTTTTTTTTTTTTTTAATAAAAAAATTAAATAAATCTTGATATGAGAATCATTAATAATATTGTTCTTTCTATTATATTTCTCTTATTTTAGATGTATATGATTATAGTAAAAAACCTTATGGAATGTGATTCAAATTATGAAAACTAACATTGAATGATGATCGATATTTGTGCAACTAATTTTGAAAAAATGATAGTTGTTATATATGTAGTATTGTACTTGACACATTTTTTTAATACTTTTGGTGGGACTGATGCCAATCAATTAACAATAATTGAAGGATATATATAATTGACAAAAGAAAAAAAAAAATTTAATTGAGTGAACCAATGACTAGTTAGCTAATTAAGTTTATGTATCATCAACACCCATTTTTTCAGGTCATTTATTGCACAGTTACACACACAAAACACATATACACCATTTCTCAATTTCAGAAAGAGAACTTGATTTAAAGTATTTATTGTGTGCCAAGTATTTAGCATTTATGCTCTTAAAGAGGGCAAGTACTTTTTTTTGCCCCCTAATTTTCTGTGTTCTTATTATAACTTGAATGGCCAGATAGGAGCTTCATAATATGATATTTTTTTTATTACAATAATATAACTTTTCGATTGAAGGTATATGTCCTAATTAGTATGAAATTATATGTTCAGGTTAGCCGTTCAATAAGACAGTTAAGTCCTGTTTGATAACGTTGTATTTTTCTGTTTTCTGTTTTTTGTTTTTTGTTTTTAAGATTAGTATTATCCATAAGATTATGCCACTCAATTTCTAGTAGCACTCCACCAACAGATCATTGTATATTTTTTTGTTGTTCAGAATTAGTACTTTTTCATATCCAAAATTGTTTGTTTTGGCATGAATTAAAGCTTTTAAAACACATTGGAATAATTCTGAGATATGAAATCTAGCTTTTATGTATTTTTGTTTCTGACAATGTAGTGATTACATAAAAATGTTTTTGTATAAGAAATTTTCTATTGGTTACAGATAAAAATTATATATGATGATAAAGGGGATTTGGGGGTTAATTCATATAGAGGGGAAAACATTTAGGATTCAGCACTACCACATAGAAATCACTTGAAACATTTGGAAGTCTTTTTCATTGATCATGTTTTACACCCTTTTGAAATATTTTCTCTGGTATGGTTCATGAGAAAAAACTGAGAAATTAAAGTAGGTTGAATTTATATCTCGTGATTATTAAGAATTTTTAAATACGAATACGTATATAATGGTTAATATTAGGTAGCCATATCCTCGTTGAATAATTTTTCCTTTCTCTCAGTATAGGATTAGGTTGAGAATAAAAATAAACAAATATGAAGGTTTGTAAGTGTTTGAATCCTAAAATTTGATAAATATTATTATTGGCCTATGGTGAAGTAAGATTCTCTTAATGTATAAATACACATCTAATAATGCATAGGATTTTCACTAGAGGTTGTTTGGATGTCATTCTTATATCTATACCCTTAGATTATTTGTAATTTGAATTCCCCCACACCTTGTCCTTGAAAAAGTAAATAAATAAATAAATGTGATATAATAAGGGAAGAGGTATCACTTTGTCTTAGCTAGAATTTAGGGTTATTGGTCAAAATGATAAAGCATTGTTTGGACCAAAAAACATAGCAGTTAAGCCATAAGAGACAAAATGGGAAGACAAATAATAATGTTATTGCTCAATTGAAATCTGGGATCAAGCAGCATGCTTTGTCTGACAATATTTATTTCCATAAAGTACTACTTAATTTTGACACTTAAATTCTGCCAAATAAAGAACAGAAATCTAGCACCTATTTGTTTTACTAGATAGGAATCAACAAAACTTACTCAATTTTATCTTACACACCTTCTTTCCCTTGTAAAACACACTAAATACATACAATTACTATAAAAAGACAACGATCTTTTGCTTCTTCTTTTTTTTTTTTTTTTTTTTTTTTTTCTTGAGAAGGAATATTGATTTGAATATGAATAACATGTATAATTAATCATTTATTCTCAATTCTATATCTTACAATATTGTTCATCTCATGTTTTAATTTCCTTTTTAATGGTGTTGTGCAGTTTTTGGATATATATATATATATATTTATATAATATATGGCAGTGGAAGCAAATTCCATTTTCCCTTCTCATTAGTTGCTTCATTTTGTTGACAATCACACTCACAAGAAGCCAGTTTGGTGTTGAATATTATAGGTTTTTGAGATCTTTCCAAGGTGTGTATCTGATTTTGACAATGTTACATTTTTTAGTTTCTCTATAGTGTAAAACATTCTAACATGCTTTTGCAATATTATTATTTTTCTTCAAAAATATTTAGCACTTGATCTATTATTTTCCATGGAAACTATATATGTCAGTTTTATTGGTGCAACATATCTTCTTGGAGAACAGGATCATTCTGGGTTTCTAGTCTATGATGAGAAAAGATTAGATATGGAGAAATGAGAAGTGGTTTTTTTTAGTTGTTTTCAAATATAGCAAACTGAATCAAAATATATACAAATATAACAAAATGTCACTGTCTATTAGTATAGATAAATAAGATTTTATTAGTGTTTATTAATAGCTATCACGGATAGAACAGTGACATTTTATTATATTTAAAAATATTTCTAACAATTTTGTAATTTAAAAATAATTATTTTTTTTCTTTTTATTTTGAGGGATGTTTATTGACCAGGTTTAATAATATAATGTATTCCTAAATAAAATTCTAACTTGTTTTCTTATCACCAAGAAACTCTTGGTTTTACCTCTTCTTATATATTGATATAATAATAATTAAGAAATAAATGAATGGTACTTTTAACTGAAAATGAATGAAAGTATAAAGCGTATCGAAAGATATGAGTTGGTTTTGACATATAGAAACTCAAATTATAAATTTGAAGTGAATATATTTTAAATTAAGAAGAATAACATTCCAAAAGTTAAGCATTGGATTAGTGTATCACTTATTTTTTGTTCCATATATTATCTAATCTCTACTTGTGAGTGGGAGAGGTAGGGCTAAAGTCGATACAATAATTTTTTTAAAAAAAAATTAAAAGGAAATAATGAAATGAAGAAAAATAATGGAATTAATAAGATGCATAATTTAGGTGAAATAGAGGTGAATGATCAGTAGGAAGTCCATATAAGAGTAAATCTGCACTTACATATTTTCGACCCAATTCAACCTTGTGAATTCAAAATGGAATCTTAGTATAAAAGAAGTTAACTAGCAAATATCTTTTATCCATTAACCTATACTCAAATATACTATTTTAAGACACATGTTTGAGTTGTACAACGGTACAAAAAGTTTACTTCTCTCATTGCTTATTGATTTTGAGATAGAATTTTATATTTTTTTTAATAGACATTCGGAAAAAAAAAAAAAATCAAAACTCAACTAAAAAATGGTGAATTCATTAAAGCGCCATCTTGAGAGACATGTGTGTGTCTCAACATAATCTTTACGTTTATCTAATAATATATATCTTAGGGCAAATATATTTTTGGTCTCTAGGTTTTGGGTTTAGTTTTTATTTGGTCGTTTCGAAATGATACACTTTTAATCCTTAAGTTTTGAGTTTAGTTTCATTCTAGTCCCTAGGTTTCAAAACTTTATAATTTTAACCTCGAGACTTGATTTTTGTTTCAATATGACCTCTAGATTTCAAAATTTTCACTTAAAGCCTCGATGTTTCATTAAGTACTCACTTTTGGTCTTTACCGTCAATATCTATTAATTAACTTAAAATAATTACGAAGTTAAATTTTAAATTTAATTTTAATAATGTTGAAAAATAGTGAAAGTTAATTAATTATAATTTTTATAATTTTCTTAAATTAATAAATGGACATCAACACTACATACGGAAAATGAGTACTTAGTAAAAGGATTGAAGTTAAAAGTAAAAAAATCTTAAAACTTAGAGACCAAATTGAAACAAAACTCAAATCTCAAGAGTAAAACTATAACATTTTGAAACCTAGAGACTAAATTGAAACTCAACTAGAGGTGTAACATTTTAAAAATTAGGGATCAAATAAAAACGAAACCTTAACCGAATATGTTTGGGACATATATCCATGGAAATGGAAGTTGTGCAATTGGAGGAGGTAAAATATGAAAAAGGATGGGAATTGGGAAGTTGAGAAAGGGCATGGTCTAAAAGTTGTTGATATCATGTGTTGTTTATAGAAGGTGAGTATAAAATAATGAATAATGGGGGGGGGGGGGGGGGTATATGGGCTATAAATGTAGGGTAAAGAGAGGAGGTTTAGGCATATATAGGGGTAAAGTGTAGAATAATAATGTAAAAAAGAATTGATTGATTCATTCATTCATTCATATTCTCACATTCATTGATTAGTGTTAAATGAGTGTTGAAAGTTGAGTGGAGGGCATGCAGTAGGGGGGAAGCAGCAGCTATAACAAAGGCCATGCAGTGAATAGTAGCAGAAAGGTAGGTGTGGGGCTGTCCCTCTCTTTTATATGTACCAATCCCCAACACACACAAACACACCTTTTTTCCTAAATGAAAGCTTTTTCTCTCTAACTAAATGGGATATCTCTTATTTCTTCACCCATATCTCCTTACTCATTAAATTCTTGTTCTCAACTGTTGTGTGCACTGCAACTCCCAAACCAAACAGACCTTTCTACCTCTGACTATATACTCTCACTCCTTTGGATATTTGCATGTTCCCCCCCTTCCCCTTCCCATTCCCCTTCCCCTTCCCCTTCCCCTTCTTTCTGTTTTTAATATGGTTTCACTCCTTATACCCCTCTAATTCTTTACCCACTTATTCTTCCTCTCTCCTTTTCTTTGTAATGAATGCCATCAATGTGCCTCTTCTTGTGGTTCCCATACCAAAACCCTACTGCCCTTTGGATATCTACTAAACCTCTAATTCATTTCAACCTCAATAGACAAAGAACAAGTTATTTTGCTCAAGATTATTGGATCACTCACTAATCCCACTTGAATAATGTTCTTGGCATACAACTCAACTCATGAATTTCAAAATTTAAGAACCTCTTTTGGTTAAACTTGAAAGAAGCACAAATGTCAACATTCCATTTATTGTTGTCTATCCCCACCCGATAAACCCTTAATGCCATGTCATCAATCATGTCAAAGTTATACAAAAATACCTTACTTTTATTTGTCTTGAAAAATACTAAAACTACCTTACAATTATTAAATAAAATATAAATTAATAATAATTTCAAGTTTGTTTGGGGAAAGAGAACCTAAATTAGATAAGAGTTCTTACTTTTGATATATGGTAATTATTTTTATTATTGTTGTGAAAAAGACACTAAGGGAGCTTCCTTGGAAAAGTTTTTCAATTGAGAGATATAGATGTAATATTATAATTAAAAAAAAGAAATTAAGGGTAATTGTTTTAAACACATTTTCAAGTATTTAATTTTAAAAATTAAGTCATTTTTTAAAAAATTGGAATGTTTGGCAACCATTCCAAATAATTTTTCAAGCATATTTTGATAAGTTTTTATATAAAAAAAATGTTTAAATAAAAATGAATTTTTTAAAAAATATTTTTTTATTAAGTCAATCCAAACATGCCCTATATTTAGTACACCAAAAAGATTGAAAATATCCTACCAAATATGAGAGGGGGATACACAAATATTATAATATTTTCCCAAATAGGGATAGAATATAATTTCTTAGGAAAAGATTGTGTTTTTCTCTTCCCTTGTTCTAGATTATATATATTCAACTATCTCCACAATGGTAAAATGTTGTCTACTTTAGACATAAGCCGTCATGGTTTTGTTTTTGGTTTCACTCAAAAGGTCGTCTTATACCTACTCATGATCATCCTTTTATCTAGGTAATGTGAAACTTTATTCTATTGCTTGTTAACAAAAAAACATTTGAGGGTTGGATGGTTAAAGTTTTTACTATCTGTCGATGCAAAGAAAAAAAAAATGTTGACAAATCTTCCAAAAAGCATTGGTTGTGGTTATGCTGACTTTTTTAAGTGGACAAAAGTTATGGACCAAAGTGGTATCGACGTATTTTGTTGCATCGAAAGAGGAATAACTATTGGCATAGCCTAAAATTTTTGTAGTGAAACCCAACAAATTTCACAGATCAATTACATACAAATATACATGATCAAACACTTTTTGAATGTTGAATTACATTGTTAAAAATGCAAACACAATAAGTTTCACTCATCAATTAAATAAGTATTGATATAGACAACAAATCACTTAAGACATGTGTTGACTCAATGAGTAAGAGTGAGGAGTAAATTTGTTAACTCCACTCCTTGTTTGATTAAAGAATTTGTAAAACCCACAACTAAAAAACCATTAATTAAAAACACAACTCCACTCATGGTATAAATGATATAACGAAGAAGACAACTATCATCATTTCTATAAAGTCCTTCAAGTAGTTTAAAAAAAATCATGACAACATGGCATTATAGCTAAAATAGATACAATAGCATATCATTATAAAAATATATGTGGAAAGATTGAAATGATTTTAAAACAATACTTAGGTGCATCCTAAAGTGTGCATCCATCTTTATGCATCTTACACATTAAAAATGAATTAAAATATTTAAAAAGAAAAAATATTTCAAATTATGATAGTTGAATTTTATGAAATGCATAGAAATAAAAATAAAAATAAATGTTGTTGGAGATACACAAAATATTTTGAAGGATTTTATAAGAAGAAAATTAAACCGGCAAAGAAGGGTGTGGGGGAGGGAGGGGCTATGGATAGGGGTGTAGTGTAGCATAGGAACATAGGATAGCATAAAGACATATGGGGGTTTAATTAAATAATGGCATTAACAGTGACAGTGGGCAGCCGATCCCATAAAATTAAAACCAACACAAAAACGCCAAACTATATTATAAAACTTAATATAATGTCTGAATATATAATATTTATTTATATATATGATTAAAAAAAAAAAAATTGTTTAGGGCCGGCGGGCGATAGCGATGCCTCCTTTTGTTTGCTTTATATATATATATTATGCCAATGCAATGCTCCCTCACTCCTCTCCCTAAAACCTAACCACAATCTCTATATGCACAACAATCTCTCTCTTTACCTTACACCAACCTAATTTCAATCAAACATAAAACAATCACTTATTTCAAATTTCAAATATAGCAAAACTTATCGTTATCAGTGATAAACACTAATAAATTCACTAATACGGTTTATTATTGGTAGATTAGATATTTTACTATATTTCTAAATAAATTGGTTCATTTTTCTATATTTAAAAACAAGCTTATGTTAAATAATATTAAATTTAATTTATGAACTATATTAATTATTGTTTTACATTAATTTAATATAAGTAATTATTTAATTTTGGTTTATATATATAAAAAAAAATAGTAGATCAAATATATATATTTAATTTCTAGTCATTAATTATTTTGTCTATCTAAATAAAAAAAATTATTTTCAAATATAGGAAAATAAACAAAAATATTTATAAATATAACAAAATTTTACTGTTTATCTGTAATAAATCGTGATAGACTATTATTTTTGTTTATCTATGTCATGATAGACTATTATTCAGATAGTAGTCTATCGCAGATAATCTGTGGTACTATTTATAAATATTTTTAATTTCATACCAAATACGTAATATTCATAAAATAATACTGTGATCTAAGAGTGGGTGGAAAGTGGGAATTTATAGCCATAACTAGATCTTTTTAGCAACAAATAGAAATGGTAGGCAGTAGTTTTAAGGAGATGTTTTTAGACAAGTTTTTGTTTTTAAAGGTGTGGCCTTGGGACTTCAATAATTATAATTAGTGCTTTGAAATGGCAGACATATTGAGCTGTGTGTTTGAAATGTTTGTCCACTGCTCACTCTTCCTCGTCAATGGCTTTCATTAGAGTGTATGACATATTTTAATGGAAAATAATTTTGATTTTTTGTTTTTAGGTTTGTGAGTGTTACAATTTTATCCTGTTTTTAGTTTATTAGTTTCTATTTGATGTGTTCTTATTTTGTTTAAAATCCCACCCCATACATTCCTATTTTGTATCTTATTCATGATGATTCAGCTTTTGTTTTTAAATTTTTCTTTCATCCTCAATCAAATGCACATGAAAATATGCTTTGTATTACATGAAATGCACATTAAAATACTTTTTATTGACACTTCTATTGCACGTGAAAATTTCAACATTTATTCTTAGTCTAAAGTCAACACCTTTTTAAAGTTTTTTTGGAAATGGTTTCTAATAGCCCCTTCGAAGTTTCATCTTTCAAAATTAATACCATTTTTTAAAAACAATTTTTTTCGGTCCATCTTGCCCCAGAAAGACCAACGAGATTTAGATAAAAAGTTAACTTTTTCTATATTATCGATTGTTTTGGACTTTTTTGATGAAATTTTGGGCAGTATTTAGCACCAAGATTCTACTCATTTTTCTAAATATTATATAATCTTTTCAAATCTTTTATCAAACTTTACATAAATTTTCAAATCTCTTGCCCAAAAATCAAATTTTGCGAAACATTAAGTAAGATTTGGGAAATATAAAGAATCTCGATGTTATCTTAGGCAAGATTAACATTGATTCTATATATTTAGGGTTTTCTCAGTAAAATCTCGCATAGATTAACACTGAGATTCTTTATACTTTCCAAATCTTACTTAATTTTTTTGCAAAATTTGATCTTTTCCAAAATTTAAAATTGTAGTGCAATCAGTTGAGATCCATTTGGATAAATTGGTAAATTCATTTGAAAAATTGGAAAATTGGAAAATTGGGGTAAAGATTTGAAAAGTTACGTAATAATTTGATATAAGATTTGGTGAAGATAATCAAATATGGAAAAAATTTGAAAAGGTAAAAGGTTTGGTATAAGATTTGTAAAGATTATATAATATTTGAAAAAATTAGTAGAATCCCAGTGTTAATCTCATTTGAGATTTCACCAAGAAAGCCCAAAACAATCGATAAGATGAAAAAGTCAACTTTTTTTTATCCAAATCTCGGTGGTCGATCTCAGTCAAGGTGAATCGAGAAAAACTATTTTAATGAGTTTTCTTTGTATTTTTATTGTTGGGTTTTATGCCATAAAGCTTGTAGTTTTATAATAAACGATTTATTGATAAGTTGTTACTTTATTTTGCATAATGTAATCTAATACATTAAAAATTCAAGGTTATTATATGTAATTTTGAACAATATATGGTAGACATATGAGTGAATCATGTTCAAGCAATAACTTAATATGTCTATAGTATATGGATAATGTTGGGTGTCTTATCCTGGTGACACTATGGATATGACTCATTTTGTATTTGTTACAAACGATTTGATCAAAATCGTTCATATGAAGTTATGCGATAGGCCAATAGGGTATCCTATACAAAAGTTTATATAAGACTGGACCGCAAAATATATAATCTCTCTTAATAAATATGTTGATTGAAAAGATTAATATTTTACATGATGATCACATGCGACTTGATCTAAATCCTAAGTGAGTTGTGAAAAAGTACTTTTGCCTATTAAGGCTCGTCCTTTGATTTTCATGGATGAGAGTGGCTTGAGTCTCCAACTCAATATACCTACCATTTGGGAACTTGACCAAATAGGGAGCTGAGAACGTAATTTCACAAGATGAAATTTACTCCTTCCTATATAAGGAAAGTAGATGAGTAGTTCTCTTAAGTGTTGATCTTGGGGAGTGAACAATGGAGCCCCACCTTCTCACTTGCCAAAAGGGGATTTAGTTTATGGTTGGACTATAAACACATTGTTTATTAGAGAATCAGTAGTACTTAAGGACATAGAGATAATTAAAGGGGTAAAACAGACATTTGACCCAACTATAAATACGAACAACTCATAAATGATTGACTTGCACAAATGGTTATATATATGGATGCAACTTGTCTAACAATGCATAAGAGTGCAACTATAGCTCTACAGTAGTTTGTTCTATAGTTAGTGAATTGAGATTAATTAATTAAAGAGTTTAGTTAATTGATCTTGAATTATTGGAGCTTATAATCTCTAGGTCCAACATTGGGGGCTATCTCTAAACCCTGGTTACCCACATGTCTTTTCTGAGTCCTTCAAAATTGGGAACCATTTCTATATCCTAGCTTCAAATGCCTTCTCCGAGTCCTTCAACATTAGGAGCCCCTTTCAAAAACACTTTTCATAAGCAACATGTTTTGAAAATAACATAATAAATATTCACGAGTTTTAACATCTCAAACTTCCACAATTCACCAACAATCATCATGCTTCTTTAAAATCATAGATTAAATAATAGCATTGCCTTCCACAAATACTCGGTAATAATTAACATGTTTCAAATAATTCAAATGCAAAACCTTAGAATGCATTTACATAAAAATACATGCTTCCTTCTAGCAAGTAATCATCAAAGCACATTTAAAACTTGTGAAAACATTGTATAAACATGTTCCTAAACAGACATATATCATGGAAACTTGTTTAAAGTAAGCTCATTTTAAGTAAAATTGTCGTTCACAATTCATCCTGTGCCTTTAAGGGATTATACGCATTTCCTAGCTTTTCTCGTCTTGAAATAATTTGTTTTCCATAGTTAGATTCCCTTAAAATTCCTTTTTAGAATAGCAGACAGATCCTAAACATTAATGCTTATTCACCACTAAGACCAAATTCCATAAGGAGATTCACCACCGAGACCATTTTCATTAGGAAATTCACTAACTAACGAGATTCAAGCAACTAGCGAGATTTAACCAGTGTATTCAAGCAAAAGATCAAAATTGTACCAGCAAGACTGTCGACTAGCGAGAGCAGCAAGATTTGTCTCACAAAATCTGACTAGCGGTACCAGTGATACCAGCGAGAGCAGCGAGATTCGTCTCACAAAATTCGACCAGCGATACCAGCGATACCCTCTCTCACCCACACCCGGTGTCGCTTCTTTACTAGCGAAACTCGTCTCCTTCAGCTACTGTCTTTGCTTCTATCTTCACTTCTATCTATTAAATGTTATATTTCCAGCCCGAATTAAAACTTCTTCCTTTCTACAAACTTGTAAAGAAATGTGTTTTCTCAAAATTTCAGGGCTTAACTTCTCTTTGTTCATTCGATAATTCAAATTTACTTTGCCCTGCTTCAGATCACTCGAAAAATCGATATCGGTCACTTGCACCTATAATTAAACCTGTTTCTCTTTACATTCAACTCAACCATCCTTCACAAAAGTTGTTAAGAATTGAATTAACTTACTAACCTCAAATTTCCAGCTTCAAACTTGATTTCTTCCGTTTGCTATTTTCTAAAAACCAGACCTTGTTCAGGTTTCACAACAGCAGACAAGCCTTCAATTCCAGCTTCAATTGCACCACGAATTTGACCGAAGTTCTTCTCCAATTTTCCCTAAAAACCTTCTTCTTCCTCTCTTCGACATCCAACTACTAGTTTGAGTCGGTTGAGGCTTCAGAAATGGAAGAAAATGATCCAAAATCTTAGCTACACACAAATACAAGGCTGCCCACTTACTTCCCACTAACTTCGTGTACACATATATATATACATATTAATTTTATTATTTTTCTTTTCATTTTCTCTTCTCTTCTTCCTTTCTTTTCTTCCTTCTAATTTTAAATTTACTTTTATGCTCCAATTAATATCCAAAGTAAATCTTAAGCTCGGTCTACCTCGTATTGATTTAGAATTCAACTTACCAAAAATATGCTTGGTTTCCACCACCTCTTCCTTCAATCTACAAGAGAGGAAACAAATAAGTCCACTACGGTATCATATACTTAAATTTAGTACTTACAAGTGAATGTAGGGTTTACAGTAACAACAATAGAAAACTAACAACAAGAAAGTAGGCAAAGGCACACAGAAGTTGGTAATCTAGTTTGGTGAAATCCACCTATGTCTAGAGGGTAGTGTGCTCAAGAAAGATAATCCACTAATATTAAAGAATCAAGCAATTACAACGTAGTACTTATCTATAATACAATGACTACTACACTCACTCACGTAAAGCCCAACTCACAAGTTACCTAGGCTCCCCCTAGATGTGAGACTCCCTCTCAATTGAGCTCAGGCTCCCCTAAGTGTGTCAATACTAGTGTTGAACACTTAGACTTCAGACAGTGTGTGAGACTCCTCTCTGCTTGATTATCTTCCTCGTAGCTCAGTGAACTCCTTCACTAACGGATGTTAGGTCCTCCATAAGTGATGCAAGTAGCAAGTGCACAGGTCAAGTTATAATATAAGACGGTTTAAGTTCGAATATCGTTCCACTAAGGATCCAATTGAAAGTTCAAATTACCTATCTATTCTAAAATCGAACAATTTTATTTGAGGATTCGAAATCAATTTTAGATTGAGAAAATAATTAAAACAATAAAGAAAGCAAATAACGTTGAAAAATCAAGAGTTAAAGAGTGTTTTAGGGTCTTGAATCCTTATTTAATCCATTATGCAATATTAGAGGGTTCATGGAATTAATTGTAAATCATATACTTAAGTTTAGAAACATGAATCCATGTTACTTTCCATAAAAAATGAAATTTTCTCATGCAACTTAATTGATCACTAATTTTTTGAAACCAAATTAAATCACTTGGCATTAAGATTAGTCTTTAGCAACTTTCATTATTAACCTAATTATTTTTATGAGAGATTAATAACGATTCATTGGTATAGATCCGATTAGACATGCAATTCATCAAATTAAATATTTAACCTATCAAATATTGATGGCCAATCAACAAGAATTAAGCACAATAACAATGAAAAGCACAGTCTTTATAACAATCCATAAAAAGTCTACAATATTAGCATAACTTCATAAATAGTTCATCAATACCCTAAAACTAAAGAGTTTAGCCACTCATAGCTTTAGACAACATGTTCAAGATAAATCTCAGCATAGAAAGAGTATAAAAAAAGAAAAACTCTACTCTTGACAAGCTTTTGATTGAGCAGAAACCACCAAAACTCTCTTGATCTTCACGTCGAGAACTCAAACGACGGTCAAAATCTCTCTCAAACAGTTTTTCTCTTCTCTGCAACAAACTCACACTTTGAGGCTCTCAATTTTCTTGATTAGGGTTGCTGGAAAGCTCTCAATTTATAGAAGTGGCCACTTGAAATCTTTTCCAAATTTGTAGATTTTTCAAAAAAAGAAAACCTGGTGTCGTTGCGCTCTTGGAGAGCTCAGCGATGTTGACTGTCATAAAAGGGACAGCGTAGTGAAGTTGTAAGGCAGCGGCACAACGCTGACCGTCATGAATGGCCAACTCCAAGTGCAGTGTCGCAGAGCAATGATGCTCCCTCCATACTACTACGACGCTACTTCTCAACGACATGACACTCTTGAGATTTCCAAAATTTAAACCTCTCGAGTTAAGAGTGTCAAGGGCAGCACAGCTACGCCCTACGCTGTGCTACTCTATTTTTAGGGTTTTGGGGCTTTTTCCTTTGTTCTTCCCCCAATTTCGGATCGATTTGGTTTCTTTGGTCTTTGACACTTATTTTCTCCATGATTACTTGAAAACCACTAGCAAATACATGAAATCTAGTATAAAAAAAAAAACCCGTAATTTAAGCACCTTAAATTAGAAATTTACTAGTATGGAGCAAAGAAAAGAATAAAACATCGGGGAATTAAAACATAAGTGTGCTACTAACTCATACCTTAGAGAATAGCATTTTAAGAGCTCAAGTAGAAGCATTCAAGCAAATCAATATTGTTATAAACGTCCAAGGCCAAATCTTGTTATCCCATTTTGTGTGTGAGCAAGCCTCCATTAACTCAAAACTCCAGAACTCAAATTAGGACTTAAGAAAGCTTCTCTAGTTTTCCCCTTACTCTAATCCAATCGTCAAAAATCCACATATTTCAAGAGAGTAATATGTTCACAACGTTGCCTTACAATTATTCTTTAAGGGTCCTAAACTTGCATTCTTTTACCTAGGGTACTAACTTTTACACATTCACTGTAGGGACTCGTACCTAGTCAATTCCCAGACGTTCGCCTCCATCCTGCTTACACATTACCAGTTTAACATATTTTGAATGGTATAAAACATAGGCAATCAAGCTTATACACTTTAGCCCGCCAATTCTTTTCTCAAAGGCTAATATAACATTTGTTCTTCCTTGATCTAATATTACAAACTATCATGCATTTCAACTCTCTAACTGGTGCGGCCTTTCGGAGTAACAACCAATACACTCAACTTAATCATTTTCTAAGTTAAAGTTTCTAAATTAAAGTATTACGTGCTTGACAATATGGGAGATTCAAAGAGGGACTTAAATAGATCATAACTCAAGATAATGTTATTCTATTTCCACAATGAGACATTTATCATGCACATTCAATCTCATCATAGTTAGTCAACATCAAGGGCACACAACCATAAAGCATTCCTATCATCTTTTGAAAATCAAAGCGAAAAAAATTTTGAAGAATTTTTTGAAACTTTCAATTTGTCATGCATATAATCATTAAAACCTCATAAACATGCATACCAGGATAAGAAAACACACAAAAGTACAAGTGACACTTCTCACCCTTAACTTAGAAATATGCATTGTCCCTAAATGCACGAAAAGAATAGAGCAAAGGAAAAACAAGCCTGGGAGGGTACTGGAAGCCACCAAAGAGCTTGGTGGAAAAAGTACTCTTTGTGTTGAACTATGATCTTGAAAATAAGAAAGCATATGAGTGACTCCATTAGTTTTGAAAAGAAACAAAGAAGTTATTCTAGAAAGAAAACAAAGAAAACGATAGAAAAATTGGGTTACCTCCCAATGAGCGCTTGCTTTAAGGTCTCAGCTAGACTGAACCGCTTGATCATTCTTTAAAAATAAGGTTCTCAATTTGACATTCCTCATCATAGATTTTGTAAGGGACTCAATACTGAAGGACAAGGGGAAGGTATTTGGGCAACTCTGAAAATATTACGTATAGGACCCAATATTGAAGGACAAAGAGACGGTATTTGAGCAACCCAGATCATGAGACCTTTGGGACCCACTTTGGCACATAAGAAGGCTTTGGGTCGTGTGTCGGTTGCTAGCCCCTTGGGGGTATTTCTATGTGCACATAAGAGAGTGGTGACACTGATTGTATTGAGATTACTTTACATTAGCTAAGGATTGCTTTTGACGTGAAGTTTATCGAGCTTGCTCGATCTCAACTAAAGTTAAGTGGATACAAATTATTGATGTTTAATGATGGTTAAGCAAATTATGTTTTCCATGAATTTTCTAGGTATTGATTTCTTATGATCGAAGGTTGTGACTCATGATGACAACGATTTATGGATTTATATTATTAAAGTATTTGTTAAGTTATTTGAAGCTACTATGTCACTCACTGGGCAACCCACCTCACGATTTTTCTTTTGTTTCTATCTTCCAAGTAGCGAACGAGTTCAAGGTGCTTAACCTACCCAGTCTCGCCTACTTTTGCTGCAAAATCTTAAGGTTATTAGCCATCTTGTATATTTGGAACTTAAGCTGATCATGTGCATATAGTCTAAGATTTGGGAGACAGGCAACGCCACGACGTCGTGACTTCAAGGGCATTTTTGTCCTTTCGGAGTTCTATCTCCCGATTGATGCCGTGGAACTCCATTTTGGCCCGTTTTAGCTCGATTTTGGTGCTAACATCCTGTTCTACCTGTTAAGTGCTTGAAACCTACAAAATAACACAATAGACACATTAAACAGAACAACGATCTTGAGTTAAGCTGAGGAAGATAACACATTTTAGATGCTATCAAACACCCCCAACTTAATTCTTGATCGTCCTCGAGCAAGGTAGAATAATGCACAGAGTCAAACAAAATTATGCTCACTCAATCATGCAAGGTTCGTTACTCAAGTCTCAACAATCCACTAAGATTCAACTTGCATTCACAATGATATCGGTTCATAATCAATCAATGAAGTACAGATTAAAACTAATTCTAGACCAGTTCATGCAAGGGTGAGTTCAAAGCCCTTCTAATTAAGTTCCTAGTACCCTGGAATTGCATTAAATTGCTCTCAATTTGTTTTCCCTCAATGGTGGCTCATGCACAAATCATCAAATGTCCAAAAAAATCAAAGCGGCAATATTTCAACTGAGGTGCCTGAATTCAAACTCTAGGGCCCTAAACTTGCATTTATTTTACCTAGGGGCATTAGCTTTCACACATTTACAACAAGGAACTATACTCACTCTTTTCTCGTGAGTGTTCTAACTAATCACAACAAAGGCAGCTCTTTCTACCCCTAGTCATGCATATCATAACAAGTTTTCTTTTTCTTTTTTCTTTCTTTTCATGCTTTTTTTTTCTTTCTTCTTTTTTTCTTTCATGATATTTCTTTAAAGCACAACATTCTTTTCCAGCAGGCAGATTAATATATTTTTCTTCCTCAGTATTACATTACAACCCATCATAAAAGACACTATCCAATCAATGGGGCCTATCGAGGTAACAACAGAAATACAAGTAATATGATTCTAAGCATGTAGGACCTAATATAGGCAAACAAATAACTTAAGCGTGCATGAGAAATCAGATTTTTTTTTTTAAAAGCGCTAAAAATCATGATCAATCATTTCAAACATTGCATCATGCAAGAGAATCGAAAAGAGTGCCTTATCAACCAGTCATCATAACGAACCAACCACAGATGAGCAAGCAAACATGAAAGCACACAACGTTTAGTCCGAGCTTAGATGCTCAAGGACTCTAGCTAGAACACAGACATTCCTCAAATTTGACAGACGAAATTTGTCGCCAATTCCATGCCAAATAAATTTTCCTAACATACCTAGTAGTGGCAAGCCGGGTCGAACACAGGGAGCCCTCGAATTTCACAGTTGGAAAGTGTAGAATTCAAGGTAACCAAGGGGGTTTTTGAAAAATAGTTGATTGCAAGAAACTTAAATTGCATGAAAATAAAATGCAGAGGTAAAAAGCAGTTAAAATTCAATTAAAGAAGCTCTAGCTTGGGTTATGCAAGATTTCCTTTGTTCGATGTTCTTATCATTAGTTTGTCATTACTAAATTTATTGAAACTAGCACCTAATCAATTCAACTGGAAACGCTAGAATTGAATTTCCCTAGTCGATAAGTTAGATTTAAGTGAAAAGCATGCAATTTGACTAAACCTAACCGTATTAAGTTCAAAGAAAAATTAGGCAGGACATGCAACTGGATAAACCTATATTGAATGTCCTATCGATTTAATTCTAGGTTGATTAGAACAATGCGCATCACCATCTAGATTTGCAAGCTAACCTAACCTATTGCTTCCTATGATTGACATGCAACAAATTGTCACGAATTGTAATACAACCAAAGCAATAATCAAAATAAACACCCGCGTTACAAATTGATCAAAATTCTTGAAAACTCGAAATTAAATCATGCATACACTTGAATTAAGTTCAAAACCTCAAAAGAACATCAATTACAATGGAAAATCCCTAATACCCAAGCTAGAAAACGTTACCTTAGCCTCGATACATGCTTGTGTTCACCTAATAATTGTTCAAAAAAACTCTCCTCAAGATGAAAAGAAGGAAAAATGCAGTAAAAAACTCCAAAAACAGACTTGGGACTCGTGTTGCTCTTTTTTCTGAATGGTTGGCGGCTAGGGTATTTTATGCCAAAATTGGACTAGCGCTGCGGCGCTATAGGGCAGCACCGCAGCGCTGACGCTAATCTGTCCGCGTAAAATTTTCGAAGTGCTGCGGCGCTTGCTGCACTTCGTCAGCAGAGCGTCTCGACAAAAAGTGTCGCGGCACCATGGCTTCAAGGGCATTTTTGTCCTTTTGAATTTCTATCTCCCAGTTGATGCCGTGGAACTCCATTTTGGCCCGTTTTAGCCCGGTTTTGGTGCTAACACCCCGTTCTACCTGTTAAGTGCTTTAAATCTACAAAAAAACACAATAGACACATTAAACAGCACAATGATCCCGAGTTAAGCTGAGGAAGATAGCACATTTTAAGTGCTATCAACGTGTGTATTTGTAATTACGTATTGTATGTAAATTAGTGGAGTTGTTTGTCTATAAATAAGTTTTAGAAGTTTATCTAATTATTCATGAGATGTGTATGTTATCAATTATATAAATTGTCTATCAGGTTTAACAGGAGGTCTGAAAAGGAAACAGGTTAGACACTGAGTGTCATAAAAGGGTCGACGTTTGCTGTCTTCACATCTTTTCCTAGGTTAGGAGGCAACTTACGAAGGGATGGGACAAATGTAGTGCTTCAATCTTTAACCATTAACTTTGAAAGTTGTGCCATCATTGCCTTGCAACTCCACGACTCCATGTAGGGACACCTTTACAATGACAAAAGCTCCACACCAACGTGTCCTTATCTTACCTGGAAACAAACGTAAATGTGAATTGAAAAGTAAAACTCTTTGTCCAATTAGAAAGGTCTGTGGAGTGATCTTCTTGTCATGTTTAGCATTCTCATAGACTTGAGCGTAGAACTTCCCCATCTCATTGAGTTCCAAGAGGCATTTCTCATCGGCATATTCAAAGTCCATGTTCAGCTTTTTGATGGCCTAATAAGCTCTATGCTCGAGCACTATTGGTAAGTGAAAAGCCTTTCCAAACACCAACTTGTACGGTGAACCAATTGGGGTTTTGAAAGCTGTGCGATGGGACCACAGTCCATCATCGAGCTTAAGGGCCCAATCCTTCCTGTTAATCTTAATAGTCTTCTCCAGAGTGAGTTTGATTTCCCTGTTAGACAACTCAGCAAACCTGTTAGTTTGAGGATGATAAGCTGTAGCAATCTTATGGTTAACACTGTACTTGTGCATCATGGATTCAAACAATTTATTGCAAAAATGAAACCTTCATCACTAATAATAGCTCTAGGTGTGCCAAAACGTGTGAATATGTTTATGCAAGAATTTCAAAACAATGTGGGAACTATTTGTCCTAGTAGCTATGGCTTCTACCCATTTAAACACATAGTCAACTGCAACTAGAATATAGAGGTAACCATCAGAAGAAGCAAGAAAATGCCCCATAAAGTCAATACCCTAAACATCAAAGAGCTCCACCTCCAAGATAGGTACATGGGAAGCTCATGTTGTCTAGAAATATTGTCAGTACGTTAGCATCTATCACATGATCTAACAAAGGTACAACAGTCCTTAAAAAGGGAAGGCCAATAAAAACTTGACTGAAGTATCTTAAATGCAGTCTTAGTGGGTCTAAAGTGACCTCCATAGGGTGAAGCATGACAGGAGTTTAGGATACTTACCACCTCTTCTTGAGGCACACACTTCCTTATCATGTTATCAGCACAAACCTTGCAGAGAAGTGGGTCCTCCTAATAGTAAGATTTGACATTCTACAAGAACCTCTTCTTTTGTTAAGTGTTAATGTTAGGTGGCAAATGTCTTCCTGCAAGATAATTCACAATGTCAACACCATGGTAGACTATCTTTTACCTAATATAGTTGTTCATTAGGGAACATCTCAACAATGGGAGAGCAAGAGTAGTCATATATTTTTTTTGTTTTACACCCTCAGTCAGGCTTATTCTTATTATTAAGCCTAAAAAGGTAGTCTGCAATCACATTTTCACAACCTTTTCTATCCTTTATCTCAAAGTCAAATTCATGTAATAAAAGGATCCATCTTATCAATCTAGGCTTAGCATCCTTTTCAGCAAACAAATATTTCAAAGCAGCATGGTCAGTATGTACTACAATCTTAGAGCCAAGCAAGTAGGTCTAAATTTATAAGAGGAACACATAACAACTAGTAGTTCTTTTTCAGTAGTGGTATATTTCTGTTGAGTACTATAAAGAGTCCTACTAGCATAATAAATTGACCTAAACATGTTATCCATACGTTGGCCTAAGACAGCTCCTAAGGCATAGTCACTAGCATCACACGTAACCTCAAAAGATTGACTCCATTCAGGTACAACAATAATAGGTGCAGAAATCGATCTTTCTTTCAAATTATTAAAAGCTAGAAGACATGCATCATTGAACACAAATTTAGCTTCCTTTTCTAGCAGGTTACGCAAGGGCTTTGTAGTTTTAGAAAGTCTTTAATAAATCTCCTATAAAACCCTACATGCCCTAGGAAGCTCTTGACTCCCTTCACATTACTGGGAGGTGGTAATTGTTCAATTGTAGAAATCTTGGCCCTTTCCACCTCTAATCCCTTTTGTGAGACTTTGTGCCCTAGAACGATGCCTTCCTTTACAATAAAATGACATTTTTTTCAATTCAAAAAAAGGTTAGCATCCTAGCACCTCTACAAAAAAAAAAAAAAAAAAAAAAAAAAAAAAAAAAATTAGATTAGCAAGACAAGAGTCAAAAGAGCAAAAACAGAAAAATCATTCATAAAAACCTTCATTATGTACTCAATGAACCCCTGAAAAATAGACATCATAAAACGTTTGAAAGTAGTAGGGGCGTTACACAAACCAAAGGGCATTCTTCTAAAGGAAAATGTCCCATAAGGACAAGTGAATATGGTCTTTTCTTAATCCTCGGAAGCAATAGCAATTTGGTTGTATCCAGAGTATCCACCCAGGAAACAAAATGAGAATAACCTGCAAGCATGTCAAACATTTGATCGACAAAAGGAAGAGAAAAATGATCTTTTCTAGTGACCTTATTCAACCTTCTGTAATCAATGCACACACACTATCCTATTATAGTCCTAATAAAGATTAATTCATCTTTCTCATTTTTTACAACAGTCATTCCACCTTTCTTGGGTAGCATTTTCAGAGGACTTACCCAAGAACTATCAGAGACAACATAAATAATTCTTGGATTCAAAAACCTAAACACTTCTTTCTTAACTACCTCCTTCATACCGAGGTTAAGTCTCCTTTGGTGTTCCACTGAAGAAGTAAAGGTATCTTCCATAAAAAATCTGTGCATACAAATCGATGGACTAATACCTTTAAGATCCTCAATAGACCAACCTATAGCAGACTTGTGCTCCCTCAATACTCTTAACAACTTCCCTTCCTCCATATAATTCAATTCAGAAGATATAATATAATAGTGGAAGAAGAAGAGCCATCCAAAAATGCATATTTTCAAATGAGGAGGTAATAATGTTAAGTCTAAGGCAAGTTTCTCAACATTTACATCATTCACAACATATAAAAGAGCTAGGGGCATAGGTTTATAGATTTTGTTACATACTTGCATACTATCTAACCATTTAGCATACAAAGCAATGTCATTAGATACAGTGTCCATATCATCAAAATCAAAATCTAATATGCTTTGTTCCAAGTAATCAGTAGCAGACACAACCTCCACATGCTAAAAAACAGTCTTAACAATCATATCAATCATATGACAAGTACTAACCTCATCATGATGACTCAAGGACTTGTAAATATTAAAGACAACAGACTTGTAAATATTAAAGACAACATTCTCATCATTTACCCTTGGAGTCAACTTCTCTTGTTGGACATCAATGAGGACCCTTCCAATTGCTAAGAATGGGTGTCCAAGAATGATAGGTATCTCTGAATTCTCCTCCATGTCCAAGACTACGAAATTTGCAGGAAAGATAAATTTATCAACATTAACTAAAACATCCTCAATAATACCTTTAAGATAGGTCAATGATGATCTATCAGCCAAATGCAATGAAATCCTAGTGGGTACTTCACCAATGTCAAGCTTCCTATAAACATATAAAGACATTGAGTTAATAGAAGCACCAAGCTCATATAAGGCTCTAGTAACATTCAAAGAACCTATAGTGCAAGGAATAGTAAAACTACCTGGATCCTTTAATTTTTGTGTCAGCTTCTTTTGTAGCACAACATTGCACTCTTCAATGCAAGGAATAGTAAAACTCCCTAGATCCTTTAATCATCTCATATTGCCCAAACTTTTTCTTTTTAGACAAGACATCTTTCATGAATTTTGCATAGTTGGGAATGTGCTCTAAAGTCTCAGCAAATGGGATGTTAATGTGAAGCTTTTTAAACAATTCTAAAAATCTAGCAAATTGAGAATATGTTTTATTTTTCTAGAACCTTTGAGGGTAAGGTAAAGTATTGGGCATAAAAGGTAAAAGGTTAGATGACTTACTTAAAGATATCGGTTGCTTTACCTTTTTTTCCTTTTCCTTTCCTTTTTCTACGACATCTTCGGGTTCGTCTTCTAGGATAGGCTCATGGATGGTCTCATTCATTTCTTATGCCTCATCCTCATCATCAATCAAAGGTGTGAAAAACTTTTTCCCACTCCTCAAAGTCAAGATCTTGCACTCCTCTTTTAGCTTCTTCTTGGGGCAACTAGGAAACTTGCTCTTTTGCATTATCTGAAGAGAAGTGACTATTTGACTAATTTGTACCTCAATGTTGTGGATAACCTTGTCCTGACTTTGTATGGTGTACTCTAGTGCAGTGGTCCTTCCTCTCGATTCTTTGATAAATTCCACAATCAAATCTTCTATATTGAACTTCTTTTTAGTGTGAGATGGACCTGCAGTAGAGAAACCATAAAAACCCTGCAAACATTCCTATTGTTAGCATAAGAAACATTTTCATAGTTCCTCAAGCTTGGGTGGTAATGAGTTGGAAGTTGTTGTTGTTAGTCTCTATAATGTCCTCGATCAACGTAATTGGTCATCTCATTGTCACCTTCCTCCAACTTCTTTTGAGTAGCCATCTCCATAGCCATGGCGGCTAGAGAGGCTATGGATGGTGGATTCACTTAAGCTTGGCCCCCTGTAGTCAATATAGAAAGAGCATTAGTAAGGGAAGCCATATGAGATATAAGAGAATTTACCTCATCCACCCTATATAGTCCGACGGATTTTGTGGTAGTTGTTGATGACCTTTCGCATGGCCAATTGTAAGATGTATTGGCCAAATCTTTGAGTATGGTGTAGGCTTCTTAGGTGGTGTTGGAGAATATGGAACCATTGATGATGGCATCTAAGATGGATTTTGTGGATCTTATTGATAGCTCCTAAAAATAGCTATCTCTCTCAGCTTTATTCCAGCGTGTTCTGTCATTTAATCAGGTTACTTTCTGAAATTTGCATGCTATGAGCATTAAGGTAGTGAGATGGACCACTAGGGTCGATTTGGTGAAAAATAGGCCAAAACAAAGCTCTAGAAGCATAAACTAAGTGAGAGGGTCAAAATGACCAAGATGCCCCTAAAGAGCGCAGTTGTGCTAAGCTTTACGCTGAAGACTAGAGAGCAAAAATGGTTGCAGCGTCGCGACGTTCCATTGGACCGCTGTGACACTTCGAAATTCATTGAAAATGGAATGCATGCTCATGCCTCTCAGCGTCACTATGCTCGAGATCAACACTCGACTTCTTTGCCAAGCATAGAGACGCTAGTGGAGAGCGCAGTGATGCTCCGACAGATTTTATATAATCATGATTTTGAGGTCATTTTGAGGGAGAACCCGATCTTCATCCACCATTTCAGATCACTTTTGTTGCCATTCTTTATCTTCTCTTCCATTTTTCTTCTTTATTTCCAATTGTAATCATCCCAAGACTTGTAGATTGTGCTTAATAAGGATGATCGGCTAAGGTAAGTGTACTTGGGGATAGGATTTAGGATTGAATTTCTTGAGGATTTGTTTCAAATTGTATTAAATTGATTACCTTGAATTGATTGGATTCTGATTTTAATCTTTATTGAGGTTATTAGATTGAATTGGTTTAGGCAAGTCACAAGCTCCCTGTGGATTGACCCGTGCTTACCATTATTTCTATATTCTGTGGTAATAATAGTACGTTCGGAGTTATAAATCTCATTTGATAGTTGGAAAGAGGTTTACAACGCCTCTTCTCTGAGAGAGATATTTTCATCCAGCTTATCACTTATCAATCCGTTATAAAATAATTGGATTTGCAACCAATCCAAATAGTCATGTTATGGACACCGTCTCAAGAGGTCCTTATACCTCTCCCAAACTTCATAGAGTTGTTCATCTTCTTGTTGATGGAATGTGTCAATCTCTATTCTCAACCTTTGTGACTTTGTTGGTGCAAAATATTTATTTAAGAAAGCTTGAGCCAAATCTCACATGTAGTTATACTCTCTTGCGATATGGTTTCAAACCAATCCTTTGCTTGGTCTTGTAAAGAAAAAGGAAAAAATCTTGTAAAGAAAAAGGAAAAAGTCTTAGTTTAATAGCATCACAAACTCCATTCATCTTTACCATCCCGCATATTTCTAAGAAAGATTGAAGGTGATTATGAGGATCTTCAGTTGATCGTCCTCGAAAAGCAAGTTCTTGAGCCATTTGAATCAACTCCAGTTTGAGTTCAAGGTTGTTGACATTGATGGGCACGCTCATAATTTTGGGTTGATTTACGGAGAGTGTTGGTTGGAAATAGTCTCGGATCGCCATAGGTATCTTTTTTGCCATCTCTCTGGTGGGATTGTGTTGAACTCTTAGATTCCTTCTAAATGTCCTATCAATCTCAGGATCAAGAGGAAGAAAGATTAGTACTGTCACAAGGCATAAACCAGCAAATTTAAAACAAAATAATTTACATCTCAAATTAAGATCTATCAACTCTTGTGAATATTAAGTAATTAAAACCGTTCTTTGGATCCTCGGCAATGGCACTAAAAACTTGATGCAAGCTGCAAATGCACGGGTCAAGTTATAATATAAGACAGTTTAAGTCTAAATATCGTTCCACTGAGGATCCAATTGAAAGTTCAAATTACCTATCTATTCTAGAATCGAACAATTTTATTTGAGGATTTGAAATTGAGTTTAGATTGAGAAAATAATTAAAACAATAAAGAAAGCAAATAAAGTTGAAAATCAAGAGTTAAATAGTGTTTTATGGTATTGAATCCTTATTTAATCCATTATGCAATATTTTAGGGTTCATGGAATTAATTGTAAATCATATACTTAAGTCTAGAAACATGAATCCGAGTTACTTTCCATAAAAAACGACATTTTCTCATGCAACTTAATTGATCACTAATTTCTTGAAACCAAATTAGAACACACGACATTAAGATTAGTCTTTAGCAACCTTCATTATTAACCTAATTATTTCTATGAGAGATTAATAACGATTCATTGGTATAGATCCGATTAGACATGCAATTCATCAAATTAAACCTATCAAATATTGATGGCCAATCAATAAGAATTAAGCACAATAACAATGAAAAGCATAGTCTTTACAATAATCCATAAAAAGTCTACAATATTAGCATAAATTCATAAATAATTCATCAATACCCTAAAACTAAAGAGTTTAGCCACTCATAGCTTTAGACAACATGTTCAAGATAAAACTCAACATAGAAAGAGTATAAAGAAAGGAAAACTCAACTATTGACAAGCCTTTGATTGAGAAGAAACTGCCAAGACTCTCTAGATCTTCACATCGGGAACTCAAATGGCCATCAAAATCTCTCTCAAACACTTTTCTCTCTTCTTTGCACCAAACACACACTTTAAGGCTCTCAAATTAATGATTAGGGTTGCTGGAAACCTCTTAATTTATTTAAGTGACCGCCTGGAATCTTTTCCAAATTTGCAGATTTTTCAAACAAGGAAAGTTGGTATCGCTACGTTGGACATCGATTGTCATAAAAGGGACAGCATAGTGGCACTGTAAAGCAGAGTCGCAACGCTGACCTTCATGAATGCCCAACTCCAAGTGTAGTACTGCAACGACGCTCCTCAGCGATGTGATGCTCTTGAGATTTCCAAAATTTAGAGCTCTCGGATTAAGAGTGTCGAGGGCAGTGCAGCTACGCCTTACACTAGGCTACCTTGTTTTTAGGGTTTTGGGGTGTTTTCTTCTGTTTTTCTCCCGGTTTTGGCTTCATTTGGTTTCTTTGGCCTTTGACACTTATTTTGTCCATAATTACCTGAAAATCACTAGCAAATACATGAAATCTAATAAAAACATTCCTAATTTAAGAGCACTAAAAACACTTTTTTAGTGCTTTTCACTAAGTTAGAGAAATCCTTCTCGAGAGTGAAGTCTTAGGCTCCCCCTAAGATCGAGAATCTCTTCTCTTCACCAATGCCTTAGCTCCCCTAAGACATAAATTATCTTCAAGGTTTTGTACTTGTTTATTGAAGAACTTGCAAAACGAAATATAGTGAACACAGAACATAACACAATGTTACACTAGTCGACGAGAAATAACATAAACTCTTTGCTCTCAATAAAAAAAATTGGCAACCCTAGATCATCGCCATGAAACTCCTTTTATAAACTAAACTCATAAAAAGAAAGTAAATTTCCAATCAAAAATAATATGATGCGTCTCAAATAAGGAAACAATTTCCAAAATAATATTTTCCCTTCGATCAAAATAAGTTGTACCTTAAATCTGAAAAATATAGAAAAATATACAAACATCAATAGTTTCATAATTAAGAAAAAAAAAATTTTATGAGAAAAGCATATTGTTTGAGACAAATGTTAAGACTTCATTTGTGACACTAGCAAGAACACCACAAGTTGCCTTAAGAAAAATAGATAGCCAATCAACAAGTCTCCAACAAAAGTGACTATTTTTCTAAAAGACTAAAAGAAAATAAAAATAAAAGAATGCAATAAACTTGGGTTGCCTCCGAATAAGTGCTTTAGCCATCAACCATTTACTTTGAATGTTGTTCCTTCATTGCCTTGCAACTCCACAGTTCCATGTGGGAAAAACTTCACTATGACAAAAGGTCTCGACCATCGTGTCCTAAGCTTACATGAAAACGTGTAAATGTGAGTTGAAAATTAAAAATTGTTGTTCATATAGGAAGGTTTGTGGAGTGATCTTCTTGCCAAGCTATCTAGCATTGTGCTCCTTGTAAAGCTTTGCATTCTTCTCATAGGCTTGAGCGTGGAACTCCATCTCATTGAGTTCCAAGGGTCTTTTCTCGCCAGCTTTCTCAAAGTCCATGTTCAACTATTTGATGGCTCAATAAGCTTTATGCTCCAAATCTACTGATAAGTGGCAAGTCTTTCCCAAACACCAACGTGCACCATGAGGTACCAATTGGAATTTTGAAAGTTGTATGATAGGTTCATAGTGCATCATCGAGCTTAAGGGTCCAATCCTTCCCGTTGGTCTTAATAGTCTTCTCTAAGATTTGTTTTATTTCCCCACTGAGATAGCAAGATCATTAGTTTGAGGATGATAAACTATAGCAATCTTATGAATTAACACCATATTTGTTCATCATGGACTCAAACAATTTATTATAAAAGTGAGAACCCTCATCATTATAATAGCTCTAGGTGTGCCAAAATGTTAAAATATGTTTTTATGCAGGAATTTTAAAACAATGTGAGCATCATTAGTCCTAGTAGATATAACTTCTACCCACTTAGACATGTAATCCAGTACAACTAAAATGTAAAGATAGCCATTTGAAGAAGGGAGAAAGAACCCTATAAAGTCAATACCCGAAATATCAAGGAGCTCCACCTTTAAGATAGGTTTCATGGGAAGCTCATGTTTTCTAAAGATATTGCTAGTATGTTGGCACCTTTCACATGATGCAACAAAGGTATAACAGTCCTTAAAAAGAGAAGGTCAATAAAAACTTGACTGAAGTACCTTAGATGCAGTTCTAGTCGGTTCAAAATGACCTCCATAAGGTGAAGAATGACAAGAGTTTAGAATACTTACTACCTTCTTTTAAGGCACACACTTCCTTATTATGTTGTCAGCATAAACCTTGAATAAAAGTGGGTCCTTCTAGTGATAAATCATGTAATTAAATGTATCCAATTCAATTAATATTTTTCTTAATAAATTTGAACATTTCAAATTTTTCTTTCAACACAGTTGATCCTTGCTGGTGCGTTGTGAGCTAGCAAGGGAATTTTATGGACCTACAGATTATAACCTCTAATGATCCAAGATTAATTAATTAAACTTTTTAATTAAATTAATCTTCATTCATTAACTACAGAACAAACCACTATAGACCCATAGTTGAACTCTTATGCACTAGAGGACAAGTTGTGTCCATGGATATAGTCAATATAAGTAAGTAGATCCGTCATGAGTTGTTCATAATTACTGTTGGGGCAAATGTCCATTTTACCCTGTAATTACATCTTTTTCTTAAGTACCAATAATTCCTCTTGATACATGTCATGAAATGCATGTTTTTAAGGCTCATTTTAGTATCTTTTCTTATTGAAAGTAGTCTTTTGCATGTTAAAATCCCTAAATTATGTTTCAAATGGATAAAATGTATGAATATGAGGTCTTTAGTTGTTAAAAGCGTAATTCTATCGTTCTGGGCCTGTTTTGGAAGCTTTTACATTGGTTTTTGGTTGTTTTGCAAAAATTGTCTTTAATGGACTCGCATCAAAACCCTAAATTCCAAAAATGTTAACCAATCGTCTGCAGCGATTTACCTGTTCTCCAGCCGTTTTTCAATACCAAAATTAACTAGGTAGCTCTAGATTCGTGGGTTTCGTCTCTCTTTACCAACCTTGAAATCTATATAAAGATGGGAAACCTTCTCCTCAAAAGGCAAGCTCCTCCATCACGAAATATAGTCATTCCTAGAATTTTCACAAATCTTTCAAAAATTCCCTTAGGGAGTTAAAGAGAGTGAGAGGCACATTCTTGAAGAGTGTTTTCTATATTTCCAACATCTACTTTCATTTCTCCTTTTGTTAAGTTATGTTCCATTCATACTCATCTTGTAATTATGACTTTGGAAGTAATGAAATTATTTCATTCATTCTTTAACATGGGCTAAATTTAATAAGGGTTTTAGCTACGTGGATGCCCTAGGATTGATAGTTTGATCATTGCGTAAGTGTCATACTATGCTTGCTTGCTCTTTTTCTCTTATTGATTTTAAGGCTTAGTAATGTTAAGTTAATTTGACCACTTAATTTTAGCATTCTAGCGAAATTCTAATGTTGAGAAGGTTAGGATGTAAGCGGAGTGCACAAGAGAATATGGGGTAATAGTCTAGGCATTGGAATACCACGTCACCTTAGGTATAAGTGACACCATAGGATAAAGAATAAAAGCAAGAATTAATCTAAGTAGCAACTAATCATAGGCATATAGGTTTAGCTTCTTACCACCTAAAGATACTTAATAAAAGACTGAATAGGTAAAGATCCTGTCCACGAGTTAGGCAATGTGCTGGTATGGTGCAGCCACATCACTTGAGTCAGAATGAATTTAGGCAAAAACATAGTTGAAACTCTACTTCCATCAGTGGTTATCTTTATCTTTTTTATGTTTTATTCACATCAACACACAACAATTTCATCTTGGTTACTTTGGTCACTTGATTGCATGGCTTTAAAACCAATCCAATTAGATTACTAGTCTTGTGGAATTCAACTCTTGGAATACTCCGAGATTATTACTTCATCAACAATATTTGCTTGCATGAGACCATATTTATTTTTATTTTCCAACTCTCATACATGATTGGTCAATCACCTCTAATGAACAATTTTTTTTTTGTCCAACCATAAACTAAGTCCCTCTTGGGCCAGTGAGAGGATGGGGCCCGTTGTTCAAGACCCAAAATCAGCACTTAAGGGAACTACTCATCTACTTGCCCTACACGAAAATGAGTGAATTCCATCTTGTGAAGTTATATTCCCAACTCCCCATTTAGTCAAGTCCTCAAAATGGTAGACTTCTTGAGTCGACAACTTGAGTCACTCTCACCTATGCAAATCAAAGAACTGACCTCACAAACAAGAGTTCATAAATCACTCAAGATTAAGATCTAGTCGCACATGATCATCCTATGAAATATTAATCTCATCAAATAATGGATTTACAAAGAGAGGTTAAATATTTCGTGGTTCGGTCTTATACAAAATCTTTTTCTAGGATGCCCCGCTCACTTGTCTCCACATGAAGGGTTTGAATCAAACCATTTGTAACTATTACAAAGTGGGTTGTATCTATAGTGTCACCAAGATAAGGCACCCAACCTTGTCCATATAGTATAGACCTTTAGGTTATGTCTTGAATATGAACTACCCAAATGTCAACTATATACTTGTTCAAGACTTCATGAAATAACTTTGGATTTTTTTGGTTAATGGATAAATTAATATTGCATAATTAATAATTAAATTATTCAACTAATAAATTACAATGCTTTAGGGTATAAATACCAACACCTAACTATTCTAGGATTGAATCAACTTTATTTAGGGAATTGAAATCGAGTTTGTTATATAAATTTTGAAAATAATTAAAGAAAGTAAAGACAAGTAGAAATTTCATGAGTCAAATAGTGTTCTAAGTGTTGATTCTTTATTTATTTCACTATGCAATGTTTAATGTTTAAGGTTTCATAGAATTAATTGTAAATTATATGCGTAAGTCTAGAAACTTAAGTCTAGACTATTTTCTATAAAAAAAACAATTTTTCCTCATGCAATTTAAGTGATTACTAACTTCTTGAAACCAAATTAAATCACATGGTATTAAAAATTTTCTTTAGCAACTTTCACTATTAACATAACTATTTCCCTGAGAGGATTAATAATGATTCAACATTATAGATCTGATTAAACATACAATCCATCAAATTGAACATCTAACCTAACATTCATTGAAGGCCAATCAATAAGAATTAAGCATAATAACATTGAAAAGCATATTATTCACAATAATCCACAAAAGGTCTAGAACATTAACGTAACTTTATAAATAAACCCTCAACACCCTAAAACTAAAGAGTTTAGCCACTCATAGCTTTGGAACACAAATTTACAATTTCTTAAACATAAAAGAGTAAGAGTTTGAAAGATTAGAGAAAACTCAGTTGTCTAAGAGCCCTCCATTGAGTGGAAACCACCAAAACTCCTTTCGATAGGTACCTCGGTAATTCAAATGACCTCCAAACTCTCTTGCACTCTTTTCCCTTTTTTTGGTAGCAAACTCAAACTTTAGAGTTCTATAATTTCGTGATTATGGCTGCAGATCACCCCCCAAAAATATAGAAATTAGGATTCTTGATCACCGAGTTCTTTCCAAATTTGCAAAAATTTATATTTTTGGAAAGTTGGCGCTGCAGCACTCTAAGGTAGCATCGCAATGCTTCTTGTATAGTGTCTAGGTGTTGTGCTAGGTACTATGGCTATTCAAAACAAGTGCTCTTAGGTCCTCATCGCAATGTTTTTTCTCTAATTTTGGCTCGATTTGGTTCTTTTAGCTTCCAAAACTTATTTTCTTCATAATTACCTGAAAATTACTAGTAAATACATCAAATCTAATAAAAACATCTCTAAATTAGAACACTTTTCAAGTGCTTTTCAATGATTTTGGGGATATATGGGATTATTGTTGGGGTGACATTTTAATTAGATGGGAGTTGGAAATGCATTTCAAGGAGGGTGGTAATGATGTAGTTGATTTCCTAACGTTAGTGGTCGTTATTTTATAATGTGATCATGACATTGGCATTATGAAGTTCCAGCTATTCCATGCCAGAACAAGTTATTCTGCACACCTTGTATTTGTGTATTGGGTTGGGTTTTACTTGGAATTTCTCTATATATGAAGATAGATTTTGTTTTTTTTCCATCGTCTCTTTTTTTCCCAAAAAAATGTTATTCATTTCTATGTATGAAAATAAATTTAGATGTGTTCACGTTGGTGATTTCATTTTGATTTTGTTAGTTAGATTACTATTTTTTATTTTGTTAGTTAGAACAATAGATTTGATATATTTCATTCCATTTGATTTTTGTTGGATTAGATTCTATTGTAGTACTGATTTTTAGGAGGTAGAGGGGTACATCTGTCTGTTTTTAAATTTAATAAATTAAATAATCTAGACATTTAGCCATTTTTTGGTGAAAAAAATAGGATTAGACATTTAAAAAAAAAAAATGTCTTTTTTAATTTGGCATTTATTCAATCACCCCAACATTTAGAGTTGGTGGGTCATACATTGAGTTAGCCATTTTTACCGACTCATCCCAATCATGTTTTGGCTAGCCATTTTTACCGACTCATCCCAATCATGTTTGTGAACCAAACACCATTACCAGTTGTATGTCCTTTAACTAATTTGATGGCTATAATTCATGAGATGTTTTTATGGTATGAGCATCTAGTATTATTTTTATAGGATAGTTGAATGCAAACAAAAATTGCAAATATAGCAAAATTAGGGATCCATCAATGATTGACCATATCGTTAATAGAACTATCGTGGATAGAAGTCTATCATTGATAAATTTTGCTATATTCGCAATTTTTTTAAAATGTTATACGCTTAATTATTATCTATAAACATACTACCGAGCGCAATTACCGCTATCTTTATTTTACCAAAGGTTAAATTATAAAATATGCCCTTGATATTGTCATTTGTTTAAAAAAATACCTCTAAGTAGCAATAATATCTCCCTTGGAGTAAAAATTCCTCAAAACTGTGAATGAAAATTGAGATATAAAATAGTGTGGCAGTGACCTAAAAAAAAGTTTACATCATCGTATCATTTTAAGTCATTGCCACACAATTGTAAGTTTGGATTTCTATTGGAAAAACTAATTTTAAGGAAAGACATCCAACATTTATAAAAGTTTAGGAGTAATATTGCAACAACTTTTAAAAATATAGAAGTATTTTTAAAATTAAATGGTTATAGTTTAAGACTTAAAGATAATTCATGAATCTTATTATACCCGTAAGGGGCATATAAGGAGCTTTTGATCTCCTCATTCATGGGTGATATTTAAGATTTCCACACTAAGATATGCTTCTTAGAATCTTGCTCTTAGTTATTCCCATGTATATATTGTTCGAAGTTTCTTTATTCTCTTTTTAAAACAGTATAATTTCAACAAATCTCAAATTATGCCTTTACTAATAAACAACGTGATTAACTATATTAATATTCAGGATGAACCTTTGATCTAGGTGAGTCCTTGAATGCAACATTAGTGACATCCTTATTGTCTCCTGAGGGAGGGGGTTGGCGGAAGAGAAGGTTAGGGGTTTTTTTTTTTTTTCCTTTTACCAAGGAACGCTGAGTTAATATTGGGAATTCCAATTAATGGTGAGGTGTATTAGACCTTTGAGAAAGAACGAGAGTTTTACAGTTAAAAGTGCGTACAAGTTAGGGTTTACTTTAGATTTTACGAGTTAGGGGTCTTCTTTTAGTATGGTGGATTCTATGAGTTAGGTGTCTTCTTTTGGGAGTGTCGCGTGACTAAAGTCATTTGGCGTCATTTCTTCCAAGCTAATGTTGTATTGTTTTTGTGTGGCAGGAACAAGTGGTCAGCGCTAGATCATTTTGGGTTAGATCAGGGAGTATGGCAAGCAAGTTGAGTTGGTGACATTCTTAGTGGTGGTGTGGTGCATGTGGAGGCTCACAAATGTTGTTCGAGGTTCGTTTAATGTATTGTTTTTGGATATTCAGGTGATTGTTGGCGGTTTATATGTGGTAAGCTCAACAGTACAATTGCCTTTGGTGGTGTAGTTGAATAATGTGACTGTAGTGCGATTATTGAAAGGCGAGAAAGAAATATTAATACTAGTACAATCTGTGGTGGAGGAAATATTGTTCATGAGAATCTAGTGAGATATTCAGTTTCTTCACATGCTAATAATCTCAAAATTGGTGGCGTATAGTATAGTTCGTTTGGTTGCGAGTCGTTGTTGGTGAGATAATTGCTCTAATTCGCTTTGTATTTTGGTTGAGGTAGACCGGCCTCAATGTTTTTGTAATTGTGTTTGTCTTTTGCTCTTCTTTAAAAAAAATGTGACAAATATGGTACTTACATATTTTTTTATTAAAAAAAAAAAAAAACTTTCGTTATTTGATTGTAAATTATAAAATTAATATTAATTTTATACATTTCAAAAAAAAATTTAAGAAAAATGACAGACTCGTATTATTCCTCTGAAACCTTTTTGTATAAATATAATCCATTAAAAAAAACACCTTCAACTATATAATTGTTGTCGTTTAAAAAAAAAAATCAAATATTTCGATTTAAAATAGAAATAGAAATTTAAAATTAAATATTTTGTTTAAAAGATATAGCAAATGAATTTAAATTAATTTGTTTAACAAAATAGCGGCATACAGAATCAATATAGACAAAAGTGTTCTAATAAATTCAAATTCTATGAAATTAATATACTAATGTCCTCCCAAGTGATAATATTGGTGGAAGAATACAAAATTATTTTAAGATATTCCACTTGAGAAATCCTACATAAACCAAATATAACTATATAAATATTTTGAAAGATTTGCATGGAAGTTTACTCTAAAACCAAGATAGTTATCTAAAAATGTTCCAAACATCTATCTTATATCATTTTATTTCAAGGATTTAGTAAGTTTCCTACATATTCAAAACGATGAGATTAAAATTTCTAACTTTTTAATCGAGAGTTATATGCATTTACATTTTGAATTGTATTCAAATTTGGTGAAAATAACAAGTAATTAATGGAGACATTTATTTTGTCTATTTAACAAGTACAAAATCCCATGATCATTTTGTAATTTTTGTACTATTATTTTTATTTTTATTTTTTTATATGGAGAAGAAGACTAGTCACAGAGGAAATATGAAAAAAAAAAAAAAAAAAAAAAAAATTAAGACTACCATAATAAGAAGAATTTTCTATACTACCCTCCATTCAATATTTGTCATGATAATAAAATTTAATAACAATATAAATGATCGATTTAGATTGAATTAACAAAACAAGTGTTTTTTCAAAAAAATTTATTTTTATTTAAACTCTTTTGATAAAAAAAAAAATAGTTTAAATACAATTCAAGATCTATTTTAGGTGGTTTTCAAAAATTTCAATTTGTTTGAAAATGAATTATTTTTTAAATCAAACACTTAAAAATATATTCCAAACAACCTAAGGTCTATGAAATAAATTAATATATCATTTATTGACGTGTAAAATTATGAATACTAATAGTAGGTGTTTTGGATAATTTTAGACTAAAGGATAAAATTGATATAGCAAAGAAATAGAGGCAACAAGACCAAGAAAATGACAATAAACGGATAAGTAACAATGCCCAAAGAATAGAGTTGGTCATCAGCCCGATTGACCTTAGCTAAGACCGAGGTCGAGCCTACTATACTGTGTAGCTCATACATAATTCATCCCAACATGGACCCGGTGACAAAATAACTAAGCTTACTCTCTATTAGAAAGTACAAAATGAATCTTATCTTTAGACTTTCTAACTTAAATATTGGACTATGTGTGGTCTTCACTGCGTCTGTGTGAAGTCATTGCGAACTTGTAGATTAGTTTATAGTTACTACACATCAAGTCACTTTTATGTGTGTAGATACTAATATTATTAGATTATTTTATTTATTTATAATTATTATTATTATTTTGGGAGTAACTATAACCTTAAATTAGTATCCCAAGGAAAAATAAAAATAGTAAGTGGTGTTTATTAAAGCATGGGCAGCAGGTACGTGTGTGGACCATAATATAAAAGACAAATATTAAGCAATGGACCGCATGACCATTAATTCACCTCAATCACTGCCCACGCCATACCAATCCTTACGCCTAAATGACAGGACTTTTATTTTTCATTTTTTTATTTCATGATAAATTATAAATTTAATTGTATTAGTTTGTTCCAAGATGTCTTTAAGCATTATACTTTAGTTATACATTGAAAAGTTCAAAAAAAAAAAAATCTAAAAATGCTTTTTTGAAAACAAATTTATTTAACAATATTCTTTTAAAGACTATTTTTCGTACTTTATTATTGAACTTTAGAAAAATTGCGTGAGATAGACGGTTTGAAAGTATCCATTAAATTTCTAAATTTTCTATTAAATGCGTAAGGTCATTTGGCAAAAAAAAAAAAAAAATTATCTATGATTTTTTAATCGTATGAGTTAATAGATTCATAAATTTTTTTTCTAAAAAATTTATATTTTATTTTAAAAAATTGTTGAATATGCATGATAAAAGTATTCTATTAAACATAAAATTAAAAGGTATTATACCCCACATAAAAATAACAAAACTCATTGAAACTAACATATTTAATTTAACCTAAATTATAAGTTTAATCCTTTTAACTTTAAGGATTTTATCTAAAAATTCTAAAAGTAACTTAATTATTACGTGTATATTATGAATATTATAATAAATAAGATGTCCATTATATAATTGAGCTACCTACTTGCCAAATTGCCTATAAATAAAGGTTTTTGGTGGGTATTGTATCACACACATCGGAGAGAAAAGAAGAGAAAAATTGGTGAAATTTGAGAAATTTCATTTTCCATAAAATCCTACTTTCTTTATTTTAGTTTATTTTAAGTTTACCTTATTTAATTTGGTTATTTTAATTAATTTGATATTATTTTATTATTTATTATTTTAATATTATAATTTTTCGATTTTCGTGCTCCCATTTTTCTGTCATTTTTCTCCTCAATTTTACAACACGTTATCAGCACGAGCTCTTGCTGTTTTTCCGTTGAAAGTAAATTCTGAAGGTATGTCATTTTCTCTTTAGTATAATTAGTAAATTAATCATTGCTTTGCATGTTTAGTATATATTAAATTGCTAATATAAATACAATTTTTTATGATAGTGTTATCATGGCAAATCTTAAAAAAAATAGGATTTGCAGCCCTTGACATCAATGGAAATAATTATTTGTCATAGGTGTTTGATGCTGAAATACATCTAGATGCCATGAACTTGGGAGAAACAATTAAAAAGGGAAATGCAACATTCATTCAAGAAAAAGCAAAAGCTATGATTTTCCTTCCCCATCATCTCTACGAGGGATTGAAGATGGAATATTTAACAATAAAAGATTCCTGTATCTTGTGGAAGAATTTAAAACAGAGATATGATCATCAGAAAACAATCATTCTTCCTAAAGCTCATTATGAATGGATGCATTTGAGGCTCCAAGATTTCAAATCAATAAGTGACTACAACTCCGCATTATTTAAAATCAGTTCAAAATTGTTGTTATGCATAGAGAAAATTACTAATGCGGATATGTTGGAGAAGACATTTTCTACATTTAATGCCTCGAATATGCTCCTGCAGCAGCAATATCGAGAGAGATTTTAAACAATATTCTAAATTAAGTTCATGTCTTCTCGTGGCTGAACAAAATAATGAGTTATTGATGAAGAACCATGAATCTCGACCAACTAGAACAACACCATTCCCTGAAGTGAATACTGTAAATTTTAATAATCGTGGTCGAGATTGTGGTCGTGATTGTGACTGTGGCAGAGGAAGAAATAACTATTTTTTTCATGGTGGTCATTCTAATCATCCAAATTTCAAAAGAACCACCTGAAATGATGATCATAAAGGAAAAGTTCCACAAGATAAAAATTCAAAAGATGATGAGCATAAATGCTTCCGATGAGGGATGACTAGGCACTGGTCTCGTAAACACCTAGTTGATCTCTATCAAGTTTCCCTAAACGAAAAAGGAAAAAATGTAGAACCAAATTTTGCGTACCAGGATAATGATATATTTGACCCATCCAATATGAAAAATTTGGATGTGGCGGACTTCTTTAAATCTCCTGAAGAGAAAATCAGGGCAAATGATGGCATAGCAAGTGTTTCTTTTGATTTTGATTGTTTTATCTATCTATCTTTCATGTTTTTTAAGTAAAACATTGTATTTTAAGTTTTGTTTTAATTATTGTAATTATCTTGTTTAAATGAAGAATCATGGACAATTTTCATATATTGAGTGACTCAAAAATGAGGAATGAAGATCTATGTTTGGCAAACTGTGCAACTATACATGCAATACTTACAAATAGAAAATATTTTTCCAAATTGACAATGTTGGAAGCAAAAGTCAATACAATATCAGGTTCTACAAACCTGATTGAAGGATTTGGAAAAGCAAATATTATTTCCTAGAGGAACAAAATTTACAATTAACAAAGTATTGTTCTCTAGTCAATTAAAGAGAAATCTATTAAGTTTTAAAGATATACGTTGCAATGGTTATCATATTGAGACTAATAGAAAAAATGAGATAGAATATCTTTATATCATATCTCCTATTTCACATAAAAAATGTATATTGGAAAAGTTGCATGCTTTATCTTCTGGATTATATTATACTCATATACGAGTCATTGAAACATATGCAACAATGAACCTGAAGTTCATGAATCCAGATATATTTACAATTTGGCATGACCGGTTGGGTCATCCAGGATCTATAATGATGAGAAGAATCATTGAAAATCCAAATGGACACCCATTGAAGAACTGGAAGATTTTTCAATCTAGTGAATTATTATGTGATGCTTGCTCTCAAGGCAAATTAATAATTAGACCATCACCAGCTAAAGTGGGAACTGAATCACCTGTATTTTTTGAACGAATTTATGGTGATATATGTGGACCTATTAACCTACCAAGTGGACCATTTAAATACTTTATGGTATTAATAAACACATCTAGTAGATGGTCACACGTGTTCTTATTATCATGTCGAAACCTTGCATTTGCAAGATTACTTGCTCAAATAATAAGTTAAGAGCACAATTTCCTGATTATACAATTAAGACCATTCATCTTGATAATTCTGGTGAATTTATATCCCAAACTTTTGATAATTATTGTATGTCAATTGGGATAAATGTTGAACATCTTCTAGCTCATGTTCATACACAAAATGGTTTAGCATAATCATTTATAAAATGTTTGCAATTAATTGCTAGACCATTACTTATGAGAGCGAAGCTTCCTACATCTGTATGGGGACATGCTATTTTGCATGTTGCATCACTTACACGCATTAGGCCGGTAGCTTATCATAAATACTAACCATTACAATTAGCTTATGGCCAGGAGCCAAATATTTCTCATCTAAGAATTTTTAGATGTGCAGTATATGTTCCAATTGCTCCACCACAAAGAAAATTGCATGGAATGCATCAGTATTGTCTCATTTAGATCCCTATACAAATCAATGTGAACTAGAAGTTCAGAAAATAATTCATTTGCAAAATATAGCAAATCAATTACCAAATGCTCTAGATGCAAAGAAAGTAACTAAATCACATATACTCGTTGCAAATGTTCCGTCGAAAATTGATATCCCAACACAGCAAGTTGTCACTAATGAATCTAAAACACGTCAGAAGTGTGGTACACTAATGGGTTCCAAAGATAAAAATCCTCGAAAAAGAAAAATAAACGATAGTAAAAAATATTTGGTTGAGGATGTAAATATCCACGAAGAAACCCTGGAAATGACTGATAATTCAATTAGCGAAAAAGGTGAAATACCTAAAAATAATAATGAGATTTCAATAAATTATGTCATGAGAGGGAAAAGATGAAATCGAACTAATATAGTTATTGATAACATTTTGGCAAATAATGTTGCACTTGATATTATATTTGAAAATGAGGATCCTGAACCAAAATCTGTTGAAGAATGTCAACATAGAAGAGATTGGCTTCGGTAGAAATAAGCAATCGAGACATAATTAAACTCACTTTCAAAACGTTAAATTTTTGGACCAATAGTCCAGATAGCAGAAGATGTCAAACCTGTGGGATACAAATGGGTATTTGTGAGAAAAAGAAATGAAAATAATGGGATTCTCATATATAGACTAGTTGCACAAGTTTTTTCACAAAGACCTAGTATTGATTATGAAGAGACATATTCTCTAGTGGTGGATGCAATTACATTAAGACATTTAATTGGTCTGACTGTGTATGAAAATTTGGACATACATCTTATGGATGTTGTCACAGGATATTTATATGGATCTCTTAATAATGACATTTATATGAGAATCCCATAAGGATTTAAGATACCTGAAATACATAAATCAAGTTCTCGAGAACTATATTCAATAAAGTTACAGAGATTATTATATGGATTAAAACAATCAGAACGAATGTGGTATAATCGTCTTAGTGAATATTTGTTGAAAGAAGGACATCAAAATAATCTAATATGTCTATGTGCTTTTATAAAGAAATCAGAATCAAGATTTGCTATTATATATGTATATGTTGATGGCCTAAATATAATTGGAACTTTTGAAGAGCTTTCAAAGTCAATAAAATATCTTAAGAAAGAATTTGAGATGAAATATCTTGGAAAAACAAAATTTTGCCTTGGATTGCAAATTGAGCATTTAGCATATTGGATATTTGTTCATTAGTCAACCTATATAAGAAATTTTAAAAAGATTCTATATAGACAAAGCACATCCATTAAATATTCCAATGGAAGTTCGTTCACTAGATGTGAAGAAAGATATATTTCGACCTCGAGATAATAATGAAGAACTTCTTGGTCTTGAAGTACCATATCTTAGTGCAATTGGTGCACTTATATATCTTGTTAATAATACAAGACTAGTTATTGCATTTTTAGTAAATTTATTAGTTAGATACAATTCTTTTCTAACAAAAAGACATTGGAATGAAATTAAACATATACTCCATTATCTCCGAGGAACGATCGATATGGGTTTGTTTTGACTTAGTTAATTATGCAGATTTTAGATATTTATTTGATCCACATAAAGCTAGATCTCAAACAGGTTATCTGTTCACATGTGGAGGAACTGTTATATCCTAGCAATTATTGAAACAGACCATAACAACAACTTTCTCAAATCATGTTGAAATTCTTGCAATCCATGAAGCTAAGTAGAGAATGCGTATGGCTAAGATCAATGACTCAACACGTTCGTGAAGCATGTAGCTTGTCTTCTAATAAAAATCCTCCAACAACATTATACGAAAACAGCACAACATGTATAGCCCAAATCAAAGGAGGATATATTAAAGGAGATAGAATAAAGCACATTTCACCAAAGCTATTCTACACTCATGATCTTGAAGAAAATGGCGACATCACTGTACAACAAATATGTTCGAAGGATAACTTTACAGACTTATTTACAAAATCAGTACCAACCGCAACCTTTGAAAAATTGGTGCAGAACATTGGAATGTGATAACTCAGATATCTCAAATGATGTTTCTATGAGGGGGAGCAATTGTATTGTATTCTTTTAGAAATATTAGATTATATGAAATATGTACTCTTTTTCCTTTACTAGGATTTTTTTCCCATTGGATTTTTTCCTAGTAAGGTTTTAACAAGACATATTATATATATATATATATATATATATATATGGGCATCTAAAAGGGAGTATTATGAATATTATAATAAATTAGATGTCCATTATATAATTGAGCTTAGTAGCTAAAGGTCATATGTCTACTAATGACACATCCTTAGTGGTCATGAAATGTTACTACCTATTTGCCAAATTGCCCATAAATAGAGGCTTTTGATGGATATTGTAACACACACATTGGAGAGAAACGAAGAGAAAAGATTGGTGAAATTTGAGAAATTTCATTTTCCATAAAATCTCACTTTCTTTATTTTAGTTTATTTTAAGGTTACTTTATTTAATTTGGTTATTTTAATTACTTTGATATTATTTTATTATTTATTATTTTAATATTATAATTTCTCAATTTTCGTACTCTCGTTTATCTGTCATTTTGGTCCTCAATTTTAGAACAGTCTAATAAATATTCCGAATTTAAAAATTCTAATAAAAGTATTTGAAGTTCTGATTTTAATATGTTAAAAAATATGTGTATCTAAATTATTTTATTTACGTAAGAAGCCCTTATAGCTCAGTGGTAGAGCGTCAGTCTTGTAAACTGAAGGTCCGTAGTTCGATCCTGCGTGAGGGCATCTCTTTTCTTTTATTTTTTTAATCTTTTTCTTAGAATATTCTTTTTGTCGTAACATGATCACGATGTAGAGTGGTTAACAAAATTTATTGTCATCTTTACAAATATGTATTCTTCTCTTCAATGCATATTCTATTACTAAGAGTTTAGTTGATCATCTGATTTTAACTTTTTCTTCTCTCATGATATGTGAAAATTTTCATTTTTTTTTTCTTTCGAATTTTTTATGGTTTTTTTTGATATACTTACTAGATATATCTATTACATAGATAGATAAACGATATATTTAATATAAAGTATATCAATAATGAATGGTTGCTAATAATATGCATAATATGAAGTGTATCAATAATATGTCTATATCATTGTTATACTTATTGTTATTTTCTATCAATTGTTTTGTTATAGTTATTAAGTTATCATTAATATATGGTTTTTAATATGTTAATATAATATGTTGATGATAGACTAAACAAGCATGCAAAAATACTACGAAAAGAAAGAAAAATGGTCAAATATCATTGATGATAATCCTTTTTATTGGGGCTGAGAGGTTTTATTTATGGTTTGAGGAAGATGACTGGTCATGGCAGATTGGACCTTCAAGTTTTTGGGTTATTTGATATGGATCAAGAGATAATTGATGTTTAGTGGTTGAATAAATTACGTCGTTTGGTTCATGGGATCTACAGAAATTAAATGAGGGTTTATTACCGGTGGATGTGGAGGAGATCATTAGAATTCCTATTAGTCGGTTGAATGGGGAAGACAAGTGCGGGTGGCACTTTGATAAAGAAAGGAGAGTATACAGTCAAGAGTGGATACAAAAGTGAAATTTTAAAACGTTTTGCGATTAGAGGTACATGTTCATCCCAGCTAGCAGATTGGTGGAGTCGATCGTGGAAGCTCCGTATTCCTTCTGAAGTGGCAATTTTTGTGTCGAAGTCGTGGTTTGAATGTCTCCCCTCAAGGATCGGGCTGTGTAAGCATGGTATGGAAATTTGTCCATGGTGCTTGTGTAAATATAAGGAAGAGTTGGTAAGTCATGCTCTTTTTTGGTGTTCCAGAGTTAAACAAAATTGATATGTTGTTTTTCCAAGAAGGTGGCCAGATTTGTCCAAAATGATACAACGTCTTGATATTTGGAGGGTAGTAATTAAGAATTTTAATGATAGTGATTTGGCTACAGCTTGTATCACTACTTGGGCAATCTAGACTGACAAGAATAAGGTTCTCCATTTAATTTTGATCTTGTCATTGGAATTTCGTTGTGAATGGATTTTGAATTATGCAAAATGTGCGAGTAGTAGACATTTTGAAGAAAAGGCAGTTGTGAAAGGGTGTCAAAACAAGATAGTTCATTTGAGTAGTCAAATGAGTGTTATTCATGTTGATGATGCTTGTTCAGAAAATTCCAGGAGGTTTGGTTTTGGTGGGGTTTTGGGTAATGCATCAGCTATATTGTGCATCCCTTAATGGGTACCGTGATTTTTTCTTTAGTGTGTTGGGTGTTGAAGCCATGGCTACTTATGAAGGCCTTCGTTTGGCTAGCAAAATGGATATTTCTTATATTATGATTATATCGAACTCGCTGACTATGATCCAGATTCTTCAACGAACTTCAGAGCCTCTTCTGGAAGTGGCTAATCAAGTAACTGATATTAAGAATAGTCTTGCCTTTGTTCCATAAGGTGATTTTTTCTTATGTTCCGAGAGAGTGGAACTCATCTGCGCACTTGTTAGCCCGAGATTGTATCTTGGATTCAAAATTATTGCGCTTATGTTCGTTTCCTCATGGCCGATTTGTCGGCTGTTTAGGTTTTTTGTTTTTCTTTATTTCTCTTGTATAAAAGAAATCCTTTTTATCATATGAAATTATGAATATGGTGTATTTACGATATAATTAATACAAAATTTAGTTATGACAGTTTGAAAATGAAAGTTAAATGTTAAAATCCCATATATATCATTTTGCTTTTTGTTAAACCGCAGTTTTTTTTTTTTTTTTTTTTTTCATATTTAAATTAATACTTATTTTATAAAAAATTTATAAATTAATATATATTATTTTGTTGTATAAATAAAAAAAAATCAAACTATTTACAAACATAGAGAAATTTTACTGTCTACTCAAGCGATAAAAGTCTATTGCGGTCCACCGCTGATAAATAGTAAAATTTTTCTATATTTATAAAATCAAACTATTTACAAACATAGAGAAATTTTACTGTCTACTCAAGCGATAAAAGTCTATTGCGGTCCACCGCTGATAAATAGTAAAATTTTTCTATATTTATAAATAGTTTGACTCATTTTGCTATATTTGAAAACAACTCAAAAATAACCTATTAAAACAATATAAACTATATTAATTTAAAAAAAAATTCAAATTCATCAAAACAAAAATGTTATATAAGTTCAAATTATATTAAATTAATTATTAATTAATGAATGATAATGATGACATTCTTGGAATATTATACAAATTTAAAACATTTGCAAGTAGTATTTCTACCAAACAAATACTATTCAAGTATTTCTAGATATGTATAGAAATATTCCTAAAAAACAAATATAGTTATATAAAGATATTGGACATCATCAATTATTTCGAGCATCTATAATTTTAGATTTTTAAAGAATCTAATTAGCTATATTTTAAATAAAAAAAAAACAAACAAACAAAATAAAACAAATAAAATCAAATGGCCCCTTAAAAGTAGGGGTGTTTAAAAAGCTCGAAAAAAACAGTCAACCCAACCTTATGGTTTGGGTTAAGTTATCAACTTATTTGGGTTGAGTTTGAGTTCAAATAAATAAAAATGTTATGGGTTGGGTTGGTTTATGAGTTCGTCTAAAATAACATGAACCAACCTGAATTTATTATTAATTTTAAAAGGTATATTTTTTTTACTTATGTTAACATTATAAATATATATATTTATCTTAGTTATATTTAAATGTCATGTTTTTAGGATAATTTTTTCTCCGACCCTCCTAAAAAACAACCTTTTAGTATTTTAGAGAGAAAATTTTCATAATATAAATTGAAATTGAGTTGTTAATTTTAATTTTTAATATATTAACATTGTACTTTTTTTAGAACAAAAATTAAAATAGATAATTTGAGTAACCCGAACCAACCCAATCCAATTGTTTCATGTTGGGTTTGGTTCAATATTTTTAATAAGAGAACGGAAGAATTACCATCCAAACAATTATCTTGAAAGTAGACGAGAGTCTATTCTCTTTGACATTAGTCACATCCTAAACAAAAAAAGAGGGAAATAACTAAAGGAGTAGGTGGTTGATTTGAAAGTAGCGATTATATTATTAAATATTAGTGAAGATATTTTTGAAAAATTCCAGCAACCCAGGAGGGGGTCAATTAAATTTAAATGTCACACAAACTTGTACACACTTTAGCAAGTGTTGCTGTTCGTTACGAAACCCCACCCATACCAATCACACTACTATATGCCCACACGTGCGCCAATAATCTTTTATTTCAACTACTTTTCTATTTATATCTTTGGTTTTATACTTTAAATATATATAATTCCTAATGTATATATTTCGTCACCGGAATCTTTTAACTTTTGAGTTTGTAAACTTTTAAAAAGTATTGTCTTATATGTTTTTAATTTTCAATTTTGTGTGGATTTTTAATTTTAAGATAGATAAGATATAAACATATTCAACATTTTTTTTTTTAAAAATTCACTTTTATATCAATTAAACCACTAAATTATTTTACACAATTTTCTATATTTCGATTTAAATCTTCATAAACCAATCAATTTAAACAATTTATTACGATTAAGTGTGAACTAAGGGCAAAATTGATAAATCAATGAAGCAAAATAGAGAATTTAAAGATAAGCATAGTTAGGAAAGCTTGACCTAATATTTGGGTTGTTGGACAAACTAAAAGAGAAAAAAGGCAAATCCATTGCCGTGTTTGACTTGAAAATAAACCTTAACCAAAAAGTAAAACCAATAATTATCGTAATTATAATTACAATAATTCACAGAAATCAAGTAACTACTCTCACTTTCACTTCTTAATTCCTTTTCTTAATTATAATTACATAATAATATTATTTATTATTTCATTTCATTTCCGTCTTCTTCTTCTTCCTTCTCTCTCGCTAACGAACCTTCTCTTCACTTTCTTACTGCAAAATCTCTTGTTTTGATTTTGCCTAAGAATTTCATCTCATGATCTCTTGTGTATGATCGGAACCACGATTCTTTCTATGAAACCGATCGGCAATTCTCTGGCTAGCGATGAGACGACGTACGGATGCTGATGATTTGAGGCCTGTTAACAATACTTTCCAAACCATTACTGCCGCCGCTGATGCGATCGCCACTGTTGATCATCGTTTTCCTCGGGCTACTGCCGTCCAGGTATTGTATTCTTCAACTTCTTTTCAATCATTTGGAATTTTTTTATTTAAGTGTTGGTTACTTATGTATTGAGAATATTGACCTTGTTTTTGGAAATTACTGTTCATTCTTAATTCCGCTAGGTATTAAGATGTAGTTGGTTTCCGAGGGATGAGATGATATAGCGGAATGGAATCTGTGTTGTGTTGTTTTTTTGTGGAATTCTATATAAGGCTTTTAATTTCCCTTTTTTTCCCTGCTCCTTCTGTTTGTTTGCTTAGAAATTGAGAATCGTCACATGGGTACATTAAAAAAGGGAATCACGAGCTGCGCTTCGTTTCTGCTTTTTCTGCTTTTGGCTTCCTTTCTCGCATGATTATTAGATTTTTAAGGATTGGAAAGTACCAAGATTAATGTTATTGGGTTGGATGACTGTGTCAGGAAGCAATATGCTGTTGTAGCCCAATGTTATTTGACTTTTTGTAATAACACTGCCCTTTTTAACCAGAAAGGCATCTGTTCCATTCTTTATCTTTCAAAAGAGAGAGAGAGAGAGAGAGAGAGAGAGAGAGAGAGAGAGAGAGAGAGAGAAAGGTTAATTTTAAAATGCATTCTATATGGAGGAAGAGAATTGGTTTTTATATAAAGATTCCAACAAATAGGGCTGTCATTTGTCCAAACTCTTCCTACTGTTTTGTACTGATGTCATTATCAGTTTCCTGTTCTTCTGTTTGTTTGGTTACTCACAGAAAAGAAGATGGGGCAGTTGTTGGAGTATTTATTGGTGCTTTGGATCCCTCAAACAGAGGAAAAGAATTGGGCACGCTGTTTTGGTACCAGAATCAAGTCCATCTGAGCCTCATGAAAATACATTGCAATCACCAGATATTGTGCTTCCTTTTGCTGCACCTCCCTCTTCCCCTGCATCCTTCCTTCAATCTGACCCACCTTCTGCTACACAGTCACCTACACCTTTAATTTCTTTCTCTTCTCTCACTTCTAACATGTATTCTCCTGATGGGCCTTCCTCCATTTTTGCCATTGGCCCATTTGCTCATGAAACACAACTAGTTTCTCCACCTCTCAATTTCTCTACTCTCACGACTGAACCATCAACTGCTCCCTTCACTCCTCCTGAGTCTATTCACTTGACTACCCCTTCTTCCCCTGAAGTTCCTTTTGCTCAGTTTCTTCAACCTACCCTCCACAAACCTGAGTCTGATCATCAATATCCATTTCCTAATGATGACTTCCAATCTTACCAATTCTATCCAGGCAGTCCGGTTAGTCACCTCATATCACCACGGTCCGTTATTTCTCGTTCTGGGGCTTCGTCGCCTTTGCCTGACTATGATTTTGCTTCCTTTGGTTCTCAATTTTTGAATTTCCCATTAGAAGTTCCACCTACTTTGTTGAATCTTGACAAGCATTCCATTCATAACTGGCCACAACGCCAGAGTACTGATTCTTGCACTCAAGATTCTATAGAATTCAAATCAAGTAATGATTTTGTTTTGAATCCCCAAACTTCAGAATCTATGTCAGATCACCACGCAACAAATAAATCTCAAAATATTCAAATTCTCATTGATGGAAGCCAAACGGAGGAGGAGCCAGCTGCTACTAATCATAGATTCTCATTTGAATTATCTGATGGAGATGTTCTATTACAAAGCGTAGGAAGTAAGCCACTGGAATCAAATGAACTTACTGTTGCATCGTCTCCAATACATGAACCATCTGAAACGGCTAAAGAAAATTCTCCTATTGGTGACCATACTTCAAATGTTACAGGAGAAAAGACAAAAGCAGACGGTGAAGAAGCACATCAGCATCAAGAACATCATTCCATTACTCTTGGATCTGTGAAGGAATTCAATTTTGATAATGGCAATGGAAGTGATACACATAAGCCAAATATAAATTCAGAATGGTGGACTAATGCAAAGGATGTTGACACAGAAGGCACGACCACGAGGGCCTGGTCATTCTTTCCAATGGCGCAGCAAAGATGAGCTGACTCGTGCTAACTTATCCTCTGGAATCTCCTCATGTCCATCATCCTTTGCAGTTTCAAATTGATAGGTAAGACAAACTGCAAGAGGAATGGTGGGTTTTGTAGGTATTAAAGAGGCCGTCAAATCATGAGAGAGCCAGACCAGAATGATAGAGAAATTTGTTGATTCGGTTGGGCCTTATTAACAAACAATTGTGGCTCGTCACCTGAATTGTCATAGATATTAGTAGTCTGATAGATATTGGAAGTGTGTAAATATGGTAATAAAAAGTGTTATTTTTTCTTTTTATCTTCACAATATCTCGTTTATTGACTTTGAATTAGCAGAATACACAAAAAGTTGAGAACATATTGAGTTTGGGATACCCAAAAATTGCAAAAACTTTTTGTAAATAGATTGCTTCATTCTATGAAATGAATGAGTTGTAAATAGAATAAGAATTGTGATCGCTACAGTTTTGAAGTCTCTTTTTTCATACTTCAGGCTAAGTCTCAAATGCATGAGTTGGGAGAAGAATTGGGATTGCTATAACTATGTTCGTCGTTTGAATAATATTCTAATCCAATATTTGGCATCCAAACGATTAGAAGAGAACTTCTCTTGTCTTATACCTTGAGTGGTTTGGGCCACTTGTTTCTCTTGACGAAATGTTATTGTTGATTGTTTCCTCGCAAGAAATATTATCAAATAAACTAATTACTATATTCAAAACTTTCTTGCAATACATGAACTTTCTCAATATTTGAACACTTTCTTTCATTTCAAAGCCAAAAAGAAGAAAAATGTCCATTTGGAGATCTTATTTAGAAACAAACAGAACAGGCATCTAGTAAGCAAAACTTGTCTGCAAACCAAATAGGCTCTCTTTCTAATTCTAAGGACTTAAAAGGCATTTTTAAGAATCTTGAAAAGTAATTAAAAACAAACCCTAAAACATAACATTATGAAATCAATAGGAAATACAATTGTACTTGTTTTCAAACAAAAGCATTACAATTGTGCACTCGTATTTGTTTCCACAGGCTAACATTAAAATGTCCCCATAATAGATCTATGGTGTCTTCTCCCTGTTTTTGTTTCAAGATGAAGGGGCATTAAAAACTATAAGTATTGATTCACCTACTTCCATCATTTAACTGCCCATGTATCTATAGTATGAAGCCTGAATGAGAAGCTAAGAGTAAGAAAGGCTTCTCTTAGATTCAATTATTTTGGGCTGGTTAGATCCACACTGAAATCCCATAGTTTCTTGGCCAATTCCACATCTTTGGCATGATTGGTTGGGTTGGCTATATTACTATCAACAAAATACTCTCCACTTACCCCTTTGACTTGGGGATTCAGTGCTACATAACACTGAGTTGCTGCTCCCTACATCCATGGAAACTTAATCACAGAAAAACCCACCTAAGCGAAACAAATTATTCTTCAAGAAAATTTGGTGAAATCAATTATTAACATACCTGCTGGACACTTTTAAGCACAAATTTAGCAACCGAACTAGCAACAACTGTAACAAAAGAAACAAGTCATACAGACACCAACAGATGGCAGAGAACTCAGGATATAAGAAAAGGTAAAACAAACGTGTAAAAACATAGTTAGTAACATGGTAGATGGTTATATTTACAGAAAGCATTTTGCGCACCTAAACACAACTCAACTGATTAAAGAAAAAAGAAAAAAACAAATTAAGACATGGCTGGACTAAGATGTCAAGTTCCAATCCTCCACTTCCATATTTAAATTCTAACTGTTAAGAATAAAACACATGAACCTTTTCAATTGTTTTCACCCACTCTTACTTTTTTGTGTTGAGAAAAGATATCAGGATCCAGGTGCCTAGCACCCTTCTTTGGAAAGGAACATACTCAGACCAAGCATAAGCTATCGCCTTCATTCCAAATGCAAATTAAACTGCCCTACATTCTACAATCTATACAAGCCTCTGATTGATGTAAAAAAGAAAAACATCTGATTGATGTATAAACAGAAACAGATTCATGCCCAGCTGATATAAACAGGCAAGCCTTATGTTCTGTATCAACTAAAGCACATTTTCCTCATACATGTAATGGGCAAGAAAGCTACCGTTAATGAAACCATGGAAGCGTAGCAGATTGGTAGCAATTGCTCCAGGATGAAGAGCGTTGGCTGTTATTTCTACCCCTTCTTCCTATTGAAAAATGTAGAGAAGTGACAATCGTTGATTAAATTTGACTAAACGAACAAAGGATACTACAGGGAAATCAGTTAGCTAAACTTCATCAGAGACTATCATATAATGTCTTTCTAAGAAACTGTAGAAAACATTCTCTGTTAACATGCCATCTGTTATTTATTTAATATGTCACTTGACTCTTCCACCCTCCAACTAGCCCCAATTATCGTACACAGACAAAAATAATAATAATAATAATAATAAATAAATAAATAAATAAATCATGTAAGATTCAAGTTCTAAAGCTCTGGTTGTAAATTTGATAAATAAACCAATAAGCACCTTTAACCGCCTGGCAAGCTCTTTTGCATGCAGTATGTTGGAAAGCTTTGATTGTCCATAAGCTAAGAGAGTTCTATACCTAAAATCTCACAAGATACAGTGAATTACTAAATCACATTCAAGGAAACTTTTGAGGAAGCAATCATCAACAAGTAAGCAACTTAGATTGTTACTCTGATTCATCATTGATTTTATCAAAACGAATTCCTTCACCATATGTCAACCGGTGACCCTCTGATGATAGATTGACAATCCTTCCCTCCTTTTTGCTTTCAAGCACAGTTTTTTTCATGGTTTCCATCAGAAGGTTCGTCAGAAGAAAATGTCCTACAAAAGAATATAATTTTCCCCTCCCCCACAAAAAGAATAAAGCAGAGAGAGACCAAAGTAACTAGTCAGAATATCACAGAAAATAATCTGAAGAATGACATAGATGGATGCAAGTTTGGCAGTTGTTCTTTCAGAGTAACTTCATAATGTAACAAAGTAGAGATCTATATAAAATCAAAGTGGTCATTAATATAAGCGTACTTTAGAAGATAATTCTTCAACCAATCAGAAAAGATAGTATCCAATTAGATTCTGACAACTGTTTATGTTTAGCTAAGAAAATGCACCTCGTCAATGTGAAGGAGACTTTAGGATTGAAGACGCATGAACATAGACATCATACAAGGGAATAATACAACTCCAACACAATGGCACATCACTGCCTCGAGAACAATAAGCAACACTCATATTATTTTATGATTTTCTAAATATTGTTTCTTATAAAAAAAAAAAAAAATGATTTTCTAAATATATTAACATAGTTTACAGATGTCAATAATGAATTCCAGTTAACTATTAGTATTACTATGAATTTTTGTTACAACTTTATCATGGGCAAGCATTATAAGAAATGTAAAGCATAAATGAATATATTTAAGCACCAAGCTCAACAAAAAGAACTGTACTCTTGTTATGAAGTTTTTATTGAAACACACCTAAATGATTTGTTGCAAACTGCAATTCTATGCCATCATGGGAAAGCATAAAAGGAGTAGCCATAACGCCGGCATTGTTCCTTCAATCAAAGAAAAGAAGTATTATTATCCAAAGTCATGAAATATGCACACAACAAGCCCTGTTATTCATCAATGTCCATTTTGGCTGAATTGGATCTAAATTCCCTCTTTTTGGGAAAATTGTTAACTTTTCAGCCAGTTATCTAATAAAATATGTCATTGTCAAGACAATTAATGAAATAGAAGCAGCAGAACTTCCATTCTCATAAGTTGTAAAATCTGTGCATAGCATCAGACAGGTTCAACTGAAAGAAAAGTACAAATGTAATGCAGATGTGCATAAGCAGATTTCCTAGACAAAGAATTTTAATCTACCAGCTCCAACTCAGTTCTTACATGAGAATATTTAGTGCACGGTCTGATGCAATATAATCTGATGCAAACTTCCTTACAGATTCCATCGAACTAAGATCTAACTCCATGACATCAATTTTAGCCGAGGGGGATTGCTTCAATATTGCTTCTTTTACTTTTCTTCCTGCTTCAACATTCCTTACAGCCATAATGACATAGACTCCTCGTAATGCAAGAACACGTGTGGCCTCTTCACCAAGACCACTTGAAGCTCCTGGAATCATGAGGAAGAAAAGGAAATGAGCTCATATTTCAAAATTGAAAAGCTTCAACAATTCTATATTTCAAGGTCTTCTAAAGATCAAAATGATACCAGAAACTTCATGAGCAAAAATATGAGAACTAAATCTAGAAATTCAATACGAGACCAGGAAATGTGAACATTTTTTTAAGTAAAAAAATTATGGTCAAGGACAATCAGAAGAACCAAAATTTTAAAACTTCAACAGGTAACATTGACCTTTGGCTAACCAACTAAAGTTGTGAATGAGAGCTTCCTGATTATAAACCAGAGGCTTCACAATAGCTTTGGCTCCTCTTGCATTTTCTTTTAATGGGAAACATGACAAGATATATTCGTCGAAAGAGAAGAACTAAGGAATGAAGGGTCCCTAAGCCTTTTTCAGAGGGTTGACAAGAAAAACCATCAATCTAAGTGAATGAGGAAAAGTTGTGTATTACAAAATGAATTGTATAAAACACTCCAAGTTGAGGCTGTCAACAATACGTTCACCAAAAATACCAATTGATGAGTACTTATCTGAGAATAATCTGCTCTTCCTTTCTTTCCAAATCAACCAAAGGAAAGCTCTACAGGCACTGCACAAAATCTTTTCTTTCTTTTTAAACCACCAGCTGGACTGCAGTTGAAAAGGCCGTCTTCAATACTTTTAGGAAGGCACCAAGACATATTAAAAAGGTTAATAAGGAGCATCCAATCCTTATATGCAAATTGACACTGAAGGAAAAGGTGGTAGCTACTTTCTGAGTTTCGGTTGCAAGATAGCAAATGCTGGAGAGAGATCCAACTTTGGATATCTTCTTTGGATTTTCTGCATAACGTTTAGACTGGCATGCGCTTGGGACTCAATGAAGAATTTCACTTTCTTAGGACAGTTTCCTTCTCAAATCAGCTTGGAAAGAGTTTGATTCCCATGAAGTGATTTGGGGTCTGATTTGCTGGAAAATACCCCTAAAGTCTCTGGAAGCCAACACACTTGATCTTCCTCTCCATTTGGCCTTTATCCTTCTAGAATTGTGATGAGGTTGTCCCATTCATCCATTTCTCTATCAAGGAGTTTTGCTTGTTTAGAAGCCAACACACTACACTCTCATTGGCTTGGTTAGATGTTTTGCTTGAAAGCATTTTTCATTTCAAAAAGAAAATTTCTCTCTCATTTGTTAGATTTCTCTTCTCAGGAAAAAACTTGTATTTAAAGAATACACAGTATTGTCATTTACATTTAATTTCTTTGGTAGATTTGGAAATGATTGTTCATATAAAATCAATAATATTGTTCTAATTTGTGATATACAAAAATTTAAGATGAATGGCAACAATTACATCATCCAAATGGATCTCTTCTGAAGCAAAAAGTAAAAGAAAACAAACTTCAAATTTCATGTCAAGAAACCCCTTTAGAAATCCATCCAAACTGGGCAATGTTTTGAATGATACTAGCACAAAACATCAAATCGTTCAACATTCTTGCAGATCATTCAAATTCTAGTGTAAACCAAAATGCTGAATTTTATTGGAGTAAAGAATCTGCCTCTTTAGAGGGGAGATGCTCTTGTATTTATAGGAAAATATTACACTGTTGTTATTTAAACAGTTAACTAACTAATTTGTTAAAGCTAACTAACTTTCTAAATGAGTAATTGAAACAACTACTAGTTTAGCTTTTACTCTTTTGTTTTACAATTCATTAAAGTGCATCATATTCCACCCCTAGGATAATACTCAACCCCGAGGATTAAGTTGCCAAATGAAAGTCATCTGGAGCAAAATATGGCTTGAGGTCAGAAATATTGAATACAGGGTTGATATATAGGTCTTCCGGCAGCTCAAGAATCGTCATAGGTCCCAATTGTCTGTCCTTTAGTTTGTTGTAAGTACACATGGGGAATCTAGATTTTCGGAGATGAATCATGGTTAAGTCCCCCACTTGAAACTCCACTATTCTTCTATGTTTATCCTTTGCTACTTTATATGATAGAGTACTTTTGTTTAAGTGATCGTGTACTTTCCCATGGAGTTGTTCACTTCTTTCGGCCATAGTCTCAGCTTTAATGCTTATATCCACAAAGGAGGGGACTTTTGCGAGGTCAAATGTGAATCTGGGTACTCGGGTGTATCCCTCAAAAGGGCACTTGCTCGTGGATCTATTCTTCATGTTATTGAAGGCAAATTTAGCTTGTGCAAGGGACATATCCAATTGCTTTGGTCTTGTTCCACTTAAACATCGAGTTAAGTTCCCCAAAGTTCTATTAGTGACCTCAGTTTGGCCATCGGTTTGAGGATGAGATGTGGTACTAAATTTTAGAGTAGTATCGAACTTTGTCCACAATGTACACCAGAAGTGGCTAAGAAATTTCATATCTCTGTCAGAGACAATTGACTTGGAGACTCCATGGAGTTGTACTACTTCTCGGAAGAAGAGGTTGGCTATATAAATGGCATCATTTGTCTTTTTACAAGCAAGAAAATGAGCCATTTTACTAAAAACGATCTACAACGACCATTACTGCATCAAATCCTCTTTGAGTTTTAGGCAACCCGAGCACAAAATCAATGAATAAGTCTTCCCAAATTGTTTTAGGTATAGATAATGGAGTATATAGGCCGGCGTTAGTACTAGTTCCTTTGGCTCTTTGGAAAATGGAGCATCTTCTAACAAAATTATTTGTATCCTTCCGAATTCGTGGCCAATAAAATCTGCTTGATATTATTTCAAAAGTTTTGTCTTGGCCAAGATGTCCTGCCAAACCCCGAATGAGTCTCCTTAAGGAGGGCTTCTCGAAGAGAAGTATGTGGAACAGATAGATGTTCTCCCTTGAATAAGTACCTATCTACAATGTGAAAGTCCCCTACCTCCAAATAATTAGTACATTTGAACCATACATCAGAGAAATCAACATCTCCTTCATATAAGTCTGGGAGATGAGAAAAAGCAGTCACCTCCGTAGCTAAAACAGAGATTAATAGGCCCTTTCTACTTAAGGCATCAACAACTTTATTTTCTTTGCCAGCTTGATGTTTGATCACAAAATCAAACCTGTGTATGTATAATACCCATCTCACATGCATTCTACTTATGTTCTTTTGAGTTTGCAAATATTTTAGTGAGAAGTGGTCTATCAAAAGAAGAAATTCTTTGGAGAGTAGGTAAAGTTCCCATTGTTTAAGAGTTCTAACAAAAGCATAGAACTCATGTTCATAAGTGTTCCAATTTTGCCTTGAGTCACTGAGTTTCTCACTAAAGAATTCAATAAGGTATCCTTGTTGTGATAATACTCCTCCAATTCCCAATCCACTAGCATCAACAGCCACCTTAAATGGGATTGAGAAATCTTGAAGTTTAAGTACAGGGTTGGAACTTAGCCTTTTCTTCACGTCATCAAAGCTAGCTTGTTGTTTTCCTCCCCAAACAAAGCTGCCCTTTCTTAAACAATCAGTTATAGGGGCTGCGAAAGAGCTGAAATTCTTGATGAATTTCCTATAAAAGGATGCCAAGCCGAGGAAAGCTTGTATATCTTTGACAGAGGAGGGATTTGATCACTGCACAACTTCAACTTTTCTTGGATCCATTTTAATTTGGCCTTGGCCGATTAGGAATCCAAGAAAAGAAATTTCTTTTACTAGGAAGAGACTCTTTTTATGGTTGATGACTAATTCTCCTTCAACGAGAGCTTGAAACAAGCTTCGAGGGTGTTGTAGGTGGTCTTCCACACTTTTGCCACACACCAAAATATCATAATAATAAACCACTATGAATTTATTTAGAAAGGGTTGTAGTACTTGGTTCATGAGTCTCATAAACGTGCTTGGCGCATTTGATAGTTCAAATGGTATGACAAGCCATTCGAATAACCCTTCATTGGTTTTTAAGGCCGTTTTCCACTCATCACCCAGCCTAATTCGAATTTGATGGTAGCCACTCTTCAAGTCTACTTGGAAAAGATCAATGCTCCTCCAAGTTGGTCAAGCAAATCGTTAATTCGTGGTATAGGGAAGCGGTATTTCACTGTTATCCGGTTTATGGCCCTGCTATCCACGGACATTCTCCAACTACCGTCCTTCTTTGGAGTCAACAAAGCTGGTACTGCACAAGGGCTTAAGCTTGGCCTGATATGCCCCTTTTTTAGCAACTCTTCCACTTGTGTATGTAATGCTAGCAACTCATTCGGTAATGAGGTAAATGTTGGAGGGAAGCCCCTAGGAGCAAGTCAATCTAATGTTGTATGTTTCGTAAAGGTGGCAGCACCTCTAGTTCTTTCATTAGCTGAGGGAATTCGGCAAATAGTTCTTGCACCTTCTCCAGAACTTCTACAACTTGAGCTGCCATGGACTTCTCAACAACAACTAGCCCGAGGATATCTAAGTCCCTTTCTTTCAAGAGAGACTTGCCATTGACTGTGATAAACAAATGCTTGCTGTCTACTTTTTTCTCCTTCACTCCATCGTCATTTCTTTTATTCAAAGGGAGCAAAACTACTCTTTTATCCATCCACAGAAACTCATAAGTATTTCCTCTCCCCTTATGCAAGGCTCGAGTATCATATTGCCATGGCCTTCCCAAGAGTATGTGGCAAACATCCATCTCCATCACATCGCAAACTATTTGATCCTTATATCAACTTCCAATTGAGAGTGGAACTATGCAAATTTCAGCCACTTGTGACTCACCTCCTTTCTTCACCCACCCAGTTTTATTAGGACTTGGGTGAGCTTCCACCTTGAGGTTTAGTGCAGCCACCAACCTTTTGAGACAAAGTTCTCGGTGCTCCACTATCAATGATTATGTTGCACACCTTCCCATTGATCGTGCATCTAGTTTTGAAGAGACTATGCCTTTACTGATTGGTGTCTCCCTTTGGGGAGATTAAAACCCTTTGGAGAACACAAGAGACTCTTTCTCCTTCATCTGGTTCAATAAATTCTGCCTCCTCTTCACTGTTTTCGCTACCTTCCTTCAATCATATTTTCTTCTTCATCTTCTAAGTAAGCAACTGTCTTGCGTTGAGGACATGAATTGGAAAGATGGCCAACTTGACTACATCGGAAGCACTTGCCCAAGGAGGGCCGATTATAAGGATTCTGCCTTCTGCCCTTGTTCACAGCTTCAGTTCTTTGCTCCTCGGCCTCTTCTTGGACCTCCTTATCCTTTCCTTTAGCTAATGAAGGTGGATGTGTCGGATTTGCTGCCTTATTCACAATGGTTTGCTTCTTACTCATAGATGCCTTCCAAGGTCCTCTTCTTGATAAGTTCTTGGACCAAATATCATTCATTTCTTCCAGTGTTTCAGCAAAAGAAATAGCCTCAGCAAGAAAGTGAAAAGGTTGGAGTTCTACCTTTTCTTTTATGTCCATCCGAAGACCTCCCACAAATCGTGCGATTAGGTGTTGTTCATTCTCCATTAGGTTTGTTCTTGCACCCAACCGATGGAACTCTTCAATGTAATTAGCCACTTTCCGAGATCCTTGCTTACAATTTTGATACAAACAATAGAGGGTTTGTTCATAGTTGGGAGGTAGGAAGCGTTCTTTCATCAATTTCTTCATCTTCTCCCACGATCAGATGGGCCTTTTGCCCATTCTTTGTCTATTAATCTCAAGCTGATCCCCCCAAGCGAAAGCACCCACCTTTAATTTTAATGTTACTAGGTCAGTGGACCTTCTTATGCTCGGAAGTGTTCATGTAATTGAAGAAATTCTCCGTGTTTTTAAGCCAATCAAGGAATGTCTTTATATCACGTTTCCCATTGTAGATTGGTAGATCTATTTTCATCTTATAGTCGTGGGAATCGACTCTAGCATCATACCTCTCATCACGCCTTCTTCTTGGGGCATACAACTCTTCTTCTTGATCATTCTCACTAGAAGAGTCCCAATCTTGATCTTCTTGATGTATTTCTTGGTGTTGTCTTGATATTCTTGGAAGTCATTCTTGCCAGTTTGGCATGAATCTTGGTCCCCCAGCTCCATGCCTTCCTCTCCTCCCCCACTGCGGGTTAAAAACAAGTCTTTCTTTATTGTTTCGTGGTGCTTCGAGGAGATCCATCCTTCTTGAAAGAGTTTCTATCGGTTCTTGAATTGCTGCTAGTATTTCTTGAATTCTCCCCAAAGATTCTTCAACCGACAGCAAGCATATGGTTGAAGTTCTTGGAGAGAGGGTGGGGTTGTCTTCTACCTCTTGATCTTGCACCAGAACATCTCCTCCCCTCGGGTGAAGGCCTCTTCTTCCGCCATTTGCCTGGGATTTTGGAGGCTTTGATACCAATTTGATGTAAACCAAAATGCTGAATTTTATTGGAGTCAAAAAACTGCCTTTTTAGAAGGGAGGTGCTCTTGTATTTAGAGGAAAATATTACACGGCTGTTATTTAAACAGCTAACTAACTAACTTGTTAAAGCTAACTAACTTTCTAAATGAGTAATTGAAACAGCTACTAGTTTAGCTTTTACCCTTCTGTTTTACAATTCATTACAGTGCATCAAATTCCCTCTGTTTCAGTTTCTAAACTCACAATTATTATGCTAAGTATGGTAACATAACACAGTTAAAGTTCAATCTATACATAAATCTCCATAAAGAAAATTCCATTTACTCCATAGATTCCTGCATAGTACATATAAAAGAAGATTAGATTGAAGAAAAAAAAGGGGATAAAAACCGCAGACACCTGATTGAGAATAGCTACAGAACAGTCAAAGAATAGCCAATTGAGAACAATCAAAGAATAGATACAGAACAGCCTCAATAAACACTGTATTCATATTATAGCCAAGAAAATTTTAAGATGTCTTATGTTACAACTAAACATGGCATAGAAATATGCCTTAGATAAAAAAAAAAAAAAAAAAAAAAAAAAAAAAAAAAAAAAAAAAAAAAAAAAAAAAAAATGGAAAAGAAAATAGCAATCAAGTTGTGAGTCAAAAAATAAACAACCAAAACCCACTCAAACGACAAGGTACTGGGCTTACTATATACTATTTCACCATCGACTTCTGAGAGTGAGGAGTCAGCAGAGGTAATAAATAACAAAACCGATATCAAAGAAAGGATTAAAATAGAGGGGAAGGAAGAGAAAAAGGGAAAAGGATGAAACGAAACCTGTAACAATAGCAGTGAGGCCACTGCCATCAATTCCTTCAGTGACTTCTTCTGCTGTAGAACGGGCTGAGAACCCAGATGGTCCTTTCCATCCAAAAATCCACATATTTCAGAGTTCTACAAATCGGTAAATCTCTGTGGCTTCAGTGATGTGAAATTGGGTCAGTCTGGGATGGTTTTTCCGATGATTTGGGATTTGCTGGCTTGATTGAAAGGGGTTGAATTGGATTGTTTGCTACGAACGTGTAAGGAAAATATTATTTTAAGAACTCCATCATCTCATTGCATATATAAAATTATAAAATACTTGTTTTTGTATATGGACTATGGAGAGATGATGCAAACCTCTCCCATACTCCATTGTGTACTGTATACATTCTTTTTCTTTATAGAATTCGACTGCGGGAGGTCCACGGGAGAGGAGAAATTTAAAAAATTAGAAAGAAGAAAGCGACCACCACTAGGGTTTAATTAATTTGAATACATTAACCACTAAACTTATTTGTGTGGAGATCTAACTTTTAAATTTAGTTTCGAATTAGTAAATATTGTCAAACGGAGCGGCGATACCAAACGTTAAATGAAAGACTCGTAGGATGAAGACAAATACAGTTTTTGCACAGTTTCATTAATACATGAGGAGGATTTCTCTCTGACCTCTCCATAGGTCCATACATTTCAATCATTAAAAGAACCTATGGAAAAAAAAAAATTGATAAATTTCTCAAAAGACAAAACATAAATCATGTTTAGTGGACATGATTAACATTATATTAATTAAGAGATCAACGTTAATTATATATCGTTCTATAAAAAGCACAACATAAGTTTTATTAATTCTGTTAGAATTTAGTAGTTATGGTAAAGAATTAGCTCGAAGATTTGGCCTTTGCAATTTATCTGACGTGGAGTTGATGATCCAAGATATTGATGCTTATTAATTGCAATTTTGACAAACATCACAAAATAGTGCTTTTGTTGCTCATACCCTTAATTTGACTAACAACATTTAATTGTTCTCCAGTCTCTTCTTTCCCACACTTTGCACTTTGTCAATGTCTAGTTTTTAATGAACTTCTTTTTAATTATCTTTGATCCCTTTTTTCCCACACGACGCAATTTGTCGATGTCTAGTCTTTAATGAATTACCTTTTTAATTATTCTTTTATCCCTTCTTTCCCACTCTTCGTACTTTGTCAATGTCTAGTCTTTAATGAACTACTTTTTGTTAAACCCTTTAAATTTATATATAGTTAGTCAAATAAACCATTCAATTTTTAATTTTATGTCTAAAAATGTTTAATAAAATCTTGGAATTTTGATTAGTTAAGTTTTCAATTTTGTGACAGGTAGATCTATGAATTATAAAATAAATATTAAATAGACTAATAAACTATTATAAAAATTAATATTAAATAGACTAATAAACTATTAGACACATAATTGAAATTGTAGGACTTATGTAACGCAATAAAAAGTTTAAAGACTTTATAGACATTTTTTTCAAGTTTAGAAACTTATTGGATACAAAATTGAAAATTTAAAAACCTATTAAATTATCTAAATTCAGAAACTAAATAAAATAAAGATAAACTTGAAAGTTGAGAGACTTATAATTTAATTTGCCTATCAAAAGGTAAAAGGTATATCCCTGGGTTCACTATGAGGGCAAAAACTCTCAAAAGCTGAATAGCCTTTGAAGAAAAGAGACAGTGATTACGATTGAATGAATTTATTATTATTAAGCGATCAAGAAAATTTGCTCATCCCTATAAACACATCAAAGAGCCTAACATGGAATGAGATGCTTCCTAGAGTAAAATGTGAAGGAAGCTATGGAATGAACTGTATTCTCGCTGTTTGTGAAAAAAAAACATCATTGAGCTTGCAAGAACTACGACCAAGCGGAGCTCATGGAAAATTTAGCAGCTTGTTCACAGCCAAGTCTAGTTCATCCACATTCTTCCTCAAAACCTTTCTAAGCAAGAATTAAGGAAATGGGCAATGCAGAGGACTGAAATAGGAGGAAAGGATAACCAGATAAAGAAACATTACTATGTTCAATTTCTCAATTCTAAAGAGGTAAAGCATTAGAATGATCCTACTAGGCATGTACTTTTTCCCAGAGCATCCCAAAAAAGTATAAAGAAGGAATGAAAGAGAAAGGATACAGCTGAGCAGCTAGACTGTCCATGCCTTTCATTTCCTGATTCAATCTGCAAACCAAGAAAATAAATTAAAAAGCTACGGGACCAAGCCATCCACGCAACGGTTACAAGACAGATATGCATGTACGCATGCACTCCCATATACAAGTATATACAATTTTGTGGACTTCATCAAATATTAGGCCATCCTAATCATGATCTTCAAAGGCCTTGAAAATCTTCAAAATGTAAAATTCTGTTTTACTAATCATCGTCAGATAGCATGGAAGTGTATAATGGAAAATAAGGGAGTACGAACTTGCAATTTTAAAAGAGATCTTAATGGTTTTGAATCAGAGAGATGAACTAGACTAATCCCATTGACAGAGATGTTCGATCAAGTAACCTTGGAATTTGTGCGCTAAAAACTCTGGCCTACTATTTTGCTCCTGCTCTTCCTTGTTCAAGCATTTATATGGCAGAATCCAGTATCTTCCATAGTTATTTCAAAGTTTGTGTGGATGTGGAAGATTGATAGCACCGAAAATGTGTTATCTTTCTCTGCTTAATTCGATATTATTCCTTGGTTTTATATGTTTATTTGATTGTTTTATAGGTTTCGAGCACCTAAAGGGTACAACGGAGCACTAGTGGCAAAATGGAGCTAAAACGGGCCAAAACAAAACTTAATTGTATCAACTAGGAAAGAGAAGGCCAAAAATGATGATTTTGCCCCTGTAGGCACAAAGCCGCGACACCCTATGTTGCCGTGCTCGATGTTGTTTACAAAATGGGACATTTTCGTGAAAAACACAGCGCCGCAGCGCTGCCTTTGAGTGATTTTTAGGTCAGTCTCTCCGATCTCTGCCGATTCCAGCTGGTTTCTTCTCCTTTTTTCTTCTCTTTTTGATCTTTGGATGTACCAAGACTCTATCCCATTAATCGACATGTCGATGATGAGCTAAGGTAATCATTTCTAGCTTGCTTTCTAGGTTTTTTTCCCAATTTCATGTATTTGAGAGATTTCGAACTGAAGTTCATTGCATCTGTTGATTTGTTGATTCAAGTTTTACTATATTATGATCATTTTATTAGACGCTTGTGAATATTATGGTCATTGCTTTAGATTAATATGCAATTCATGACACTTTGTTGTATGTTGATCCGCAGAAAGCAATAGGTTAGGTTGGCTTGTGAATCTAATCGATAAGCATGTTCTACAACCTAGGATTGAATCGAATGAACGTCTAATTAGGCGATTGAAAATTAGCCTAACATTGTCCTAGAACTTAATGCAATTATTGCTAATTTGCATATGCATGTCTTTCATCTTGTCAAATTGGACTAGTTAGATGTTTAGGATAATTTAATTAGCCTTTCTAATTAAAGTGGTTAGGTGTAAGGAATCATTTAACTTCGGTAATGAGAATTCGATGATCAAATTTCTTAAATAGGAAAAACCCGTTACAACCCAAGCTAGACTTTTCTCATATAAATTTTCAACCCTTTACTTGTTACATTTATTTTATGCAATTTAATTTTTCTTTCAAACAACAAACTTCAAACCTCCCTTCGGTTACTTAAGAATGTTTTCAATTCATTAGAGAAAATCATTCGGTTCCCTGTGTTTGACTCGGTCTTACCACTGCTATGGTTTAGGTGAGTACGGATAATCATTTGGCACGGAATTGGGGGACGAATTCTGTCCACCAAAGATACCTAAAAAGGTTTCTTCTTTTGGACAGTTTCCAAACACAAGATCAATACTATGGATAGACTAGAAGAGAAGAATCCAAATTTGCTTTCTTTTCTCCCCCACTTGGAGTATTCTTTGCCAAATGCGAGAGAACATTGGACCATCTCTGAGTTTTTTCCTCTTGTTCTTTTGCTTCTACTTTTAATTCCATTTATTTCCAAGAGGCAAGTCTCCAGAAATCATCCTGTGCGGTTGAATTACTTTATCGCTCTGTTTTTCCAACGAGCAATTATAACTCTTTTGGCCAATGGGGATGTTTCTCCTTCCCTATTGTTACTCTCTTTCTATTTGATGCATTATGCTTATTACTAGAGGGGAAACATTATCGTCAATATAACTTCTGTTATCATTGTAAGTATAACCTTAGAGGTAAAGTTAGTAACAGGCTAAACTATCACAACCCATGATATGTACAGTTACAAGTGAAAGCATTTCTTACAATCCCACCATCCTGATATTGTTCTTATTCAAGAAACAAAGCCGCCGAATTTGATCACCAATTTATTAAATCAATATGGAGCTCGAACGGCATTGGATGGATATTCGTCGTGGCTTTTGGAAAATCAAGGGGCATGCTTACAATGTGGGATGAAAGTAGGGTCTTTCCGGTGGAATTTCTCAAAGGCAGATACTCTTTATCCGTCAAATTCAGAACCATGTGTAACAATGACTGTTGGGTGACAAATATTTATGGAGCCATGGATTATAGAGAAAACACCTTTGGCCTGAGCTAACCTCCTTATTTCATTATTGCTTAGACCCTTGGTGTTTAGGGGGAGACTTTAACATAACCAGATGGACACATGAAAGATTACCCGGGAAGACAAACAAAAGGGATGAGAAAGTTTAATAAGTTCATTGAGGAAGCTGGCTTGTGGAAGTCCCATTATCAAACGGACACTATACATGGTCAAGAGAAGGAAGCACAAGATCTCACTCCCTTATTGATCGATTTCTAGTCAATAAGGATTGGGATGAGCTGTATTCTAACTCCTCTGTTAGTAGGAAAGCAAGGGTTTTTTCAGATCATTTTCCACTGCTTTTAGAGACTGGATCAATCCAATGGGGCCCTGGTCCATTCAAGTTTTATAATAGATGGATGCCGAATTTTGATTGCTCAAATCTCATCAAGAAAACATTGGAAGAAGATCAATCGAGTGGTTGGGCTGGGTATGTCATTAATCTAAAATTACGCAAGGTAAAGGATTGCACAAAAGCCTGGTTCTCTGATTTTGAAAGAGAAAGGAAAAGAAAGGAGAAAGACCTCATCTCTGAGCTGGAATTCTTTGATTTGAAGGCTAAACAGGAAGCTCTACCACCTTTGGAGGAAGATATTACGCTAGCAATTAAGGGGGGTCTTCTGAATATATATTCTTTGGAGGAAAGGGACTTAATTCAAAAAAGCAAATTGAATTGGCTAAGGTTGGGGGACGAAAACACTGCCTTCTTTCATCATTTTCTCTCAGCTAAAAAGAAGCGAAATTTGATTACTGAATTGCTTACAGCTGATGGAAATCCTATTCACTCATTCCGGGCTATAGAAGAAGAGATATTGAATTTCTTCACTTCCTTATATGAGAAAGGTCCAGGGCCAAGAGCAATCCCCTCAAATATTAGTTGGAAACAAGTAACAGCCTCTCAAAACTCCTTCCTTACCGCACCATTTCAAGGTGAGGCAGTACTAAAAGCTATAACGGCCCTTGGCAAAAATAAAGCACCTGCCGATGGTTTTATAGTGAAATTTTTCTTGGAATATTGGCATATGCTCAAGAACATCATTCAAAAAATGTTCAATGAATTCCACTTAAATGGAAAACTCAATGCTTGCATAAAGGAAAATTTTATATGCCTCATTCCGAAGAAAGTTGATTGGCTTCATGTCAAAGACTTCCAGCCAATAAGCCTCACCACATCCTCCTACAAAATTATTACTAAGGTTTTAGTAGAAAGAATGAACAAGGTCATGCCTTCATTGATTTCTAGCTCTCAAAGTGCCTTCATAGGAGGAAGACAAATTCTTGATCCGGTGCTTATAGCAAACGAGGCAGTTGAGGATTATCAGGCAAAAAAGAAGGGATGGATACTCAAATTGGATATGGGAAAAGCTTTTGATCGAGTAGACTGGAACTTCCTGGAAAACATTCTTACTCTTATGGGATTTCATCCAAAATAGGTAGAATGGATAAGAGGTTGCATCCAAAATCCAAAATATTCAGTCTCTATTAATGGAGGCCTAGAGGTCACATTTTAGCATCTAGAGAAATACGTCAAGGGGATTCACTCTCATCATTCTTATTCCTTATTGTTAGTGAGGTTCTTAGTATGTTTATCTCACAAATACATGAGAAGGGGTTGTTTGAAGGGTTTTTTGATTGGAAAAAATAAAGTTCATCTCTCCATTCTACAATTTGCAGATGATACCCTTTTGTTTTGTAAATATGATGATTCAATGTTGGATTTGCTTATACAAACAGTTGGCTTTTATGAATGGTGCTCAGGGCAGAAAGTAAATTGGGAGAAATCAGCTCTTTACGGAGTCAATATTGATGAATCTATGCTGCTTTCTACTGCTGGTCGTTTTGGTTGTAAAGGTTGGATCTTTTCCATTCATTTATTGGGGCTGCCTCTAGGGGGATATCCAAAAAAAACATGCATTCTGGCAGCCTATTATTGACAAAATCCATTTGAAGCTTGATTGTTGGAAGGGATATAACCTGTCTCAAGGGGGCCGTTTAACACTTTGTAATGCTGTTATGGCAAACCTTCCAACTCACTACATGTCCATCTTCCAAATGCCTAGCTCGGTCATTGCAGAAATAGAAAAAATTATGTGTAATTTTTTATGGGAAGGGCAAAGTGGCAGCAAGATAAATCATCTTGTAAAATGGCATATAACTTCAAAAGCTCAATCAGATGGTGGTCTTGGCGATGGAAATCTGAAAAATAAAAATGTAGCATTGCTTTTCAAATGGAATTGGAGATTCTTGAAAGAACCTGATGCATTTTGGCGCAACATTGTGCAAAGGTTTATGGTATTGACACCTATCATTGGCACCTATCATTGGTACACAGCTGGAAAATATGGTTTGAGTTTAAGCAACCCTTGGATTAGTATCTCAAAAATCTAGAACAGTTTTAACAATTTTGCAGCATACAAGTTGGGAAATGGAAGGAATATATCCTTTTGGAGTGGCTCTTGGTGCATGGATCAGCCCTTTAAGTTATCTTTCCCTCATCTATTTCAGGTAGCCTCCACCCGAAATGATACCGTAAATGCCCACTGGGACCCAGCAACTTCTTCATAGAGTTTATCTTTCCGTCGGCCTTTAAAAGAAGAGGAAATATGAGAGTTCCAGCAGCTGTTAATTAGTCTGGAAGGTAAGAGGTTATCCCATACTCCTGATGCAAGAATTTGGTCTTTGGAATCCTCTGGAAGGTTTACTGTCAAATCTCTTTCCAAACATTTAATTGCTTCCTCTCCTGTAGATAAGATAATTGTTCAAGCATTATGTAAATCTAAGAGCCCCAAAAGAGTCAACATTCTGGTTTGGACTATGATTTTTGGCACTCTTTAACTGTGCTGCCACGTTACAGCATAAGATGCAAGGTCACTCCTTATCTCCCTCTATTTCCCCCTATGCTTAGCTTTCAGTGAGGAATTACAGCACATATTTTTCGAGTGTCCATTTTCTACTAATTGCTGGTGGACTTTTGGAAATTCTTTCCAAGATAATGTATCTCAACTGTTGAGTGGCCCCTCACTCTAATCCAAAACACAAGTTTTATGGTCAAATGCAATTAAAGTCATACTTTTAGAGCTTTGGTTTGAGCGAAATCAAAGAGTGTTTCATGACAAGCACATTGAATGGTCGGACCGTTTTGCCTTAGCACAGCTTCTAGCTTCTTCATGGAGTTCACAATCCAAGTTCTTTGCAATTTATTCCATACAAGACATATGCCTCAATTGGAATGCTTTCATTTCTACCGTTTAGCATTGTTGTTTTTGATATATTGCACTACAAAATATATGCTCCACCTTAAGGTGTATTTTGTAATGGAAAATGATCAGGATGGTAAGGTTGTGTCAACCTAGTTGAGATAACCTGGTGCATCTCTTGACCCATAGTTCTATTTGAGTTGTATGATTCCTATGTTTCTTTGTACTCAGAGCACTAGCCTCTTTTCATTATATCAATGAAAAGTTTGTTTCCGTTTCAAAAAAAAAATTATCATATCATAATTAAAAGAACTATATAATTTCTGGAGGTAACCATTGAAGAAAAATCCTATAATTAATGATTACTTACCTAAGATCATTTTCTAAAGTAACAATTGGGTAAAAATGCATAATAGGTTCCCGGTATTGATAACCTCTTACATTAAACTATAATTATGGACCTTTTTGATAGTTTTCTTTTTTCAATAGAGAAACCTTTCTTTATGTGTGTATTTCAATCTAATCTCTTACTCGCACTTGGTTTGAGAATTTGCATTTATCATTTCATGCAGCAGGTTGTACAAAGCTACAACATTCACAGAGCTATCGCATTTTGACAAATAGAGTCAAACTTTTAGTTTATGCTAGTTATTATTATTCATACAAAACACAGACATCAAATAAATTCGAATTTATATCTCAAGGACCAGAAATATAATTATGCCTATCCTATCATGACATGGCTCAACAGTGAATTAGTCATGACCTGAAAATATAAAACAAAGGACATTGACTATTTTCCAATTTCCGTAGAACAATGGAGATACCAGAAGACATTGAAGCATACCTCAAGGAAGAATTAATGTATCGATTGCCTTTCGTTGCCGCATCAAGCACTACAAGGTTGAAAGAATAAAAAGAACTCATGTGTCAGAAGATCATCGAATAAAAAAGGTGTTTGTTAATATTATAGAAGAAACCTTAGACAACTGTGGATATGACTAACGAAAGTTATGAGGTACCTAGAATAACCTTTGTTATGCTAGAAATCACAAAAGAACACAATCTGACTAAAGCTATGTAATAAAATTTTGTGCACCCTGCATATATGTTTGGTACGAAAGAAGTTCTATGTATTCATGAGTCTGATTGCAAGTTTGCAACCAACCTCTTTCCACATTTATTACGAAATACTGGCATAAAGGCCAATTACGTAACACAGAATCTCAAGTTCAACTACCACATCTTAAACAGAACAATGAACATAAGGATGAACAGATAGAATTCTGATTAACACAGAAAGAAATGCCCAGATGAATATAATAAGTTAAGCAGTATCAACAATGACACATCTAAACTACCATATACTCAGCCATTCCTGTCAATCAAAATCATCCCTTCTTTGTTTCACTAACCAGATTCTTGAAGGCGGCCTGCAGCATCGTTGAAGCAATGCATATGATCAATAGAGTTGCTGGTGACCTACAAGATTGTCCTAATTCCACTCAGATAAACTGCTTGACAAGATGGGTAAAATCAAGCTCGTCCGTTAATAATCAAATTTGGTAAAGTTGCAGACTCAAAAAGTGTTTTTATCCCATCTTCAACATACTAAAGCAACCCAGTTAAAGGTAGAAAATATCACAATGATAAGACATACTAACTGAATTACGTATGAATTCAATTGGTTTTGTGGGAAATCAAACAGGAAAACGGTGCAATTCAATTCAAAAACTTCAGACTGCATGCCACAGGCACACAAAATGAAAAAGAGGCATAAAGAAAAATGAAGTGAAAACTATGAGACCTCGGAGAGAACCAAACGGAGGGAAGCAAAGAGAGAAGTGAAGCTCTCAGCAATGGCGAGAGAGTCCTTCTCAACGACTTCAATGGCTTTGAAAATCTCGGATTGGGTTTTGGTGCAATCTTCAATGAGAGAACAAGTGGTCGAATTTGGGGATGTCCCCGGAATCTGACTTTCAGTTTCGATGCTCGCGGAAGAATCCGCTGGAGATTGCTCCATTTCTCGATGAGTTTTCAAATTCTCTGCAATTCCAAAATTGGGTTTCTTTGGACTTCCCAAATAGGATCAGGCCATTGAAATTCAACACACCCATCAAAACGAGTAATTTATTCGCAGCTAGATAATAGATTTGAGTTTCTTTTTGTGGGTTCAAACAAAATGTTCGAGATTGTAGCTAAATTAGGCTTCATTTCGCAAACATCTTTGGCCTGGGCTAATTGTTTGATTTTTTATGTTTTGTTTTAGACCATTGGGGTTAGTTTTCGGAAAATTGCACGAAATGACTCAAAAACTAAAAATTTATCTATGGATGACCCACTCCCAAAAACTTTATCATAAGTGACCTTTTAGACACGTGAAATACCAATTTTACCCCCCAAACTTAAAACAGCCCATGTTTTTCCGCTTTCGCTTTCTCTTAGAACCTTTCGCTTTCTCTCTCAAAAGTTCCCGCTTTTTCTCTGAACTTCCTCATTTTCCCTTTCAACCTTTTCGCTTTCACTTTATATCTGAACCTTTCGATTTCTCTCTCAACCTTTCTGTTTTCTCTCTGAACCTTCTGAACCTTTGGCTTTCTCTCTCAACCATTCGCTTTTCCTGGACGGTTAGTCTTCGTCTTCTTCTCTTCTTTATCGTCGTCGTCTTCTGCTTCATCTGAAAGGTAGGCCCATACTAGGTTGAAAATCGCTCACAACAGGCTTAACGATCGCTTAGCATAGATCAAGAGATCGTTGAACTTCGATGAAACAATCTCTTGGTTTAGATTAAACGATCGCCCCTAAGCGATCTCGTAGTAATCTAAACGATCGCTTAGTAATCTAAACGATCGCTTAATAATCTACATGATCGCTTAGTAATCTACACGATCGCTTAGTGATCTACACGATCGCTTAGTAATCTACATGATCGCTTAATGTTTAATAATCGATCGTTTAGACATTTTTACTATGTTAAACTGATGTTGTATTGCATTTCAAATCTGTAGGTTGATAATGGCGGTATCTGAGGACAAGTATTTCCCAGCCATTGTTTCCTGCATGGTCCACAAAACCAGTTCCCTGATCAAGAGCAAACTGACCACTGATCAGATGGAGATGTTCAGGAAGACCTCATTTGGTCCACTCCTGGACGTGGACCTAGTGTTCAACGGACAGCTATTCCACCACTTCTTGCTACGGGAGGTGAGGGAGGATAGCGCCAACTCAATAAACTTAACATTTTGGGGAAGAATGTTACCTTCACCCAAATGACTTCAATCTTGTAACCGGACTGTGGCCGATGGAAGAAACAGTTGATCGAGATACATGTGGCGAGAGACTACGGCGTCTCATCCTTGGACCTAGGGACCCGAATGACAAGAAAGAAAAGTTGGTCAAGGATGTCGAGGTTGCCTTCGAGAAGATAAGATTTACGAACGATCAAGACGCCGTGAAGGTAGCCCTCGCCCTGTACATCGAAACGGTTATGATGAGCAAAGACAAGAAGACACAATTCGACATGAAGACACTTGAGATTGTGGATGACTCCGAAGTCTTTGCGAACTATGACTGGTCGTCTGTCTTCTTCAACCGGTTGTTGACTAGTATGAAGACTATCATGCGCAGAAAGAAAGAGGCGCATGATATCAAGAAGGCAGACAACCCCAAGCACATCACATACTATTACATCAAAGGATATGTGCTTGCATTCCAGGTACAATTTAGTCCAATTTATGCTTCCACAATTATACTTCCTTATTTAGCGTAATCCATAGCCTGATGTGATTCGTTTATGTTGTGTTACAGGTGTGGGTATACGAGATATTGTCCACTTCCAGCAAGTTCGTGGCTACCAAATCAAGCAAAACTGTCATTCCACGAATCTGAGGTGGACATGTTCTCAGCCTCCATCGTACAAATCGTTGGAGAGGAATGTCTTCCAACCCAAAAAGGTAACTCATCTGCTATCAAGTCTAAGCGATCATTTAGATAATCTAAACGATCGTTGATATACGTCTACACGATCGTAGATATATATCAACGATCGTATAGATTAGCTAAACGATCGATGAGTATATAATAAGTGATCGTATATTTTATGCGATCGCTTAGTCCAATATAAGAATTGACAACCCCAGCTGAAATGGCCGAGGTACTTAGGTGATGTAATTTCATATACACATTATTTACATATTTATTCTAACAGAATTCCATTGTTGTATAGGAACGTAAGATGATGCTTGACCGTCGGAAGAGATCTAAGCCGACGAGGTTTTCACCAGAGGATGTGAAGAGGCAGAAAAGGGAGCCAACATCCTCCAAATCTGTTCCCCCCTCAACTTTCCAAACCTTCCCAACCTCCACCCTCTAAACCCCAAACTTTCCAACCTCCACCTTCCAAACCTCCTCAACCAATTCCCCAAACTTCCCAACCTCCACCTTCCAAATCTTTTCAACCAATTCCCCAAACCTCCCAACCTTCCAAACCTTCCCAACCTCCACCTTCCAAACATTCCAAACCTTCTCAACCTCCACCTTCCAAATCTCCTCAACCAATTCCCCAAACCTCCCAACCTTCCAAACCTTCCAAACCTTCCCAACCTCCACCTTCCAAACCTCCTCCCGAAACCTCCCAACCTCCACCTTCCCAACCTCCACAACCAACTCCTCAAACCTCCCAACCTCCACAACCAACTCCCCAGACCTCCCAAACCTCTCAACCTCCACCCTCCCAACCCCAACCTTCCCAACCTCCACAACCTCCACCTGCCCAACCCCAACCCGCTCCCCAACCTGTTGTCTCTGTCCCCAACTTCCCCATCAAATCAGTCCGAGCGTATGACCCCTTGTTCCCAGTTCCAAATGTACTGTGGTCTGCATATAAGTAGTGGAGGAGCACTCCGAAGACAAAGGACGAGGTTAGGACAGTCACATACGCCTCACGGACCAAGGAATTCTTCTGCACACTTGAGAAGAATACATGGGTGATTGGGGACGTAAGTTTTTCTTTAAACTTCCACTTATCGCTTAGATATCATTAAGCGATCGCATAGTTCCGACTACGTGATCGCTTATATAATCCTATACGGTCGCTTATTATGAAGAGATCATTTAGGATTATATAAGCGATCGCTTAGGCAAAACTATGCGATTGTTTAGTTAACTCTAAGCGATTGTTTATGTTTAGTAAGCGATCGCTTATGAATTCATAAACGATCGTTTAGAAATTCAAATGCTATTACTAAACTCTTACATTGTTTTCTATAGAATATGGACATACTAGTGCTCCACGTTCACCGGAAGCTTCACTCCTGCCTCGATTTGTGTTCACATCGGTTTACGGTGGTGAACATTGCATTTATGGTATGTACCCTGCACTTGTTCTATAATTTGATCGAGTATTATTATTGTTTTATCTAACAATTGATTTCCTACAGGATTCCCTCACGAATATTGAAGGAATCTCATGCAATATACGACCTGATGGTGTGGTCATGCACGACGGGACAGTGGAGCCTTGGACCAACAAGGTTGCACACGCCGGTTTGAACGAAGACTACAAGCTTGTATGGTCGGAGGTGGATTACGTGTTTGGGCCAATCAAATGAGCATTGGCTCATGGCTGCAATCGACCTTCGGGAGTCCATGATATTCGTCTTCGACTCCATGCCAGACTACATACGTGCGGACATTGTGAACCCAAGACTCCAACTGCTCAGCGGGGCCATACCATCCATTTTGATCGCCGGTGGATTCGACACGAATCTTCCAAATTTCAAGTACCGGCCATGGGAAGTGAAGCGATCCAGGACAACGCTTCAATGGGGCAAATCCCTCAACTGTGAGATTTTTTCTTGTAAATTTTTAGAATACCTTGTAACGAATACTAATAGAGATAGTTTAAATTTGAACAATATGCCTGTATTTAGGAAACAATATGTAGCCAAATTATGGGCAGACAAATTTTTATGGTAATCAATGATATTAGTATTCGTTTATACAATTGTTTGATCTTGTAAATTTTCGTGTATACTTAATATAATCTAATTAATTTATCAAATGCAAGTATTCGTGTACATTTATTCTTATTATACTTAAATTAAACCTTTTCACGTATTACAATAGATGGTTCTAAGCGATCGTTTATGAAATACTAAGCGATCGTTCAATTAACACTAAATGATCGCTTAATAGATACTAAGTAATTGCTTAAATATACAATACACAATCGATAGCTTAATATACAGTAGACGATCATTTATATGGGTTCTAAGCGATCATTTAATGAATACTAAACAATCGTTCAATTTACACTAAACGATCGTTTAATATACACTAAACAATTACATCTCAAGATTAATTACAATTACAAAGTAAAGTACTTACAATAACAATTACATATTACAGTTAATGATCGCTTAATATAAAGTAATTACAATTACAATTTACATCCAAAAATTATCTATAAAAAAGATGTCCAATGCGTCCCATGCGTCCAATGAGTTCAATGGACTTCAATTCACATTTCATGCATCCCATGCGTCTCATGCGTCCAATGCGTCCAATGGGCTTATATTCACATTTCATGCATCCCATGCGTCCTATGCGTCCAAGGGGCTTCTATTCACGCTTCATGCATCCCATGCGTCCTATGCGTCCAATGCGTCCAAGGGGCTTCTATTCATGTTTCATGCATCTCATGCGTCCAATGGGTTCAAGGGTCTTATATTCACGTTTCATGCATCCCATGCGTCCTCGTGGCAGGCGTTATCAGTGGCTGTCGTCATGTTTTTCTGTTGTGTCCTCTCTGACCGCATTGCATACACTTATGTACTTGTCGTGGCTCCTCACCAGTAGACGGTATTCTAACGGTCTGCCGTTGACCTACGCTTGGCACCTTTCGCGGTGGTAAGATTTCAAAGTCATCGAAATCAGGTTTTTATCTCTACTCTTGTTGATGGTCAACTGGGTATATCGGTTCGGCATAAGCGGCAAGCACACACTCTACTGTGAACCACTTTGAGCACAACGTTTGAACGTTGATGTTCTGCATGGTTACAGCAGCTACTGCGTGTGAGCATGAAATCTCCATGCAATTGAACTCTATACACGTACATGTTCGTGAACGGAGATTAATCAGCCCACCAAGATGCCCATCGTCAACATTTAACACATACATGTCCACTGGAGATACACGATATGTTCTGGACACTGATTCAACCTCTTTTAGGATAGTCATTGCATAGTCGGTTACAAGGTTTGTGCATGCCATGGCATATGTACATCGGACATAGAACCAACTATGTAACCAACCCCGAATATGCTTAAGAAGTTTTGTAATAGGCAGTTCCCTCGCGTCTTTTAATACTCCATTGAGGCATTCTACTATATTCGTTGTCATCTTGTCATACCTACAATGGACTTGGTACACTCGTGTCCACCGTTGTAATCCAATCTCTTCAAGGTAGGCTGTCACCTCGGGATACCTTTGAAGCTTAGACCAATATATTTGAAACTCAGACATCCTGTAGGCCTTGGCTGCTAGGTAAAAATGCGGAATTATGTCCTTATTCTTGAACTTATCCATCAAGTTATTCCGAATGTGGTATATACACAGTGCATGGAATGCCTCTAGGAATACACTTGATACAGCCTTCCCAATGGATATATGACGATCTGATATAATCACCAAGTTAGGGATGTCTCCGATCGAGGCCTTCAAGTGGGTTATGAACCAAAGCTAGGATGCATCGTTCTCGCCGTCTACAATACCAAAAGCGATTGGATATATGTTGTTTTTACCATCAATACATGTTGCTATCAACAACATACCTTTATATTTCTCGTGCAAATGCGTACAGTCGACAACAATGACAGGACGGATGCAGTTCAAGAATCCCCTAATGCACGGACCGAACGCCATGTAGACGTACTTAAAGTACCGCTGCTCTTCTACTTCAACCTTAAACACCGTGCATGGATTTGCAAGTTTCAGTGCCTCATCATATGAAGTAACAAGAGCATATGATCCTTCTAGCGACCCTCTTGTAAATACCAGGGCGTACTCCCTTGCACGATAAGCTTGCCCATAGCTTATATTCACACCATAATCCCGCTGGACATCTTCAATTATATCCCTTGGATGGTACGTTCGGCCTACTTGATCGTACTTGGACTTGATTAAGTGTCCAATAATCCAACTCTTGGCTTTTTGGTGATTACCCGTCCTCAATTCAAGGGAACATGTATGGGCACTCAGATACTTCGTTACTTTGAAAGAATCGCTTCCTTCCAACTTCTTCGCACAGACTCTCCACTTGCATCCCTCGACCAAACACCGCACTGTCAGCAAACTCTTCGTAGACTTCTTTACATGGTATCCAAAGTTCTTCTTTATAGTGAGTATTGATAGTTTAACTGACAGGTCATATTTGGATAAGAAAATTTGACCTTCCCTTATATCTTCATCGCTCAAACAATTGTGGGAGACTGTGATGAGGTCGTCGTACGATGGGTCATTTGATGGTCCGGCTATGTCTACAAATGGTTGGGTTGGGACAGTAGGGGGCACTTGGACGGATGGCATTGCCACAGGTGAGGTTGGGATTGTCTGTGGTATTGACCACTGTCCGTACACGTCATATGTTAGAATACTTTGACCAGCCCATTTTTCACTTCTGTCATCCCCTAGGTTGCATGCCTCAACATTCTCCTCCAATGATGACGTGGTGGGAAAATCATATGTTGATATGCTTGGAACTGCTTTAGTCGTTGGATTACATTCTTGGTGCATGTCATGTACTCCATGCCTCTCGTGAGGTGTAAGTGATACGAACAATGGCATCCGAGATGCATCACTTCCTTCTAGAAAAAAATTAAGATCTTCATCATCTACTATGTTAATTGGAGGAACTTGGACCAACAGATTATAGCAGCACTTGATGTGTATATCGAACAGGTATGGATCAATGTTCAGTCTTTCATGTAGTATGCTAACTAATTCACTACAGGTTATATCTTTTTTGATTTTCAGACCTTTCATTTCACCTCCAACATAGTTGCATCCGGACTAATCTCATTCCCCACCAAATCACACAAAGATGCGAAGTAGATTCATTGACCTGCAGAGAAGTTAAGTTTTCTGGTTAGAAATGATCTTTAGGCAAGTGTAAGCGATCATGTAGGCAAATGTAAACGATCGCATAGTATCATGTATGCGATTGCCTGGTGATGGACTAATCGATTGCCTAGTATCATGTATGCGATCGCCTGGTGATGAATTAAGCAATCGCCTAGATGTATGCGATCGCCTGGTGATGGATTAAGCAATCGCATAGTACCGTAATAAGCGATCGCATACATGATGTGTACACGATTGCCTAATATCGTGTATGCAATCGTTTAGTTAACTATTGAAGATAATCAATCGTTTATATAGAACTATACCATATAGGAAGAGAAACACTTACATTCTCTGTGTTTCTGATTCTAACCCACGATGTTGCTGAAACGAATACTAGACGAAGATGAAAAAAGCGACAGCCGCTGTAACTCTCAGAGAAAAATGGAAGAAGAAGTTCGTGATACTCGCAGAACTCAATGGAATAATGGAAGAATGTGGGAGAGCGACCATCCATTAGTACACTTGCATTCAATTTTGTTGGTATAATGGTAGTTGACATTGAATGATTCTGGAAAATGATGGTGATGAAGGCTTCGACATTCAATGCAATCAATTTCGGGGGAGAGAGAAAGTTCTGGGCTTATTTAATTTCGGGGGATAAAATTGGTATTTCACATGTCCAAAAGGTCACTGGTGATAAAGTTTTTGTGAGTGGGTCATCCATAGATAAGTTTTTAGTTTTTGGGTCATTTCGTGCAATTTTCCTTAGTTTTCTCACAATTTTACTCATTGTTTTGTGGTAAAATTGAAGAAAATATAGTATAATAATATTAAATAATTAAATAATTAAATATAAGAAATTATGTAAATAGAAAATATAAAAAATTGGAATTTGAAATGAATTTATTTTTCCAACATTTTTCATCTCAAATTCTTTGAAAGATAAATGGAAAATTATTTAAAATTAAAAATAAGTTTGAGTTGGTTTTGATTATTTAAGTAGTAAAACCCATGAACCAACCAACCCATAACATTTTCTGCTGGAAATAGTTTATTTCTCTTATTTTCTTTGTTAGACAAGGGTTTTCTCAAATAAAAGAAAACTTATTACAAATAAGGAAAAAATAAATATAGCAAATATCTTTAAAATAAATACAAACAGAGAATATAAACAAAAAAGGAAATAATCAACACTCCCCCTCAAGCTGGTTTGAATATATCACTCATGGCCAGCTTGTCTGTTAACTTGTTGAATTGTAACTTAGGAAGACCTTTAGTTAATACATCTGCAATTTGTTCTGTTGTTGGGAGGTAGGGAATGCATATCACTCCTGCATCAATCTTTTCTTTTACGAAATGTTTATCGACTTCAATGTGTTTCGTCCTATCATGAAGGACTAGATTATGGGCAATGAAGATTGTTGTCTTGTTATCATAATAAATGCGTATGGGCATTGTCTGAGTGAATTTCAATTCTTCCAGCAACCTTTTTATCCATATGTCTTCACAAATACCATGAGCCAAAGCCCTAAATTCTGCTTCAGCACTACTTCTTGCAACTACATTTTGTTTTTTGCTACACCAAGTAACTAAGTTTCCTCCAACAAATGAGCAATACTCAGAAGTCGATCTCCTATCTGTCGTGCTACCTGCCCAATCAGCATCAGTATAAACTTCAACCTATAGGTGGCCATGTTTTTATGAAAAGTATCCATTTCCCTAGAGTACCTTTCAAATAACTCAGGATTCTAAAGGCAGCTTCAAAATGAGCTGGCCCAGGGAAATACATGAACTGGCTTACCATACTAACTGCAAAGGCAATGTCGGGACGTGTGTGAGAGAGGTATATTAGTCTTCCCACAAGTCTCTAGTACTTCTCCTTTTCTTTTACATCATTTTCTATTGCAACTTCCAATTTTAAGTTCTGCTTAATGGGAGTTTCTGCAATTCGGCAACCAAGTAAACTTGTCTCTTTTGGTAGATCAAGCATATACTTTCTTTGATTAACAAGAATACCACTTTTAGACCTAGCAAACTCCATGTCAAGAAAGTACTTAAGGATCCTAGGTCTTTGATCTTGAAATTATTCGCCAATTTTTCCTTTACAATAGACATTCATGTCTCATCATTGCCTGTAAGAATGATATCATCGACATACACTATCAGAACAACAACCTTGTCATTTCTCGTATGCTTGTAGAACATAGTGTGATCGACTTGACTTTGGCTGAATCCATAGCTTGTGACTGCCTTTCCAAAACGTTCAAACCAAGCTCTAGGAGACTGTTTAAGGCCGTATAGTGATTTTTTTAATTTACATACCTTGTTAATCCCAAGGTCAGCTTCAAAACCAAGTGGTAAATCCATAAATACTTCTTCTTCAAGTTCCCCATTAAGAAATGCATTTTTAACATCAAGTTGATAAAGTGACCAATCAAAATTAACTGCAACAGAGAGCAAAATTCTAATTGAGTTAATTTTAGCTACGGGGCAAATGTCTCTTGATAATCAATTCCATAGGTCTGGGTGAATCCCTTAGCCACTAATCTGACCTTGTACCTTTCGATACTACCATCAACATTACATTTTATCGTGAAAACTCACTTACATCCCATTGCTATCTTGTCTTCTGGTAGATCAACTATGCCCCAAGTACCACTTTGTTTCAGCGCGTTCATCTCTTCCATCACTACTAATTTTCAATTCGAATCATTTAGAGCTTCCTGTATATTCCTTGGTACAAATAGGTTGGTTATTTTGGATGTGAAAGCTCTATGACTATCAGACAATCTATGATAGGAAAGATAGTTCACAATGTGATATTTTGTACATTGGCGGGTACCTTTTCTCTGGGCAATTGAAATATCAAGATCAAAGACATCAAGCAACATATTATGAGAGGAAGGACTAAGAGACATATTCGGATTTTCAGGATCATTCACTAGAGTATCAAATTAGTCATGTGTTAGCTCGACTGTCTGATTTCTATCCCTTTGAGTTATGTTTCTTCTAGTATAAATCTGAAGTTTAGGATTTCGACCTGTCAGATCTGTTTGTAGTGTTTCTCCCCCTGTCGGAGAATTTTCCACACTTGGGATCGAAGGACTAGGGCTCATAATTTCAGGACTAATGATGTTTGGGAGAGGTGAAGTGTCCCAAAAATTCTCTTCAATAAGAGATGACTCCCTCTAAAGAGAAGTTGGGCTAAAAAAAGATTGATTTTCTACGAAGGACACATCCATACTCTCAAAATACTTGTTAGCTAGGGGGTCAAACATTTGTATGCTTTCTTAAGGGAAACATAGCCTACAAAAACACATTTAATGGCCCGAGGGTCTAATTTAGTTTGGGAAAGGAGGGTTCGATGAACATAAGCAGTACACCCAAAAACTTTTAAAGGTAACTCTGAGAATAGTCGGGTAGTAGGAAAAAATTCTTTGAGGTGCTGTAGTGGAGTTTTAAAATTCAACACCTTAGTAGGCATTCTATTGATTAGGTAAGCAGCGGTTAGAACAACATCCCCCCATAAATATTTTGGAACATGTATAGAAAACATAAGGGCACGAGCAACTTCAAGCAAATGTCGATTTTTCCATTCAGCAACACCATTTTGCTGAGGAGTATCGCGACATGTAGCTTGATGAAAGATGCCCTTATCATGTAAAAGGTGTTTAGTGTTGGGTTGTATGTCCTAAAAACTCGTAGTTTTTGTAAATAAATGAATTTTAGTACATATGAAGTTATTCAAGTGAATTAATTATTTATTAACTCTAAATCCAATTAAACTACGAACCCTTGGCTATTATCATGAGTACTTGGACTTTATGTAGAGACATAAACAGAATCAAGTTCGAGTAAGTAGCCTAAATAAGTCTATAGTACATGGATCAGGTCGGGTACCTCTTCCTAGAGACACTATTGAATATGGTCCACTTCATGATTGGTACAAATGTTGTAAGGTGCATAAATGAAGTGATCCTGATTTATTCATGTAGAGACATATGAGCGGGGGTATTCTACATAATAAGATTGTGTAAGACTGACCCTGAAATAATCAGGGATATGTATTAACACCGTTTACGATTAACACTGATTAATTTCACTTATCGATGACCTAGATAACTTGATCTGAATCTTGAGTTATCTATGAACTCCTGTTTATTCAGAATTATCCCTTGATCTGCATAGGTGAGAGTAAGCTCAATAGCGCTGCTTAACATTCCTCCTATTTCAGGGATAAGATCAATAGCCTTGATCTTCATGGAAGAATGTGGGAGAGCGACCATCCATTAGTACACTTGCATTCAATTTTGTTGGTATAATGGTAGTTGACATTGAATGATTCTGGAAAATGATGGTGATGAAGGCTTCGACATTCAATGCAATCAATTTCGGGGGAGAGAGAAAGTTCTGGGCTTATTTAATTTCGGGGGATAAAATTGGTATTTCACATGTCCAAAAGGTCACTGGTGATAAAGTTTTTGTGAGTGGGTCATCCATAGATAAGTTTTTAGTTTTTGGGTCATTTCGTGCAATTTTCCTTAGTTTTCTCACAATTTTACTCATTGTTTTGTGGTAAAATTGAAGAAAATATAGTATAATAATATTAAATAATTAAATAATTAAATATAAGAAATTATGTAAATAGAAAATATAAAAAATTGGAATTTGAAATGAATTTATTTTTCCAACATTTTTCATCTCAAATTCTTTGAAAGATAAATGGAAAATTATTTAAAATTAAAAATAAGTTTGAGTTGGTTTTGATTATTTAAGTAGTAAAACCCATGAACCAACCAACCCATAACATTTTCTGCTGGAAATAGTTTATTTCTCTTATTTTCTTTGTTAGACAAGGGTTTTCTCAAATAAAAGAAAACTTATTACAAATAAGGAAAAAATAAATATAGCAAATATCTTTAAAATAAATACAAACAGAGAATATAAACAAAAAAGGAAATAATCAACACTCCCCCTCAAGCTGGTTTGAATATATCACTCATGGCCAGCTTGTCTGTTAACTTGTTGAATTGTAACTTAGGAAGACCTTTAGTTAATACATCTGCAATTTGTTCTGTTGTTGGGAGGTAGGGAATGCATATCACTCCTGCATCAATCTTTTCTTTTACGAAATGTTTATCGACTTCAATGTGTTTCGTCCTATCATGAAGGACTAGATTATGGGCAATGAAGATTGTTGTCTTGTTATCATAATAAATGCGTATGGGCATTGTCTGAGTGAATTTCAATTCTTCCAGCAACCTTTTTATCCATATGTCTTCACAAATACCATGAGCCAAAGCCCTAAATTCTGCTTCAGCACTACTTCTTGCAACTACATTTTGTTTTTTGCTACACCAAGTAACTAAGTTTCCTCCAACAAATGAGCAATACTCAGAAGTCGATCTCCTATCTGTCGTGCTACCTGCCCAATCAGCATCAGTATAAACTTCAACCTATAGGTGGCCATGTTTTTATGAAAAGTATCCATTTCCCTAGAGTACCTTTCAAATAACTCAGGATTCTAAAGGCAGCTTCAAAATGAGCTGGCCCAGGGAAATGCATGAACTGGCTTACCATACTAACTGCAAAGGCAATGTCGGGACGTGTGTGAGAGAGGTATATTAGTCTTCCCACAAGTCTCTAGTACTTCTCCTTTTCTTTTACATCATTTTCTATTGCAACTTCCAATTTTAAGTTCTGCTTAATGGGAGTTTCTGCAATTCGGCAACCAAGTAAACTTGTCTCTTTTGGTAGATCAAGCATATACTTTCTTTGATTAACAAGAATACCACTTTTAGACCTAGCAAACTCCATGTCAAGAAAGTACTTAAGGATCCTAGGTCTTTGATCTTGAAATTATTCGCCAATTTTTCCTTTACAATAGACATTCATGTCTCATCATTGCCTGTAAGAATGATATCATCGACATACACTATCAGAACAACAACCTTGTCATTTCTCGTATGCTTGTAGAACATAGTGTGATCGACTTGACTTTGGCTGAATCCATAGCTTGTGACTGCCTTTCCAAAACGTTCAAACCAAGCTCTAGGAGACTGTTTAAGGCCGTATAGTGATTTTTTTAATTTACATACCTTGTTAATCCCAAGGTCAGCTTCAAAACCAAGTGGTAAATCCATAAATACTTCTTCTTCAAGTTCCCCATTAAGAAATGCATTTTTAACATCAAGTTGATAAAGTGACCAATCAAAATTAACTGCAACAGAGAGCAAAATTCTAATTGAGTTAATTTTAGCTACGGGGCAAATGTCTCTTGATAATCAATTCCATAGGTCTGGGTGAATCCCTTAGCCACTAATCTGACCTTGTACCTTTCGATACTACCATCAACATTACATTTTATCGTGAAAACTCACTTACATCCCATTGCTATCTTGTCTTCTGGTAGATCAACTATGCCCCAAGTACCACTTTGTTTCAGCGCGTTCATCTCTTCCATCACTACTAATTTTCAATTCGAATCATTTAGAGCTTCCTGTATATTCCTTGGTACAAATAGGTTGGTTATTTTGGATGTGAAAGCTCTATGACTATCAGACAATCTATGATAGGAAAGATAGTTCACAATGTGATATTTTGTACATTGGCGGGTACCTTTTCTCTGGGCAATTGAAATATCAAGATCAAAGACATCAAGCAACATATTATGAGAGGAAGGACTAAGAGACATATTCGGATTTTCAGGATCATTCACTAGAGTATCAAATTAGTCATGTGTTAGCTCGACTGTCTGATTTCTATCCCTTTGAGTTATGTTTCTTCTAGTATAAATCTGAAGTTTAGGATTTCGACCTGTCAGATCTGTTTGTAGTGTTTCTCCCCCTGTCGGAGAATTTTCCACACTTGGGATCGAAGGACTAGGGCTCATAATTTCAGGACTAATGATGTTTGGGAGAGGTGAAGTGTCCCAAAAATTCTCTTCAATAAGAGATGACTCCCTCTAAAGAGAAGTTGGGCTAAAAAAAGATTGATTTTCTACGAAGGACACATCCATACTCTCAAAATACTTGTTAGCTAGGGGGTCAAACATTTGTATGCTTTCTTAAGGGAAACATAGCCTACAAAAACACATTTAATGGCCCGAGGGTCTAATTTAGTTTGGGAAAGGAGGGTTCGATGAACATAAGCAGTACACCCAAAAACTTTTAAAGGTAACTCTGAGAATAGTCGGGTAGTAGGAAAAAATTCTTTGAGGTGCTGTAGTGGAGTTTTAAAATTCAACACCTTAGTAGGCATTCTATTGATTAGGTAAGCAGCGGTTAGAACAACATCCCCCCATAAATATTTTGGAACATGTATAGAAAACATAAGGGCACGAGCAACTTCAAGCAAATGTCGATTTTTCCATTCAGCAACACCATTTTGCTGAGGAGTATCGCGACATGTAGCTTGATGAAAGATGCCCTTATCATGTAAAAGGTGTTTAGTGTTGGGTTGTATGTCCTAAAAACTCGTAGTTTTTGTAAATAAATGAATTTTAGTACATATGAAGTTATTCAAGTGAATTAATTATTTATTAACTCTAAATCCAATTAAACTACGAACCCTTGGCTATTATCATGAGTACTTGGACTTTATGTAGAGACATAAACAGAATCAAGTTCGAGTAAGTAGCCTAAATAAGTCTATAGTACATGGATCAGGTCGGGTACCTCTTCCTAGAGACACTATTGAATATGGTCCACTTCATGATTGGTACAAATGTTGTAAGGTGCATAAATGAAGTGATCCTGATTTATTCATGTAGAGACATATGAGCGGGGGTATTCTACATAATAAGATTGTGTAAGACTGACCCTGAAATAATCAGGGATATGTATTAACACCGTTTACGATTAACACTGATTAATTTCACTTATCGATGACCTAGATAACTTGATCTGAATCTTGAGTTATCTATGAACTCCTGTTTATTCAGAATTATCCCTTGATCTGCATAGGTGAGAGTAAGCTCAATAGCGCTGCTTAACATTCCTCCTATTTCAGGGATAAGACCCGGTAGATAGTTGGGGACATAGAATTTGCAAGACGAAATTCACTCCTACCCAAGTTAGGGATAGTAGAAAGGTTGTTATCTTAAGTATTGTTCCCAGGACTTGAACAAGGGGCTCCATCCTCTCACTAGGCCGAGAGGGAATGGATTTAGTGATTAGATCCTAAATCAATTGTTCATCAGAGGGACAGTGGTACTTAAGGAGAAAAGATGTAATTCAGAGGTAGATCGGTATTTGACTTAGCTGAAGTTATGAACGACCTGTGAAGGATTGACTTATCGATGACAATTATATCAAATGGACACAAATATATCTACAGTGAGGAGAGTGCAGCTACGGGCTTTAGTGGAGTGTCCCGTTAGTTAACGAATGTTGGTTAACTATGTTAAAGAGTTTGACCGGTTAATCTTGAATCATTGGAGCTCATGATCTGTAGGTTTATTAGGTCCCTCTACTAACTCATAAATGAACTAAAATCTTAGATAGTGTGGTGAATAAGTTTGAACCGTTCAAATATTGGCTTAAGGAATGAAAGTCAAATATATACGATATATCGACGTTTAATTACGAATTAAACATGCAAATAAAGTTAATTATAATATTTAAATATGATTTAAATATTAATCATATGAATAGAGATTCATATCGGTTTTTAGAAAATTGGGACAAGTGGAAAAAATAATATTATTTTATTATTTAATATTAAAATAATATTTAATTAATTAAATATTAAATTATTATTTATTTATTTAATTATTTAATTATTTTTTGAAATTAAAAATCAATTTTAATTCAATTGTTGGAAATTCATTGAAAATTGATTTTAAAATTGATTTTTGAAGATTGGAATTTCCTCCTAACTAAGCTAGGAGTTTGGTTGTCTTCTTCACAATTAACCAACAAATTAACCATTTTGTGTTGTCAAATTTTGATACAATTGAATTGCATGTTATTCTTTAATAAATAGAGATGATTTTGACATAAAAATGGTTAAGAATTTTGTGAAATTAAAGGGTTAATTTTGCAAAATTCCATCAATTGTTCATCTTCTTCCCAACCTTCATTCCTACTCAAATTCACCACAAATTTGGATCCCACCATCCAATCTAAGCCTAGAGAATAGTAGAAAAGACTCTTGTGGTGGTCTACAACCAAGTGGTGCTGAAATTCATTAAGAATTGAAGGAGAATTTGGAGCTTCAAATGTAAGTGTTCTTGAAACTTTAGTTTTTCTTTTTAATTGCATGTTTAATCCTCTAAATTAAGCATCTTAGCATGAAAATTAATCAAATTAACTTCCGCTGCATGTTTAATTATCCATCAGTTAGTGGTTCGTTAAAAAATTCAGTTCCATTATCCGAGTGAAGAATGCAAATTTTAGCTTGAAATTGAGTCTCAATCATTTTATAAAAACGAACAAAGATCTCTAATACATTCGACTTTTTTGTTAGCAAGTAAAGCCAAGTTAAACGGATGTGATCATCATAAAGGTAACAAACTAATGCTTGCCATTTTTAGTCAAAACCTTAGACGGACCCGAAACATTAGTATGAATTAAGTAAAAAGGTGATGAAGATTTATAAGATTTGGGCGAAAAAGTAGATTGATGATGTTTGGCAAAAATGCTATCTTCGCATGGAAAAACAAAACAATCAATTCCTTTAAATAAATCAGGAAACAAGTACTTTAAATAAACGAAATTAGGATATCCTAATCTATGATGCCAAAGCATAGAGAACTGACACTACTCAAGCCCTGAATCTTTTTATGACTAGCTGAAACTTCATCAAAGTAATAGAGACCATCAATCATCCTAGCACATCCAATCGTCTACCCCAAGTCTTGATCCTGAAAGAGACAATGAGTTTCACAAAAGATAACACGTCAATTAACATCCTTAGATATTTTGCTCACAGATAATAAATTACAAGCTAGTTGAGGAACATGAAGGATAGAACGTAGTATGATTTTGCTCTTCTAATTTGCAGGTTTGCCATGTAGTTTCCAACAAGTTTCCCTCGTATGATGGGGTTTGTTGTAGTGATCACACTAGACACGAGGCTTGTCATGATTTTTTTTGGATTGATCAAAAGCTTTAATTGCAGTATTTTCAATCACTAACGCGGAACTTTCAACTGAGTCAACTGCCTTCTTTCTAATCATAACATTCCTGCGACTTTCCACCCTGCGAACTTTAGAAAAAACATCGTTAATATTTGGAAGAGTACTTTTCCAAGTATCCTACCTCTAACCTTATCAAACTCAACATTGAGGCCAGCAAGGAATTTGTAAATGCGATCATCTTCAACAGTTTTCCGATAATGTTTTTGGTCGTCTGTGGACTTCCACTCATACGTATCAAATAGATCAAGTTCTTGCCACATCCTCTTCATAGAGTGAGAATATTGTGTAACTGAGTTACCTCCTTGTTGTATATCACCCAACTTAAGATTCACCTCGAACACTTGTGACTGGTTACCCAAATCAGAATACATTTGAGTCACATGTCCCATAATTCCTTGGTCGTAGTGTAGCACATGTAGTTACTACGGATGTTTTCCACCATAGAGTTGACGAGCCATATCATAACCATGGAGTTTTTCACGTCCCACATAGCAAATAAAGGGTCATCAGACTTGGAGCGATTTTTTCTCCAGTGAGATACCCTATCTTCCCTTGGCCACGAATGTACATCCGAACACTTTGGGACCAACGAAGAAAGTTATCCCCGTTAAGTCGAATGGTGGTGATTTGGACAGTGAGAGTGTTGGAATGGATCTGATTGTCGAAGACTTTGGTGGCAGATACCTTAGTCTTTGACATATTGAAGAGATAAAAGCACACAACCCAAACAAAAATAGATCTGAAAAGGAAAAAAAAAAAAAGAACAAAAAACGGTTTTAACAAACCCAAAAAACTTCCACTCAGCGATAGAATAAGGAACCACCAGAGAATCGCTGGAACTGGCCGGGAATCCCTCGGCCAATGGTGTAGACTTGGTCGGCCGGCAGAGAAGGAGTGAACCCAGGTCACAGCAGCGTCGGCGTCGGTGACGGCTAGGGCACACGGCTTTCTTCTGCGCTCACGAGATCCATAAACAACCGGCGGTCTAGCATCAACTAGGAGCCTGGGCGTCGTTCGGTGACTGAGGCGAGACGTCCGACGAAGATCTGGAGCGCGACGGCGGCGGCAAGTTGGCGGCGACAAATTAGGTTAGATTAGGGTTTATGTTTCTTTTTCAGAAAAATTAGAGTTTCAAGTAATATGCTATGATACCATGCTGAAAATAGTTTATTTCTCTTATTTTCTTTATTAGACAAGGGTTTTCTTAAATAAAAGAAAACCTATTACAAATAAGAAAAAAATAAATATAGCAAATATTTTTACAATAAATATAAAGGGAGAATATAAACAAAAAAAAGGAAATAATCAACATTTTCATTTATTTGAATCCAAATGAGTTGATAACCCAACCTAAATCGTACGAGTTGGGTTTGGTTAATTGAGTTTTTGGGCCATCAGATTTTTTTGAACACTTCTAACAGTTCTCATAAAAAAATATTTAAATGAAACACGAATGAGACAAAAGAACATTTTTTCCCAAATGAGTTCAAATAGGCCATCTTAACAAAAGTGGGTAGTTCCAGTAATCCTTTCACTAAACTAACTACTAACTATTTTCAAACATTTGAAAACATTTTCATTGTCTCCAAATCTTCTTATCAATTTTGTATGATTTCCGTTATCCTTTCTTTCAAATTTTAACCCACCATAATTGATTTTTTTTTTTAATTACATAAACTTAAGAACCCTTCAACTTTATTATTTGTTTAAAAAGTATCTTTTCTTCCAAACAAAAAAAATTGCAATACTTTACCTTTGACCTTTAATAATTGTTTCAAAACTACTTAGAGTAAAAATTCTAATTGAACGTTGAATGAAAACTAAGATTGAATTAAAAATATTTACAAATGGTTAGGGTAACATTGCAACCTTAGAAAAAGAAAAATAGTAATAAAAATAAGTTATAATAATATTATTATTAATATGTTCATGAGTATTTTTCATAATGGTCTACTCTCAACAAGTCTACAATGGCAAATTCAAATCATCCCATTTGAAAACCAAACAATTGCTGAAAAGAGAACAGAAGGTAAAAAATAAAATCAATTCCTCATTTTATAGATTTGGTTCAATAATAAGCTCGCGCACACACCAATGAGAAACGCCTACAAATTTACAAAACAAGTTGTCTATTTGGTGTTTAGAAAGTGTCTTTGTCATAAGGAGAATGGAATTGCCAATACAGCCACGTTTTGTTTACCACTCTCTTCATTCCTCTTAGCAATTTCCTTCAAACTTGCCCATGATTTTCTATTACGCTTCCTTTTGGATGTGCCTTCAGTTTTGTCCCCATCTGCTGTTGAAGCCAAACAACTTTCAGGTTCAGTTTGATTCTTAGATGATGGTTTCTTCCGCTTTCTCCTCTTCAAATTCAACAGAGTCATTCCGGTCATGGTTGGAGGAGTTGCAGGAGCATCTACCGTGGGAATGTCCTCAGTTGGAGGAGTATCAATAGTTAGACTGTCTCTGGTTGTAGAAGGAAGAATTTTAGGAACATCCATGGTAAGACTCTCGTTTTCACATTGTTTACCATCCTTGACATCCACAGATTTCACCTTGCTTACAAACTTCGTGTCATAAAGCCCTTTCATATGACCTTTGGGAGTACCTCTCTTTCTGTTCCTACATGAGCAGTAGTGGCAATAATACACCACAACGTTCTGTGTCAAATTACTTGATTTGTTGCGTCTCCGACATCTCTTGACGTTATTCTTCTCTATTCGTACTGAGCAGTTAGAACCAGGTTGAAGAATTGTTTCACACCTAAATGTAATACAATGGAGCAGGTAAGATTGGCTAGTTTTGTGGCCAAAGAAAATTCAAGTAAGATGCCAAAACAACATTCAAATGTGATATGAAGACCTTAACATGGAACAAGGTTCGAATCAGGTGCCCACTCCATACGAGTATTGAATTAAAAACATCAGTGGGTTTTTTTGGACATGATTGTAAAAATTTAACAATAAGACAGTAACCAATAAGCATAAAAAGAATAACTGATCTTTAACTAATATTGTAATTTCCTCAGACTTGTCCTATGAGTACTGAGATCCATGGAAACATTATTTGATTATGAGTTCCGTGGAATGATGGAAATCATAGGAGAAAGAAGAGAATTCTGTCATAAAAAAATAAAACAAAACAAAACCCACCTCAATTAGTACTAACTACGAGGGGAATATAGTGGTTAAACCCACGATCTAAAGAACTATTAAAGAACAAGGTGGTCAGGTCTTTAGCCTTCTGTTACACGCTTTCTGTTTCTTCCCAACTCACATGCTCCAAATAACAAATTTGATTGCACACAGCTTCCTGCCTTTCTCTTGAAAGATGACCACATAGCATACGGGATATGCAAGCCTTCAAAGAGCAACCAAAAACCCCAAAGTATCCAAAAATTTACAATCATGACTAATGAGTTCCAAAAATCAATCGCCAAAAAAGCCGGGGAAGACAAGGTGGTCAGTTCCTCCGTACTCTTCCATGGAATGTAAGCGCCCATAAAGATTCAAGACCACCATAGCGCATCTTTGTTGTAACGTTCTCAACAAACAAACAAAAACTAAGGGAAAAAAAGACCATTCAAGCAGGCTAGATCTTTCTGAGGCATGTTATTTTTCCCACTACCTCTGAAAGCTCTCTTCTTAGAGCTCCTGCAATCATTCAGGCAAAGCCACTGCGATTGCCAGAGGTACAAAATTCCAGCTTCTTTCATCCACTCCAGCACCAATTAGTCTGTTTACTGGTAGTCTCAAAATAGCATCGAACTCTTCAAATCTTCACCCGAAAGATTCCTCCTTGTCATTATATTCCAGTTTCTTGATAGCTAATATCAGTGCTTGTTGATTGCTTAAAGTTTTTTTTTTTTCTTTTTTGGATAGAATCAACAACTTTCATTGAGAAAAAATTGAAGAATACAAGGGCATATAAAAAGAAAGCCCACAAAAGCACCCATTCTAAATAAAGGACTTCCAACTAAGCTAAGAAGCACAGATACATATACGAGACATGAATACGACACAGACACAACCACACGACATATTTTAAATTTTAGGACATGACATGACAAGGATACGTTTATTAAAATATACATTTTTAAAAATATATATCATTTTCATACCAAAATAAAATTCAAAGTAAATGATCGATGCATTTATATGCTTAAAAGACTTAGCTTGATGTATTTCACACTCAAAAGTTATTATTGTCAGACTCATATGTGTCTTTTTAGTCTACTCAACAAGTGTTCAATGCATGTGTAACACATTTGTTGCACTTTAAGTGTCCGATACATGTCCAACAAATGTCGGTGTCCAAGTGTCTGACACGTGTTGAACATGGACACGCTAGCCAAAATAAAGTGGGTGCTTCTTAGCAACTAAGTAAGATGTTACCTAGGAATAATTACAAAAAAGCTTTAAAACTGAAGCCCAAAGCAAAACATGAAACCTAGGACCAAACCTCATTCAGGTCCCTGTTCAAACCTCTTAACACTCTATTGTTCCTCTCCTCCCAAATATCCCATAATAAAGCGCATGCCTCAACAAACAAACAAAAAAAAATGACCTTTCTCTCTGAAAGGCAGATGGAGGAGGAACTCCCCAATTAGCGCACAAATATCCCTATGTCCAAACAACCTGAATATTAAACTCCTGCAAGAAAAAAATCCACATAGCCCTAGCAAACTGACAATCCTAAAGAAGGTGATCCAAGTCTTCCTCCGTGTTCCGAAAAAGAATAGAGCAAAAATGACCCATTAACGAAGTCATCTTCCTAACAAGCCTATCCAAAGTATTCACTAGACATAGCAAAACTTGCCAAGTAAAGAACTTTATTTTCTTTGGTATCTTCATCCTCTAAAGCACATCAAAGACCGACTCATTAACAAAAGATGGATCCAATAACAACCTAAGGAAAGATTTACACGAAAAGTCTTCAATAGGATTAGGACTCCAAACACGAACATCTCTTCTCCCCACCCTAAAATTACACTCTTCCAACAAAGAAAGAAGAAAGGCAACCTCCGTTGTCTCCTTATTGGATAAATTACGACAAAACCCAAAAGAAAAAGACACAGAGATCCTTGACCAGACCAAAATACGAGAGACCGGATGATTTTTAAAGGATGACAAGTAACATAGATGAGGAAACACAGAGCGGAGGGGGCTATCCCGCACCCATTGATTGCTTAAAGTTTGGATTCCACCATTGCATTAACTTAGGAAAATTCATGGCTAATGGTTGACTATCCATCCAGATCCTCCAAAATTTTGTTCTTTCCATCTCCAACTTTGACCATAGAGTGATTGAAAATGAAATCTACACCCTTCAACATAGTAATATTCCACCAAGGGCTTCTACCACTACCTCCATTTTGCTTCTTTGCATACCTGTCCAAACTCATAGACACCATGCACTACTTGGTGCCTGATTAAGTCAGGCTCCCCTAGCAGTGTCAAAACCACTTTGCCACAAGGGCTTCACTGCCTCTCCTCAAGTTTCCAATTCCGAAGCTTCCATTTAACAAGGGCAAGGATACTCCCTTCCAATTCACCAGATGGCTACCCTCTAAAGAACCATTCCAAGAAAAGTTCCTCCTTTTCCTCTTGATTAAAGCTACAGTTAATTTCCACCCTTTGTCAAGCTTAAATGAGACTTTTTCCTTCATAGGTCCCCAAAACTTTAGTCTCTGGGGTTATTTGATTATCACCCGAGGGCATCTGCCCGAATAAGATAAGCACAATACACAACCTTACACCCCAACCCTGCTACAATACAAACTCCTGGACAAGATATGAAATATAAAACCTATTCTGTTAAATTGTTGCTAGATGATATCTCCTGCATATTACTAAACATGTTTTTGAAAGTACTTCTCAATCACAATTTTTGTAGCAAGCCAAACAAATGCAAAGGGCAGAATACAATCTTTGCAGTAAAACAACATTTTGCCCCATAAAGAGCATTCATTCTCCATACTCAAATTTCAATTACATCAGATTACTGTCACTTAGAACTAATCAGAAAAGTTAAATAAAATCTTCCAATTCCCAAATACAATCAATAGTCATGAACTTACCCTATTATAAACACTACAAAAACAACAAACCTAGGCATGCAAAGCTAAACGAATGTAAAGGGGAGAAGACATACGAACCTCTGGCAGAGAAATAGAGAAGCGTCGGGAGTGACCGCCAAAGACTCTGCTGCAGCTGCGAGGCGCTGCCCAAAGAAAGCAGCCAATGAAGGAATAGACGGTTGACCACTAGCCCAAGTCGCTAAGTTTTCTAAATGGTTCAAATAAACTTTGACATTGTTAGGGACTTTGGGTTTGATCTTCCCAGTAATTTCCTGCCTCAGAGTGATCGAATCTTGAGGACCGGATGTGGGGTTAGATGCTCCTTTCTTCGTATTTCCCTTCTTCTTTGCCATGTCAATAACAGAAATTCACTTGCATCAGCTTATGAGTTTACAACATGATTCCTTGATGAAGATAAACCCTGAGAGAGAGAGAGAAAGACAAGGCTAACGATGCAAATAAGAAAGAGTGAGGAGGTTGGGCGCGACTTCCGGCGACGATGAGCGGCGAGTCAAGGCGTCGCTACGGCGGGAGGAAGCTGCTGGTCGAAACAGAGAGAGAAGAAAAAAACTGCGAGGGAAAGTAACTACCGGCGGTGAAACGTGCAGCAGCGGCGACGAACCACTGAGAGGAGAATAAGAAAGAAAGAAAAGGAAAAAAAAAAAAAAGAAAAAAAGAAGAAAAAGAAAAAGAAAAATCGAGATGGAGCGATGGTCGCATAGGAAAGGGGGGCGGCTGGGTTATTTAAAAAAAAAGGGGAAATATCAATTTGAGTGTATTAATTATCTTTAAACTAATAATTGTATCTATTTAAATATTAAATTTGAAGTTTGTATCAAACTAAGCCTCAAACTAATAATTCTATAAATTTAGGATACGTTTGGATTAAATTTTAGAGTATTTAATTTTTAAAATAATTCATTTTTAAAACAATTGAGGTGGTTGACAATTATTTAAAATAACCTTTCAAAAAATGAGTTAGAGAAATAAACTATTTCCAAGAAAACATTGTGGTGGGTCATTCCGCTCTCTCTAATATTGTCTCGCTCTCGCTAGTCTCGCTCACCGGAGTTGGTCGTGTGGAATTATTTCGCTCTCTCTAGTCTCGCTCTCTCTCTGGATCGATGGATGGTCTTCTTTGTAAGGGAGTTGATGGGTTTCAAATTGAGTGAAATCACTTTCGAAATCAAAGAATAGAAAAAAGAGTGAAAGAGCGAAGGAGTGAGAGAAAGCCGTTAGGTTTGCAGAGTGTGGAATAACGAGGAACGAATGGTTTATGACGACGACGATTTTGAGTTTAAAAACAGATTTTGAGTTCAAGCCTTATGAAGATGACGAGATGCTACTAACTTCAAATGATGAAAGAAATTATAAGGACACCAATGAAGAACATGGAGGTTCAATTTGTCAAATGGAGATGAATGGAGAATGTGATCTAATTGCACAACTTCTTATGTCTAGTTGATATTATATTGTCTAGGAAAAATTATTATTATTTATGTTTTGTTGTTGGAGACCAATTATAGTTGTTATGCTTATGTATTTACTTTTCAAAGATATTTGTGCTTCTAAAATTGAATTGTAACAAAAAAAAAAAAAAACTAATACAAAAAGATAAAATTAATGTTTAGTTTTAATTTCAATGATTTCAAGTTTCAAAAAAATTCAATACTTTCACGATAACGTGTGATTAATTTCAAAATATATTTATTTCTAAAAAAAGTCAAAATATATGTGTTTCTTTATGAAATTAGTTCATACTGTTTAATAGTTCTTTATGGTAATTTAACTTACCTAGTAACATTTTTGGTATAAGACAAACCAAACAGGGTTATGTATATAAACACGTGTAAAAAGACCTAACCAAACATGTTTAAATTAAACTCATTTTACAGTTTTAAAAAATGTATTTTTAAAAAACACTTTTTTTCATAGACAATCCAAGAACATCTTTAAACTCTAAACTTTTATGAGTATATCAATTTAAATCTTGAACTTTCATAAGTTTATCAATTTATACGCTTCTTCAAATTTAGTTTGAAAAATTTTACACAACATTTAATCTTTTCAATTAAACTTATAAATTGTCATAAGAGATTATCAATTTATAGCCTTTGTTAGGATTATATTTGAAAAATGTCAATGCATATTTCTTTATATGTGTGTAGATTTCTACAAATGTTGATTTAACAAAAATGACGATTATCATTTTAATGGACAATTTTCAAATAAATCTTCAATGAGAGTCTAAATTGATTCACTTATGTAAGTTTAGAGGTTTAATTGATAAAATTACAAGTCTTACATGATGTTTATCCAAATAAAATATAATGTAGGGTTTAAATGGATACATTTATGAAAGTTCATGGTCTAAATTGATACAATTATCAGTTTAGGGTTTAAATTGATACAACCCAAAAATCCAGTGTTTAAATTGATACAATTATTTGTTTAGTGTTTAAAATTGATACAACCCTCAGTTCAAGGGTATAAATTGATATTTGCCCTAAAAAAACTTATGTTAAAATATCATTTTAGTCCATATACTTTGAAGTTTATTCAATTTTACTTTCTCTACTTTCAATAAATCTTAAATAGGGTCCCCAATACTAGTTTATTCTTGGTTCTTTAAAGAACTTTTTGTTATTTATAGTATTTTTACTATAAATTTTGAAAACATATATTTATTTTATTGCATGAAAATTAGTATTATTATTTAATCAATTTCAACAAAAATTAACTTTGAGGGACTAAATTTAAGATTTATTGAGACACAAGCACTGAAATTAGACCATGGAAAATATAGGGGCTAAAATTGAACAAATTTCAAAGTATGGGACTAAAATGGTATTTTAACAAAAAAAACTTATATATTTATTATTATAGTTTTTCAAAAGGGGTAGTTACAAAAATAGTAAAGAAATATTATAAAAATTGTAAATTTAGCAATGCTTTTATGAAATTTACAAACATAGCCAAAAATTCAGGTCTAGTTTTTGTTTTTTTTTTTTATTATTTCAATTTTACCCTTTTTGTATATTTGATATACTTTATGTTTAGTGCGTCAGTTACCTGTATACTTTATTTAGTATATTAGTCAACAAATATACTTTATATCTAGTAGATTGGTGAGTTATAAAATTGATATACCAAATTTACTATTTATTATATGTAAATAAGTGTTCTTACACTTGTTATTATTCATGAACTTAATTTAAATTTTTATTAATTTGTTTTAGAGTATTAATGTTCTAGTGTATCATCATCAACCTTTTTCTAAACATAAATGCTTTAGCGAAACAATTATTGCCAACAAACAAAACCCCCTTCAAGGATAAAGGGAAGAACAAAAGCTGGAAAGACATCTTTCTATATCTAGAAGAGGAAGCCAAAGAAGTTAAGCAGTGGGAAACTTTGTTCTCCTCTTTAAGGATCTTACAAAAAATGATAGATAACAAAAGAAGTGAGGCTAAAAGCTTCCTTCACAATAAAATAAAATAAAATAAATCAACTTCAGATGAATCAGAATCCATGTGGCTTAACAATCTAACCACCTCCAAAGAATTAGACTCGATTTCCACATGAGGGTTCAGCCTATGTCAAAACCTTTCTAACTCAGCCAGACCAAGCATCACAGCTTTAGCTTCTAAAACTTTAACTCCCCAATTGTGGTTCAAAAACTTGCAACCTCCCATAATTGGCTTCCCAAGATGATCAAGAAGAATTCATCCAAGACTTCCCCTTTTGATGAAACTCTGACCAAGACGCATCCACATTGAGTTTCCAATGACCCTCCATAGATGCTTTCCACACACTCCTCTCTAGACGAAGCTCGAAAGAAAAAAGGGGAGGGAGTGGGGAAACTTCCTGAAAGAGATTTCCAACAAAGATTCCACAGCATAAGTTATAGATCTCTCATCAGAAGACCCTTGGTTGAAGTGAATCACATTCCTTGGGGTCCAAATACTCCAAAGAAGTGTGAGAATCTTTCCCATCTACTATTTAGGATTAATCTCCTTTAAACACTCCCAATAATCACTTGAAGACCAAGAGCCCCTGCCTACATAAAACACACCAACATTAGAGGGGAAAAAAGTATTCTAGATCTTCTTAGATACTTTACATTCCCAAATGAGGTGACACATGGTTTCCATATGTGCGCTGCAAAAAGGACAAGATAGGTTAGTAACAATCCTCTTTTTTTGAAAGATTATGCGCCATGGGAATGTTGTCATTAATAATTTTCCATCCTGCAATCTTAATCTTGGTAGTGCATCAGACTCCCACACAGCTCTCCAAAAGCTTGAAAACTTTCATTTGGATGATTGATAAGCGAAGAGAGAATAAATTAAGTGTTTCCCTAAATGATAGGCGCTTCTCACATAAAATTTTCCTTTTTTATTTGTGCTTCTAATGATCTCATCCTCTCCAAGACAACTCCTCATAAGAATGTTAAGAATATGTTTTGTATCATGATGAACACCTCTTTAAATAAATTCTAAATAGACGTTGAGATACTACTTGTAACAGCCCAAACCTAGGATTCGAAATCTAGATTTAGCACCTGATGACCCCAACATTCCCCTGAGGCAATGTCATCCTTGCCCCTGCACCAACATAGGTCCTTTTAACATACTTTGTCCTCACTCATATGCTTCTTAGGAAAATTACCAGGAGGTCACTTAACATAGGATTTCTCCAAGCTAAGCATGCTTAACTATGAAGTTCCTATGATTTAGTCACCTAAAAGGAAGGTGCATCTTGTTGGTATAGGTAGTGACTTTCAATTCTTTAAGCCTTTCTTAGTCATATTTTCATATCGTCAAGATCTCTCTCATTTAGATGTGATCTTCGTTCATTTATGTCCCCCTCCTAAACTCGGGGTGTTACACTACTAATACATCAATGTTATACTTGAAATTTAATTTAGAATGAATGTAACCGATACACTGTTGATCCACCAATATTAGACTTGAAATGGATTTATAATAAGTGTTGATATACCACTGATACACCAATTATATACTTGAAATGAATTTTTAATGACTACTAATATACAATGCTGATACACCACATTAAATTTTAAATGAATTTCAAATGGGTGTCAATAAACTATTGATACACCAATATAATACTTAAGATTGCATTTTGAACGAGTGATGATATAATATTGATACCTAATGATATATACTTGAAAGACATTTTGAATTAGTACTGATATAAAATTGAAATATCAAATGTTATACTTTAAGTATATCATTTTAAATAATATATTTCATATTTGGTATATCAACAATATCATCGATAAACTTTTCCCTCTGTAAATCTAGTTTATCAATCAACGACGATATATGATGTTGAAAATAGGAATGTTTCTTCATTTGTAATTACTAGTTTTTTCCCTTTTATGCAATTTTTGTTTATGTGTATTTGTTTTCTTTATTTTTCTTCCCATTGCACTGTTGATCTATTACTTTTAAATTTTTTTTTTTTATTTCTCTTTCCCTTTAAATTTAGGGAAATTATTTTAAATGATAAAACTGCTGAAAAATATTTACAACTAATAGCCAAATATCATAATTTATCTATGATACACTGCAATAGATTGTGATAGACTACTATCTGTGTCTGTTATGATACAAATAGTAGTTTATCGCGATCTATCGCAGATAGACAGTGATATTTTGCTATATTTATAAATATTTTGGTTCTTTTTGCTATATTTGAAAAAAACCCTTAAATTTAGGGTTGTACCTTTGTAACATGAATGAAATAAGAAAATTCTTTGTCTAGCTAAATTACACGGTATCAAAGCAACACTTTTTGAAACCCTAAGTTAAGCTTTGTATCAGAAGCCATAGTCTTTAAGAACAACTTAGGCTTCATGTCATAAGCAATACTCTTTAGAAAAACAAAATCCAGCTTCGAGTCAGAAGCCCTTAAGTTCACTCTTCTTCTTCACGTCAGAGCTTCACCTTCAGCTTCGCATCAGTTGGCAATTTGAAAACGTGGCTCACAGACAAAGATGAAGAAGAATTAATACCATAGACAAAGTGATTTTTCTGATCTCATCGTGGGTTGCAGATTCTCTAGGATTTTCTTTTTCAGTTTGTGGGTTGCTGACGTCTCTCTCATCCAAGTTTTTAATTTTTGGGTCACATTTTTCGGTGGCATGTTTTTTTTAATCAGGCCACTTCCTCAAATTACTTGAAAATTTTTAAAACTTGGGTCTAGACAATTAGGTCAAGCCCCAATTTTCATTTTGCAATCTATTCTTCCTTAAGGTTAAATTATAGAAAGCAAAACCTTATCCTCATCCTCAATGGCATCTTTCACCCACAACGATCCAAAGGGAACCTTACTTCTAATCACCAATCACAAATTAATTAAGTGGAAAGAATTATCTCTTTTTGGTCACGATCTGTTATGATGTTTATATGTGGAAAAGGAAAGGAAGATTATTGATAGCACTTCAAATGTGTTATCTTAATTCGGGTTCGTTCCTTGGTTTCTTCACGTTTATTTAGTGATTTTACACATATCGAGTACCTGAGAGGTAGATTAGGGTGTTAGAGAGAAAATGTAGCTAAAACGGATCGATTTGAGACCCTAATGAAGCAACTTGACCAAACGGTGCTAGAATTACAAAATTGCCACTGAAGGCATAGCACAATGACGCTTTTCCCATGCCTTTTCTAATCTTCAAAGGAGTGTCGCGACGTTGCTCCTTACCGTTGTGGCATTACGAAGTTTGACGGGTCCTGAGGTGCCCATCGCTTGGAGCACTGCGGCACCAACCTAATTTTGGTTATAATTGATCTAGCCACTAGCTTGGAGAGGATATCAAATTTTGCCATTTTCTCTCAGCAAACTAGAGTTTTCCTTCATTCTCAACCCAATTTCTTGTACTTGATGATTATTTATCTTGAGGATTCAATTTTAAAGATGATTATCGGCTAAATTTGTAACTTCTAACTTGGGATTTAGGAGTTATGTTTCTTTTGTGAGACTTTGTTCTTAATATAATTCAAAAATTTCTTGTATTGATGATTTCTTTTGTTGTAATGAATTTCATAATTTTGTCTAATCGAGTTTGCTTGACACGCTAGTAGATTTTGCATAATTGATTGTTATAGATTCACTCTTAATATGTAATTGTTAAGTAGGTGATTCGTTTTATAGCAATTGGTTAAGTTAATCTATGAGTTTTTGGGCATCCTTTGAATGAATATTATTAACCAACCAAGTAGAATACCAACATTGAACATATAATTAAGCGTTCTCTATTATTTGTTCACCTTAACAATTTCCCTCTTAAACTTTTCAACCAACTATGCCCAAGCTAAGTCAGTTGAGAGATCAAGATCCAATAGCCTCAACTCAGGCCCAAATCCCTTAGAGAATGCCACGTAGAGAACCATCGGCCACATAAACTATCAAAATCCGGAATTAATCGAACTGGAGGGAGTAGAGCTTACTGCTAGTAGAACAAAAGCCAGGAAAGGGGGTTGGCTGATGATGGATATTCGGGGGGCCCATGGTTTAAGTGTTTCAACCCCGATCGTATAGTTGGGTCTCCGCCTACTCTACGAATTCACATAAAAGGAAGACTTGACTAAGCAAGTTTCTGGGTTATTGAAAACCAGGAGACAGAACCAAAGTCGAGGAAGGAAAATCATATGAGTCCTTAATTCACAAAGCCTAAAGTTGACGTTTTAATATCGATTTTATGAAAAAAGAAATAGAAAGCCAAGCAATCAGTTAAGCTCTTTCTATATCTACGAAATCATTAGAACCGCAGGCTCGACCTACTGACCCTAAAGACACGAGCTCAACCATTTGAAAAGTAGGAGCAGCTGAGCATATGCTAGAATTAGAATCACGCGTAATGAAGCACTTGTCTTACTTATTTAAAACATACAAAAACCCTGCTGCAAATGAGCGGCATATGAACGGAACGAGACCCTTAGGGTTGAGGAATTCGAGCGAGGGTAAAGGATAAATGTTTCACTTTTTGGGCTTTCCGGGAGTAATTGGAGGGGTTGGGAGATTGTCGTAGAAATCATCCTACTGGAGCATGTGAACTCGAGGTGGGGGCTTAATCTCGTCTCCCAGATTCCAATCATGTCTCTACCATCTGTTTCTCCCTTTTCTTTGGCTGACGTGATAAGGAGAGACGGATCCCAACTCGAAAATGTCGGCTTGATCATGTTTATATTGGCAGGAGGAGGTACATCATGAGTGGGGAGGGGATTGGTAGTGACATTGGGGCGGTTTGCCCTTGGTGGCTCAATGTTCTCTGAATCAATAAGGTCTTGGATGTCATGTTTCAGCCTAGGAGGAAGAGGATCTGGTGGCGAAGATGGGGGAAGAGGCGTGAGTACACCATGCTTTTGAAGCTTTTCCAAGGCGCGGCGAGAGTTATGCCTAACGGAGTGAAATTCCTGGGTGTCTTTGGCCGTTAGGCTAAATGACTCTTATGCGTTCATAATTCCATTGTAGTTTAATTAATCAATTGGTGCTTTTAATTAGCATTCTTAATTAATTGGTTAAGGAATATATACAAGAATAAATCACACATATTAGTTCAATGATCGAGAGATAATTAATGAGAAAGGAACTTAATTCATTGAGAACTCATTCAACTTTTCACTCTAGCATACTGTTCATTGAATTTGTTCGCTTAAATTTCTAATTAAATTGAATTGAGTTTCTTAGCTCGTTGCACAAAAATAGATTTGTCATTTCCGTACAAGCATGCGTTGAGAATTACTCTAGATGTGATCATGACTAAGCAAGTTTTCCTATAAAGACCCAAGTATAAACATTTATAGGTTTCCTGGTGAGTCTAGGGTCGAACGCAGGAATTTGTAATAACTAGATGTTGAGACTAAATGTATGACTATGCGGTGACTGTACATGTAAATATATATGCGTTTGTTGATTATGTGTGTAAAACTATACATAAAGAATGAAAATAATTTCCTACTACTAATGATGAGGTGGACGCGGCGTTGGGTAGTCATATGTAAAACAATGCTTCAGATAGCATGCGTTGAGAATGAATGGAACCATGCGATAGAGGTAGAGTTGTTACCTAAACTTTTTAATTACAATTACATACCTACAAACTACGTGTGTGAATCCATCTCTCGATGTTTCGACGCCACATTTATCTTATCTCTAAGACGCATGGTAAGTTTGCACTGGCAAAAGATGAACTACATCTCTGCACTCATCTAGTCTTAATTAATGCTAAAGATTAACTATCCACTCTCTCAAGCTCGATAGTCATGTTTACTGCGTTTATTTGTCAGACAAAGTTATGCAAGCTAAAGATATGCATTAATCAAGATGTAACATACTCAGAATTGCTTAAGAAAAACTAACTTTTAACATTTAACTCGTTTAGCATTTAGACAGCATGGTGTAAAGTATTTAATACGGAAATAGGCGGAAGATGATAGTCAATCAAACTTATATTAAGACAATAAATCATTCTCTCGAATGTCATTAACAAAATATAAGCAAGAAGGAGAGAAATGGAAATAAAATAGAGATGAAGAGCGTCAAGCCGCCACTGGCAACGTCTTGCTTCATGGAGGCTTGAAATGGTTGCTATTTGATACAAAGATTTCATAAGGTGAAAGGTTCTCACTCACTAGGAGATGACTCTGAAGATGCTCAGAATCCCTCTCTCAGAAGAGCTCGAAATGGAGGCTGGTCATGGTGAGGGAGAAATAGTGCAAAGCTTTCGCTTCTTGAACTGGTCTCTCTTCCTCCTTTTCTTGGAGAAGCTTGTGGACTATTTATAGGCGTCAAAAAGTTGATATCATGATGACCTGACACCTTGTGTATTAAATTTCAGCCACGCTGCATAGACTTTTCAGATTGTCAGCCTATTTGTTCTGCCATGATCTGATTAGGTGTTGTCCCTTTTCATAATGACATGACAGCTGTTTGAGCATGCGCCTGTTTCTACTTTTCAGATTGTCAACGCATAGACTCGACGCATGGTCTCAACGCATGGGCTCAGCGCATAGGCTCGACGCATGGGTTTCCACTTGTCCTCGCAGCAGCTTTGTCTCTTCGTACTTCTATTGTTTGTGCTTCTTTTCTTCTTCACCCTGCGTTAGGAACATAAAAGCTCATCGTCTTTCAGGTATTTTCTTTTGTAAATAGTGCAACGCATGTGCATTTTTCATCATTTAACTACCAAAATCATGCGTTTAGCTTCAAAGTTACTCTAATTAAATCAAATAGTGACTATAATAACTTGTATTTCTACAAGTTATCACATACCACACTTAATTCAATTGAAATTTAGTTTTTCGCACTTTTAAATTTTTCGCAATACAAAACAAACACCCACACTCGGGTTCTTAAGAACATTTTGTATTTTAATTGAAAAATACTTGCCTCCCTGTGGATTCAACTCGTACTACCATTGTCACAAGTCAAGTAGGAACGAATTTCATTTGATAGTTAAGACCTTCGACAAGTCTCGGCTAGCAATTACCTATCAAGAAAAACTTCTATCGCAGGTAAATATGATCAAAATTATAAGGTGCAGTATGCTGAAAACAATATGGTCATGTCATGGCTAATCAATTCCATGACAATAGAAATTGGTAAAAGATTTTTACTCTTCTCAACTGTGAGTGAAATTTAGGGAGTAACTCGTGAAATTTACTCTAATGAAGAAAATATGTTGGAATGCTTTGGATTAAAAGGAAAACTTCACGAGCTAAGGGAAGATGATATGCAAGTTACTCATTACTTCACCCAACTTTCTCGCTTTATGCCAACAACTCGATACATTTGAAAGTCACAAGTGGGAGTGCACAAAATGATGCAACTACATACAAACAAATTGTTGAAAAGAAACCGGTGTTCAAATTCCTTCTCGGTCACTGATAGTGCCATAAAAGTGATATTTTTCCTAGTTTAATTTGGGCTCTTCATAGATTTTATGTGTTTATTCCTATGATTTTGTAGGTTTTGAGCAATACGAGGTAGAATTGACCCTTAGAGTCGAATCAAGACGAGAACAAACTAAAACAGAGTTTCGAGGCATCAACCATGAAGAGAGATAAGAAAAATGACCAAAATGTCCCTGTGGAGCATCGATACCCAATGCCCTACGCTGTCAACTCGAGAGAAAAATTTGCAAGCGTCACAACGCTACAGGGGAGTTATCCGGGTTATTAATCATCTTAGTTGAACTTATCGAGCGTAATGTGATTGTTTGTTTGTTATGGACGCTATCGAACCCAAACAACAATTAGTCTAATTAGTGAATGTGAGATTTCTATGGCCACTATCAGACACAATTAATCGAGCATTTGTTTTGATTAAGTGATTAATTAGTAATTAGGGTGCTTGTCTTGGGCTGGGCAAGTTAACTAAGCACGTTAAATCGAGAGAGATATCCCTGAGTAATCCTATGATCAATCGAACATTGGATGGATCCTAAGTCATGAGCTAGGTGTTCCTTTTAATATTCCCGCACTTTTATTTTTTTTCAATTTAAATTCCACAATTTACATTTTTGCAATTTACATTTCCGCACTTTATTTAAACCCCCTCGTTTTTACTGCTTTCTATAAACCAATTTAGCTTAGAGAGATTGTATCTTAGGCTCTCTGTGGTTCGCCCGAACTTGTTGCTTGTGCTACTCAATAGTATAAGTAGTTGGTTCAGTGAATAATAAATTTTATTTGATTGTCGGAGAGAGTTTTACGACACCCAATCTTGCAGACATATCAGAAGGTACGTGGCCGAATCATAGCTACAAACTGCTACCCAATATTATAGAAGTTTTTGCCGAGGTAACAAGAGAAGAAAGTAGAAAAAAGCTAATGTTGGGAATGATTGCAAACTAAAAACTAGAAGGATCTACCTTGTTCAAAATCCTGGTCATGGGTACACACTCCAAATATGTATTTCCATGATAATTGTTATAATCGAAATCAGAACTATAATAGAAATGAAAATCGACCACGAAAGCCAAGGCCATGGTGTGAGTATTGTAAAAAACCAAGGCATACCAAAGATGTATGTCAGGATATTCATGGCAAACCCCCAGATTCGAAGTCAAACAAAGGCACTAGTGATAGACGCAGAAAGACATACCAAGCAGGTACATCTTTAGAGGGTAATGTAGCCTTAGAAAACAACGCTTTTACTAAAGAATAGTTGGATCTCTTCCAAAAACTATTTGGACAACCCAAGTTTACAAAAAAGTCATCCAAAGTAAGTGTAGCACCTGTTGCTCAATCATGTAACTTTCTTTATGCCCTTAATGCAACTACAAATTTTAGTACATAGATTGTTGATTTTGGAGCCTCAGATCATATGATAGGAGATGTATCTCTTTTAACCAATTACTGGAAGACACAAATTCGTCGTCCAATCCTACTCCAAATAAGTTTACCATACTCACCAAAACTAGCAGCAGTGACAAGGTCGGGTCAAACACAATGAGCACTTGAATTTCTCACTCAAATAGTTTATAGTCCTTGGGTAACCAAAAGGGATTTTTGAAGGAATTTTGTTAATATGCAAAAATTTAAATTGCGGAGAACTAAATTGAAATTAAATTCAAATAATCAAAGACCTAGCCTAGGCTTTCGAGCTATTCCCCAAATGTAACTCGATCATTAATTAATACAATTATTGCTTTCCTTAGCCACCTAACCTAGAAACGCTAGGATAGGGTCCAAATGATCGAGTTAACCAAATTAATAGATGAACGCATCTAATTACATTAAGGTCTCGAAAATTGCTAAGTTGAACATTCAATTGGAACGCCAAATCAAACATTCAAATTTATTATTCTCTAGGTTAATTAGGCAATATTTGTTCAGAATTATTTACAACTCACAAACTAATTTAACCTATCGCTATGTCGAATTAACATCCAATTAAATGTCACGTTATTGCAAATTAAACCTTAGCTAATGATTACATCTCATACGCATAAATATAATCATGCATAATTTATAAGTTAAGAAGAAATTGTCAACAATATAGGGAACCATGATTATTGAAATCTCACAAGTTATGGGGAACTACTCTACGCCTTAGTTAGAAACCATACCTTTAGCCCATGATCTTCATAATGAACATCGAGGTATTGTTTTGGCACATTAAACAATTAAAAAATAGGAGAAAAGGGGAAAGAATCTATCCAAGAGTCGGCTGGTATGGCAGAATGCTTAACCTAGGTGGCTGAGCATTCTTTTATAAAATCATGATGGTGCCGCAGCGTTAGGGTACAACGTTGTGACGCCAACGGAGATCTAAGCGTGTTTACGATTGGAGCTCCGAGGTGCAGTAAGGCATCGTCGCCGTGCCAGGGCTGTTAGTTTGTCTACCGATAGCTCTTACATGCATCTATGTTGTTTACAAATTATGGAGTATTAGGTTTGGGTCCAGCTCGCTTGGCACCAGACAGGGAAAAAACTCCTCTAATTCTTATAGTCTCGAGTCAATGTGTCAACCATTCTTTTCTCCAAAATCCTTTCTTCAGATCCTTCTTTGCCATCGTATTTATCAGGGACAGGGAAGACAACTCTATTAATAACAAGAAAAAAGTAGCAATTCAGTTGAAAGTGGTAAACGACTGATTCATCTCTCGTTGTCTTGGAGGAGGTTCCTCTCTTGTTTCAGTGCCAGGGCTATGATTTTCTTGCTATTGAGACACTTAATTTGTTTTAGGTGGAGAAGGGGAGGTAAGGAGGAATAATGTTATCCACGATATTGAGGTAAGGTTTTGACTAAGGCTGGATATTCATATATGAGCTCGCTGTGAGGCTTTTACATTGTAACCTTCGTGCTGTCCCTTTAAAGCTCTATAGAGATATGAATCTCTTCTTGAATGAAAGCACCCTTTCTTTAGGAGCGGAGAAGTCAAGTCACCTCTAAAGCCCCCCGTTATCTCCCCCGATCAAGATATCCTCTCTTTCGCCCAAGACGAATTGATTTAATCATAAAAAATTTGGAGCGTGAAGTGCAATTAGATCTAGTTTTTAGGGGATCATTACCCTGATGATTTAATAAATGGTTTTCTCTATCTCACATCATGATCATGATGGGTCAAACTAGATCTACCCTCTTGAGAAAAAGCGTCACAGTGGTGCCTAGGTGGCATTGCTGCGTAGGACTTTAGGGGCATTTTGGTCATTTTGGCCTTCTTTTTCTCGGTTGATGCAATTAAACTTTGTTTTGGTCCATTTTAGCTCAATTTCATTGCTAACGCCTGGTTCTACCTATTGGGTGCTTGAAAACTATAAAATAACCAAATAAACATGTAAAATCTAGGGACAACCTCGAATTATATGAAACTAGATAGCACATTTCATTACTATCAATTACTCTCATTATAGTGACCAACCTAATTTGAGGATTGCTGATGGAAATTACTATAAGATAGAGGAAACTGGCAATGTTTTAATCTCTAAAGACCTTATCTTAGAAATTTTTTTGCATATCCCAAACCTTCTATGCAATTTCGTATCCATAACTGTCACTTTGCTTAAAAACAGTAGTGTAACATTATAGTTGTATTTTTCGGGATTTGAATTTGGGGATGACAATTGACAATGTTCCCATGTCTCGAGCTAAGGAGTTGGATGTTAACAAATCTATTTTTGTTGCTTCCAAAGACAATTATGATAGTAGAATAATGTTATGGCATAATTGTTTAGGTCATCCCAATTCTATGTATTTGAAATGGATTCTCCCATACCTTTTTAGTAAATGTTCTCAAGCTTTTCTATTTGAGTCATGTGAATTGGCTAAGAAAACTCGATCTTCATACCCATTAAGTAACTACAAACTCTCTCATCTTTTTTCTATGATCCATATGATGTTTAAGGGGTTAGTAGGGTTAAAAGCATAACTCGAACTAAATTGTTTGTTTCCTTTATTAATGATCATACTAAACTTACTTGGGTGTTTTTAATGAAAGAAAAAACTGAGGTTACTGTCATATTTCAAAATTTGTATGCTAGATTCTCAATCTCTTTAATACTAAAATTCAAACTCTTCACTTCAATAATGCTAGAGATCACTTTAACATGCCTTTAGAAAACTTTCTAAAAGAAAAAAAGGTACTGTTCACTTGAGTATTTGTCCAAATACTCTCAACAAAATGGAGTTGCTGAAAGAAAAAATGGACACTTCCTCGAAGTTTTTAGAGCCTCAATGATTTCTCTGACACCCCCCCATTGTTTATGGGGAGAAGCTATTCTAACTGCAACCTACATCATTAATAGAGTACCTTAGAAAAGAATAACACATGGGAAATGACAAACCTACCTCTAGGGAAGAAAATAGTAGGATGCAAATGAATCTTCACTATCAAATACCTAACCAGTGGAGTACAGACAGACTTAAAGCAAGTCTGGTTGCAAAAGGATTCACTCAATCCTATGGTATTGATTAACAAGAAACATTTGCCCCTATAGCAAAATTAAATACTATATGTGTTCTTTTCTCTTTAGCAGTGAGTAATGATTAGGTTCTCAATTAGACATAAAAAAAAATGTCTTTCTTAATGGATACTTAGATAAAGAAGACTACATAGATATACCTACTTGTATGGAATCAACAAAAACAACTAAGAATTTGTGCAAACTCAAGAAATTCCTTTATGGTCTAAAACAACCCCTCCAAGCCTGGTTTGACAAGTTTTCAAAAGTCGTGAAAACCAAAGGATACTTGTAATGTGAATCCGATCACACACTGTTCATAAAACATTCATGCAAAAGAAAAATTGCAATTATTATTGTCTATGTGGATGACATTATACTCACAAGAGATCATGAAGAAGAAATAAGAAACCTAAAGTTACTCTTGGCTAAAAAGTTTGAAGTAAAAGATTTCAACAACCTCAAATACTTTCTAGGGATGGAAGTGGTTCACTCAAAGAAAGATTTGTGTCTCTCAAAGAAAATAGTCATTGACCTTTTAATGGAGATAGGTATCTCGGGTGTAAGCCCTCTAATACTCCTATTGATCCTAACTACATTAGGAAAATAAGGCACATTGGTTAATAAGGAACAATATAAGACTCATTAGGAAACTGATTTACTTAACTGACACTAGAAGTGATATTTGTTTTGCAGTAAGTTTTGTGAGTCAATTTATGAACAATCCTACTGAAGAAAATATGCAAGTAATTTATAAGGATCCTCAGATACTTAAAAGAAACTCCTAGAGAAGGATTGTACTTCAAGAAATCAGAGAAAAGAGGCGTTGAAGTCTTCACAAATGCTAATTGGGTGTAACGACCCGACTTCCTAGGACTTGAACTAGGTCGTCATTATATGCATGCTTATATCTAAAACGACTTCTTTTCATAATTTTACAAAAAAAAAAAAAGAAAAAAAAACAAAATAACTTTTTGATTGAAATAAATTTTTTTTTGCCAAATTCAAATAACAGAAAATATTTGATCGGGGTACCCCTTGTACAGTTTTAATAATAAAAAAAAACTCAAATAAACATCTGACCATGAGAAATTTTTTTAAAAAAAATTCTAAATTCAAATGACATAACCAACCTGAAATCTCTTGTGTGGAAGCATCTGACTAGTCCCAATGGAACGGTCAAGGTTTTCTCCCATCATTCGCCGAAGTGTCATTTCACTTACCTAAAAAACATAACATGAAAAGAATGAGTATAAAATCTCAGTAAGTAACCCCACTACCTGGGGTCAGGCTAAACACTTATTTCAAAAAGTGCGTCATACTAGTGGGACATGCATAAATTACTAATCCTGGATGGCCATCTAGTGAGCGATTTAACTCATCCTAACACACATCTGGTGGCCCGAAGGCTCACAAACGTAGCAGGGCACCCGTCGGCACTTGATAACATAGCAGGAAACCCGTTGGCTTCCGATATCATAGTAGCATTAAGAGGGTAAATCGTCACTTTTCTCTAAAAATGCTTATATTAAGTTCACATCATAAATCATATCAAAACATGTGCTAATACCTCATAAATCATATAAAAAATGTACTAATACCGTCCTACTTATAAAATGATTCTAGGTATAAACAGTTCAATTTCACCCAAATTAAGCCGATCATTCAAAATTATCTACAATTGCCCAGCTCAAAGGCGGTTCCAATAGTAAGATTACTTACCTTGATACTAAGTGCAAATAGCTAACCAAGCAGCCAATTCCTACAAAATCCTTGAACTAAAACTCTAAAATATAAATCAAAACTCAAATTAAGTCTTTAGGCTCGATTCTAAATACAATTTACTCAACAATTAAACCAACTAATCTTACCCAAAGTGCAACTAAGTCACAATCTTATTCCATACTTCAAACAATGGGTCCAACCAAAATGGACCCTTAAACCCGCTTGGACAGCTTGCTTCCCATTTCCAAAATCCTTGGAAGCTTGAATCTAAAACTTAAACCCAATGGGTAACAACAATTAAAACCAACACCAATGTATATTCACGAAATTACAAGAAAATCAACCATACTGCCAAAATAGTCCTGGCCTAACCAAATCTTGAAATCCCAGCGTAACCTACGAAAAGGGATGATGCCGATGAAGCTGAATGGAGGGAAAGTAGTTGGGCAGCGACTTACAAATAACAAACTAAAACCCACATATTGGCTTAAGTATATATACACTTCTTTAAATTCTCTTTCCCTTTCCTTTTCCTTTTCCAAAACCGTGAATATATATATATATATATATATATATATATATATATATATATTTAAATTTCCCTTTTTCTTTTACTCTGCGCAAAACAAAACACAACTTATTTAATATAATATTTCTAAACCCATCAAATCAAATCTTTTTTCCAGCCACCACTTAGTAATTTATTTAACCAAAATATCTCTTGACAAATCAATTCCTCAACTTAAATTCAATTCCAACTTATCCTCTTGTTTTTTTTTTTTTAATTAACCAAGTTCTTAAATCTCACCCAATTCCAAATCTTCATGTTAAATCCAACTTTTACATCTCCCCAAATAAATTCAATTTTCCACTAATTGAATTAAATCCAAATCTTTTATCACGATTACTTTAAATTGAATTATTTTCTCAACATAATCCAATTAAAGCCTCAAAATTCAAATAACTAACCAAATAATCCAAGATAATTAATTTTTTTTTTCAAAAAACAAATTACATGAAAATTTGGAATGTCACATTCTTCCCTCCTTAAAAACTTTCGTAGTTCTAATTATAGAAAAGCTCAGGGTACCTAGACCTCATCTCATCCTCTTGTTCCCACGTCGTTTCCTTGGATTCATGATTTTGGCATAAAACCATTACTAGTGTCACCTTCTTGTTGCACCAAGTCTTCACTTCCCTTGTCAAAATTTGATTAGACTTCTCCTCATAACTCAAGTTCTCATTTAATTGCAAGAGCTCATAGTCTACTATATGAGATGGATCTATCACGTATTTCTTCAACATCGAGACATGAAAAACATTGTGACGGCGGCAGTGCCAACCGATAAGTCAGTGGACCAATCTGCTCTAGAATCCCAAATGGCCTAATGAAACATAAACTTAACTTCCCCTTCCTTCCAAACCTCATAACATCTTTCGCAGGTGCCACTTTTAGGAACACTTTATCTCTCACCACAAACTCAAAGTCTTGTCGTCTCACATTCATGTAACTTTTTTGTCTGCTCTGTGATGTTTGCATGCAGACTCTAAACTTCTAGGTAGCCTCATTCGTAAGCACACTCAGGTCCTTACAATTCTCGTTCTCCAACTTCATCCTAGTAAACTGGAAATCTGCAACTAATCTCATACAAGGCTTCAAATGGCACCATGCTACTAATGGCCTAGTAATTCTTATTATAAGCAAACTCCATGAGATGCAACTGGGAGTCCTAACTTCCTGGAAAATTTAATCCGCAAGCACACAACATATCCTTTAGAGTTTGGTTCAACGCTCGACTTGACCATCCTTCTATAGGTGGAAAGTTGAACTAAACTCCAATTGAAAACCTAACACTTTCTTGAGACACTTCCAAAAATTGGATGTTAAATAAGGTCTCTAAGTGACATAATTGAAACTGTTATCCCACGAAGTGTGACAACCTCTTTCATATAAAACTAGGAAACTTAAAATGCTGAAAATCAACAATACTTTAACTTACTCACTCTAAGAACCTCTGTGAGCTTAAGAAATTATAATCTTTAGAAAGATGTATCTGAACTGATCTAGCTGGCAAAGAAAAATCTCCATATGTGCAACAAAACAATTGGTCATACTTGATACAACATTGTCCAACTAAATCTCATATTCATTAGATGTCTAACATGAAGCTTTATACCATTTAGGGCTATAAAACTTACTTGTCAAACCTCATGTTACTCCTTCGTCTTAAAACAATTGCATATTACTATTTTGACCATGCTACAAACGAGTCTGGAAATCTCTTTCATAAGGATTCTGAAGTCCTTGGACACTATAGAGCATCAATCAATCTAAAACATATCTCAATAACCTCAAAATAACTGTATCCAAAGTCACAATCTGCTAACTTTCATTAATACTTTTGATAGTGTACCCTTGTGACTATTAAAACCTCAACATTCCATGTCAATAGCTTCTGAACAACAATTGCTACTAACAAATTTACTTCACCCTGCTCCAGATCACTCGAAAAATCAGTATCAGTCGCTTCCTCCTATAATTAAACCTGTTTCTTTTCATAGTAAGCTCAACCATCCTTCACAAAAGTTGTTAAGAATTAAATCAAATTACTAACCTCAAATTTCCAACTTCAAACTTGATTTCTTCTGTTCACTATTCACCAAACACCAGACCTTGTTTAGGTTTCACGACAACAAACAAGCCTTCAATTTTAGCTTCAATTGCACCTCGAATTCGATCAGAGTTCTTCTCCAATTTGTCCTAAACACCTTCTTTTTCCTCCCTTCGACATGCAGCTACAAGGTTGGGTCGGTTGAAGCTTTTGAAAATGGAAAAATGATCGAAAATCCAACTTTTAAATCTCCCCAAATAAATTCAATTTTCCACTAATTGAATTAAATCCAAATCTTTTATCATGATTACTTTAACTTGAATTATTTTCTCAACATAATCCAATTAAAGTCTCAAAATTCAAATAACTAACCAAATAATCGAAGATGATTAATTTTTTTTTTTAAAAAATAAATTACCTAAAAATTTGGAATGTCACATTGGACAAGCTCAAAAGTTGATACAAGATCCATTACTGGATATTATACCTTTGTGTGGGGAAATTTGATCACTTGGAGAAGTAAAAAGCAATAAGTTGTGTCTAGGAGTAATGATGAAGTAGAATTGAGGGCTCTAACTCAAGGAATATGCGAAGGAAGATGGCTCAAAAGCATCTTATCAAAATTAAAAGTCACTTCCAAAAAACCAATATCTACAACAAAAATGAGTTTTCATGACTTTAAAAAACTGTCATTAACACATTTCTTGATTCTTTTTTTAGTCTTTGAATCCACCATCAAGTAAAGTGTATAGATGACACATGAAAAATCAATCATTATTGGTGGTTTCATGACTTTTGAATACAATCAACAAAGAACATTTATTGATATTTACTATATGTCATGAAAACCTTTTTTATGACAATTTTCTGTAGTCAATAAATGACTCAAAAGTTGACTTTTTCTGTCAATTAAAGTGTTATATTGACATTACAATTATGTCACCAAACCACAAATAATGTCACATTTACAATGTCAATAATACCTTAATTATGACACTTTTTAAACGTCATCAAATTACGTACATTATCACTTATTTATAGTAATTAAAGACTGATTGATGACACTGTTCCAATGTCATATAACTACATCTCATGACTTATGTGAAATGTCAAAAAAAAAAAAAAAAATTCAATGATACATAACTAGTTGCTTCATACATGTTATTACACATGTGTTTCCTCCAATTTCAACACAAAATATGTACACAAACATATTTATAAACTTTCATATATATATAACAATAGAGTTTGCAACGTTAATACAAGGAAACTGTATACAACAAAAACCAGTAACCAAACTTTGGATGAGTCATTTACAAATTTAGTAATTATAACTAAGTGTTAGCATTGTCCCAAAAAAAAAAAAATTACAACACATATATAAACAACTTGCTTGGTGTGTTTCTTCACTTCAATGGGCTTGTCCAAAGACCTAGTAAACAAAACGTTCATTTTGAAATTTAACTCAATACATCAAGGTCAACAATAATAACAATATGTAAGTTGTATATATGTTGATCGTAATATAACAATATACATAGGTTATACATTCTCTATATCATTCTATTAACTACATTTACACTCAAAATCACACTTTAATCATATAAATAAGCTTCAAATCAAACTTCAAAACAAAAATGACATAGAGTCATGATATAACCACATAAATAGGCTCAAAATCACATTATAATCTCCAAATCAACTTTAATAACATGAATAACTTCCAGATTTAACTCATTGCTTAATTACCACAAAGATAACAAACTATGAGCATTGAATTTTGACATAAAAATCATATAAGAAGTATTGTAACTTGTCCAACTTTTTAAGATTATAACAACTAAAGAAATCAAAATATGACAAACAATAAATATCAATTTTGCTCAAAAAATATGTTAGAACTTACTACTAAAAAATACAAAATACTCATATATGAGTCTATTAGAAAGAATAAGAGTCAAATGAAAAACTTCTTCATTTCGGGGGGGGGGGGGGGGGGGAGGAAGTGAAACACAATACAAAAATACTTATCACGAAAAAAAAAAAACTTTCTAGAACTCAAGCACATTAATCCAAAATAGCCAAAACAAGTATATAATTTAAATACTCATATTAGTCTTACTATCTAGAACACAGTTCTACGAAAGTAATTCAATGTCAATAACTATTTGAAAAAGATTCTCATAACCATCGCTATGATGCAAACCAAATTCAATGAATGTTTCAACTCCCAACTCATATTCTCTGGATAATCTGTTTTTCACCATCCATGATTTGTCCATCGCATAATATTAGGAAATTTAAATTCTTGTTAACTCCCCCACCCAAAAAAAAAAAAAAAAAACCTGATGAAAAGATTATAATATTAGTAAAAAATTTTTATCAACACCATCTATAGTTAGTTATAGGTGGTTAATTCAAAGTTCAAACAAAATCATTCTTTGCATAGAAAAGTATAAATGATAATCTAATTGTAGCACAAAATATAATATAGCTAGACACAATGAAAGATAAGTAATAAAATAAATTATTAAGATAGATACTTTTGTTGTTAATATATTGAAAGATAACATCCTATAGAGTGACACCTCAAAACATCTTAAAGAGTACCAGAAAAGTGTCGAAGAGACTATTTAACAACCAAAAGAACCAAGTAATTCTTAAGTGTATTTTGGAGATTCAAAACCAACTAAAAATTACCTAAAAAGTGTGTAAATGACACAATGCCTCAAAAAAAAAAACTTAAAAATTGCCCAACTGTGATTTCCAAACTCAAACCAACCTATAAAGCTTCTAAGTGACACTTCCAACCTCAATACATCTTAAAGAGTGCCAAAAAAGTGTCCAAGAGACTATTTAACAACCAAAACAACCTAAGTAGTGTCTTTTGAATATTCAAAACCAACTAAAAATTACCTAAAAGGTGTGTAAATGACACTTTGCCTCCCAAAACAACTTTTAAAATTGTCCAAGTGTGACTTTCAAACTCAAAACCAACTTAAAAAGTGTCTAAGTGACACTTCTAACCTCAAACCATCTTAAAGAGTGCCAAAAAGGTGTCCAAGAGACTATTTAACAACCAAAACTTAGTTTGAACACTCTTAAATAATCTAGAACTACAAACAAATTGGTTAAGACTTAATTAGAAATCTCAATCTCCGATCAAAATTGGAAGTAAAAGAATATTATTCAAATAGATATCCATGCAACATATTATAATTAATTAAGTAAAACACACAATATACTAACATAAAACAAACAAACTCAAAATAGAATTATACTTAACACATAAACCATGTATTGAAGATCACCCATCCCACCACAAACTACATCTACCAAAATTCAAAACATGTTTAAGAAGAATACATAAAAGCAACATTTTTTTTCCATATATGCATTAACAGCTTAACATTAGGATCACTTTTTCATTAATCAAACAATAAGATCATTCATTCGGTTAAGAATGCACAATTCTCAACTAATAGGACCAACATGAATAATAGGATATTGCACTGGATGAACATTCTTGCCAATTAACTAAATAGTGATGCCACTTACCTGAAGCAATTAACTAAATAGTGATGTCACCTACCCGAGGTTAAGTCTAAATATTTAATCCAAGAAAACCAAACTCTTTTTTAGCTTAGAAGATGAAATTTAAACTTTATGGTCTAACTCCAAACATAAATTGGTCTAACTCCAAACACAAATTCACTCCAAAAATTCTCCAAATAACTTAATCAAAATTTGGGCTTAATCCAGATCCACCTCCAACAATTAAGATAAGCTTCCAATTTAAAGCTAACCATAATTAAAGGTTTCAAATCTAAATGTTCAGCAACCATATTCAAAAAGGGTTTCAAAACTTTAAATACTCACCAAAAAATTGGCCTGACAGGTCTTTAATTTCAGAGTCAGTAGCTCAAAAACCTTCAAAAACTCAATATAACCTTTAAATATCATAGGTAAACCAAATGTTAGGACAAAACTAAAACCAAACTTGCCAAATTAGTCAATAATCCAAAGAAAACTCTTTACAACTTGCAAAAGAAACCCTTACCCACAATATCAAAGATTTTGGCAAACAGGAAGGGCTCACAATGGTGGTTTGAACGGCCAAGAGAAGTAGCACTTGGCTGTTGGCGATGCGACAGCGGTGTACGTGAGCAGAAGCGGTGGACGTGATGTGCAGGGTCGAAGAGAGATCAACTTAGAGAGAGAGAGAGAAAAGCTACTGGCGGAAGACCTAGGCGGACACAGCGGTGTGACTAAGGCGGCTGACAATGGCAGACGGAGGTGAGCAGTCGACGGTGTAGCGCGGACGTTGGTTGGCGTTTGGGGTGGGTGGCATTTGAGGTGGCATGTCTGACGGTGTGGGTTTAACATGAAAGAGAGAGTCACTAATAGGGGAGGAGGGTGCTTGCATGAAATAAAAGGAAAAAAATATGTTTTGTTTTTCCTTTTTTACTTAACTCATATATATATATATAGACCTAGATTTGATTTTCTTCTCTATCCTTCCTCAATTCCAAAGAGTGATAGATGCATCCATCTCTATGCTTCTCCCTCCCATTACTCACACCAAAAAATAATTAAAATATTTCAAAAAATAAATAAAAATAGTTTGTCACACGTCACATTATGATAGGATATTTTGGTGGGATGCACAAAGTTAGGTACTTCCCGGGATGCACCTAAGTATTTTTTAATTCCAAATATACCAAATCAACTTAAATTCAAAAATAAAAAAAATCCAAATCTATTATGTAATTAGATTAATCCTTTTTTTTTTCTTTTTAGATTTTAGATAGTATATAGATTTATTTGTTTATTATTATTATTATTATATATATATATTTTTTTTTTGCAAAGGTATTAGATTAATTATTATGGGGGTGAGGAATCAAACCTTTTCAGGTTGATAGTATAAACATGCAAAACTGTATGTTGACAGAGGATTTTTTTAACGTGATTGAGAGATTGTTATTTTTTTTTTCTCTCTTTTAAATATGATTTGGATTTTTTAGTTAATTTAATTTACTTTAATAATTAAATTACCTAATATAGCTTTATAATCATCAACCAAAAGGGGCAAAAGGGGAAATAATTTAGATAGTATAGATTTTACTCCAAAAATCCAAAATTAAAGGAAATTAAAGCCTAATGATTCAGGAGAATTTACCTTAATTTATTTGGAACTTGAGATGTTACAAATGCAAACTATTCTCTCCCATAAATGTGACATCCAACTTTTAACAACCAATGTGTTGAAAAGTCTAAAGGAAATGAATAAAAGACCATGTTAGACGCATGGTCAAGACTGAGGTAACGCATAGTAAAGGTGGATGCATAGGAAGTACCCGAGAACTTGAAGGGAAAGAAGTAAGACGCATAGACTTCTATCATAGGATATTTTCAAGTGTTGGAAAGTAGAAGGTTGTGAAGTAAACATAAAAACTGGAGCATGTGGTGAACGCATGCTAATCTATTTTAAGAGAAATAGTTTAAGTGCAAGGAAAAGGTTAAAAGAATAACCTTTGGAATAACCAAGGAATGCCCAAGGATAGAAAGATGGTCATGGACGCAGGATGAAGGTAAACGCAATAAGACCAACGCATAGGGGAAGAGCTTGAGAAGGAGTTGTTGTTATGGACATAAGGAAAGAGTTGGACGCATGGTATGATGCGATGAGGTAAAAACGCATAGTATTGTGCGTTTGTCATCAACACCTAGTGGCATTATGTAAGCACTGGTTTATAATAGTGCGACTATGCGTTGAAGGTGATCACGAATGGTTGTTGTGACCTGAAGTAGTCGTCGCGTTGGCGGGGAAGAAACGTACTTGGATTACCATGCGTTGGTAAGGTTGTCATGCGTTGAGGTCCCTATGCGTTGAAGACAGAGTTATCTCTATGCGTCAAAGACAGTAGTGTAGTTGGCTGAGAGTTAGAAAAGTGAGTAGTGAAGCTCAAACCTTAAAGGAAACTCAACGAAAGCATGATGGCGTTATGTTGAATGAATAGTTGTCTATTAGAAAATGTTGGACGCATAAGATAAGTTTATAAAGGCCAGGTTGCTTCATATAGACTTGACACCTTAAAAGTAGGAGGTGTTAAAAAGGCATGTTAAGTGTTTCATGTAAGGAGACACTTGGACTAATGCATGGTTATTCAGACATGCAGCGTGACATGTGGCAATCAAGTGGCAAAAAGAGAGGAGAAGTAGGATGGCAAGCCCTCTATAAATAGGACCCTGAGGGAAGAGTAATGACTGATGATTCTGAAGTAAAAATCCTTGAGAGAAAGAGGAGAACGAAGGCAGAAAGAAGGAACCCCTTGCGTCTGTAAAAGGAGGTCTGTGGCCAAGAAAGAAGACATTCTTGACAACTTAGTCATCTAGTGTTAAAGAAGTTGTCTTGCGTCGAAGAGGGGTCGGCCTTGCGTTTAAGACGAATTCAACGTTCAAGGTGAACGCCGCGTTCGAAGATAGACGATGCGTTCAAGTTAGACCTTGCGTCCAAGAAAGGTCGATGCATCCGAAAGAGTAGAAGAGTTAGTCATCAACCTTGCATTGAAGGGCAGGGTTTGCGGTAGTCACCAACCTTGCGTTGAAGGGCAGGGTTGCGTCCAACCAAACTAACAGAGGAACATCAGTCTTGCAGAGTTAGAACGTTGCGTCCAACTGAGCTACCAGAGAGTGAAAACAGTTACCTTGCGGGTTAGAAGCTCAAGCCTTGCGTTCAAGGAGCTCGGGAAAGTAGGATTTGAAGGAAAAAGAGGAAATTTCTTAAGTGATTTGTGAGTGACACCTTTCTTCTTCAAATCGGCTTTATTGAAAATGTTCTTATAAGATATGGCTTTGTGATGAATTATTTTGAAACGCATGATGTTTGACCATATTGTTCAAAAGGCATGTTTTATCTGATTGCTTTATGATATTGAAAGGCATGTTGCGAGATGTTGTTTATCAAGAAATATATTGTTTTCTATGAAAGGTTTTAGATGAACTATTTATGTAAACTGATTGATAAAATATTTTAGAGGAGGCTCAGTGCTCAAGGACATGAGAAGGCACGTGAGTTTCCCCGGGACCCAGTACTGAAGGACATGAGAAGGTACTTGGGCAACCCGCCATGTTCCTATGTGCACATAGAGGTTGATTTGGCTGGTGCGTCGAGTTTTGCTCTGCATCGAGCCAGGGATAATTTCGACGTTGGGTGTGTTGAGTCTTGCTCCACCCCAACTAAGGTTGTTTTCGACGTTGGGTGCGTTGAGCCTTGCTCCGCCTCAACTAAGGGAAAAAGATTGAAAAACCAAATGGTTTTCTGTTTAATCATTCTGGAAAACGATTCTATTGATTTGGAACGGATTTACGAGATTGATAAAGTTTTGTGGAAAATATGTTTCTGTTGAATAATCGTGTTAAATCCTTGTTTTATATGTGCAAATGTAACATGCCTGTTTTCAAATAAAGCTCGTTTACAAAACTTGTCACTCACGGGGCTTTAGCTCACGTTTTCCATTTTTTTCTAATTTTCCAAGTAGCGAGTGAGTTCGGGATGCTTTGCCTACGAAAGAACTTCGTCTGGGCCGTCTTTGGTGAAAATGGTTGGACAGTGAACCTTACAGAGGAGTCAAGGTTGCTGTCTTCACATCTCCTCTCGGGTTATGGAGGATAATCCAGGAGGGGGTGTGACAATAAATCATACTGTTATGACTATACTGAACTATTCTTTCTCATTATTGCAATTAAATACCAGTTATCAGTCCCTTTTAATGCCTGATATATTCTTGATTTGTTTCTCTGTGTGCAAGTTTATATATCATCATGTACAACTAAAGAAGATTGTTTTTTTTTTTTTTTGTGTTAAATAAAGTCTACTTTGGTTTATATAATTAAATTATACAAATTTAATATTAATTTATTGAACAATGTAACTAATTTTTTCTAGTTTAAAATTAAATTTTACTAAGCGCTATTAATATTTTTCTAATTTAAACTTAATTTATCTAACAGTATAACTAATTTTTTTTTGTTTGTTTAATGCTTTTTAATGATAATTAATTCAAGTCATAGATTGATGACACAAAAGAAGCCATAAAAGTTGAAATATTTTTTAATACTCATATTTTCCCGCCAAAAACTACTTTTTTATTTTTCAATTTAATGACTCCAAAAAATTGTTGATTTTTAATGATTGTTAATTCTAGTCATAAATTGGTGGGAAAAAAAAAAACAAACAAAATAGTCGAAAAATACAAAATTTCACGTTTTCCCACCAAAATCGTGCATTTTTTTCTTTTCTTACATTTAATGACTGTTATTTTTAATCATAAATTAATGACACGAAAAAACTCTCATGAATTTTGAAAAGTCTGTTTTTTTCGGCAAAAAACACGTGATTTTGGCTCTAATGGCTGTTTTTTTTTCTTTCTTCCCTATTTTGCCACTATTCAAGAGTCAAGAAAAACGCAATAAGTATTGCTAGAGACCCTTTCGATCATGATCGCATAAAGTATGTAAACATTGATCGACAATGTAACAACCCGACTCCCTAGGACCCGTGTCGGACCATTACTCGTGCATGCAAACACTAAATCTAAACCTTTAACAGTAAAAGAAAACCTTAAAGTACACATAAGGCATAGAGATCTTTCAAAGTTTCACACATTTTAAGAAAATACTCAACTAAGCGCCTCAAAGAAACCTCAAAATAGTCAAATTAGAAACTTAACACAGGAATAGTCAAAATCATTACATAATTTTCAAAATAAGAACGATTCAAACGTTAGAACATTTAGAAATTTACGCGAAAACATTAGCCCAGTTCCCATTAGTCATTCAATATTTCTTCTTTTTGTTCGCCAGAGGTCCTTTCCACTACCTGGAAATCTAGCTAAGCACCCATAAACTGAAGTATGCAAGCCTAAATATTATACAAGTCTGTTTTCCAACTGTCATGACCATTTAGTAAATGATCTAGCCCATCCTAGTATACAACTAGTGGCCCAAAGACTCACAAAACGTAGCAGGGTACCCGTCGGTTCCCGGTAATATAGCAGGAAACTTGTTGGTCTTTGATAACATAGCAGGAAACCTGTCGATCTCCGATAACATAGTAGCACTAGGAGGGCGAACATCACACTTTAATCTAATATATAACGTATTTACATGAAATTTAACTTAGACCTCACTACACAACCTCAGAACTTCACAAAATTCTATCAATCACAATTTAAGAATAGTCTCATACTCATGTAGATTTCTTATCAATATAAGTATAATGCCAGAATCATTCTCACACTAGTATCAGGCTTATGCTATCATCATTACATACCAGAAGCACAATTATACATAAAGGATTTCTTAAACTGTTCAACCAAACAGTCTATCCGCTAACTAACTTTGCTTGGCACATAGGGAAAAATTCCAGTAGTAAGATTACTTACCTTACATTATGTCTGAATGACGATTGCTACGCTTCCTCTTAGGCTAGTAAGACTCGCCAATCACGTTCTAGTCATGAAACATAATACATTTAAAACTTCTTACACTTTTGGGTGAAATACTTCAAGTAATACCCAAAGAAACATAAAAACGGTGGTTGAACAAGTTCCAAACGAAAAACCCATACTAACCACCAAGATCCTCGGCGGTAACCACAACCAGTTAGGCTAACCGACCAATAGAGTGAAACCACTGTTCGACAGTGAGTGAGATTAGCGAGACACACGACAAAACAAGATGAGCAAGAGGAGCGAGACTAGCGAAACTAGAGACTTGGGAGCAAAATCGATGGAATTGAGCGAGGCCTGCACGTCCAACGACCAATGACATTCACAACACAAGCAAAACCTGCAATCGATGAGCAAGAACCATTAGTTCGAGCGACACCTACCGCTGATAAGCGAGACTCACGAAAACACGAGCGACACTCACCAAAACTGAGTGAAACAACCAGATGACGCGGGAGATTCATTGTTGAAATTCGAGCGATACCTGCTGCCGACGAGCGACACCAACTGCCGATGAGCGACTCTCAACGCACGGGAATGCCCCTTGTCGGCCGAAAATGAAAGTGATCACCCACCAAAACACACTCGGTTAGAGATACTTCCTTTTTGCTAAAGAAAGAAAAAAGAAGAAGAAAAATAAAAAGATGAAGGTGGAGATGAAAGTTTCAGGAGGAGGAAGAAGAGAGGTTTTTGGTCCCCCCTTTTTTTCCTTCTTAACTGGTACAAATGCCAAAGTCCTAACCCCCCTTTTTAAAACAAAAGAAATCCCCTTACCATACCCCTAAACAAAAGAAAAGGAAAGAAAAATAATATTCCTTAACCATAAAATTGGAAATAAAACAAAATATTCTCATCTAACCAAAATAAGTATGAATCAAATAAAGGAGAGATTACCTCAACAAAATTTGGGTAAATTGAAAACAAAAGCATCTCTCTTAATTACATACCCACCAAGATGTAGATTGTAGACCTACTTATCAAGAGTTTATTCAAGAATGTCTTCGAGGCATTAAAGACCAAGGTGAATTTAATTAACGTCTACCGTCCAACTTGAGGGGAATGTTGAAAATATGAATGTTTCTTCCTTTGTAGTTACTAGTTTTTCCCTTTTATGTAATTTTCCTTTTGTGTGTATTTGTTTCCTTTATTTTTCTTCCCATTGTACCGTTGGTCTATTGCCTTTTTTTGATTTCTCCCTCCCTTTAAATTTAGGGTTGTACCTTTGTACAGTAAATGAAATCAGAAAAATCCTTGTCTAGCTAAACTACATATGAAATATGAAATATATACATTATAAAATTGATACATCAAATTAAATGTAACTTACATGCCATCAAAATCAATTTAAAATTTCGAAAATAAAACAAATTTACTGATATACTTTATATTTGGCATATTGGTCAACACAATTAATGCAATTAAGATATACCATCAAAATGAAATTAAAAAAAAAATTGAAAACATAAGAAAACTAATGCCAAAACCAATCAAACCATCGAAATCAAACTAATCAAATGAAAACAACCCTGTTATGGGTGAATTTGGACCTAATGAAATAAACCAAAGATTAAGAAAAGATAAAATAAAGTTAAGATAAGATTTAAATTTGTTTAGGAATAGGAAAATCTTATATCCTAATTCTAGTAGATTTAAGATAAAACCTAGATCAAATCTTCTAATCAAATGAAAACAACCCTGTTATGGGTGAATTTGGACCTAATGAAATAAACCAAAGATTAAGAAAAGATAAAATAAAGTTAAGATAAGATTTAAATTTGTTTAGGAATAGGAAAATCTCATATCCTAATTCTAGTAGATTTAAGATAAAACCTAGATCAAATCCTCTATAAGTACACCATGATGGCTCCATATAAAGTTACTAAAAACTCCTGACTTCTTTATTCCATAGTTCTCATATTTGACTTTGGCATCGAGCCATTTTTTCTTTGTTTTGGCAGGTCCTTTCAACAACCTTGAAGACTTCTACCAGAATATGGAATCCCAGATAAGTTTTATTTCGAATTTAAAATTGTTTAATCCTATATTGAAAATTATTAGTGAGTTTGTTTAAATCTCATGTTATTAATTGCTAACTTAAATTTGCATAGTTGTTTTGTTATAATCTTTTTATCTTTGTAAAATTGTGTGCTCTAAGAAAATAGTACTCTTAAGTTGAGCTTGAAATGCCGAGCTTATAACAGTTCAAAAAACTGAACCATGAATTCCAACTTAGGAGTGAGGGATAATGTTGTGGGTGAATTTGGACTTGACGAAATAAGCAAAACATCAAGTAAAGATAAGAGAAGATAAATAGGACTCCGTTCAAATAAGTCCAAGTGTCAACAACTTATTTACCAAATCATATCTAATCTTATCTACAATAAGTAAAGATCCATCTCATACAATCTTAAAAGGAAAAAGGGAAACTTCATCCCATTCTCCCGATAAATACATCACTATAACTCCATATGAGGTATCTTGAACTTGAGTAGTTCTTGAACTTAATCAAAGATTTGGGACTTTATCTAAAACTTCTAACTTCTTCTTCTCCATTTTATAGTTCTCATTTGTGACTTTGGCATTGGAACCCTTCTTCTTTGTTTTACTAGTCCTCTCTTTCTCAAATTACAAATTTATTGTTGTTGTCACATGAAAGTCAGATGCATTTTTCCTTGTCTAAACTTTGGAATCAATAATGTTGTAGCTGAATTTTGGCCTAACAGAATAAAACTAAAAATCAAAATAAGATTTGATCTAGCTTGTTTGGATTAGTAAAAACTCATATCCTAATTCTAGTAGGGTTAAGTTAGGCCGTAAATCAAATCCTTTATAATACACTATTATGGTTCCGTGTGAGGTAACTAAAACTTCCTTCTTCTCGATTCTACAATTTTGATCTCTGACTTTGGCATTGCAGCCAATTTTCTTTGCTTTGCAGGTTCTCTATCCCCCAAATTACAAATTTATTGTTGATATCACGTAAAGGTCAGGTTCATTTTCCCCTGTCCAAAATTTGGCATCCAAAAACTCCATATCAAAATGAAACAAATAAAGTATTTCGACTAATTGATATACCAAATATAAACTATATCAATCGACTGATATACCAAAATATAAAGTGTATATCAAATATACTTGTTGATACACAAATGAGGGTAAAATCGAAATAATAACAAAAAAACTGGAAATCGAGTTTTATTTTTTTTCTATATTTGCAATTTTAGAAAATATATGCTAAATTTACAAATCTTCTTATATTTTTTTGCTATCCATTGCAATTTGCCCTTTTAAAACATATAATTATTAGAAATAGCACAAAAAAATGTTCAAACCTTTTTAGCTGGTAGTTTTAATAGCATGTCCTAGTGTTATCTCAGTCAAGATCAATATCGAAAAGCAAAAAAAAACTTTCAAAGAGACATTTGAACCATCAACTTTGTGCTTGGTGAAAATCTCAACCACGGTAAGGACCAAGGCGAGGACCAACTAACTTATAAATAGAAGTTTTTGTTGTAAATATATAATGTATTTGATTAGATTTTCATACTATTTATCTAATCTTCTCATGAGCTCATTCTTCCTTCACCATAGCCTTTAGACTCTCCATCTCTTTAAGCACTATCAAACTTGGTGCTTACTCCATTCTATCACTATAAATATGAGGTGTGTAGACCTTTAGAAACACACCTCTCACAATAGAAAATAAAAAGTGCTCTCTACTTTACTCTCTCCAATTCTATTGTATTTGTATTGTTCTTGTTATCCTTGTTGTTCTTTTTTAATATTCTAGTTTCATAACACATTATCAACACGAGCCTTTATCCTTTTTGTTGAGCTAAAGATAGATAAGTTATTTTATACTCATTATTTTTCGCAAACGTCTTTTGTACATTTCATATATACAGGTATGTATGTATATAATATACCTAATATATACCCTGTGTATTGAACGTTGACAACATATAGTTTATATATGGATTATATGTGACCAACATGTTAATTTTTATTTTACATGCTGATAAGTATGTATTATTTGTTTGTGATGATACTATGTTTGAATTAATTGTTTATGGTTAAACTAATTGTTGATATATATAGAATCCAAATATTCTTATTCTATTTCCTTATCTTTATGATTTATTTGATAGATTTAAATCATTTCATAAGCATGCAAAGCTCATATTGTTAAATCATTTACGACAAATATATAAACCAATTCTTTATTAATCATTTTTATAATTCATATAGAGAGAATATATATGTATGTATATATATTATGTTGTTTTATGAAAAAGTTTGAAAGATATATTCTCATAATTACTCTTCCAATTTTGATTAGATGCACTTAAAGTTACATAAATAAATAAATGTTCATTTTGATAGAAGCACTTGAAGTTGCATTATTGAATATCAAGAATTGCTCAACTTAATTGTATACACTAGTAGTTGCATGATTTTAAATCAATTTGTGATTGTGAACTAATGAGCATATAGCAAAGAATATATATTATTTTGTTCATATATCAAAAATGCTCTTGCAGTAACAATATCAAGAAAATACTTTGATGAACAATATCATGTATTTGTAATATAATGAGCATTTTATGAAAATTATAAATCTCGACCAAATAATTCAATTTCATTTCTTGAAGTGAATAATATAAGATTTAATAATTGTGGTTGAGATTGAGTCATGATTATAATAGAGGAGGTGGTTATAGATCACTCAATTTTTAAGAGAACCACACACATTTTCCATATTTTAGATGTGATACAAATGAGGTGTGTGTCGTGTACCTGTCGTAAATTTAATTTATTTTTGAAATTTTAAATGCCTCAATAAATAAAAATTGGAACAATTTGTGTAGAAGCAAACTTTGCAAATCTTTTAAAGAGATAAATTAGTCTTGAAAATATGAAATATTTAGATGTTGCAAATTCATTTAAATCCCTCGAAAATAAAACAAATATCATTGTAGAAGCAACAAATATTATGGTAGTTCATGATAATTTTTAATATTTTGTTACATTTTATCTCATATTTACTTATTAAAGTCTAATTTTACATTTTCTATTCTGTTTAGCACTTAGGCTCATAACTTATCATTGTTTTTTTTTTTTTAATGAAGAAATATGAATATTTTTTAAATTTTGGTTGATTTCAGGATGAACAACAAAGATTTATGTTTGATAGATAGTACAACAGTGCACACTATACTAAAAAACAGAAAATATTTCTCAAAATTAGCAATAATGAAAGAAAAAGTCAATATAGGATAAGGTTCTGCAGACTTGATTGAAGGCTTTGGAAAAGCAAATATAAGTTTGCCTGTTGGAACAAAATTTACAATCAATAATGCTTTGTTTTCTAGCAAGTCTAAGAGAGATTTACTAAGTTTTAAAGATATACATTCAAATAGTTATCATATAGAGACTGTGATCGACCAACCGTGTATGAGTGTTGAAAATGAAAATAAATGTAGTCTAGTGCAAGCATACACTGTCGATGAAGTAATCTCAAAGTATCAAATCCAATGAGACTAGCTATCTATTCATGTTTGTTTTAAGGCAATGTAATCAAGTGACCTAAGTAACCAAGGTGAATTAATTCTAAGCTTAAGTGAATAAAGCTTAAAAAAGACAATTAATGATAAGATTAGGGTTGCAACTATGTTTAGCCTAAGTTCATTATGCTCGAGTGATCCAGTTGCATCATACCATCATATTGACTCACTCATGGATAAAATCTTCTTCTATTCGATCTTGTGTTGAGTTCCTTTAAAACCTAAGGAGATAAACCTATATCTCTATTGTAACGACCCAACTCCCTAGGACTTAAATTGGGCCGTCACTTTATGCATGCACGCATCTCAAATGACTCTTTTTTTTCCCCATAATTTTAATTAAAAAAACCAAGGAATTTTATTAAGAGAAATAAATTTTACCAAAACCCAAATAACTGAAAATCTTTTATCAGGGTACCCCTTAAATAATTAAATAGAACAAGAGACTTTGCATAAAACATCAAGCAGTGAGAAAGGAGAGAAAAAGAAAAACAAGTTCTAAATTCAATTGACAAGACCAAAAGCTTAAACATGAAAACATAAAAACTTGTGTGGAAACATCTGTCTAGTCTCAATGACATGGTCATGGATTTCTTCTGTTATTCGCTGAAGTATCCTTTCCTTTACCTGAAAAAAAACATAACATGAAAAGGATGAGTACAAAATACTCAGTAAGTAACCCCACTACCGAGGTCAAGCTAGGCATTTATATCCAATAAGTGCAACATCCTAGTGGGACATGCACAAATCAACTAATCCTGGATGACCTTCCGGTAACATAGTAGGAAACCTGTGGCTTTCGATAACATAGTTGGAAACCTGTAGGCTTCCGGTAACATAGTAGTGTTGGGAGGTTAAACTGTCACCTTAACTCAAATTTTAACATACTCCTAATAATTTCACATCATAAGTACATGTCTTAGAGTCCCACACATAACAATATCAATCACATGCTAGTAACTTCATGCATATAAAACAATTTCAATCATATCAGGCTTCTCAGTTTCACCTAAACTAATTCCTCAAACACCAAATAACTTGTCCGAAAATTTTTACCTACAGTGTGGTTCGAACCAAATTACTTCCAACCTTCAAACAAGGAACCCAACCTGAACATACATCAAAACCAAATCTTAATAGATCAACTTCCAACCATTACCCTTAATTCAAAAGGCCCAAACTGCTTAAACTCACCAAAATGTGCCGAAGCTGATCTTGCACTTTTTGGATAGTAGCTAATCACTCTCCCAACCTTCAATCTAAAACCAAAATGTGATGCGCATAAAAAAATAGAGGCTAAAAAAATAATGGGTTTTGTATCAAAACCTCCAAGAAAAACCCTTAAAACTAACAAAAACAAACCAATCCTTACCCAAAATTAACTAAACTTTAGAAATTCGGAAGCTGGAATGAAAGAGGTGCAACAGCTGGGCTAGTGGTACAACGAACAAGGACATCTAAGGTGGCCAAAAAATCAAGAGAAACCCTTGGATCCTAATCTGCTGGGGCTGCTTGGCGGCGCGATGAGCTAACAAACATGGTGGCTGAGACCTACGGGACAACCGACAACCACAAGCGACGGACAAACTTGAGACGAGGATAGTGGAGCTACAATAGTGGTGAGATCGAAAAATTGCACAAAATGACCCAAGAAACAAAAACTTTTCTATGGATGACGTCTTCCTAAATACTTTATCATTAGTGACCTTTTGGCAATGTGAAATACGCATTTTACCCCCAAAATTAAAACATTAGGCGTGCGTGTTTCCATTTTCTTTAAGTTACCGCTCCAACGTTCACATCTTACGCTTTTAGACTTTTTGCTTTCTCTCAACCTTTCGCTTTCTCTTCATCTTCGTATTCTTCTTCGTCATCGTCTTCGGCTTCATCTGAAAGGTATTTAACGTCCCTTAAGTTTAATTTAGGTGATCGCTCAGCCTAGGTTAAACGATCGCTCAACCTAGATTAAATGATCGCCCAACCTAGGTTAAACGATCGCACAACCTAGTTTACTAAGCGATCGTGTAGTTTACTAAGCGGTCGCTTAATATTACTAAGCGATCGTTTAGTTTTTACTAAGCGGTGTTTAGTATTTAATAGGCGATCATTTAGTATTTACTAGCCGATACATCTTTTGTTAAACTGACTGTTGTATTGCATTTCCTTGTTGTAGGTTAATCATGGCCGTCTCTGAGGATGGATATTTCCTTGCTATCGTCTCCTACATGGTCCACAAAACTAGTACCCTGATAAAGAACAAGCTTACAACTAATCAGATGAACATGTTTAGGAAGACATGTTTTGGTCCACTCTGGATGTGGATCTTGTGTTTAATGGGCAGCTCTAATAAGCACTTGAAAAGTGTTTTCTATTCTCTCAAATTAGAAGAGTTTATATTAGATCTCACTTGTTTGCTAGTGGTTTTTAGGTTAAAATGAGGAAAATTAGAAGAAAAGACCAAAAGATTAAAACCGAGCAAGAATACGGTGAAAACAAGAAGAAAAACTCAATATGGCAAAAATTGGGGCAGCGCCGTGGCGATAAAACCCGAGAGCAGGCTCTGCGCAACACAATCGCAGCGCCCCGACGCTCTCCAACAGCGCCGCGGCGCTCTCTTTCCTTAAATGGCAGCGCCACGGCGCTAGTTTCCATATTTGAAAAAAATGTATTTTTGGAAAGTTTTCTTGGGCGGAATACTCTATAAATTTGGGGGTTTCCAGCAGCTCTAATCCTCAATCAAAGCACGAAATTACAGACCAAAAGAATCACAAGAAGGAGAGAATTGAGTGAGAGTTCATAAAAGAGTTCAAAGAGTGAGTTAGGTGCAAGGAAGAGGAAAAGAGTTCGAGATAGTCGTGGTACCATTCGAATTCCGACGTGAGAGCCAAGTAGATCATGACGGGGCTACCTCAATTAAGAGTCTCTTTTCAGTAGAGTTTCCCTTTCTTTACACTCTTTCTTTTTTTATATTGTTTGAACATGTTGCTTCAAGCTATGAGTGGCTAAACTCTTTAGTTTTAAGGTTTTGATGAATTGTTTATGAATTCATGTTGATCTTGTAGACTTTTATGGTTCTGTTGGAATGATTATGCTTTTCATTGTTATTGTATTTAATTTTTGTGGATTGGCCATTTTCACATGTTAGGTTATATGTATGATTGAGAGGTTGTATGTTTAACTTGATCTATAACAATAATCTATCACGAGAGTAGTTAGGTTGACAATAAAAGTTGCTAAAGACTATTCTTAATGCCATGTAATTTGTATTGGTTTCAAGAGATTAGTAATCAATCTAGTTGCATGAGAAATGGTTTTTTTTTAGAGAAAATAATTTGGAATTAAGTTTCTAGACTTAGGCATATGCATTACAATAAAATCCATGAAACCTTCACAATTGATTCAACTCTAGAATAGCTAAGTAACTTAAACCTTCACAATTGGATCTCCAGTGGAACGATATTCGGACTTCACCGTCTTATATTATAACTTGACCCGTACACTTGCGGTTAACACTCAAAGTGCGCATCAAGCTCTATCTCCGCTTCTTGCTACGGGAGGTGAGGGATGATAACATAGACTCAATCAACTTCAACATAATGGGGAAGAAGGTTAACTTCACCCAAGAAGACTTCAATCTGATAACCGGGTTGTGGCCGATTAAAGAAACAACCGAAAAAGATATATTCCGCGAGAAACTACGACATCTCATCCTTGGACCAAAGGACTCGAATGATAAGAAGGAAAAGCTTGTCAAGGATGTTGAGGTTACCTTCGAAAAATTTTAGTTTACAAACAATCAAGATGTCGTGAAGGTTGTGCTCGCACTGTATATTGAAACGATCATGATGGGCAAAGACAAGAAGACCCAATTTGATATGAAGACACTTAGGCTTGTCGATGACTTTGAAGTCTTTGCCAATTACGATTGGTCGTCTGTGTTTTTCAATCGTCTATTGAATAACATGAAGATTATCATGCGCGGGAAGAAAAAGGTGCATGATATCAAGAAGGTAGACAACCTGAAGCACATCATATACTACTGCATCAAAGGATTCGTGCTTGCATTCTAGGCATGTGCTCTTTAATACAATTCAACTCAACTCATTATGTATTTTGTGCTTGATAGCCCTATATGTAATCCATTTCTCACTGTCTGTTATAGGTTTGGGCTTACGAAATCATGTCTACGTCTAGCAAGTTTTAAGCCACGAAAGTAAGCAAGAATGCTATACCACAAATCCTGAGGTGGACCTATTCTTAAGCACCATCATACAAGTCATTGCAGAGGAATATATTGCAACTGAAAAAGGTAACAGATTGTTTAGTATTTCTTAGCGATCATTTAGATTTACCTACATGATCGTTGTGAGACATCTACACCATTGTATAGAATAATCTAAGTGATCGTATAGTTTGTATTAAGTGATCGTTTAGATCTATACGATCGCGTAGTGGCCCAAGGGGGAAGAAAAGGTACGCCGAATCTTCAGAGAGGCAATCCAAGTCCTCCAAGACCTCGAGAAGGCACAAACACTCGAGGTCATATAAGGTGCTGAGAGAGGAACTATCTGCTGTTTGCAAGGATTTGGTGAACTTGATGAACACAGTTCGTGAGCAACACGACCATTTAAGCAAGCAGATAGAAGATGTGAAGATGTTTCTTCAGTGTCTATGTCAAGTTAGAAATCTTATTAATTCGTGCTTGCATGTCTGTCTTCTGCATATTTCTAAGCGATCACTTAGGAGTTCAGAGCGATCGTTTAGGACTTCAAAGTGATCTCTTAAAACTTTAAAACGATCGCTTACGAGTTCAAAGCGATCACTTAGGAGTTCAAAGCAATCGTTTAGGATTTCAAGTTAATCGTTCAAGAGTTCTAAGCGATTACTTAGGACTTTAAAACGATCACTTAGGACTTCAAAGCAAGACTTCTAAGCAATTGCATAGGACTTCAAAGCAATCGCTTAGGACTTCTATGCGATCGCTTAGCACTTCTATGCCTTATATCGATTATCTAACTTCTTTGTCTGATTTAGGGTAACAACGAAGAAGATACCAATCAGAGAAGTACCCTGATGACGCCCCCGATATCGATGGATCAGATAAGAATGGGGAACAAGAAAGGGGTGGTGGGAATGATCAGATTGAATGAGGGTAATGGTGGTGAAGGGCGGTTTGATACAAATCCTACTGAAGGGAATGAGAACGGCGGGAAAGAAATGGAGATAGTGGTTTATAACCAAACCATTGAGCAAATTGGGGAAGAAATTATCGCCACCACCCTTTAAGAAGTCCCCATCATCGAAGTGCTCCCCACCTAATCATTCAATCTGAGGAGCATCGTGGACTTGAATTCGCCAGCCAAATCACACGAAGGGGCTGAGGTATTTTGAATTTTCATATACACGTTAATTGTCTATAAACGTATACTAACTGATTTCTAATCTATTATAGGAGAAAAAGGTGATCCCTGATCATCGAAAGAGAAATAAGCCAACAAGGTTTTCACCTGAGGATGTGAAGAGGCCGAAGAAGAAGCCAAGCCCCTCTCAACTCGAGCCTTCAAATGAGTCATGAACCAAAGCCATGATGCATCCTTCTCACTGTCTACAATACCAAACACAATGGGATATATGTTGTTATTGCCATCCATACATGTTGTTATCAACAACATACCTTTGTATTTCTCATGCAAATGGGTGCCGTCGAAAACGATTATAGGACGAATGCAGTTCAAGTATCCCTTAATACATGGACCAAATGCCATGTAGACGTACTTAAAATACCGCCGATCTTCTACTTTAACCAAGAACATCGTCCATGGATTTGCAACTTTCAGTGCTTCGCCATATGCATTAACAAGAGCATATGATCCTTTTGGTGACCCTCATGCAAACACCAATGCATACCTCTTGCGCGGTAAGCCCGCCCATAGCTTATATTTACACCATAATCTCGCCGGACATCTTCAATTATATCCCTTGGGCGGTATGTTCGAAAAACTTGCTCGTATTTGGACTTGATTAAGTGTCCAATAACCCAACTTTTGGCTTGTTGATGATTATCTGTCCTCATTTCAAGTGCACATGTATGGACACTCGGATACTTCGTCACTTTGAAGGAATCACTTTCTTCCAATTTTTTTACACGAACCCTCCACTTGCATCCCTCAACCAAACATCGCACTGTTAGCAAATTCTTTGTAGACTTCTTTACACGGTAGCCAACGTTTTTCTTTATTGCAAGTATCAAAAATTTAACCGACAAGTCATAATTTGAAAAGAAAATCTGACCTTTCTTTATATCTTCGCCATTCAAACAATCATGGGGAATTGTGATAAGGTCATCATATGATGAGCCCTTTGATAGTCCGACTATGTCTACAAATGGTTGGTGGGATAATGGGGCTGTCACATCCAACTTTTAACAACCGATGCGTTGAAAAGTCTGAAGGAAAGGAATAAAAGACCATGTTGGACGCATGGTCAAGACTAAGGTACACACATGGTAAAGGTGGACGCATAGGAAGTATCCGAGAACTTGACGGGAAAGAAGTGAAACACATAGGAGGTAATTCTAAAGAGATTGAAAGCATTGGCAATGGTAAGACGCATAGACTTCTATCGTAGGATATTTTCAAGTGTTGGAAAGTAGAAGGTTGTGAAGTAAACATAAAAACTAGAGCATGTGGTGGACGCATGCTAATCTATCTTAAGAGAAATAGTTTAAGTGCAAGGAAAAGATTAAAAGAATAACCTTGGGAATAATCAAGGAATGTCCAAGGATAGGAAGATGGTCATGGACGCAGGATGAAGGTGAACGCAATAGAACCAACGCATAGAGGAAGAGCTTGAGAAGGATTTTTTGTTATGGACATAAGAAAGGAGTTGGACGCATGGTATGATGCGATGAGGTACAAACGCATAGTATTGCGCGTTTGTCATCGACGCCTAGTGGCATTGTGTAAGCACTGGTTTATAATAGTGCGGCTATGAGTTGAAGGTGATCACGAATGGTTGTCGTGAGCTGTAGTCGTCGCGTTGGCGGGGGAAGAAACGTACTTGGCTTACCATGCGTTGGTAAGGTTGTCATGCGTTGTGACCCCTATGCGTTGAAGACGGAGTGGTCTCTATGCGTTGGAGACAGCAGTGTAGTTGGTCGTGGTATGCGTTGAAGATAGGAGGCGTTGAGTGTGGTTGATTGTTGAAGGCGTTAGGGTAGGTGGCGTTATGGGTGCCTTGCGTTCAAGTAAGAATGAGAACCCAGCGCGCCAGCCTGCCTTTGAGGGTTAAGTCGGTGGTATATATAAAGGTAAACGAATTAAATATTTAATCATTCTAGACACTTCAAGAACTTAAGTCAGAGGCCTATATAAAGGTAAATGAATTAAATATTTAATCATTTTAGACACTTCGAGAACTTAAGTCGGTTCCACTTTTCCGACGAACTACAAGGGGAGGTAGAAGAGGGTGTTCTGGTGGATTTTGGACGGAAGTCTGCTCACCTTGGTGTTGAAATCTAAGCTGGAAGAGAAAGTTGGTGGTGGACGCACAGACTGGACGACGTCTGATATTTGGAGTAGAGTGAATCGAGGAGATCGAATCTAGGGTTGAAATTTTAAGGTCAGTAAGTTAACAAAATCCTTAACAATTCTTGTGAAGGATGGAAAAGCTGAAATTGAAGTTAAATATGTGAAATTTTAGATAAAAGCAACGGTTACTGAATTGCTATGCAATCTGAAGTAATGCAGAGTAGTTTTGGGATAGTTGGGGAACGAAGGAGAGTTAAGTCTTGAAATTTTGAAGTAATCTGTGAAACTCAATTCTCTACAAGTTTGTAAAAGGGAAGAAGTTCTAAATCTGTCTGGATATATGATTTTAATAGATAGAAGTAAGAATAAAAAGGAAAGGAAAAAATCTCGATTGTCGGGTGCCGCTAAGAAGTGGGTATCACTGAGTAGATAAGGCAAAGGTAGCGAGACGAGTGTCGCTGAGACACAAGGGAGCTTTCCGTCTCACAAAACTCGCTGGGTATCGCTAGGTATCGCTCCTCAGTTAAAATCACGCTAGTCTTGCTTACCCTGGTGTCATTGGTATCGTGTCCTGTTGGATAATTTCGCTAGTTATCTCGCTGGAAATGTGAAATATCGTTAGATATCTCGCTAATGACACAAATCTTACTTATTATGTTACTTGGGAAAAGGGAAGGCTCGGTGATGATTCATGATTTTGTTTAGAGTCTAATTATGCATACGATCATGTAAAGGAAGTTTAAGGAAAGCGTAAAATGAGGAATGTGTATTTACACGCCAAGAAGAGCTCAGAAAGACATATAATCAGCTCAGGGCCTAAGGATAAGTTGTGAGTGACTCTTCTTTCCTTGAAAATAAAATTTATTCAAAATGTTTAGTTCGGTGTTCTTATGAAATATGGCTTTGAAATGACTGTTTTCTTGAAAAGCATAATGTTTGATTATATTGTTCACAAGGCATGTTTATATGTTTTCTGAAGGTTGTTGGAAAGCATTTTTATGAAATGTTATTGATTAAAGATCTGTATGATTTTCTATGAAAAGATTTTCAAATGAATTATCTAAATGTTTTAGAGGGGGCTCAGTGCTGAAGGACATGAGAAGGCATGTGAGTTTCCCCGAGACCCAGTACTAAAGACATGAGAAGGTACTTGGGCAACCCGTCATGTTCCTATGTGCACATAGAGGTTGATTTGGCTGGTGCGTCGAGTTTTGCTCCGCATCGAGCCAGGGATAATTTCGACATTGGGTGTGTTGAGCCTTGCTCCACCCCAACTAAGGTTGTTTTCGACGTTGAGAGCTTTGAGTCTTGCTCCGCCTCAACTAAGGGAAAAGTTTGAGAAACCGAATTGATTTCCTGTTTATTCATTATGGAAAACGATTCTATATGATTCGGAACGGATTTACGAGATTGATAAAGTTTTGTGGAAAATATGTTTCTGTTGAATTATCGTGCTAAATCCTTGTTTTATATGTGCAAATGTGACATGCATGTTTTCAAATAAAAGCTCGTTTACAAAACTTGTCACTCACGGGGCTTTAGCTCACATTTTCCTTTTTTTTTTTTTTCTAATTTTCTAGGTAGCGAGCGAGTTCGGGATGCTTTGCCTACGCAAAAACCTCGTCTGGGCCGTCTTTGGTGAAAATGGTTGGACAGTGAACCTTACAGAGGAGTCAAGGTTGCTGTCTTCACATCTCCTCTCGGGTTATGGAGGATAATCCGGGAGAGGGTGTGACAGGGGCGCACTTGAACGGAAAACATTGCCACAGATGGGGTTGGAACATGAATGGACGGTGTCGGAATATGTGTGGAGGGTGTTGGGATTGTTTGTGGTCTTAAACATTGTTCGTACACATCGTCAGTATAATATTGTGGACTATACTTAGATTTGACGTTTTAACCAACCCATTGTTCATTTTGTCATCTCCCAGATTGCATGCATCAATATTCTCGTCCAGTGAAGTCATGGGGGGGGGGGGGGGGGGAATCATACGTTGGAATGCTTGGAAATGCTTCAACCGTTGGATTGCATTCTTGGTGCATATCATCTACTCCACTACAAGTTAGATGATGTTTAGTCATTGGTGCAGAATGCTCACTAATTCACTATAAGTTATATCCTTTTTGATTTTCAAACCTTTCATGTGACCTCCAATATAATTGCATCCGGACTGATTCCTTTCCGCACCAAATCGTACAAAGATGCGAAGTAGAGTCATTGGTATGCAAACAACAAAATTAAGAATTTTAATTATAAATGATCGTTAGAAAAAAATGGAGCAAGCGCCTAGTAAAAAGTAAGCGATTGCCTAGTAAGGTGTAAGAGATCGCTTAGTAAGGTGTAAGAATTAGAAAAAAATGGAGCAAGCGCCTAGTAAAAGGTAAGCGATCGTCTAGTAAGGTGTAAGAGATTGCTTAGTAAGGTGTAAGAATTTTAATTATAAATGATCGTTAGAAAAAAAATAGAGCAAGCACCTAGTAAAAGGTAAGTGATCGCCTAGTAAGGTGTAAGAGATCGCTTAATTAAGAATTTTAATTATAAATGATCGTTAGAAAAAATGGAGCAAGCGCCTAGTAAAAGGTAAGCGATCGCCTAGTAAGGTGTAAGAGATCGCTTAGTAAGGTGTAAGCAATCATTAATATCATGTAAACGATCAACCAGTTAGCTATAACGATCAACTATATGAACTTAATCGATTGTTTACTTGTATGTAAGCGATGTAAGCGATCGCTTAATATCATGTAGATCGATCAGTTAGCTATAAACGATCGACTATATGAATTTAATCGATCGTTTACTTGTATGTAAGTGATGTAAGCGATCACCTAGAAAATTGTATGTGATTGCCTAGTAAGGTGTAAGCAATCACTTAGTAAGGTGTAAGCGATCGCTTAGTATCATGTAATCGATTGCTTAGTATCATGTAATCGATTGCTTAGTATCATGTAAGCGATCGCTTAATATCATGTAAACGATCGATCAGTTAGTTATAAACGATCATCTATATGAATTTAATCGATCGTTTACTTGCATGTAAGCGATCGTTTATATAAAACTAGACGATTTAGAAATAAAAACACTTACATTCTTTGCGTTTCTGGAAGAAGATAAAAGCAACCGACGTTGGAACTCGCAGAGAAAAATGGAAGAAGTTCGGAAGTTCGTGGAACTCGCAGAGAACAATTGAAGAATAAGTTCAGAAGTTCGTGGAACCACAGAGAACAATGGAAGAAGAAGTTTGACAGTTCATGAAACTCATAAAGAACAATAGAACAATGGAAGAATATGTGAGAGTGACCGTCCATTAGTATCCCCATATTCATTTTTTTTTTTTGGTAGAATGTTAGTTGACATTGAATGATTTCGTAGAATGTTGGTGAAGAAGTCCATAGCATTCAGTGCAAATAATTTCGGGGGAGAGAGAGTTGGTTCGCATGGTGTTTTAATTTTAGGGGTAAAATGAGTATTTCACATGGGCAAAAGGTCACTAATGATAAGGTTTTTAGGAAGAGGTCCTCCATAGAAAAGTTTTTGGTTTTTGGATCATTTTGTGCAATTTTTAGGTGAGATCAGACCGACCTTGCTGTAGTAGTCGACTTATTTTAAACTTGAATCCTAATTACTTAAATATATATATATATATATATATATATATATATATATATATATATATATAACCACCCTCCTTTTCCTACTCAAACTCCTTAAAATAAATCATTTTCTCCTAAATACACAATCCACTCCAAATCTCACCACCACTTATCGAATTTTCCTAAATTGGATTCCAAATTCCTGAAGCTCCTCCAAATCAAATAATTTTTCACCAACTGAATTAAATCCCAAAATTTAAATCTTTAATGCTTACTTAAATTGAATCACTTAAATCACAATAATCTAATTTAAACTTCAAAGCTCAAAATAACACCCAAATAATTTAAGATAATTACATTAATTAAATTAAAAATTGCCTTAAAACTTTGGGTTGTTACACCTATGGTTAGTGGCTACTTTTCCTCTTATTCTTTATCCTATGGTGTCCCTTATGCCGAAGGTTGCTTGGTATTCTGATAACTTGTAGAAATACAAATTATTATAGTCACTATTTGATTTAATTAGAGTAACTTCGGAGCTAAACGCATGATTTTGGTAGTTGAATGATGAAAAATGTATCACCATGCATTGGCACTATTTACAGAAGAAAATACCTGAAAAACGATGAGCTTTTATGTTCCTAACGCAGGGTTAAGAAGAAAAGAAGCGCAAACAATCGAAGTACGAAGAGACGAAGCTACTGCGAGGACAAGTAGAAACCCATGCGTCGAGCCTATGCGCCGAGCCTATGCGCTGAGCCCGTGGGTTGAGACCATGCGTCGAGCCTATGCGTTGACAATCTGAAAAGTAGAAACAGACGCATGCTCAAACAGTTGTCATGTCATTATCAAAAAGGACAACACCCAATCAGATCATGGCAGAACAAATAGGCTGACAATCTGAAAAGTCTATGTAGCGTGGCTGAAATTTAATGCAAAGGTGTCAGGTCATCATGATATCAACTTTTTGACGCCTATAAATAGTCCACAAGCTTCTCCAAGAAAAAAAAAAAAAAAAAGAGACCAGTTCAAGAGGCGAAAGCTCTGCACTATTTCTCCCTCACCATAACCAGCCTCCATTTCGAGCTCTTCTGAGAGAAGGATTCTGAGTATCTTCAGAGTCGTCTCCCAGTGAGTGAGAACCTTCACCTTATGGAATCTATGTATCAGATAGCAACCATCTCAAGCATCCATGAAGCAAGACGTTGCCAGTGGCGGCTTGACGCCCTTCATCTCTATTTTATTTCCATTTCTCTCCTTCTTGCTTATATTTTGTTAATGACATTCGAGAGAATGATTTATTGCCTTAATATGAGTTTGATTGACTATCATCTTCCGTCTATTGCCGTATTAAATACTTTACACCATGCTGTCCAAATGCTAAATGAGTTAAATGTTAAAAGTTAGTTTTTCTTGAGCAATTCTGAGTATGTTACATCTTGATTAATGCATATCTTTAGCTTGCATGACTTTGTCTGACAAACAAACGTAGTAAGTATGACTGTCGAGCTTGAGAGAGTGGATAGTTAATCTTTAGCATTAATTAAGACTAGATGAGTGCAGAGATGTAGTTCATCTTTTGCCAACGCAAACTTACCATGCGTCTTAGAGATAAGATAAATGTGGCGTCGAAACATCGAGAGATGGATTCACACACGCAGTTTGTAGGTATGTAATTGTACTTAGAAAGTTTAGGTAAAAACTAGCTCTTGCGTTCAACTCTACTTCCATCGCATGGTTCCATTCATTCTCAACGCATGCTATCTGACGCATTGTTTTACATATGACTACCCAACGCCGCGTCCACCTCATTATTAGTAGTAGGAAATTCTTTTCATTCTTTATGTATAGTTTTACACATAATCAACAAACGCACATATTTACATGTACAGTCACCGCATAGTCATGCATTTATTCTCAATGCCTAGTTATTACAAATCCCTGCGTTCGACCCTGGACTCACCAGGAAACCTATAAATGCTTATACTTGGGTCTTTATAGGAAAACTTGCTTAGTCATGATCACATCTAAAGTAATTCTCAATGCATCCTTGTACGGAAATGATAAATCTATTTTTGTGCAACGAGCTAAGAAACTCAATTTAATTTAATAGAAATTCAAACGAACAAAATTTAGCGAACATATTCCTATCCCTAGACTTTTACCCCATATTCCTTTGTGAACTCTGTTTATATCCTAATCTTCTCAACATTAGGACTCCATATCCCTAAGGTTGCTTGGTATTCCTATCCCTCGATTTCAAAATTAAGTGGCCAATTGAACTTAACAATATTTAGCTATAAAATCAACAAAGAAAATAACCTAGCAAAGCATGGTATGAAACTTTGGCATATGATCAAGCCATAAATCCTTATGGCATCCACATAGTTGAACACCTCAGTGAATTTAGTTCATGTTATAGAATAAATAGAATGATTTCATTACTTCCAAAATCATAAGTACAAAATGGATAAGAAAAGAATGGATCTAACAAAAAGAAATAAAAGTAAGTGTTGAAAATACAGTAAACACTCCTTGGATGGGTCCTTCACTCTCTTTATCACCCTAGGAATCGATTGTCCTTTTCCAAGGATCAATCCTTACCCTCTACACACGTTCTCACGAGGTAGGGGGTTCTAACTCTAGCTTCTCCAAAGGAACTCTCATTTCTTGGAGAAGTTCTGGAATTTTGAGTGGGAAATCTCCTTTGAGTGATTGAATTTTGTGGTGCTCGAGAAGAAGGCTTCCCTTCCTTATATAGGCTTCAAAGGTGTTATGTGGTGCCGAAATTCACAAATTCGGAGCTTCCCAGTTAGTTTCAGCGCTAAAAAAGTGGCTGATCAAAACCAATTAATTCGCACTTGCAAAAGATTGGTCAGCATTTCTAGAAATTAGGGTTTTGATGTAGCCACATCATATTTTGGCATTACGGGCGCATTGAACACAGTGTTTGCAAAAACAGCCAAAAATCAATCTAAAAGCTCCTAAAACAGGCCCAAACTGATAGAATTGCACTTCTATCATACAAAGATCTCATACTTATTCATTTTATCCATTTAGAACATGATGAGATTTTAGCATGCAAAAGACCATTTTTATAAGAAAATATACTAAAATAAAGCCTAAAAATATGCATTACATGACATGTTGAAAAGCACTAAAAAGGGCTTTTATTGCTCTTAATTTAGGGATGTTTTTATTAGATTTCATGTATTTGTTAGTGGTTTTTAGGTATTTATGGAAAAAATAAGTGTTGAAGGCCAAAAGAACTAAACTGAGCCAAAACCTGAGGGAAAATTGAGGAAAAAAGGCAAAAACCCCAAAAAAGGGTAGTATCGCTACGCTAGTGCGACACTACCTTGACACTAAAACCCAAGAGCATAAAAAATCAGTAAATCAAAGAAGCGCTACGGCGCTGTGAAGGGTTCCACAACATAGGGTCGAGCAAGGGGGTACCATTTTATGACGATTAGCGTTGCAACACCAACTTTCCTTTTTGGAAAAATCAACAAATTTGGAAAATTTTTTGGTGGCCACTTCTATAAATTGAGAGGTCCTTAGCAACCCTAATCACGGAATTCATAGCCTCAAAGTGTGGGTTTGCTACAAGAGAGAGATAAAAGTGTTTGAGAGAGAGTTTGGCAGTCGTTCGAGTTCCCAACGTGAAGATCAAAGGCGCTGCCTTACCTCACACACATTGGGGACCATCAAAAGGACAAGGCGTGTGCGTGTCTCAGCTATGCACACGAACAGGGCATCGATACCTGATTCCCGCATCGTGCCCTTGTCGACAGCCTGCAGCTTATCTGCCTACTAGTAAGACTAGTAAGACTAGTGTGACTAGCGAGACTAGTGAGACTAGCGGAGAAGAGCTAGTCACACTTTCTTTCATTTACCACTAAGAAAAGTGTTTTAGGACAAGAAGAGCTAGGAGAAGCATATAACCCACTAGAAGCCAGGACAAGTTGTGAGTGACAAAATTTTATTTAAAATGATTTATTTTCTTAATATTTCTAGTATGCTCGAATTATTTTTGAAACATGGGTTTTCTAGCAAGAGTTGAGTATGATAAAGCATGAGCTTCTTAATATGAGTTTGAACATGCTTTTACGAGATTTTGATGATAAAGCATGATGTTTTATGGTGCTAAGTTTTATGCAAAGCATGCTGTTTGATAAATAGTTTGAAACTCTGAGGATTTGCTTAACTTGTGTTTATGAATGATTTATTTATTTTCAAAGCATGCTTATTTCCAAAAGGATAATAGATGGTCCCCAATACCGAAGGACACGGAGAAGGCATATAGGCAACTTTAATACTGTATTATGGGACCCTGATACTAAAGAACATGAGAAGGTACATAGGCAACCGAAGTTATGATTCCTATGTGCACATAGAAGAAGATTCGACGCTGTTGTGTTGAGATTACTCTACATAGCTAAGGTTATTCGACGTTGGGTGTATTGAGATTACTCCTCCCCAACTAAGATTGTTTTCGACATTGAGTAGTATTGAGCTTCACTCCACCTCAACTAAGGAAAATCTTTCAGGCATAAGCTAATATTTATGAGTTTTTTATGATGAATTGTTTACTCTTTTATTACTGGTTTTTCGAGCATGACCTTTGTTGAACATTTGAGCTAAGTATAGATTTTTAAACTTGTCACTCACTGGGCAACCTAGCTTATGGTTTTCATTGTTTTTCTGTTTTCCAAGTAGCAAGTGAAACTGGGGTGCTTAGCCTACATCAAACTCATCTAGGCCCGCTTTTTAGTTTGTAAATATAGTAAATATTTGTACTTAAACACAACATTGTACATAACAGGGTTTGAGGAGTGAAAGTCTGTAAAAATGTGTTTATGTTATATTAAGCTGGTGAAAGAAAGTCTGTAAATGTATGCTAGTTTATCTTGAGTTTCGAGCATGTTGTCTAGATGAGAAATATTAACTGCTTATCAGGTGTTTGGTAATGTATTGTGGATAGTACAGGTTGATACTAGATGTTGTGAAAGGGTCAATGTTTGTTGTTCTCACACCTTTTCCTAGGTTAAGAGAGTAACTTGGGAGGGGGTGTGACAACCTGTCTCACATGAAAAACATATATTAGAAAACGTGTCTTCCTTTTCTTCTGGATTTATATTATACTCGCATTTGTGGTATTGAAACTTATGCAACCACGGGCCTGAATTTCATTAATCTAGATATATTTTTTGTTTGGCATGATTGGTTAGGTCATCCTGGAATAATGATGAAAAAAATTATTGAAAATTCACTTGGACATCCATTGAAGAACTAGAAAATTCTTCAATTCAATGAATTGTCATGTGTTGCTTGATCTCAAGGAAAATTAATTATTAGACCTGCACCAGTTAAACTTGGGTTTGAATCCTCTGGATTTTTAGAACGAATCCATGATGATATTTGTGGACCTATTAATCCATTCAGTGGACTATTAAGATATTTTATGGTTCTAATTGACGCGTCCAGCAGATGGTCACATGTGTGCTTATTATCAAGTAAAAATCTTGCATTTGCAAGACTACTGGCTTAAATAATTAAGTCAAGAGCTCATTTTTCTAATTATGGACTTGAAAATTTTGTCATGATAATGCTGGTGAATTTACATCCCAAGCATTCAATGATTATTGTATGTCAATTGGGATGAGTGTTGAACATCATGTAGCTCACATTCATACACAAGACGATTTGACATAATCATTTATAAAATGTTTGCTATTAATTGCTAGACCAATGTTTATGAGAGTAAAGCTTCCAATATATGTATATTGTCATCGACTTTACATGCAGTCACTTATACGAATTAGGCTAGGAGCTTAGCTGAATTAAGCCAATTGCTCTACCAAAGCGTACTAAGATGGGTCCTCAAAGGAGGTCAGGAAATATATGTTGGATTTGATGTCTCATCAATTATTAGATATCTTGAACTCTTGATGGGTGATGTATTTACTACATGATTTAATGATTGTCATTTTAATGAGACAATTTCCAACATTAGGGGGAGAAATTCATAAGTTGGAAAAAGAAATTCATAAGTTGGAAAAATAAATTATTACATGGAACGCATCTTCATTGTCTCATTTAGATCCCCGTACAAATCAATGGGAACTAGAAGTTTAAAAGATAATTAATATACAAAGTATAACAAATCAAATGCCATATGCATTTACAATGCTAAGAAAATGACAAAGTCATATATGGCAGTTGCAAATGTACCCTCTAAAATTGATATCCCAATGCAACAAATTATCATAACTAATGAGTCAGCAACACGCCTGAAGCTTGGTAGATCATTGGGTTCCAAAGATAAAAATCCTCGAAGAAAAAAAAAAGTAGTCAATAACTCGATTGAGAATGTGGATATTCCAGAAGAAAAATCCACAATTTGACTCCTCACAAGGATATCAAAGAAGATAAAACAATTGAGGATAATAATGAGATTTCGATAAATCATGTCATGATAGGAAAAAGATGGAACCAAACTAATATAGTTGTTGATAACATTTTTGAATATACTGTTGCTTATGATATTATTTCTGAAAATGAATATTATGAGCCAAAATCTGTCAAAGAATGTCAAAATAAAAAAGATTGGCCTAAATGGAAAGAAGCAATTAAGACAGAACTAAGCTCACTCTCAAAACGTGAGGTTTTTGGACTAGTAGTTCTGACACTAGAAGATGCCAAGTTTGTGGGATACAAATGGGTATTTATAAGAAAAAAAAATGAAAAAAATAAAGTCACAAGATATAAAACAAGACTTGTTGCATAAGGATTCTCGCAAAGATTTAGTATTGATTACCAGCAGACATATTATCCCGTGGTGAATGTAAAAACATTGAGATATCTAATTGGTCTGGTTGTGTATGAAAAACTTGACATGCACCTTATGGATGTAGTCACAACCAAGGACGAAAATATCATTATCAATGTAAATATCGGTAACTCAAATTTACGGATATATCGATGGATATTTAAATATCAACTGATATTTCGGGAAAAATCACTAGGTATCATGAAAATTTACAAAACAATTGTGAATTTTTTAGTGAAAAATTTAGAACAAACTTATTTAAGTAATAAACTATGACTTTAAGCATATAGATCAATAATTAGAAGCCAAATAAGATTGATAATGGAATAATAGATAATAGGACCAAAAAGTAATTATGAATTAAATATTTTATTAAGAAAGTCTAGGTCATACAAATAGAATATCAAATACAAGATTCAATAGTAAAAAGATGACCTAGGAGGTACTAGACCTAAATTACCATAGTTTATTTAATAAGGATAGTATTGCTCTAAGTCATTATATGTTAAAAAATTCTTCATAATTGGATGTCGATATATTTGTAAATTTGAGCTACTAATATTTACATCGATAATAATATCTTTTGTCCTTGCATCCATGAGTATCAATGTCAACCCTAGTTACCAATAGGGGATACCTTGGATCAAACCACGTTCTATAAAAAAAATTATATTAGAAGTTATAAGATTAAAAATTTGTGTATTTTTAACATATTATAAAAATTAAAATCAAATTTTAAAACAAAAAATTTGAAAAAAAATTAAAGAGGAAAAAATAGACAAAACCCTAGAGAGAGGATATTATCAACTAAAGATAGAGAACAAATAATAACAAAATATAAATTTTACAATATAAAAATAGAAAAAAAGAATATAGGGTTGTTTTCAAATATAACAAAATGAGCCAAAGTATTTACAAATATAGAAAAATTTCATTCCACAACAGACTTCTATTGATAAAAGTATGTTGTAGTCTATCGCTAATAAATAGTGAAATTTTTATATATTTGTAAATCGTTTGATTTTTTTTTCTATTTATAATAATTTTTCAAAAATATATATTAAGAGAATTAAAAAAAAAATAGATAATGAGAGAGATGTTGGTTATGAACAATGGAGGAAAAAAACTATAAATTATAAAAAATAAAATTATAAAAATTAAGAGAAAATAGGAAGGTAAAGAAACAAAGATTCTAAATAAATCTAAGACATTACACCAATAGGGATCTAACTTGTACGCCTTAGAAAAAAATAGACAAAACCCTAATGTTCCCTTAAGTGGTGTCTCTAGGACTTAAATAAAGTGCCTTACCCTTTCACTGGCCTGAGAGGGGTTTCTGTTTAATAGTTGAACCATGAACAGGTTGTTCATAGAGGAGCACTGGTACTAAAGTATTTAGAAGGAACCCAAGGGTAAATCGATAATTTGACCCAACTGGTGTTACGAACACTTAGTGAAGAACTAATTTGCTATTATTGGTCTATATCCATGGACACAAAAATATATCTAAAGTGAGAAGAGTGCAATTGTGGGTCTTTAGTGGAGTGTACCCACAGTTAACGAATATTGATTAATGTGATTAATGAGTTTAGTCAATTAATCTCATATTGTTGGAGCTTCTAATTTGTAGGTCCATAAGATCCCCTTGCTAGCTCATCACAGACCAATAAAGATCAAAGAAAAATTTGAAATGTTCAAATTTATGAAGGAAAATATTAATTGTATTGGATACAATTAATTATATAATTTATTATAAATTTTATTTGAATGTGATTCAAATTATAACTTTATAATATGAAGAATTAATTTATTTCAATATGTTCAAATAATTAATTACTTATTTGGATAAAATCCATATAAATACATAGAGGAAGAATTAATTAATTAATTTAAATTGGATTCAAATAATTAATTAATTAATTAATTTGAATTGGATTCAAATAATTAATTATTTAATTTGGATTAGATCCAAATTAAAGATTCTGCTGAAAATAAATAGAGGGAAAATTAATTAATTGATTTAAATTGGATTCAAATAATTAATTATTTAATTTGGATGAGATCCAAATCAAATATTCTGCAGAAAATAAATATTTAAATAAGATTTAAATATTTTAAACCATTTAATATGAGATATTATTTAGGTAGATATTTATTAATATTTGATATTATTAAATATTTGATTTAAAATCCCTACAAAGGTTTTATTCTAATAGGATTAGGAGTAACCCATAGAGTTCTATAAATAGGGCCCTTGAGAGCTTTCATAGAACACACTCTCTAAGAGAATAATCGCTATGATTACTCTAAAAAAACCTTCCTCTACTAATTCTCCCAATTTTCTTGGAAAAATTCTAAGAAAATTCTTATTCCCATTCTTTCAAAGAAGCGGTTTCCACAAACCGATCCTTGTAAGAGTCATAACGAGGAATATCTCTTGGAAAAGGAAAACTACAAGGAGAAGACTATTGGTTCAAGAATTATAGATTGGCAAAGGTATCATGCTTAACAATTTTCTTTACTTTTTGTATTTTTAATTCTTTCTAGAAATCAAAGAACGCGATCACACGCTTCCGTCGAGATTCAGTTCCCTTCAACCTCTTGATTCTCTATCGATACCTTCACTTTGACAATATTTCAACGATATATCACAATGTTTTCATCGTTGGTCATAACATATTTATATGGATTTCTAGATAATGATATTTATATGAAAATCCATGAAGGATTAAAGATACTAGAATCATATAATTCAAATGCCAGATAATTATATTCGATAAAATTATAGACATCCTTATATGAATTAAAACCATTTGGACGAATGTGGTATAATCATCTTAGGAAATATTTATTGAAAGAGGGGTATGAAAATAACCCTATTTATCCATATATTTTTTTCATAAAGAAATCACAGTGAGGATTTGTTATTATCGTTGTATATGTTGATGACATGAATATAATTGGAACTTTTGAAAAGTTCTCAATGCAATATAATATCTAAAGAAAGAATTTGAGATGAAGACCTCGAAAGAACAAAATTTTGTCTTGGCTTGCAAATTGAACATTCATCAATCAACGTATATAGAAAAGATTTTGAAAAGGTTTTACATGGAGAAAACATGCTTAATACGACCTCAGGGTTTACAAAATCTTATGCAAATGCTCTTCATGCTCTGCCTTTGTCTTGGAGTAAACCAAAATATCATCAATAAATACTATGACGAAAGTGTCAAGAAAATTCTTGAACACTCGGTTCATTAGATCCATGAATACAGCAGGGACATTTGTTAGACCAAAGGATATCACAATGAACTCATAATGCTTATACTTAGAATGAAAGGTTGTCTTCAGTATGTCACTATCTCTTATCCTTAGTTGGTGATATCCTCCGTGAAGGTCAATTTTTTAGAATACAGTAGCCCCTTGTAACTGATCAAACAAATTATCAATCCTGGGCAAAGGATACTTATTCTTAATAGTTACCTTGTTCAACTCTGGTTCCGAAGAAAAGGCGGCGTCAAGTTCCCTAATGTTAACCACACTAGCCAAGATACACCAATTACCTTGTTTAAGCAATTTATTGGCCTTCATGGCTGAGATTATCTTGGGTAAAACTATGGTCCCAGCCCCTCTAAACTTAAAACTAGCTTCCATAGGAGGACTGGATTTTACCTCCTTACGAAAGCAGTCTATGCTAACATAATTAGTAGCCAACCAATCCATGCCTAATATTACATCAAAGTCACGCATGTTTAAGACTATCGAGGTCACCTCTAGGGCCCGATCAGCTATTTCAATCTAGCATGTTTTTATCTTTTCCCATGCTAACATAATTTCTCTAGATGGAGTAAAAACAGACAATACAAAATGCAAAGGTTCTAAATCTAGCATAGCATACTTCACAAACGCTGAGGATATAAATGAATGCAACGAACCTAAATCAAATAATACCAGAGCATAATGCCTTAGAATTGGGAGTGTACCTATCACCACTGCATTTGACTTATCTGTTTCCTGTCGGGTTGTATTAAACACACGACCCTGTCCTTGCCTCGGCTTACTAGAGTTCTCTTGATAAGAACCCACACATTGACCTTCTTTATCCGACACATTCTTCCTTGGACACTTGTCAGCTGTGTGCCCTTCCTGTTTGTAGTTGAAACATATTCCGCTACCTGCCAGATAGCGCCCCCAATGACGGGTCCCACAAGAATGGCAAACTAGTCTGTCTTCCCTAACCATGGGAGTCTGAGAATCTTTTTGTCTCCACTGACGTTGAGGTTTGTCCGAATTTTGACTTTTCTGTTGAAACTCTAGAGTTCTCTGATCTGCCTTTCTCTTCTGCCCTGACGAGGGTCCCACACTGAAGTATTTTAGTTGTTCAGACCCTGACTAGGAATCTATTTGGCTAGCTACACAGAGAGCTTTTGCCTGAGTGGCTGGCTTAAAGGCTTGCACCAGACCTCGTAACCCATCCCTCAATCCTTGAATAAACCTTTTCGTTCTCTCTGCCTCATTAGCAACCAAAGTAGGGGCAAAATAAGAAAACTGCTCAAATTCCTAATCGTACTCCTCAACGGACATGCTCCCCTACTCCAAACTAAGAAACTCCTTTTCCTTGAGATGTCTCATGTTCTCAGAAAAATACTTCTCGTAAAAGCGCTCCTTGAACTGCTCCCACTTTATTGGTTCAGAACCGGCCCCAATCATCCTTTCTGCTGACTGCCACCAGATCTGAGCTTTATCCATTAACATGAAGACAACGCATTGCACTTTCTGGTCTTCCGGGCACCTCATGTATTTGAAGATCATCTCAATGGAAGACAACCACAATTCAGCCTTTGTAGGATCCTTCAGCGACCCATCAAAGGTGTGGGGATTGTATTTCTTAAAATCCCGCAAGTATTTTGCTTCTATAGATAAGTCTTAGACATTCTAATTCTGAACCTGCACTTAGGCATCTAAACTACCGAGGGTGGTACTTGCTGAGACCGGACATTCTGAGCTATCTGCTCTGCCTTCATATCTTTCATTCTTCCCATCACAGCGACACCAACTTTTGATGAGCGACTCTCAACACACGGGAATGCCCCCTAACGGCCGAAAATGAAAGTGATCACCCACCAAAATGCACCCGGTTAGAGATACTTCCTTTTTGCTGAAGAAGGACGAAAGATGAAGAAAAATAAAAAGATGAAGGTGGAGATGAAAGTTTCGGGAGGAGGAAGAAGAGAGGTTTCTGCCCCCCCCCCCCTTTTTTTTTCTTCTTAACCGGTACAATTCCCAAAGCCCTAGTCCCCTTCTTAAAACAAAACAAATCCCCTTACCATACCCCTAAACAAAAGAGAAGGAAAGAAAAATAATATTCCTTAACCATAAAATTGGAAATAAAACAAAATATTCTCATCTAACCAAAATAAGTATGAATCAAATAAAGGAGAGGTTACCTCAACAAAATTTGGGTCGTCACACATTCACTCATAGTCTCATCCATCTTTCACCACATGAATAGCCTAGAATCTTGTTATATACAAGAAGATAAATATATTAGAGAAGATAATCCTGAGAAGTTATATAATTAATTTTAATAAATGATAAAAAGTATAAATGTTAGGCAATTACATATCCTTATAAACTGCATCATAAATATGAACTTTCATATATAACAATAATGTTAGTCACTTATACAAAGAAATTATATATAAGAAAACTAGTAACCAAGCTTTGGTTAAATCATTTACAAAGCAACTAAATACAACAAGTATTGCCAAAAAAAAAAAGTGTTAGCAATATCCCAACAAAAAAATATATATATATAAATAACTTGCTCGGTGGTTTCTTCACTTCAATATATTTGTGCAAGACCTAGTGAAAAAAAAACAACATTCATTTTAGAATTCAACTCAATCTATACTAATCATAAGAGCTTGAAATATATCTTTGATAAAAAAAAGAGTTGAACATGAGGCAAAAGAGGTGGTTGGAATTGATTAAGGATTATGATTGTACCATTGAGTATCACTCAGGCAAAGCTAATGTGGTGGTTGATGCTTTGTTGATGCTTTGAGTAGGAAGTCACGTTGTGCTCTGAGCTCTGTTAACGCTATTGTGACTACTTTACTCAAGGTTTATAGGAATTGTTCTGCTGTGTTAATCTGTTTGTGCATCTAGGAGTCTTTTTGCACACTTTCAAGTGAAACCTAAGTTAATTGAGGAAATTGTTCAAAAGCAATTGGAAGTTCATGTGCTCAAGAGTTAGGCAGAGGAAATGAAAGCTCAACAAAGGACAAACTATGAGGTAAGGTCTGATGGAGCACTATTGAAGCATGGTAGAGTTTGTGTGCTTGGTCATTCAGAGGTTAAGAAGATTATGTTGGAAGAAGTTCATAGTTTAGCTTATGCTATACATCCTGAAAGTACCTGAAGGAATCGAATTTCATGTAGAAGCGTGTGAACGCGTGTACTTTTAATTTACATTTTGAATTTACAAAAAATATAGAGAAATTTAAAAATATTTTAATTAAACATGTTTTATTGTGAATAAATTCAAGAAGAAAGAAAATACCTTTGAAGACTTCTTCAATCTTCTCCAATTCTTCGGTGTTTCCAAGATCTCTTCAATTATGAACAAGACACCACCACCAAGATCTTCCCCACTATTCTCCAGCAAGGAAAAGGTTTGTGGGAACCTCTTTTGGAAAATTGGGAAGAGTTTTTGTGAAGAAGCATTTCCTTTGTCACTTAGGAGTGTTGAGAGATTGAGAGAGAATTCAACTTCATCATCCCAAAAAGACTTTTTATGAATATGAATAATCAAATGATGGAGAGGGGGGAAGTTAATTCTTTAACCATCCTTTAACTCCCTTTAGGAGTTAAAATATAATTGAAGTTAAATTAAATCAAATTTAATTTAATTTAATTAAATAAAATATTAATTAGTCTAATTGGTCAATAAAAAATAATTAAATATCATATATTTAATTAATATTACATTTGAATCATATTCAAATGTATTTCCTCTCATAACCTATAGTTTAAATATGAATCTTATTCATATTATGTTTTAACCTATAGTATTAATATGAATCTCATTCATATTATTTAATATTTGAATATTATTCAAATATATTATTCTCTCATATTATATAGTTGAATTTTGAACCTAATTCAAAATTAACTTTATAATATAATGTATAGATACATTATATTAATTGTATCATATACAATTAACATATAATTCCCTCATTATATGAATCGTATTCATATTAATTTAATATTTGAATCTTATTCAAACATTAATACTCTCATAATATATATAGTTTAATTTTGAATTTAATTCAAAAATAACTTTATATTGTAATGTATCTCTATACATTATATTAATTGTATCATATACAATTAACATATAATTCCCTCATTATATGAATCGTATTCATATTAATTTAATATTTGAATCTTATTCAAACATTAATACTCTCATAATATATATAGTTTAATTTTGAATTTAATTCAAAAATAACTTTATATTGTAATGTATCTCTATACATTATATTAATTGTATCATATACAATTAACTAACAAACCCTTATAATTTGAATGATTCAAATTCTTCCAAAACTAAATATTTCTTGTTTTACCCTTAGTGAGCTAGCAGGGGACCTAATGGATCTACATATTAGAAGCTCTAATGATACAAGATTAAGTAATTAAACTCTTTAATTAAACTAATCAACATTCATTAACTGTGGGCCACTCCACTAAAGACCCACAGCTGCACTCTTCACACAATAGACATATTTATGTGTCCATGGATATAACCAATCAACAGTTAGTGGACCCTTCACAAATTGCTCGTAATTACATTAGGGTCAAATTATCGTTTTACCCTTGTAATTACATCTAACTCCTTAAGTTCCACTGATCCTCCAATGAACCACCTATTTATGGTCCTACCATAAACAAAATCCTTTCGGGCCAATGAGAGGGAGGGGTCTCATTGTTCAACACCCGGAGTTAGCACTTAAGAAAGCAATTCATCTTACCCTAAAGACAGGAAAGAGTGAACTCCATCTTGTGTAGCTATGTTCCCAGCTCCCCACTTGGACAAATCCTTGAAATGGTAGGCATATTGAGTTGGCAAATCTGGCCACTCTCACCCATACAGATCAAAGGACTACCCTCATAGACAGGAGTTCATAACTCCCTCAAGATTAAGGTCAAGTTACCTATGGTCATCCTATGAAATGTTAATCTCTTCAATCAACGATGTTATAAAAAGAGATTAATCATTTTGCGGTCCTGTATTATACAAACTCTTTGTATAGGATACCTTCACTCACATGTCTCCACATGATTGATTTGGATCAAATCATTTATAACATTTACAAAGTGGGCCATATCTGTAGTGTCACCAAGATAAGGCACCCTACCTTATCCTTATACTACATACCATTTAGGTTATTACTTAAACATGATCCACTTGTATGTCAACCACATACATGTTTAAGTTACATAAAATAACCTTGGATTATTCTCTAATGGATAATTGCATATATAAAATAATCAACCATTATTTCAAATTATTTATTAACTACGAGAATTTAGGGTATACATCCCAACAATACCAAGATGTGTCGTACATTTAATGAACATTATTGGTGGCCAGGTATGAAACAGGTGATAGTTGAGTTTGTGGCAAGATGTTTAGTATGTCAGCAGGCTAAGCCTGAACTCTAGAGGCCTACAGGATTATTGAACTCACTCCCTAACCCTGAGTGGAAATGGGATCATGTGATGATGGACTTTTTGTTTAGGTTGCCACGGTTTTCAGGCGGTGCTGATAGCATTTGGGTGATAGTTGACAAACTTACTAAGACAGCACGATTCTTACTTATTAAGGCTACTTATACTCTGGATAAGCTAGCACAACTGTATATAGATGAAATAGAGATTCGAGATTGTATCTGATAGAGATTCGAGATTTACTTCCAAATTTTGGACTAGTTTGCAACAAGCTCTTAGAACTAAGTTGCAATTTAGTACAGCCTATCATCCTCAGACTGATGGATAGTCTGAGAGGACTATTCAAACTTTAGAACAAGCTTGTACTTTGTAGTTTAAAGGAAGTTGGGATGCACACTTGTCACTAATGGAGTTTTCCTATAATAATGCTTATCAAGCTAGCATTGGAACGACTCCGTATGAGGCTTTGTATGGAAGACGATGTAGAACACCGGTATGTTGGAATGAAGTTGGAGAAAGGAAACTATTGGGCCAGAAATTGTTCAAGCATTGAGAAGATTGAAATGGTTAAGGCAAACCTGAAGACAGCTCAAGATAGACAGAAGAGTTATGCATACAATCGAAGAAGAGATCATTTATAGTTTAATGTTGGAGATAAAGTGTTACTTAAGTTATCACCTTCGAAAGGAGTCCTTCGGCTTGGAAGGAAAAGAAAGTTGAGTCCAAGATAAATCAGGTCTTATGAGATTCTAGAACAAGTTGGACCAGTGGCATATCGTTTGGCATTGCCCATAGATATGTCTAAGATTCATAATGTGTTTCATGTGTCTGTTTTGAAGAAGTATATTCCGAAGCCAGCTTATGTGCTTGAAGTACAACCATTGCAACTTAGAGAGGACTTAACCTATGAAGAGGAACCAGTGCAAGTTTTAGATGAAAAAGAACAAGTGTTGAGAAACAAGATAATTCCTTTGGTGAAGGTTTTATGAAGGAACCATGGCGTTGAAGAAGAAATTTGGGAAAGCAAAGACCAAATGATCAACAAGTATCCTTACTTGTTCCATGACGTAAACAACAACTGAATTTTAAGGACAAAATTCTTGTGAGGTGGTTGTAAGCCCTTAACTTAATCTTCGTCATGTGAAGCTTGTAGTCAGATTGATATTGTGGACTTAGCCAAAAATTTTCATTTGTAAGGTCAAAGAGGCATGAAAGAGTTGCTAGGCGGCGTGGAATGGAGGAGTTGTCCTTGGCGGCAAAGTGAGGCTTGCATCATAAAGTAGGCGTTGAGCTTGTTGAAAGGTTAGTCGAGTAATGAAGAAGTGCTTGACTAGGTGGCAAGAATTGTCAAGCCTAAGGAGCGGGCGTTGAAGAGGTATATTATAAGAAGTCATAAGCCGAGCATGCGTTGAGTTACATAAGTCATGGAGGCATTGAGAAATGTAGGCATGGAGATGAGCCAAGAACTTCTAAGTGATGGTGTGCTGGGAGTTGAGGAGAAGGACCAAGAGGTAGCGCCCAAGTATTTTCTAATTATGGCTAATTATGTTTATTTAATAAAGGATAATTAAGTGACAAGCTAATATTTAAAGTAGAAATTAGGAAGCAAGAAGTGACGTGTTCTTATTTTGCATAGAGTCGAATGAAGGGAGTATATATAGAGGGTCGAAAAAGAAAAGAGTGTTTGCAAAATTTGCTAGTGCTAAAGGACAATTTTTTCAACCAAATCCTCTCAAAATCAGTCTAGTTGAAGTGTGAGGGCTACTGGAGAGACTCTCTACCCGCAAGGACTTGAAAGTTAAGGAGAAATGGAGATTATTCATGCTCTTGGGTGATCTTGAGCAAAGACCAAAGGATTGTTGATTCCGAGCTATAAAAGAGGAATTTGAAAACCAAATTTGGAGACAAGTAAGTTAAGAAGTTAATTTTGGGGTTTATGGAAGAAACTGGCATTAAAAATGGTTAGAGATGTTGATTTTGATGGTTGGAAGTATAGGTTGTGTTGTGGAAGCCATTGGGTGACTGCCAACCAAGGTTGAAGAATACAGGCATGGAAGAGGGTTGTCAGTGCTAAAGGACAGTTGAAAGGCTATAGAGGTTATTTTGGTTGTTTGCATGCAGAAGCACGCAAGCAAGAGGCACACGGGTGACAAGCTGAGCGGGCACCATCGGTAGGCAAAGGCGTGTAGCTGAAGGGGAGTGCAGCTTGATGCTGGGTAGCTGAAGGGGAGTGCAGCTTGATGCTGGGTAGCTGGACATCCTACACATCTGCAAGGTCAACTCCCAGTAGGGGGACATTAACGCCGTGTGTGCATGAGATCGATGCTCAGTGATAACTTGTAGAAATACAAGTTATTATAATCACTATTTGAATTAATTAGAGTAACTTTAGAGCTAAATGCATGATTTTGGTAGTTGAATGATGTAAAATGCATTACCATGCGTTGGCACTATTTACAAAAGAAAATACTTGAAAAATTATGAGCTTTTCTGTTCTTAACGCAGGGTTAAGAAGAAAAGAAGCACAAATAACCTAAGTACTAAGAGACGAAGCTGCTGTGAGAACAAGTGGAAACCCATGCGTCGAGACTACGCGTTGAGACTATGCGTTGACAAAAAGTTGATACAGACGCATGGGCAAAAAGCTGTCATGTCAACATGCAAAAGGATAACATGCTATCAGAATATGGTAGAACAAATGGGCCGACAATGTAAAAAGTTTGCGCAGTAGGGCATGAAATTTAATGTAAAGGTGTCAAGTCATCATGAGTTTCAACTTTTCGACGCCTATAAATAGCCCAAAGCTTCTCCATTCAAGTGAGGGGGAAGAAAAGAGAGAAAACGAGTTCAAGAGGCAAAAGCTCTGCACAAATTCTCCCTCACCATAACCAGCCTCCATTTCGAGCTCTTCTAAGAGAAGAATTCTGAGAACTTTCAGAGTCGTCTCCCAATGAGTGAGAACCTTCGCGCTATGAAATTTATGTATCAGATAGCAACCATCTCAAGCCTCCATGAAGCAAGACGTTGCCAGTGGCGGCTTGACGCCTTCCATTTCTGTTTTATCTCCATTTCCCTCCTTCTTACTTATGTTTTGTTAATGACATTCGAGAGAATGGTTTATTTTCTTAATATGAGTTTGATCGACGATTATCTTCCATCTATTTCCATATTAAATACCTTACACCATGTTGTTTGAATGCTAAATGAGTTAGATGTTAGAGTTAGTTTTTCTTAAGCAATATTAAGCATGTTACATCTTGATTAATGCATATCATTAGCTTGCATAAATTTGTCTGATAAACAAAAGTAGTAAGTACGACTGTCTAGCTTGAGAGAGTGGATGGTTAATCTTTAGCATTTATCGAGACTAGATGAGGTGCAGAGATGTAGTTCATCTTTTGCCAACGCAAACTTACATGCGTCTTAGAGATAAGATTAATGTGGCGTCGAAACATCGAGAGATGGATTCACAAACGCAGTTTGTAGGTATGTAATTATACTTAGAAAGCTTAGGTAACAACTAGCTCTTGCGTTAACTCTACTTTTATCGCATGGTTCCATTCATTCTCAACGCATGCTATCTAACACTAAATGACATTTGACTAACCATCGCCGCGTCCACCTCATTGTTAGTTGTAGGAAATTTTATTCATTCTTTATGTATAGTTTTAGACACATAAAACCAACACATGCACATATTACATGTATAGTTCACCGCATAGTCATGCATCTATTCTCAATGCCTAGTTATTACAAAGCCCTGCGTTCGACCCTGGACTCACCAGGAAACCTATAAGAGCTTATACTTGAGCTTTTTATAGGAAATTTTGCTTAATCATGATCATATTTGAGTAATTCTCGACGCATCTTTTTACATAATTGATAATATCTATTTTTGTGCAACAAGCTATGAAACTCAATTTAAATCGAATAGAAATCTAACACTCAGTTAGTGTGTGCACGCCTATGAGGCAATGAGTAGAGCGAGTGTGCGGGAGTTGTTGCATATCAAGGGTGTCTGTGCATGTGCAACTGTGCGAGTGTGCGAGAGTTGCCGCATAGGGCAGTGTCGGGCAGTGTTGTGGGCGAGTGTAGTCAAGGTTGCACGCCTAGTTGCTAAGTACCCTACTTAAATAGTTAGCTGATCGATTTGTGTTGGTGAGTTATTCCAAGTCTAATTTTGATCTAAGGATGTCAACAACTTAAGATGTAATTTAAGGAGGATTAAAAGAGAATAAGTAAAGGAAATAAATCTTATTTTCAGGACAATTAGAGTTGTGGGAAGTTTACAATCCATTTGGGACCCGATACAAGGAGTGAGTGACAATATGTTTTAAGTTAAAAGTTGATGTTTCTTAAAATGTTTTTTTTTTCCTAATTAAACGTCTATCTTTAACACATGATGCCAATGATAATTTACAAGATTTACTAAGCATGCTTCCATATGATTTTAGAAGCTTGATGAACATGTTTATTTAGCCTAATTTTCAATGTTGCTAAACAAAGTATTATTTTCTAAGCATGATAGTACCCTAGAAATGTTATGTATAGGACCTTGTACTGAAGGACAAGGAGAAAGTACTTGGGTAGTCCAGATAATTAGAGGACCCAATGCTAAAGGACAATGGGAAGACATTTAGGAAACCTAAATTGTAAGGTCTTTGGGACCCACTTTGGCACACAAGAAGGCTGTGGGTCGTGTGTCAGGGTGCTTGCCTTTTTGGGGAAATTTCTATGTGCACATAGGAGAGTGGTGACACTGATTGTATTGAGGGAGAAGTTAAATAAAAGCCTGTGGAGTTAGAAAAATTTTGAGGCAGGAAACTTGGGCTTGTGGAGTTAGCCAAAATTTGGTCCTAATAGGGAAAGCTATGTGTTGAGGTCTAGGTAGGGAGGAAAGTATTTGAGCAAACTTGAATTTTAAGATAAGAATAAGTAATAGAAGAGGTTAAGAGAACATAGTATTGGACCACAAAGAGGCAAATAGGTTATGAAATTCTTTAAATGTCAAAACTATGCTTGGAAAACATAGCATGGGCACATAGTGCTTGGTAGGGAAGGAGAATTTTACTAAGTGTTGTAGAAGGTTGAGTTGGTAGCATAGTTAGAAGTTAGTTTTGGGATAAAGCACATCTCTTTGGAAAAGACACCATGTTGGACGCATGGGGGAAGTATTCAACGCATGGTGAAGGACTTTGGGAGGATTTTGACCAAGTGTTGAAGTGTTGAAAGGAACACCTAAGCCATAGGAGGAGAGTTGAACACATGGTTCAAGCTTGGAGAGAAAAGTCTCACTAGATATTGGTGATGGACGCGTAGTCCATATTTCGGGGGACACTTAGTTAATCATTGGATGACTTTATTAGTTGAAAAGCAAACCCTAAGAGTGGGATGAAAGTGATGGACACATGATGTAGGAGTTTGAGCTAGGGAAGGGCCAACTTGTCTTGAGTAAAGGGAGGAATTAGTAGGTCAAGCTTCCTAAGCAAATGGTGAGGATTTTGGCTAAGTACAAGATAAAATTGGTGTGTTGAGCGCATAGCCTAAGGGTTGGAAGGGAAAATCAGCCAAGTGTTAAATAGTGGGATGAAGAAGAAAGAGCAAAAGAGATCATACCCTAAAAATCTTCAAGATGAAGGCATAGGGGAAGAGAATTAGACGCATGGACCTACTCCTGGGCATGACTTGGACCCATAGTAAAGAAGAAAAAGTATGCTAAGTGGCGTACCTTGAGTTTAACACATTATAAGTAGGAGGTGTCGTGGTACATGGCTAGGACAACATGCGAAAGAACATGTTGTGGGTAAGGTGTTGTGTTGCATGGTGAGGATTGCATGCAAGGAGCCAAGATATGGGTTAAGTGTCAACCTAAGGAGCAAAGTTGATGACAATGCTTGTCATCCAACTCCTATAAATAGGCCTGGGAAATCACTCTTTCATTCACCATTCCAAGATTCATTAGAGAGAAGTGGAGAGTTTTTCGAAGGAAATTAGGCATTCAAACCTCCTACTAGGCATCCAAGAAGGTCAAGTAGGCGTCTAACCAGCATTAACCCTACATCCAGAAGGTGGCCTGCGTCCAAACTATGATGATTTGCGTCCAAAAGGGTGAACCCTGCGTCCAAAAGATCCACCCTTCATTCAAGAAGGAGTTTCTAGGCATTTTAGAAGGGTTTCCAGGGCTCCAAAGGATTCCCAATTGTTGTTTTCTTAGTTTCAAAAGCTTGGGAAGAGCCAGGAAGTCTAGACCAAGCTAATTTATGTCCAGGGCAAGGAAAGGAGGCTCTAAAGAACTGCAACTTCTTTTCCTGTGAGTGGTTATTAATTGTTCCCTTACGTAGTAGGATGTTACTGTTAAGTTAATATACGTAATATTATGAGGTTGTGATTATTATCTTTATGCATATGAGTTTATGATGGAGTTTATGAGTTGTGAATGTATGTTAAGAATCTCAAGACTGCACGGGATAGTCAGAAGATGTGAGGATCTAGTTTTGAGCCTGTGCTGGATTTCAACCTCACGGGATAGTCAGGGGGTGTCGAAACCTAGTTCCTTAACCCTGTAGGAAGTATCTCTTGTGGGATGGTCAGAAGACCGATTGGTCTAGCTTTTGATCCCTCAGAGGTAAGACTATGTACACATAGAGAATAAATGCAGTTGCTGTGCCAGAGTGAGCCAGCAGATTAGCTCGGTACTAGGTTTAAGCTGAAATGGGAGGTTTTAGTATATACTTCCATTATAGTTATATATGTTATGATTGCTCATATTATTTGCTATGTTATATTATGAAGGGTCATGTGAACCTTAGTTATACGTTAACCACTCACTAGGCTTCGTGAAACTCATCCTTTCTTTATGTTTTCTTTTCAGGTAGCAACCAAGTTCCAGTTGTAGTGCGAAGTCGAGGTCTGTCGAGATATAATGTTGTAGAATTTTAAAGTTAGGGAATTTTATAAACTATGTTCATACTATTTGTAAGCAAACTCTACAAATCTGTAAATTGATGGTTTAAATAGACTATGCATGCTTAACAAGAGAATATAATAGAATCAGTAGTAGATGTTGTAAAAGGGTCAAGGTTTTCACATCTCTTCCTAGGTTTGAAAGGCAACTTGGGTTGGGGTGTGACATCAACTCTCAACACCTAATACACCTCAAGAGAATGGTGTATCAGAACAGAGATATAGAACCATGTTAGACATGGTTTGATAATGATGAGTTGTGCTTCATTACCTAACTCATTTTAAGGATATGCAATGGAGACTACAGCTTCTCTCCTGAATTAGGTTCCATAAAAAAGTGTTTCTTAAAGACCTTTTGAATTATGAAGAGGTCGTAAAAGTAGTTTACGACATCTCAGAATTAGGATGTCCAGCACATGTGCTGGTGGCTAACCCAAAGAAGTTAGAACTACGTTCCAAGTTATGCCTATTTCTAGGGTACTCAAAAGAAACAAGAAGTGGTCTTTTTTATAACCCAAAAGAAAATAAAGTATTTGTGTCAACAAATGCTACTTTCTTAGAAGAGGACCACATTAGGGAGCATAAACCACGCAGTAAAATAGTATTGAAGAACTTTCTAAAGAAACTATTGAAACCTCAACAAGAGTTATTGAAGAGGCTAGCACATGAACAAGAGTTTTTTATGTTGGTTCATCTAGTCAAACACATCCTCCTCAAGAGTTGAGGGAGCCTCGACGTAGTGGGAGGACTATAACCCCACCTGCTTGCTATTTGGTTTAACAGAAACTCAGGTTGTCATACCAAATGATGACATAGAGGATCCATTGACTTATAATCAAGCAATGACTGATGTGGACAAAGATGAATGGGTTAAAGCTATGAATCTAGAAGTATTGGTTTGATACCAATAATATCAGTCGTTTTAGTATGCTAAGGATCCATATGTATCCACAATTGAAAATTTCCCTAGGGGAAAAATAGAGATGTCTCCTACAAATAAGTTTTCGCTAATGTAATAAAAGTACTAATTATCATTTCAAAGACTTCATACACTTTATTTATTTCAAAAAGTTCAAAACCGAATACGTACCCTCATTTCGGCTCTTATACATCATGAAATTACGAAACATAAGTTTATTGAATTTGATCAATACTTCCAATTGAAGGAATAAGGGATCCATGGATAAAGGTGGAACCCACTGGAGCCGTAGCGAAAGCGCTCGACCGATAGGGAGAGGAGCTTTGCAGCTTAACCGAGATCGATGGATCTTCTCCATTGAAAGATCCCCTATATGGATTATACTAAGAAGCTCGTGGGATTGACGTGAGGGGGTGGGGATGGCTATATTTCTAGGAGCCAATGTACTTCAATTCTGCCTAGGATATTGTAGATAAATCTGATGGGATCAAACCTATAGGTTGCAAATGGATCTACAAGAGGAAAAGAGGTGTAGATGGAGAAGTACAGACCTTTAAGGCTAGATTAGTGGCAAAGGGTTATACCTAGGTAGAGGGGGGTGGATTATGATGAAACTTTCTCACTTGTTGCTATTTATCCATATACTCTTATCCATTGCCACATTTTATGACTATATGGCAAATTGATGTCAAGATTGCCTTTTTAAATGGTAATCTTGAAGAGAGTATCTACATGAAACAACCAGAAGGGTTCATTAAACAAGGTCAATAGCAAAAAGTTTGTAAGCTTAAGCGATCCATCTCTGGGCTGAAACACGCATCTAGATTTTGGAATATAAGATTTAACACTACGGTCAAATCCTATGGCTTTGATCAGAACGTTGATGAACTACAAAAGGATCATCAAGAATTCAGTAGCTTTCCTAGAGTGTATGTGGATGATACCTACTCATTGGGAATGATGTAGGTTTACTGACTAACGCTAAGAAATGGCTAGCTCCTCAATTCCAAACAAAAGATTTGGGTGAAGCACAATTTGTTCTAGGAATCCAAATCATAAGGAATCATAAGAAAAAAACACTAGCCTTGTCTCAGGCATTGTATATATATTCTAAAATGGCTTATTACCTTTCAAGCATGGAATTTCATTATCTAAGGAACAATGTCCTAAGACACCTCAATAGGTTGAGGAAATGAGAGGGTTTCCCTATGCATCGGTCGTGGGTAGCCTTATGTATGTCATGTTATGTACTAGGTCAGACCTTTGCAATGTAGTAGGGATAGTCAATAGATATCAGTCCAATACAGGATTTGATCACTAGATTATAGTTAAAACCATCGTCAAGTATCTTATGCTTATGTATGATGCTAAGGATTTGATCCTTACAGGATACACTGACTTTGATTTTCAAACTGACAAGGATTCTAGGAAATCCACATCAAGATCTGTGTTCACTCTTAATGGAGGAGCAATAGTATGGCGCAACATCAAGCAAGGTTGTATCGCTAATTCTACCATGGAAGCAAATTATGTAGCTGCTTATGAGGCTGCTAAAGAAGTAAACGGGCTTAAGAAGTTTCTAACGGACTTGGAAGTTGTTCCCAACATGTCAATGCTAATTACCCTATACTGTGACAAGAGTGTTGTGGCTAACTCTAAAGAGCCTAGAGGGAAACACATTGAGTGCAAATATCATCTCATTAGGGAGAGTGTGCAACGGGGGGATGTGATAGTTACAAAGATCACTTCGAACCACAATGTTGCCGATCCATTTACAAAGGCGCTCATGGCTAAAGTGTTCGCGGGTCACCTAGAGAATCTGGGTCTACGAGATATGCGTCATCTTGTCTAGGGCAAGTGGGAGTGTTATAGGAATTTGTGCCCTAGTTTATTGTATTATGTACTTTACTACTTTGTATTGTATTGTACACCACCCCACTAACTTTAGGATAAGTAGAAGATTGTTGGGATTGGTGCCCTAAATCTCGTGGATCTCGTACTTTGTAATTTATGTAAAGATAAATTATTTATTTAATGAAATAAGAGGTATTTTATTTGACATTTAAATTGCATTTTACTCGATCCAATAAACTAAGATCCACAGTTATTATATGTAGCTTGAAGAGTATGTAGTAGGCATACAAGTGGATCTTATTCAAGTAATAACCTAAAAGGTCTACAGTATATGGATAAGGTTGGATACCTTATCATGGTGACACTGTGGATACTACCTACTTTGTAATTGTTATAAGAGTTGTAAGTGTTACAAACGATTTCATCAAAATTGTTCATGTGGAGACATGTGAGTGGGGGTATCCTATATAAAAGATTTTATATAAGACCAGACCACAAGATGATTAATCTCTTATTATAACACCGTTGATTGAAGAGACTTTTCATTAGGATGACAATAGGTAACTCGATCTCAATCTTGAGTGAGTTATGGACCCTTGTCTATGAGGACAATCCTTTGATTTGTATGGGTAAGAGTGACTCAAGTCGCTGACTCAATAAGCCTACCATTATGGGGTTCTGTCCGAGTAGGGAGTTGGGAACATAACTACACAAGATGGAGTTTACTCCTTCCTGTCTTAAGGAAAGTAGATAAATTGCTCTCTTAAGTGCTAAATCCAGGTCTTGAACAAGGGGCCCCTCCCTCTCATTGGCCCAAGGGTGATTTGTTTATGGTTGGACCATTAACAGATTGCTCATTAGAGGATCAGTGTGACTTAATGAGAAAGAAAGAAATAATTACTAGGTACAATGGTAATTTTTTACCCAACTGTAATTATGAGCAATTTGTGAAGGGCGAACTGGTTATATCCATGAATACATAAATATATTTATAAGAGTGGAGTTGTGGGTGTTTAGTGAAGTGATTCACAGTTAATAAATTTTAATTAAGTTAATTAAGGAGTTTAATTAATTTAATTTCGAATCATTGGAGCTTCTAATATGTAGGTCCATTAGGTCCCATGTTAGCTCATTAAGGGTAAAATAAAAGGGTAAAACAAGGATTAGTAAATTATAGAATAATTTGAATTGTTCAAATTGTATAAGGAAATTTTATATTAATAAGGATTAATATAAAGTATAATGTATTATGATACATTATAGTTAATTATAAATGTGATTTATAATTGAAACTATATAATAGGAGAGATTGTTATTTGATGAGATTTAGATATTAATTTAATATGAATTAGATTCATATTAAAACTATAGAGTAAAATTAATATGAATAAGATTCTATTAAAACTCTAGCTTAAGGGAAAGATATGCATTTTTATATGATTTAAATGCATTATGAATAAATATGTGATGTTTATTTTTTAATTAATTAATTAATAGTTAAATTAATTAATTGATTATTATTTATTTAATTATATTAAATTTGATTTAATATATTTAATAAATAATAATTGGGGATTAGGACTTGATCTCTATATAAAGATAGAGTAAACTGACGGCAAAACATAAGTCATAAGCTCCATTCTCTCTGAAATTCTCTAAAAAACCATAAACCATTCTTTGAAAATTCTGGGTTATTAACGGTGGTATTCATGACCTTGGAATTTTTGTTTCGGAAAGCTCCAAGTAATACAAAGAATCCTCTTCACCCTAAAAGCTATTTTCTAAATTCTCATTTGGGTTCAATCCCTTCATAGAAGTCTTAAAAAAGAGGAAAAAAAGTGATGCAAAAACCAACTCCTAAAGTATAAGTATAGTGGTAGTTACAATTACACGGACTATTTCAAATAATAATGTTATTTTAAAAAAAAATTCGAAAAATAGGGTGGTTTAGAAACTAATGACAAAAATAGGGTGGTTTGGAAAATAATTTGGAAATTGGGGTAGTGAAATCGTGTACCCGGTACACGATTTCAGTCAAAGTCTTACGTGGCGGTAGTAAGTCGTGGACCGGGTCCACGAGTGTTGACCAAACTCGTGGACCGGGTCCACGAGTTTGCCTCCACAAAGTTGCACTCATCTTGCTATAATCGCGGGGAACGAGCAGTTATTTCGGATAGTATTTATGGTTCGAGTTTTGATCAAAAAGACTTCTTACCCCTGTTCTTTTCCCATGAGCAGTTATTTCGGATAGTATTTATGGTTCGAGTTTTGATCAAAAAGACTTCTTACCCCCGTTCTTTTCCCATGATACGTCCAAAATCGTCCGGTTTTTTTCACATGATAAATAAGTTAATTAGTTAATTACCCACTTAAATGAAAATTTGCTTCTTACTTGTGTTCATCAATTATTGTATTAGTTTCATTGATTCTTAATTATTGAAAATGTAATGGAAAATCATTAATTCATTTAGTTAAAGATAAAAAGTTAATACAAATCAGGAAATCTAAAATACAAATCAAGTGCCACATGGTGGTCTTCTTCGCGCACGTTGTCCACGACGAGGCACAAGCACTTCAATTTGTTGTTGCTGGTGGATACATCGTCGATATCCTGTTGGGTGACGCCAGATGGAAATTCATCGTGTGCATAATATTCCTGTTGATGGCCAGAACCGGATGCAATGTTTGGTTGTAATATGTGAGGTTTCTGGTCATCGGGTTGCTCTGGAACACCTTCGTCACGTTGTCTCTGTCGTCAATACGTTTTCGATCAGTGTCAGCAACATTGAGCCTCCTTGTATGTTGAATGATTTCTTCAACATTTACCATGTTTTGCTCACACATTGAACTCAACTCTGGTAAATTGTGTTCTAAGGAGTAACTGTGCACATCGTGGACAAAATTATTCTGCACGATAAAAAAAAATATATAAGTATACAATAATATTCTTAACATGTAATTGAAAAACACTACATAATAAGATGCTTACCATGCAGTAATAGTAGGCACCGTCAGGTATGATAAATCTTCTTGTGATAGAGTCGTACCAGGACAAATAATCATTAGACACATCCGACTCGTTTATTATTTCTCCTTGTGCACAGCGGCCATGACGTGCACGCCAAAATGATATATACTCTGCATGAATTTGACGCCAGTTTTAGTCGTGTTTACCTCTTAAATCGATTTGATGTAGTTGAGGGAGTGTATGACACAATGTCGGTGTTGTTTGCTGCATACCGAATTGTCTCAACACTCTATCTGGTTGATGCCACTCTACGATATGAAAGCATATAAGTGGGCTGACCGTCAACCAAATGTCCTCTCCATCATGACAGTAATCAGGCAACAACGACATAACATGTGGTGTATATGGCGTCCAATTGATCTGAAACCATGTACAAGAATAATTAGAACCTAAAAACATATGTAATATTCAGTTATATGCAACATATTTATTATTACCTGATTTTGCATCAAACGGTCAAATATTGAGCGATATACCAGCAACATGTTTGCTAATTGTTCAGATGCAGCTAATACACCGCTCCATCTATCACATAGATATAAAACAATTAAATACTTTGCTAATTATATTGACAAAGAAATTAATATATACAAAAAATAATACCTAGCACTGAGTGGACGTCCTATAAAATGTTCTGGAGGTTGTAATTGGACTTGTGGTGCAACAATGCTAAATCGATCATAGGCCCATACTTGAAGTAGTATCAGTGGGCTTGCTATATCTAAAGCTTGTGCATGACTGGCTCGACATAATTCTTTGTACAGCCATGCAAGACAAGCACCACCCCATGAATAATTACCAGCTTGCTCAAAACTGGCCAGTAGTGGGAGGAACATTAAATGCACCAGCGTGTTCGACTTGTCTGCAAACAGAAAGCCTCCAATCAACTGCATGATATATGCTCGTGCATATCTCTGTATACTGACGTCATCGGCATCAGGAGACAATTCTGTGAACTGTGAGGCTAACCACGGGAGACTCAACCTTGAGCCTTTTAAGTCAAGTGGTCGAACACCTAAGAAATCTTCACAAATTTGTTTCCAATCATGTTGCAAAGAACCAGTAACAGGTTCTCCGTCCATTGGTAAACCAAATTGTATTGCAACATCCTGCAGCGTAATGGTGCATTCCCTACCAGGCATATGAAATGTGTGGGTCTCCGGTCTCCAACGCTCCACTAAAGCAATAATGAGGTGCCAGTCCAACTGTATGAATCCAATTTGTGCAACCCCAATAAAACCAGCTTGTTGTAGATAAGGCACTATATGTTCATCGAACGGTATTGTATGCTGAGAAACTGCCTCTCTTCTCCGACAACATAGCACCACGGTGGATGCATTATCCCATACTGTCTGTGATCGGTGCGTGTTTTGAAGATATAGCTGAACAGGGTTAGATGGACCAGGATCCATATTCAACACTGTTAAAATAAACAAAATTCATTACAATGTTAAATAAACGAAATACATTACAATGTTAAATAAACCAAATTCATTACAATGTTAAATAAACGTAATACATTACAATGCTAAATAAACGTAATACATTACAATGTTAAATAAACGAAATACATTACAATGTTAAATAAACGAAATTCATTACAATGTTAAATAAACGAAATACATTGCTTGCTAAACTATGAATGACTCGAAGATGAAGCTCCTAAATTACGGAGTGGACAGGTACGCTTGTTATGCCCTGATCCCTTGCATATCCTACATCGAACTTTCGTGCCTGCCTCGCGCCAATCCATCTCATTATGAATTCGCGAAGTCTTGGGTCTACCATGCTCCCTTAATAAGTTTGCGTTAGGATGCACTTCCGTAAATGATAACTCTGGCCAATAGTCAGGGTGCTGTATTGGATGGAAGCGACATTCATAGCATAACTTTAAATGAGACAATTTATAGTATTCATCAATCAGATGCACGTATGACAAACGCATGTAATTACAAATTGCAATTACATGAGAGCATGGAATCTTGAACGACTGCCATTTGTTACAAGAACAAGTCCCCTCTTTCAAGCACACTACTTGTATGTTTTGGCCTTTGTAGGGAGAAACCATACTGATGCCAGTTCGAACTTCAAAACTTTGTGTTTCCCTGTCAACTGACGTCACTGTATGTGCAATTGCTCGTTTCTCCCACCTTTTAAGCTTTCTCATGGCATATTCTGTGTACATGTCCCCACGATCGAGTGCTTCACTTATTTCTTGTCTACAGCGTTCAAAGTATAAGATTGTCCAATAAAATGTTAACCTAACAATCGATGTGATCGGTAACATTCTAGCTCCTTTAAATACCCCATTCAAACATTCAGCTGCATTGGTTGTCATCCACCCAAAGCGATACCCATTAACGTGTGATTGCGTCCATTTATTCAAATCGATATCAGAAAAATATTCAAGACATTCAGGGTTCAATTTCTTTAACTCTTTCATGTTTCGAATGAACTTACATCTTTGGTGTTGATTTCCAGCCCTAAACACCAAATCTTTAAGTTGCTTTGATTTGTATTTCGAATTGAAATTACTCACAACATGACGTAAACAATAACGATGATATGCTTTAGGTTCAGCCCAACCAATTTCCTCGTTGTTAATTGCTGCAATGATCCCTCTATGTCTATCCGAAATTAAGCAAATCTCTTCTCTGTCAGTAACATACTCGCGCAATGCCCACAAAAACCATGACCAACTAGATGTATTTTCCCCTTCAACAATAGCAAATGCAAGAGGAAATATATGCCCATTCGAGTCAATAGACAAAGTAGTGAGCAATTTCCCTTTATACTTGCCGTAAAGATGGGTTCCATCTATTTGAATTAAAGGCATACAGTACTTAAATCCTTCAATTGCAGGACCGAATGCCCAAAAAACGCGACCAAATATAGTTTTACCAGGCACATCAGAAGGGAGAAAATGCCAATCTACTCGTGTACCAGGATTGTAGTGCACAGCAGCACTCAACCAGTACGAAAGTTCGGAATACGATTTCTCCCAATCGCTGAAGACTGCAACCAAAGCTTTTTTCTTAGCTTCCCAAACACGTCTGTATTTGACATTATATCCGTACTGTTTTTTAAGTGCTTCTTGTAGTACCGCCACAGGCACACTAGGATCAGCTCTAACTAAATTTTGAATTTCATTGCTCATGAAATTAGAATCAAGTTGTGAATTATCTTGTGCCACTTCTGTGTATAAACAAGTATGGTTCTCTCCAAGTTTAGTAATTTCAAACATCCCATGGATTTTGCGTCGACAAGCACGCAATCTCCACCTACAACCTCCATCCCATTGCTTGCATCGCACATACCAAATATCCTGGTTCGATTCTACCACAGATATTTGGTAGTGTTCAGTCACACTATTTTTTTACTGCCATTTGTAGGTCTTCTTTCGTATCAAATACCATTCATTTTTGTATTATACTAGAGTTATCTAGACTTTTTCCCCTTTCCTCCAAGGTTGATCCTTGTTCACAGACTGAATCAGTAATTTCCCATTCTATCTGTGTAAATATCTCCGATTGAACCAACTCATTTTCATTTTCTATATTTCCTTCTTCTCCAAACAATTCATCAATTTCTACATCAATGTCACTATCCGCACAATTTCCAGCTTCAATAATAACTAAATCTTCTGGACGAAACGACATATTTAAATTCGTTTACAACTGTAAAGGTTAAAAAGAAAAATTAGTTCAAATCTACCAAAAATTATAAACTCGTGGACCCGGTCCACGAGTTTACTACCCAATATAACTAATTTCCCACCACATTATTTACCAATAATTATTCCTACAACAATAAACGCCGAATAACATTCAACACTCAAACCTAAATTTTTTAAATTTATTCATGCATGCAAAACGTCTACATATACAAATTTATTCATTAATGCAAAACAAAACGTACATAACTATTGCATATTTATAAGATAATTAGAAAGGAAAATGTATATGCATACATATATGGCGGCGGCAGCGGGGGCAATAGGGCGGCAGCGGCAGCAGCGGTGGCATTGGCGGCGGCAGCTAAACGACGACAGTGGCGGCGACGGCGGCTAAACGAAAAGGGAATGATTTGAGAAGAAGAAGAGAAATGACAGCGACAATGACAAACGAGAAGTGAAATACGAGAAATGAGAGAAATGAGTAAGGAAATGAAGAGTGAACGGAGAGATATGAGGAGAAATGAAGACTGAAAATAGAGAAGTGAAGAAGAAGAAGTGAAGAAGAAGAAGCCGAAGAAGTGAGGAAGAAGGAGGGAAGCGTCAGGTTTAAAGAGAGGGAACTCGTGGATGGGGTCCACGATTACCGAAATCGTGGATCCGGTCCACGAGTTCGGTCAATGCATGCAGGCATGCAGGCTGACACCGTCAGCCGCATGCAGGGTGGACGCAGGGTAATCGTGTACCCGGTACATGATTTCCACTGAAATCGTGGACCGGGTCCACGATTTCACCACCCTAATTTTGGTATTTCTTTCCCCCCACCCTATTTTTGGAAATATTTTTTAAAAAAAAACATTATTTTAAAAAATAAAATTTCAATTACACCCTCAAACTTTTAATTGAAAAAAAGAGCCATCAAACTGCTAGACACTCAAATAATAAAAATTGAACCTTCAAACTTATAAAATTGTTGTAATATCTACAATTATGTAAGTTTGAATACCTAAATTTAACATTTGTATAAGTTTTGGACTCAATTTTTACAATGGAAAGTTTGAAGATATAATTGCAACTACCACAATACTTTAGGGGTAGTTTTTGCAATTTATCCAAAATAAAAAGTGGAGAGGATGAAGATGAAGAGATGAATGGTAAAAAATATAGCATTATTAATTAATCAATTAATATCAATTAATTATTAATATAAATTTTATTTAATAATTAAATATAAATATATTATTAAATATTTATTTAATTTTTTTTAATAATTAAATTCAGCTTTGATATGTTGATTTGTTTTTATTCTAAGCTATTAAATAATTAATTAATATTCTTTAAAAAATAATTAATTAATATAATAATATATTAAATTGCACCAAATTTAATTTAAGATTATTTCAAATGTTATTTTATATTAATTAAGTAATTATTTGATTTTGATTTTTATATACAAAATGGATAAGTATGCTAGATATTCAAATATATAGTTTCACTATGGTAGGTATTTAAATCCTAGATATTTAATATCCATACCCATGAAATAATATATGGGGTACAAAAACAATTTTGACATAAGCTACATCAATTTTCATGCCAAACTCTTATTTTTATCTAATTGTAAATCGAATTTAGACAAGTGTTAGCAATATTGACCTTAAAATTTAAATAGTGTTTCAACTTTTAAGTTCAAGAACACTAGATGGACTCTTGGAAGAGTGACGATTTTCAAGACTGAAGCATAAATCATGTGCAGTGGTTGTAAAAGTAATGCGAGAGAAGACATTGGTAGGGGAATCGACAATGGTTGTTTTGGGATGAAGAGGGTTGGGTTAATCTAGGTGAAGGGTGAAGTTTTTCAGGTGCTGGTGTTAGAATGTGCACCAAAAATTGTCTGAAATTTGGTAACCTCGAGATTAGAGATTTGATCTCTCATTCCACAATTAAAAAAAATAAATAAATAAAAAATAAATAAATAAATTAGATATATTCCAACAAATTTTAAAAATCAAAATAGATTATTAGGAAATTTTTTTGAAGATGAATTTAAATGACTTTGAAGCTTCCACGCTACCTGTTTGGTTGAGGGGTCTTCAAATAGAAATCCAACAAGCAAACTGTAGGACCCCCCCCCCCCCCCCCCCCCCACTACACTACAACTTCTATCCTTATTTCCAATTTCCTACATAGTTTTTTATTTTTATTTATTTTTATTTTTTTTAAAGAACTTCTCTCATATACATTGCATTTATCTCCTGTTTTAATTCATTTTTCATTCTTTCCATTCCTTATAATTTAACCATAATTTCTATTTGGTCCTTATAAAGTATAATATTTAACTATAGTTTCAAGCTGAATTTTATAACTTTTCAAACTTCCACTTTAGTCCATTATTGTTGTAGTTACTATATTGATACATTCTTACATGTAATAATGAGTTATGTTTTCTATTTAACTAATTGTATTAGTTGATGTATGAGATTGTAAATACGAGTAAAAATAAATACAAATATATTAGTTTTTGGATGAGTAAGCACAATTTTGAAATAATTAAACAATAGAGACCAAATTGCAAGACAAAGTTTGAACTTTTAGAATTGTGAGAACTCCCTAAAATAAAATTTTAGAACTATAGTGACCCGGTTGCTATTTATCATTTTTTTACTCAATTTAAATATAGTTTAATTAGTTAAACTATTAATAACGTTATTAACAAGTTAAATTTTCAATTTTTCCATCCGAAGGCACCTATTTGAATTATAATGTTTTCAACCAACAAAAATTCAACTTTTTTTTTTTTAAGATTTAAATCCTATTTTAGTTTCTAAACTTTTAAGTTTGTTCCATTTCGGTCAAGATGGTAATTAACATGGTCTTTAATTTCACCATAAATATTGGAGATTCGATCATCCATCCTCACAATTGTTGTACTAACAAAAAAGTTTGTTTCTTTTCAATTCCCAAACTTTAAAATGATATCTTAGTCCTAAACTTTAATTAAGAATATAACTTTTTTGATTCTTACTTAAAATTCAATGTACAAATTAATGAGTTCGCTTCAAATATACGTATTATCATGTTAAATCAAGCATGATTTTAAGTAAAATAAATTAAAGATAAACATGGAATAAAAACAAGCTTAAGATAAAAAAGTATCTATCAAAAACCAATATTATTAGTTTTCAAGAATTAAAATAGATGTTTTGAAAATTTAGTTCGGATGAAAATAATATTCTAAATTATTAACGTATAACAAATTTAAAAATTCATAGGCTAAAAATAAAATTAAAACTTTTATTTTTATTATCTATATTAAGAATCTTTTGTGAAGCAAGTTGAAGATATAGTAATTAAATTTCAAGAGGGCCACCATTCATATTTAATTTAGTTCTGAACTTCTGATTCCAAAGAAGTTGCCTCTTTCAAAAGACCTTTATTTTGTCTGGCTTTATTGGACATTGCAACTTGAATAATTGTACTATAAAACTTTTAAAAAATTAAGAAACGTAAGTTTTTTTTAGTTAAGTTATTCCTTTAATCTTAATTTTTATGCATAAATTGAGGTTTTCGTTTTGAGTATAGAAATTAAAAGTAAAAGATTTAAATATCTAGTCGAGAGTGTTTGTAATGACTACACAAAGTTAAAATTTGTAATTTTAAAATTTTTAATTTTGTTTCCATAATTTACTTAAACACTACATTTGATTTTATACTATTTTGATTGGTTTGAAATTCCACCATTTTTACCTAATAATCAAGCCAAATTCGTGGTCATAAATATTATGTAATTTAAAAGCTAATTACAAAAAGTTTTTTACAGTTTAATTCTGATAACCTTTAAAATTACAAATTTTAGTTTTTAAATTTTGATGTTTGTATTTATTTAACTTCGAAACTTTTAAAATTTTGAATATGGACTTTTTAATATTATTTTATAAAATTCATAAATCTATTGATACAAATTCAAAAATTAAGATTTTATTAGATATATAACTCAAATTTATATGTAATGGAACAATTAATTTTTAAAAATTTCAAATTTGTGGGAACCTATTAGACACAAATTAAAATCATCATGTTTAATTTTTCAAAATTGGACTTCTTTACTCCTATTATCTTTTCAATGGTTTTTATCATTATTCACGATGAAAAGCAAAAATTATATTTAATTTGAAAAAGGTTGTATTTGATTTTGGATATACTAAATTAAAAATTAACCTCAAATTGGAAGATTCAAAAACTGAAATCTATGTCAAAATCACATTGACTAAATTGGTAACCAAACTTTGTGAAGAAATTTATAAAAATTATTTAAAAAAAGATATAGCATTTTAAAATTAAAATAAGAATTTAAAAATATTATTTATTCTCCCTCTTCCCATTTTTTTCTCCCTTCCTCCTCCTTCTCTGGTTTTGCGTCCCTCCTCCACCCTTCTTCGTTGATACTTATTAAAAAGTGGTTTATTTAAAATAATTGCAAAAGCTTTTATTCGTACAACTTCGTGTCCTAATTTTGAATACACCTTTTTCCTAATCTTTTTTCTGAAAGGGTAATTCGAAAATAGCAATATATTTATTTATTTATTTATTTATTTATTTATTTATTTTAATTTTTGAAATTCAGATTAGGGGGGCGACAATTTAGATGGCAATGATGAATGATTAAGGATTATGTTTCCTAAATCTTATCTGAAATGGATAGTGGCAGAAACGTAATAAGATGTAAAGAAGGAGAGCAAATAGAGAAGAAAGAAACCGAGAAGAAACGAGAAGGTGACCGACACGCGGCCTTCCAGCCGGTTGCTCTGGTCGGCGTGCGCGATCAGTCTCCTCACGAAGATGGCCACCGTGTTGTTCTCTCTTTCCTTACCCTCAATTCTGAATATAAACCACAAAACTCTTTCCCTTTCTTCTTCCTAAATCCCTTCCTTATGAGATAGAATTACACATAGAATTTAGATTCTTTCCTTTCGTCTTCCCCAATATAACCCCTAACCAGTAACCCCTTTTCTCCATCATCAATCCAATTCCTGATTCTGCTTGGTAATTGCTTCCTTCTCCTTCTCCTTCTCCTTCTCCTTTCTGATTTTCAACCTTTTTTTTTTTTTTTTTTTTTTTTTTTTTTTTTTTTTGGTTGTTCCAGTTGGGAGTTTATATTTGGTTGATTTGTATAAAGGGGCTGCGTTTCGTTTTAAGATTTGGGGAATACCCACCAACCCTTTTTGGTTGTTTCGCATGCCCCTGTTCCCTTTTGGTGTCTTCGAATAGTGGGTTTTGTGGATTCTGCTTTGTTTCTTGGCATGGTGTGAATATTTGTGGCAGTGCTTCGAAATTTGGGGTTCTTTAGAAGTTGTGTTATGTTGTTCTTTTCCCTTTCTGTCAAAAAGGACAGTTTGGGGATCTGAGGAAGTTTGGATGATTCTATTGAAGTTGCTTCTTGGAGACGTTGAAATTGATTGATAGGAATTCAGGTGGGTTGGTTTTTTGTAAGTGAAGTTTGGTTGTAATTTGAGAGCTTAAAGTGTCAAATTTGTAGTTGGGTTGAAGCAGATAACTCGTTAGGATGGTTCAATCGATTGCTGCAGCTTCTCTTTTTGGCCATCAGCTGCTATGTGGAGGAACTTTTGTTAAGGACACGTCCTACAAGAGGAAGAATAGCTGGTTCCCAACATCCAAATTTGTTGGTAAGAGGCTGATTTCGTCTCCCCCAACTTCTGGATTGAAAGTGGATCGATCAGCACTTTTGGCAATTAAGGCTTTATCACTGGAGGTGACAAAAGAGGCGTATTCATTCAGAGAGGATAGAATACCGAAGGATTGGAACTATGATATTGATGCTGGCTTTGATCGAAAGCCAGGTTTATGGCCTCCTGAAAACAAAGCAGATAATCCTTCATTACAGAATCCATTGCTTCGACAAGAAAGAATGGGGTGTGGTTGGTTGGGTGCCATATTTGAGTGGGAGGGTGTGTTGATTGAGGACAATCCTGAAATTGAAAAGCAGGCCTGGTTAGCTCTTTCTCAGGAAGAAGGAAAATCCCCTCCCCCAGCTTTTATCCTCAGAAGAATAGAGGGGATGAAGAATGAACAGGCAATTTCTGAAGTCCTTTGCTGGTCAAGAGATCCTGCTCAGTTGAGAAGAATGGCTGCTAGGAAGGAGGAAATCTATCAGGCATTGCAGGGGGGAGTTTACAGACTAAGAGCAGGGTCAAAAGAGTTTGTGAATATCCTGATGCATTACAAGATTCCCATGGCACTGGTTTCAACCCGTCCTAGAGAAACTCTGGAGTCGGCCATGGGAAAGATTGGTATTGATGGCGATTTCAATGTGATTATAGCTGCGGAGGATGTTCACAGGGGAAAGCCTGATCCAGAAATGTTCGTCTATGCAGCACAGCTTTTGAACTTCATTCCTGAAAGGTGCATTGTGTTTGGGAATTCAAACCAAACTGTTGAAGCTGCTCATGATGCTCGGATGAAGTGTGTGGCAGTTGCAAGCAAGCATCCTGTTTATGAACTTGGGGCTGCGGACTTGGTGGTGAGGCGTCTTGATGAGCTGACAGTCGTCGATTTGAAGAATCTCGCCGATATTGAGTCCTCTGAATTTGGGTCTGGAGAGCCAGAGTTGGAGATGGAGTTGGAGGAAGATGATGAGTCTCCATCAACCATGACAGCAGTTGATGATATTTTCTGGTGACAATGGCTAAATGTACATAATTTCTTGTTATGATTCTTAACGTTAATAGTTCATCTGTGTATAAAAAGGGTGGGAAATATTTACCAACAAAAAAAAAAAAAAAAAAAAAAAAAGAAAGAACAGAGGTGGTCTGCATTGGACCAACTTAATGGTATATGTATGTATTTTTCTATTTCTGTGTCTCATGGTCCAATGTTTCCTTTCTGCTTCTTCAACACAATTTCCTCTCAAAACCCCCAAATATCTGAAGGAACGGAATAAAAAGCATACTAAGACGAATTCGGAAACATGATTTGGGTTTTCCAGTGGCAGCATCAAGGAAGATGGCTGTAGACTTGATATGGACTAATGATGTTTTTCAACATTTTTTAGATTGTTTTTCTACTTCCCTCCATTCTGCATTGAAATTTCTAAATTACAAAGGGGTTATTAGCAGGATTAATCCGAATATACACAACAGTTAAAAGAGCATTGATTGATTGAATGTATAGTGTTAACAAAAGATATTTTGCCCATTTCTGAAAAAACAAACATACATAATAGCCTAACAGAAATTTGACAGAGCCTTGACTACATAAGCTAACAGTACTATACAGAAATTACAACCTTAATTCCCATCCTTCCCTCCCCAAATAATTTAAACAGTTGACTCCTTTACAGAATCAAATTAATTTTCTAAGTCGTCCTAGTTTTCTTGGCCATATATCAGAAAACAGACTAGGCCACGAGCCAGCCCGTTCGTGCCACGCCCATATAAATAAAGTGAATCCATCAGAAGGGGGTGCAAGAGAAGACTTCTTAAGTTGCAGCTCAGCATTATGGATGCATTTGAGGACAAAAGGATCAGTTTGAACAAGTTTGGCATGCCTGTGTCTGCAGTTAAAGCTCAAATTCTGCAATACTAATAATTTAGACATAAGTCACCGTCTACTTATTTGGCCGTTGTTTTGGTTTCAAGTGCAAATCCATCTCTGAGAGCTGCTTGTGCCTCATTGTTGCTACCAAGTGCAAAAAGTGCAGCAGCTTGCAAATAAGATGCAATATGCCAGGCAGGTGATATAACTTGAGCTTGCATTGCATCGTTTAGAGCTTCTTGCGGCATCTCACATGCGAGATATGACAAACTACGACGTGCAAACATTGTTGGGGAAAGCACAGCTCCGGCATCAATGAACTGCAAGAGGACAAAAGGATGTTATCTGGGTGTGCTTAGGCTTTCAAATCAGAACTTCCTACGAAAGCATTCATTCCCACATCAATAGCGTCAACATCGGTTCACACACTCTCGAGTCTGGAGTAAACAAAGATATGGACAATAGCCAATAAGTTTTTCCAAAGATGTTCTACTCTTCCCAAGTTAGATGACACATTATCATGAGCAAGTTTGCTTATGAAATATAAATCTCATCAAAGTTTTCCTTCTAAATACAAGGATAATTATAAATCACAACCATGTGCTTTTACAAATTCCTTCTATATACCCTGCACCACAGATACCAAATCAAGTAGTAGCCCCATAACGTGGATTGAGAAGCAAAGCCCTAACTGAAGCTCCTGGTCAACCATGATATTGGTGGATGATTTCATTAGGATTTATAAACTAAAACTTCGTTCAGAATTTTCCTTCAGTTGCTTAGCTGATTTGGCAGTTTGTGACCTCTATACACAACAATCAGTTTTTCAAACCCTAGTAGTTCCTTTGCCTTGATAATACTAATTTCTACCCCCTTCTATCTCTTTGTTCCCTCTATTTCCTTTTTCCAAGTTCTCTTACCAAAATGAAGCCACACACAGTGAAGCCGTGAAACCGCAGGCATTAATTCGCAGAAGTTTTAAATGGAAACAAAACATTACAGACCTGTGTATATGAATCAATTGCAGCTCTAAAATCTTTGTGCCGAAAAGCAAGATCTCCACTTTTCTTTGAACTCAATGTTTCCTGCATCTGGTTGGTCCACATCTGGAAGGAAAGCTGCATGCCAGAATCTATCAAAATTAGCAGCAAGAACCGGGTACCTCTAACTTTTACATTGAAGATACGGTGCAGTAATTACAGAAGATGTGTATGGAAGAACAGGATGAAAACATTCATGATTGTAATAGAATCTCCACTTAGTTGGATGATGTTAAAATTTGTGGCTTCATGAGGGACTTAATTGTGTACGCAGCTGCATATAGAAAGCTTATTTCTAAACTGTAAACGAAGCGGACTTGAAGAATGAAGATTGTCAGAGTGAGAAACTATTACATGATTACAGAAACAACAATAGAAAAAGAAAAAGTTCATGTCAACGTCCGTTCCTTGAACATGATATACAATAACAAACCTCGGTTGCTGAACCTTCATCATCCTTGTAATTTATCTTTTCCAAAATCTCGTGAATGACAGTCAAATCCATTCTTAAACAAGCTTCTCCAAGTGGTGTAAGAGGTAAATCTGAAGCATCACGCGGTATGCCCAATAATACATGTGAAGGAACCTGCAGAACAAGCAAAGAGAATCAACATTGGAGGGTGTCTTCTCACTAGCAGCAGGTTAAATCCTATGAATTTGAATAGAAAAGAGGTTGCTATTACCAATGTGGCATGCAAAATCAATAAATCTTCAACTACTGGAATGGCAAGAAACTATACCTTGGTGTCCGTTTGAAGAGGAGTTAGAGAAGAAACTAATGATTTTGGATTAGGACGCTCTCGAGGCTCATACTGCAAACAACGAGAAGCTAATCTCACTAATTCCGTCCCTTCATCATTTGAAAATTGTCCTTCCAAACAAGAATCTGTCAGCATTTGAAGATTCCTGTCCCTTATTAAGTCAAGAGCCTAAAAGTTATCGAACAGAGCATTAGTAGAGCAACTATTTGGTGCAATCCCAGATTCAATGGTGCAGTGTATTCTTCCATTTCTGAAAATACACCTTTCAATAATCTCATAGCATGATAGAAAAGTGTTCGGTGAGAAAGAAGACTTACATGGCTAGGTGGGATATGTTTTCCGCTGAGGAGATCAAGCAATAGAGTGCCAAAGCTGTACATAACACTTTCTGGAGTAACTCTTCCTACAGAAGGAGATGATGATTTTCAATCCATCACACTAAATGGTATGAGAATTGATCAACAAGGAAGTAATGCATAAGAGTAACAATGAAAAACAACAACAGGCAGCAGAGACAAATTTTCTTGCATATCTTTGAATTGGCATAAGAACAGGACTACAAAATCTGAGAGCTCATACAACATAGGCAGTTTGGCTCATCAAAAGCCAAGCATGTATACTCGGTGCATCAGCACACAAAAAGCATTGTGACAACACAATACGGGAACTCCACAAGAGGCATGTTTAATAAAATAGACTTCCACGGAAGAAAAGAGTCCTTTGCTGACGAAACTACACATTCTTAATTACTATGCCCATATTGAAAGTGATTGCATAAACAAGCATCCCTTGAAAATTTGACATCTTTAAGAGAACAGGACACATAGAGGTGGTATTGACCTCCATTACATTGAGTACACTGTGAATACTTTATATCAGTTGAACTATAAACTCCAAGACCACTTCCATGTTTTATTACACTTGCAGAAAGATCAATGTATGAAAACCTCGTAAAGTTAGAATCAGGAAAAACAGGAAACTTAGGTGACCAAATACTACAATTCCACAAGAGGGCAAATAATTATTGTAATCGGAAAAGATAAGAAAACACAACCCAATTAACTACTTATTAGCAGTACAGAAACAACAAAATAACCTGGTCTAATGAATAAGGTCTAAAGGGTGTACCTGTCTTGAGATACTCCGGAGGACAAAATGCCAAATTTGTGCTGTAGCTTTTACCATCTCTGCTGTTTTTCATCATACCAAAGCATGAAAGCCTGGGGTTTCCATCCTGAGAGGATATATCAACATTTTACACGGAACCACCAGATCTATCACCCCAGAAAAATGAGAGGACGACAAAAGATTGTACAATTTAAAGATGCTCACATCGTCAAAAACAACTCTATAGGCATTGAGATCATGATATAGGGCACGCCCTTTACTTGTACAGTACTCCAAAGCTTGTGCAATATATAAGGCCACTCTTAACCGCATGGTCCATTTCAGAGGTTGAGAGTCCCCTGAGTAAGTATCATATTAAACTTCACTTTAGAAAATAATCAAGACCAAACAGCAAGAGAGGAGGAAGAAATATGGAAAGCAAGTAAGGCGGAAAAATCAAAATAACAAGAGTGAAGGAGGTAAAACGGAAAGGCAAAACATTATTCATTCACATCCACCACCACTACCCAAGGGAACCTCTAACTTGTGTCAAGTTAACATGCAACTCAGTTCCATGCTGAAAATTCAAATAAATGAGTGCCACAGAAAGGTAAGTCAAGGAGACCAAAGTATTGATAATTCTACTAAACTTACAATGAAACAAGTGCTTTGCCAATGTTTCATTAGGCATATATTCTGCAATTAGTAATCTCTCATCACCTTCACAGCAACAACCAAGCAAATTTGCCAACCTTAGATTTCGTAGCTGACCTACATTCTTGGCTTCTTCCTGGAATCAAAGGAAGTAACATGTGAAAGAGTATAATATAATTTCCATTGGAGAGAATAGGAGGCCAACTACATATATTTCAAAATATGAGATGAAAGTTCCTGATTTTAGAAAATAATTAACAAAATTATATTATCCAGTGTTCGTCAAAGCTACAGAAACTTCAAATCAAATGTATAGACTTATTATAACAGATGAAACCATTTAGTGCCTTTATAACACGTTGTTATAAAGTTAATTTTTCATTTTCCTTTCTCCATTTTGATGTCGGAATAAGTTAGTATATCTTTGTGCCATTTACAACTTACAGAAAAGTTATGAAAACTACAGCATGTTTTTGCATGTAATCACGGTGAAAGATATACAGTTGGCCATGCTGGTATAAATGTTCTTAAATATAAGTTTACCAGAAATTGCCTAGCATCTGGCCAAGCTGATCTGTTGAACCGTTTGACAGCAATCCGTTTTTGATTCTCGAGCTTCCCCTTATAAACAACATTCGGAGCCTTTTCCCCATGTTCTGAAACAATATTCTCAACAGCAAATCCAGATGTAGCTGTCCTTAGTTGCTCAATGGTGTATTCACGAAATGCAGGTATGTCAAGGTCACTACTCCCTTCATTTTCTGCAAAAGTAAAAGATCTATCATAGTAATTGCTTTCTGAACCGTGGTCGCAAATACACATCGAACCAGAGCAGTAGATTTACACTTACCAACATCCTGGAGGTCAGGAACAGGCTTGTTATGATCTAAAGTCCAACAGCACCCTGAGAGTTTTGAACACCCACAACCCATCCTACTTGAACACAACGTAATTCTCTAATCAATAGATGCAATTATGGTTGTAAACCTCCATCCAGCTTCCCATGCCAATCCAACTTTGTCCTTCCACCGAAGAGTAACTATCAAACACAACATTCAAAGTATTACTTATTTTAGGGTAATAGTTGGGACATCCCTGACAAAGCTCAAATAATCTCCAATAGGAATGGGGTACGTTGGAAACTTAAAATTAAGAGATTTTTCCAGTGTATCCATCCACCAGGAGGCCAATTGAGGTCCTAAAAACTAGAAGTATGCTAAAATGATATATGTATTGTTGGTAAGATAGATGGATGCAATTAATGAATCACAGAGATAGATAAGACACTGTCACACCAAGACAATTTAAAGCTTTGCTGAGAAATAAGATTCTCATACCAACAATAGAATGATCAAAAAGTGGATCAGGATAAGCCATATTCGTCACATTCCAGCATTTGATCCCAAAAAAGGCAAAGATGAGCAACAATTCCCATCTGGGTTATCTTGATAACAACCAAAAAAAGCACTTTCCCCTTTTTATCTCATTTTTTCACTAAAATGAAGTGAGCCTACAGATTGATATAGCATGAGAAGAAGCAAGAATACATGGGTGTTTTAGGCTACCCAATAAGCCACTTTGAACAAATCAAAGCTCACAAAATATTAAAAGTAAAAGAAGTTGAGAAGAAAACTGAGTAACCCCAAAAAGAAAGACAACACCAAAAGCAGCCAGTCAAAAAGAGAATCAAGCTAAACAATTGCTAACCTTTGAATCATTCGAAAAATAGAGAGAAGAAGAAGAAGAAAAACGTCAGAAGAGTTGCAAGTCTCCCGCTGTTTAGCTTGCTTTACTATGCAAAAAAAAAAAAAAAAAAAAAAAAAAAAAAAAAAAAAAAAAAAAAAAAAAAAAAAAAAAAACTGAGAATTCAAACTAAGAAAGAGTCGCTGGAGATCTTAACGTGCATCTAGAGCACCCCTTTTCTCTCTCTCCCTCTCTCTCTCCCTCTCTCTCTCTCTCTCTCTCAATCAAGGGGAAAATTTGACAGCTTTGAGATTCGGATTAGAGGGATAAAATAGAAATAAATAGAAAATGTAAAAATTAAATATTTTGTAGATATTCTTTCCCGAATCTTTTTCGACAATCGCTTTCTTCATTGCTTGCTGTAACCCTGTAAACCCTGTGTGTGTGGGTTTGGTCCACCATTCTCCCTTGAACCCACCGACATGACCATCCCCGAATTTCCAACTTTATTCCACTCCTTCTAAAACCATTTTAATGCAAAACTGATTTCAACTTGATCACTTTGGTCTCTAGTATTTTGGGAATGCTTCTAATCTAATTGCAACCCTTTGCTCACTTATTAAGATTTGCTTAACATGTACATATGGAATTGGAACCTACAAGCATAGTTGAGGAGTTATTTTGATGTCATTTTTGGTCATCTTTGTCCAAAAAAAAAAAAAAAAATTCAAATACTAAGGGAGTATGGATACTCCATCGAAAAGGATAATGATAGAGATTCCACGAACATTAAAAAAATTATATATAAAGAGAAAGTCATAGTATGAATAGAGTATGACCGTACTTTGTTTGTGTGTCTGAAAATTTTTCAACCTTTTTCTTTGTGAGTTTTGTAGATTTAGAAAACATGTTTGTGAGACAAGATTAAGAAGTTTGAGTTTGTAAAAGCTAATTTTTCTTTTTACTTTTTTTTTCTTTTTTTTTTTTTTTTTCATTTTTAGAACTTAAGCTTATCATCCAAGTTTTTTAGAGTGACATGTTGGCTAACTTTTAACTTCCAAATCTTATATTTTTACTGAAGACAAATATAAGAATCAACTTGTTGAATTTTCAACCTATCCACATTTATTTATTTATTTATTTATTTATTTATATATTTTAAATTTACTTATTTTGAAATTGAAAAAAAAAAATAGATCAATTATGAATGGAAGTAAACGAAATATAAGTAAAGTGGAATTAGTTAAAGAATTTGGGTACACATAAATAAATTAGTAAAAAAATTTAAAGTTGCTTTCTAACCCAAAGTATTTACATATATAGAAAAAATTTCGCGATATGATAGAAGTTTATTGCTAACAGAGTGAAATTTTTGTATATTTATAGATAGTTTAATATTTTTTTCATTTATAATAATTTCAAAAAATTAAACGAGAATTAGTGATAGAAAACTTAAGATGCCAAATTGATGAGAGAAACATTGAGTATTAATAGAGAGACCCATAAGTAAAAGTGCAGGAAAGAAGATAGAGAAAGCTTATGTAAAAAATAATTAGGCAGGTAAAATTCATTATTGAAAATACATATATAACATGTTTAGTCATTAAGGCACGTTTTTAGATATTTATAATTTATAAATTATAATTTTAGATAAACAAAATTATATATTAAACATAAGCTTGACTACTCAATTTTATGTTTATCCATTTAAGCATAGTTAAATGAATAAAATGCTTATTATCATTTCAAATGTTGATAGTTGGATTTTTCACTTATAACCATTAAACTAGGAGAAAATAGACTTCTTCCTATGTGTTACAAAAATCTAACACGATGAGCTAAAATATCTAGTTAAATTGTACCTCATTAGGAAGCATATGTTTTGTTTTTATTGCTTTAAATTAAAATTGAATGGAGAGCGTTAGATAACATGAGTTTTCATTTCAAAATTAATTGACAATAAGAGCCGTATCTATCTTATAAAAATTGTGAGATTTTTTTATTTTTGTTTTTTTTCTCAATTTCAATAGGAAGGGAAATGAAATTATCGTCACCCACTAGTCACCCTTCCTTTAATATGTTAAATACATGTTTCTATGAATCTCAACATTTCATCTCATCCATAGTTGATTTCTATACATGTTTATTTATTTATTTATTATTATTATTATTTTGGTGATTGACTTTGTAAAGTAATTGAATAAATTCAAGTTGTAATATATTTTTGTAGGCACCAATTAGTCACTTTTATAAAATATCAATTTTATTATGAATATTATAACAAACTAGATGTCCATATATAATTGAGTTTAGTGGCTAAAGGTCATGTATCTACTAATGACATATCCTTAGTGGCCATGAAATGCCACTACCTATTTGCTAAATTGCATATAAATAGAGGCTCTTGGTGGATATTGTAACACACAGATTGGAGAGAAAAGAAAAGAAAAGATTGGTGAAATTTGAGAAATTTCATTTTTCATAAAATCTCAATTTCTTTATTTTAGTTCATTTTAAGTTTACTTTATTTAATTTGGTTATTTTAATTGATTTGATATTATTTTATTATTTATTATTTTAATATTATAATTTTTCAATTTTCGTGCTCTCGTTTTTCCGTCATTTTGCTCCTCAATTTTACAACACATTATCAGCACGAGCTCTTGTCGTTTTTCCGTGGAAGGTAGGTTCTGAAGGTATGCCATTTTCTTTTTATTATAATTAGTAAATTAAACGTTGTTTTGCATGTTTAATATATATTAAATTGCTAATATAAATATAATTCTTTGTGATACTGTTATCATGGCAAATCTTACAAAAATAGAATTTGCAGCCCTTGACATCAATAGAAATAATTATTTGTCATGGGTGCTTGATGCTGAAATACATATAGATACCATGAACTAGGAGAAACAATTAAAGAGGGAAATGCAACATCAGGAAAAAACAAAAACTATGATTTTCCTTCACCATCATCTCCATGAGGGATTGAAAATGAAATATTTAACAATAAAAAATCTTTGTACCTTGTGGAAGAATTTAAAATAGAGATATGATCATTAGTAAACAGTCATTTTTCCTAAAGCTTGTTATGAATGGATGTATTTGAGGCTCCAAGATTTCAAATCAGTAAGTGATTACAACTCCGCATTATTTAAAATCAGTTCAAAATTGTTGTTATGCGGAGAGAAAATTATTGATGTGGATATGTTGGAGAAGACATTTTCTACATTTCATGCCTCGAATATGCTCATGCAGCAATATCGAGAGAAAAGTTTTAAACAATATTCTGAATTAATTTCATGTCTTCTCGTGGTTGAACAAAATAATGAGCTATTAATGAAGAACCATGAATCTCAACCAACTGGAACAACACCATTCCCTAAAGTGATGCTGTAAATTTTAATAATCATGGTCGTAGTCGTGGTCGTGACCGTGGCAGAGGAAGAAATAATTATATTTTTTGTGGTGGTCATTCTAATCATCCAAATTTCAAAAAAACCACCCGAAATGATGATCATAAAGGAAAAGCTCCACAAGATAAAAATTCAAAAGATGATGAGCATAAATGCTTCTGATGCAAGATGACTGGCCGCTGGTCTCATGTTTGTCGTACGTCAAAACACCTAGTTGATCTCTATCAAGCTTCCCTGAAGGAAAAAGGGAAAAATGTGGAAGCAAATTTTGCATACCAGGATAATGATATATTTGACCCATCCAATATGAAAATTTTGGATGTGGCAGACTTCTTTGAATCTCCTGAAGAAAAAATCAGCACAAATGATGGCATAGCAAGTGTTTCTTTTGATTTTGAGAATATGTAGAATTTTTTTATCTATCTTTCATGTTTTTTAAGTTAAACCTTGTATTTTAAGTTTTTTTTTTCTTATTGTAATTATCTTGTTTAAATGAAGAATCATGGACAATTTTCATATATTGAGTGACTCAAAAATGAGGTAGGAAGATCTATGTTTGACAAACTGTGCAAATGCACATTCAATACTAATAAATAGAAAATATTTTTCCAAATTGATAATGTTGTAAGCAAAAGTTAATACAATATCAGGTTCTGCAAACCTGATTGAAGGATTTGGAAAAACAAATATTATTTTGTCTAGAAGAACAAAATTTACAATTAACAATGCATTGTTCTCAAGTCAATCAAACAGAAATCTATTAAGTTTAAAGATATACGTTGCAATGGTTATCATATTAAGAATGATAGGAAATATGAGATAGAATATCTTTATATCATATCTCCTGTCTCACATGAAAAACGTCTATTGGAAAAGTTGTCTGTTTTATCTTCTGGATTATATTATATACGACTCATCGAAACATATGCAACAATGAACCTGAAGTTCATGAATCCATATATATTTACAATTTGGCATGACCAGTTGGTCATCTAGGATCTATAATGATGAGAAGAATCATTGAAAATTCAAATGAACACCTATTGAAGAACCAGAAGATTCTTCAATCTAGTGAATTATTATGTGATGCTTGCTCTCAAGGCAAATTAATAATTAGACCATCACCAGCTAAAGTGGGAACTGAATCACCTGCATTTTTGGAACGTTCATGGTGATATACCTATTGTCACACCCTATCCCGAACCACCCTTTTGTAGCCCAAAACGAAGTGTGAGGATAGCAGTCGTTGATTTTTCTACTGACTCCCACTGTCAAACTTACTCTAGCTTTCTGCTTAACCACGCTTCCACTGCAAACCTTATACCTTGATCATCACCTCATAAGCAGTTATACACAATGATTGAACATCATACTTAAATCAGGGTTAAGATATCATACACACATTGATTTTCACTCAAACCATATATTTACATAAGTTTCTTAACACAACCCTTAACCCCTTATATGTACAGCACATGTTTTAGATCAAATATTTACAATTCTCAAAATACATAACACTGATGGCGGGCCCAGACGAGTTGCTGTGTAGGCTAAGCACCCCAGACTCGCTCGCTACCTGAAAAATAGAAAAACAAGGAAAACATGAGCTAGGTTGCCCAATGAGTGACTTGTTTTGTAAAACTTCCATTTAGCTCGAAAACTAATCATAATGTAAACATTATAAAACTATGCGTATAATAAAAATCGATTCAAAGTTATACCCAATGCAAAACCTGCTCACATAGCATTGTCAAATCATATATGTTTTTTTCAAAAAAAGATACTCAGAAATTCAGTTTATTTCAAACCATTTCCCTTAGTTAAGGTGGAGCAGAGCTCAACGCTACTCAATGTCGAAAACATCCTTAGTTGGGGCGGAGTAATCTCAACATTCCCAACGTCGTAAATCCTTAGCTGTGTGGAGTAATCTCAACACAACAGTGTTTATCATTCCTCTTTGTGTACATAGATATCCTATCTTGGGTTACCCGAATACCTTCTCCGAGTCCTTTAGTACTAGGGCCCATATACGAGGTTCAGGCCACCCACATGCCTTCTCTTTGTCCTTCAGCATAGGGGGCTATCTCTATACTCAGGTTACCCACATGCCTTTTCCAAGTTTTTCAGAATTGGGAACCATTTCCATATCCCGGCTACCCACATGCCTTCTCCGTGTCCTTCAACATTATGAGCATTTTCTCAAATATTATTCAAAAACAACATGCTTTGGAAATAACATAATATAAATTCACGAGTTTTTAACATTTCAAATCTTCTCAATTTCCTTCACAAGCCTCAATGTTTTCCATAAAATCATAAATTAACAAATAACATGTTTTTTATTAAACTCATTAAACAACCAGCATGCTTCAAATGATTTCTAATGTAAAACACATAATATGCATGTTAAAACCTGTGAGATCACAAACATATAAACATGTTTACAAACATAATCTTTTCAGCAATAACACCTTGTTCAAAGTAAACACATTTTAAATAAAATTGTCACTCACAGAGAAAGTAATCGCTTAAGGGAAATTCACTTTCCTCCCTTCTAATTCTACCTCCCCCGAGCTTCTTGGACGCAGGGTTGATAGTCAGAAAAGCAAAACAACTAATTTTTCCCTCTAACAGCTAGGTTTGGACGCAACCCTGCACCTTGGACGCCTGGCAGATGACTTGAATGCAAGGTGCAGTCTTTCAACAAAGATTCAGCTCTTCTTGGGCATCTAGCTTCACCCCTCGAACGCAAGGATCTACCTTGGACGCAAGGTAGCTAGGAAAACAATCTCTCTTGGACGCAGACTACCTCTATGGACACAAGGGTTGGTCTTTTCAGCTTTCTTTCTCTTTTCTCTTAGGAAACTCAAACTTATGGATGGTATGATGCTCTTCTTTCCTCAATGACCTATTTATAGACTTGGAATGGAGAGCTTGTCGTCCAACTTCTTCTTTCTATTTGCCACTTGTTTGCCACATGTCACGCTGCATGACACTCCCGACATGCATCCCGACACCTCCTCCTTATGAGGTGTTAAGTCTAAATGAAGCCATCTAGCCTTTATAAACTCATTTATGCGTTCAACTTGCTCCGAGACACGGACCATGCATCCAACTTATGCATCCTTAAAATTCTCTTTTAGAGTTTAGCTTCTTTTGTTCTCTTTTCTTCCTCCCGGCCTTCCTATACTTGACCAAGTTTCTCCCCCGGACATTACCATGCGTTTGTGCCTCCTGTTATGCGTCCATCACTACTTTTCTCACACCTAAATCTTAGCTTTCAAGCCCCTCTCTGGAATGATAAACGCCCGACTATGCTTGGTACTCTGTCACTTAGCCAAAATCACCTCAAAACCTACCTTCATGCTTCCTCACCTTGTAACATGCGTTCATCACCACTTTGCCATGCGTCCATGGCCTTCATTCCATCCTTTGGAATCCCTTTATTGTCCCTCTATGCGTCCTTGAGGTGTATCCCAGGGTTATGCTTCCAACTTTTCCCTTTTACTCCTCCCATACTTAGCCGTTTTCTCAATGATCAACCTAGCATGTGTCCATCTCTTGCTTCCTTCTTTTAGGTTTGCTTTTCAACCAACACATCCAAGACTCAACCCTAGTCCCCTTTTGTAGCTAGCTCATACGAACATCCTAGGCCAAGGTTGCATCTCCTTCCTTAACTACCTCCAATGCGTTCACCTCTTCCTCCAAGTTCTCGGTTTTCCTTACAATACTTCAACACTTAACCATTTCCTTTCCCACAAGGGGTACCATGCGTTTTCTTAGCTTGATTATGCGTCCAACATGGTCTTTTTCCTACCAAGTGTGTGTCCAACTCACAACTAACTCCCAGCTATGCTTTCAACTCTTTTCAACACTTGGTGAGATTCCCTTTCTTCTCCTTACATCAAGCTTCCAAGCTTACTATTCTAATAGCATAATTGAATTCTCTTAGTCTAGCTATGTTACTTAGAAGAATTGTTAACTTCAAGAGTTATTTCGAAATTCAAGGCCCAAAAATCGTAGGTTTCTTCCAAACTCACTCACGGCTTATTCTTAACCCAAAACTCAAGTTGATACAAAATTTTTTCTTCCTTTAAGTTCAACGCATACCAGTTCCTATTTTGGCCAAAATTTGGCTAACTCCACCAGTCCAGATTTTCTGTCTCAAAATTTTTCTAACTCCACATGCTTGCGATCCAAATTTCACCCCTCTTGTCTTACTTCTTTCCTTATAAGCTCTTAAGCACTTAGGTCTAAAAAGTAGGGTATTACACCTATTAACCCACCAAGTGGACCATTTGAATACTTTATGGTATTAATAGACACATCCAGTAAATGGTCACACGTGTGCTTATTATCAAGTCGAAACCTTGTATTTGCAAAATTACTTGCTCAAATAATTAAGTTAAGAGTAAAATTTCCTAATTATACAATTAAGACCATTCGTCTTGATAATGTTGGTGAATTTACATCCCAAACTTTTGATAATTATTGTATGTCAATTAAAATAAATGTTGAACATCCTGTAGCTCATGTTCATACACAAAATGGTTTAGCATAATCATTTATAAAACATTTGCAATTAATTGCTAGACCATTACTTATGAGAGCAAAGCTTCCTACATGTAGGGACATACTATTTTGCATGTTGCGCCACTTGCACGCATTAGGCTAGTAGCTTATCATAAATACTCACCATTACAATTAACTTATGGCCAGGAGCCAAATATTTCTCATCTAAGAATTTTTGGATGTGCAGTATATGTTTCAATTACTCCACCACAATGTACTAAGATGCATCCTCAAAGGAGTTTAGGAATATACGTTGGATATGATTCCTCATCAATTATTAAATATCTTGAACCCCTGACGGGTGATGTATTTACTGCATGATTTGTTGATTGTCATTTTAATGAGACCATTTTTCCAACATTAGGGGGAGGAATTAAGAAGTTGGAGAAGGAAATTGCATGGAATGCATCATTATTGTCCTATTTAGATCCCCGTACAAATCAATGTGAACTTGAAGTTCATAAAATAATTCATTTGCAAAATATAGCAAATCAATTATCAGATGCATTTATAAATGTAAAGAAAGTAACTAAATCACATATACCCGTTGCAAATGTTCCGTTGAAAATTGATATCCCAACACAGCAACTTGCCACTAATGAATCTGGAACACGTCAGAAGCGTGGTAGAGTGAGTTTCAAAGATAAAAATCCTTGGAAAAGAAAAATAAATGATAGTAAAAAAGATTTGGTTGAGGATGTAAATATCCACGAAGAAATCCTAGACATGACTGATAACCAATTAGTAAAGAAGGTGAAATATCTAAAGATCATAATGAGATTTCAATAAATTATGTCATGACAGGGAAAGATGGAATCAAACTAATATAGTTATTGATAACATTTTTGCACATAATGTTGCACTTGATATTATATCTGAAAATGAGGATCCTAAACCAAAATCTGTTGAAGCATGTCGACATAGAAGAGATTGGCTTCAATGAAAAGAAGTAATCGAGGCAAAATTAAACTCACTCTCAAAACATCAAGTTTTTGGACGAGTGGTCCTAACACCAGAAGATGTTAAACCTGTGGGATACAAATGGGTATTTGTGAGAAAAAAAAATGAAAATAATGAGATCACAAGATATAAAGCAAGACTAGTTGCACAAGGTTTTTCACAAAGACCTAGTATTGATTATGAGGAGACATATTCTCCAATGGTGGATGCAATTACATTAAGATATTTAATTGGTCTGACTGTGTATGAAAATTTGGACATGCATCTTATGGATGTTGTCACAGCATATTTATATGGATCTCTTGATAATGACATTTATATGAGAATCCCAGAAGGATTTAAGATACCTGAAATACATAAATTAAGTTCTCGAAAACTATATTCAATAAAGTTACAGAGAACATAAAAATCCTAGTGAAGGAAAAAGAGTACATATTTCGTATAATTTAATATTTCCTAATATTTCTAAGAAATATTAGATTATATGATTTATATGATTATATGATTACAGAGATTTTTATCATCTCTGTAACTTTATTAAATATAGTTCTCAAGAACTTGATTTATGTATTTCAGGTATCTTAAATCCTTCTGGGATTCTCATATAAATGTCATTATCAAGAGATTCATATAAATATGTTGTGACAACATCCATAAGATGCATGTCCAAATTTTCATACACAGTTAGACCAGTTAAATATCTTAATGTAATTGCATCCACCACTAGAGAATATGTCTCCTCATAATCAATACCAGGTTTTTGTGAAAAAACTTGTGCAACTAGTCTTACTTTATATCTTGTGATCTCATTATTTTCATTTCTTTTTCTCACAAATACCCATTTGTATCTCACAGGTTTAACATCTTCTGGTGTTAGGACTACTCGTCCAAAAACATGACGTTTTGAAAATGAGTTTAATTCTGTCTCGATTGCTTCTTTCCACCGAAGCCAATCTTTTCTATGTCGACATTCTTCAACAGATTTTGGTTCAGGATCCTCATTTTCAGATATAACATCAAATGCAACATTATGTGCAAAAATGTTATCAATAGCTATATTAATTCGATTTCATCTTTTCCCTGTCATGATATAATTTATTGAAATCTCATTATTATCTTTAGGTATTTCACATTCTTCACTAATTGGATTATCAGTCATGTCCAGGGTTTCTTCATGGATATTTACATCCGCAACTAAGTTTTTTTTACTATCCTTTATTTTTCTTTTCCGAGGATTTTTATCTTTGGAACCCACTGGTCTACCATGCTTCTGACGTGTTCCAGATTCATTAGTGATAACTTGTTGTGTTGGGATATCAATTTTCGATGGAACATTTGCAACGGGTATATGTGATTTAGTTACTTTCTTTGCATTTATAAATGCATATGATAATTGATTTGCTATATTTTGCAAATGAATTATTTTTTGAACTTTAAGTTCACATTGATTTGTACGGGAATCTAAATGAGACAATAATGATGCATTCCATGCAATTTCCTTGTCCAACTTCTTAATTCCTCCCTTTAATGTTGGAAAATTTTTCTCATTAAAATGACAATCAGCAAATCGTGCACTAAATACATCACCCGTCAGGGGTTCAAGATATTTAATAATTGATGGGGAATCATATCCAACGTATATTCCTAACCTCCTTTGAGAACCCATCTTAGTGCGTTGTGGTGAAGCAATTGGAACGTATACTACACATCTAAAAATTTTTAAATAGGAAATATTTGGCTCCTAGCCATAAGTTAGTTGTAATGGTGAGTATTTATGATAAGCTAATAGCCTAATGCGTGCAAGTGATGCGGCATGCAAAATAGCATGTCCCCATACAGATGTAGGAAGCTTCGCTCTCATAAGTAATGGTCTAGCAATTAATTGCAAACGTTTTATAAATGATTCAGCTAAACCATTTTGTGTATGAACATGAGCTATAGGATGTTCAATATTTATCCCAATTGACATACAATAATTATCAAAAGTTTGGGATGTAAATTCACCAGCATTATCAAGACGAATAGTTTTAATTGTATAATCAGGAAATTGTACTCTGAACTTAATTATTTGAGCAAGTAATCTTGCAAATGCAAGATTTCAACTTGATAATAAGCACACGTATGACCATCTACTGGATGCGTCTATTAATACCATAAATGGTCCACTTGGTGGGTTAATAGGTCCACATATATCACCATGAATTCGCTCCAAAAATGCAGGTGATTTAGTTCCCACTTTAGCTGGTGATGGTCTAATTATTAATTTGCCTTGAGAGCAAGCATCACATAATAATTTAGATTGAAGAATCTTCTGGTTCCTCAATGGATGTTCATTTGAATTTTCAATGATTATTCTCATCATTCTAGATCCTAGATGACCCAACCGGTCATGCTATGGATTCATAAATTTCAGGTTCATTGTTGCATATGTTTCAATGAGTCGTATATGAGTATAATATAATCCAGAAGATAAAGCAGACAATTTTTCCAATATACGTTTTTCATGTGAGACGAAAGATATAATATAAAGATATATTCTATCTCATTTTTCCTATCAGTCTCAATATGATAACCATCGCAACATATATCTTTAAAACTTAATAGATTTATCTTTGATTGACTAGAGAACAATGCATTGTTAATTGTAAATTTTGTTCCTCTAGGTAAAATAATATTTGCTTTTGCAAATCCTTCAATCAGGTTTGCAGAACCTGACATTATATTGACTTTTGCTTCCAACATTATCGATTTGGAAAAATATTTTTCTATTTGTAAGTATTGTATGTGTAGTTGCACAGTCTGCTAGACATAGATCTTCATTCTTCATTTTTTAGTCACTCAATATATGAAAATTGTCCATGATTCTTCATTTAAATAAGATAATTACAATAAGAAAAACAAAACTTAAATACAAGAGGTTAACTTAAAAAAAAAAAAAAAAAACATGAAAGATAGATAGATAAAACAATTCTAAATATTTTCAAAATCAAAAGAAACACTTCATATGTCATCATTTGTGCTAAGTTTCTCTTCAGGAGATTCAAATAAGTCTGCCACATCCAAATTTGTCGTATTGGATGGTCAAATATATTATCATCCTGGTATACAAAATTTGCTTCCACATTTTTCCCTTCTTTCTTCAGGGAAGCTTGATAGAGATCAACTAGGTGTTTTGATGTACGACAAACACAAGACTAGTGGCCAGTCATCTCCCATCGGAAGCATTTATGCTCATCATCTTTTGAATTTTTATCTTGTGAAGCTTTTCCTTTATGATCATCATTTCAGGTGGTTCTTTTGAAATTTTACCACCACGAAAAAATATAATTATTTCTTCCTCTGCCATAGTCACAACCACGACCACGACCACGACCTCGACCATGATTATTAAAATTTACAACATCACTTTAGGGAATGGTGTTTTCCAGTTGGTCGAGATTCATGGTTTAAAACCTCAGAATATTGTTTAAAACCTCTCTCAATATTGCTGCTACAGGAGTATATTCGAGACATGAAATGTAGAAAATTTCTTCTCCAACATATCTGCATTAGTAATTTTCTCTCCGCATAACAACAATTTTGAACTGATTTTAAATAATGTGGAGCTATAGTCACTTACTGATTTGAAATCTTGGAGCCTCAAATGTATCCATTCATAATGAGCTTTAGGAAGATTGACTATTTTTTTATGATCATATCTCTATTTTAAATTCTTCCACAAGATACAGAGATCTTTTAAATATTTCATCTTCAATCCCTCGTGGAGATTATGGCAAAGGAAAATCATAGCTTTTGTTTTTTCCTGAAAGGAGGTTGCATTTCCCTCTTTAATTGTTTCTCCCAGGTTCATGGCATCTAGATGTATTTCAGCATCAAGCACCTATGACAAACAATTATTTCCATTGATGTCAAGGGCTGCAAATTCTATTTTTGTAAGATTTTCCATGATAACACTTCAGAACCTACCTTCAACGGGAAAACGACAAGAACTCGTGTTGATAACGTGTTGTAAAATTGAGGAGCAAAATGACAGAAAAACAGGAGCACGAAAATTGAGAAATTATAATATTAAAATAATTAAATAATCAAATAATATAAAAGTAATTAAAATAACCAAATTAAATAAAATAAACTAAAACAAAGAAAGTGGGATTTTATTGAAAATGAAATTTCAAGTTTCACCAATCTTTTCTCTTCTTTTCTCTCCAATGTGTGTTACAATATCCACCAAAACCCTCTATTTATAGGCAATTTGGCAAGTAGGTGGTGGAGCTTTATGACCACTAAAGATGTGTGTTTAAGAGACACATGACCTTTAGCCACTAAGCTTGGCTACATAATGGATATCTATTTACAAATATAATATTTATAATAAAATAGAATTAACCTAAAAGTTTTAAGAATTTAAACAAACATTTTTAAAAAAAATTGCAAAAATCATCTTTGAAGGGTTACTACGTCATTACTAACCCTCAATTTGATCACTTTTATTACTTTTATTAGAAAACACATAAACCATTTATCAACTCTAAAAGATTATTAAAAATTATTATATCAAAATCAACATATCTCAACTAACATAATATTCTATATATCTATAATATATTAAAAAGGGAGGAGGTTGGAAAAACTTTTTTTAACATTTTTGTCCTTCCCGGATTTACGTATTTATAAAATATGCAATTAAAGATTAATTAAAAATAGTATATAAATAATTACTTTTTAGTTATAATAATAGTATATAATTAATTAATTATTAATTATCAATAATAAGTGTAATAGAAACTCAAAAGTTCGAATGTAAAAAGTTTCTCCCACCTTATAACATTTTTTTTCTTTTAATTTAATTCAAAAATAGAAATTTAATAATTTTAGAATTCAAAAAGTTTTGTAACTTATTTCTACTCCTATGTAAATGAGTTTTAATGATCAATCATTCTTCACCAATCTCTTAAACTTCAATGTTTTTTTTTTTTTTTTTTTTTTTTTTTTTTTTTTTTTTCTCAATGTATTGTTCTCTAAGTCTTTTCAATCTTCAAAACATCTCAAGATATAGGTAGATTCAAGTTGCAAATGATGCACCTCAACTTTGGTGGAATTAAAAAAGAGTGTTTGTGTACTAATGGTTGGGAAGAAACAAGTGTATAGCTAAAGTCTTTTTCCTTCGTACTTTTTTTTTTTTTTTTGTCTTTTATATACAATGTATTTTTTAAAAATATTCTATGAAAAATAAAAAATCAATGTTCTATCTGAATGTGTATACTAGGGTCTCGAATTTTATTGGTTACTTTTTTCTACCGATAATTTTTTTAATTGTTATTTTCTAATTTAATTTGCATATTATTATTTTATTGAAATTGATTGTTGAAGAAAATAGCTCAATTTATTACATGCTTATGTTCATTTTGTTGAATAAAAAAAATCATGTAACCTTATACCTAAACAAAATTTTAATCAATTGTAAATAGTAAAGTCATTAATTATCACCAGTATACTAGAAAATAAAAAAGTTGTAATTAAGAAATTAAAATGATGAAAAAAAAATTATTTCCTTCCCAAAGAAATTAAGAATTTTTCTTTAATTATAAGAATTAACTTCTAGAATAATATGAAATTAAATTCTTAAATTAATTTTATTGAGTTTAAAAAGTTCTATTGTATATTGTATAAAGAAAATTAGCATAAGAATCTATAGAATTTTTAATTAAAAAATTAAATAATGCAAAAAATTTAATGATTCAAAATTAGAAAATAACTTTAAAAATCATTCTAAAAGAAATATTTTTTTTTTTTTGGGAAATTGTTGTGAATAGAAAAAAAAAACTATTTACATAGATAGAAAAAACCCAGCCCACAAAGAGACTCACGCACAGAAAACGGTAAATTACGAAGAAAAAAAACCATAAACTCACGAAAAGAACCCCAAAAATCATCACACATCCAACCCAAAAAATGTAACTCGATTAATCAGCTACCCAATCTGATTCAAACCATCATTTCTCACATGCTGAACAAAAATTTTAAAAAATAAAAAATGACAGGAAGTCGAAGAGTTCAGCTTCTTCGTCTTTCCAACCAACCATGTTCAACATGTTCTTCAACTCGTTTTCTTCCTCCAACACCGTTTTTCTTCATTTATTCTGATTTTTTCTTCTTCTTTCACTGCATCTTCTGCATCTTCTTCTTCAAATAATATAATTCAAACTCAAATCCATAGTACCTATTACAGCCTATCAGAGATAGACTGTGATAGATTTCTATCACAGTCTACTGCTAATAGACAGTGATAGAGCTCTGTCACTATCTATCTCAGATAGATAGTGATAGAGCTCTATCACTTTCAATCAGTGATAGAATTTAAGTTGAACAGTTGAAAGAACGAAATACAATTTGATTTTTATCTATTGCTGATAGGCAATGATAGAACTCTATTGCAGTTTATTAGAGAGATAGAAAGTGATAGAACTCTATCAATTTCTCTCAATGATAGAATTTGAGCTGAAACAGTTGAAAGAACGAAATATAATCTAATTTTAATACCATACTCAATTGAAAAGTGATTTTGGACAAAAATAAAGAACAACCACACACTAAATTAAATTCTTCTCTATTAAAGATAAACTGTGATAGAGTTCTATCATAGTCTATCGCTGATAGGCAGTGATAGAACTCTAGTCTTATGTTGTTGAAAGTTGAAAAGACAGTTGCTTTATTTTGTGTGGGGGAAAGGTTCTCTACTCGAAATGTGTAGATTTATTGGAATTCCTAGGAAGTAACATTTTGCAATCAACTTTACGGGAAAGAACCTCATAAGTTGAAGGATTAATTGTTGTTTTCTTGAAAGGAAAAAAATGGTTCTGTCAAAATTTTTCGTAAAGTTGACCAGTCAACTTTACGGGAAATTTGACATAAACATTTATTTATTTATTTATTTTTCTTGTTCTTTCTTTTCCTTCCAACTACTATATATGACTATTCTCGATAAGTTTGAACTTACTAGGAAGGAATTAGCTCTCCATGACTTTTCTCATAAAGTGCTGATTACAATGTTGGTCAAAACTTTACGAAAGTCACATAGAGCTCCCTTCTTGGTAAGTTCAAACTTATTGGCAATGAATTTTTGTTCTATGACTTTTCCTGTAAAGTGTTGATCAGAATTTTACAGAAAAAGTCACAGAGAGCTCACTTCTTGGTAAGTTCAAACTTATTGAGAAGGAATTAACTCTTTGTGATTTTTCTCGTAAAGTGCTTATTATAACTTTATGGGAAAAGTCACAGAGAGCTTCCTTCTTGGTAAGCTCAAACTTATCCGGATGAAGAAGAGGAAGTGAAGCCGATGAAGATGTTGATTAAACGAGGAAGTAATTGAGTTTTATCGCTCGATTTCACGTGCGAAGTTCAAATGACGAGGGTAGATTGAAAATTTTTTAAAAAACTAAAGTAAGAAAAGTGTGCCCTATTCTTCAACTTTTTTTCTATTTGTGTAAATAGTTTCATTTTTTATCTATACTTGAAAAGACCCCTATTTTTTTTCCTAAAAAAGATTAGGAGAGCTATATATATTTTTAATTTAAATTAAAAATAAAAAAAATGTGACTTAAAATTCATTACGAAGGTAGTATGAGATAAATTAATATAATTTTAATAAACCTATGAAGACTAAATGAATGGAATGTAAAAAGTTATAATAAATTAATTATTAATTAATTTTTATCTAAATATATTTAATATAAAATATGAAAACTTTGGTATACCAAAAGTTTTTATAAATTTTTTTTCATTTCATTAGTTCTAAGTTTCTTAATAAATTCATTTTCATGAAAAATTGAAAGCTTCATTTTAAGAAAATTAGAAAATTAAAGCATGTGATAAAGCTTCATTTTAAGAAAATTATAATTAAGGCTTGATGATAAGGCAAATTATATATAAAAAAAAAAAAAAAAGGTTGACCAATTAAAAAGTACATATCATAGAGATTATGTTTCTATATTATACAACATTTCATATAATTATTTATATATAAACCAAAACTAACTTTAGATATTCTTAAATTTAAAAAATTTAACATATTTTTTTTTTAATAATAGTGATAATTGTTTTTATTATTATAATTTTAAATTTACACTATATATTGATAATAAAAATAAGTTCATCGATATTATAATATGCAACAATTTATAATCAGTAAAAAATATTGGCTTTTATTATAATAAAAAATAAAGTAAAAATATATCACATGTAATAGAATAAGAATAGTTAAGTTAAAAATATATATTATTATAAAAATATAAATTTATACTTGAAAGTTAAATAATACATATATTTCTATATACTAAAATTAGTAATTTAAAAATTAAAAGTTTTTCTCCGTAAATTTAATATTTATTTTTAAAAAATTACCATTTTTAGTTACAAATTAATTAAAAATTATAAGTAAATTAGTTAAATTAAAATTATATTCACATGAGTCATAACATATCAACAATTAAATAGTAATATATTATTAGAACATTTAAAATAATACTAACTAATTTTTAAAATAAATCTATTAAATAATATTATATCCAAGTTAATTTAAAAAAAAAAATGTGAAAGATAAGAGTGGAATTTGAAGAAAAGTTGATGGTGGCAAATCTTTCTTCTTCTATGGACTTAGAAGTCATTTTGTGTTCTCCTGTCTGCAAGAAGAAGGAGGAAACTGTTATGCATGGTGTAAAAGAGGTAGGTTCATTTGGAGTTTGCTTCCGTTGGGGTCAATTAAGGATGTCTGGTTATCAGTGAGGGTGTCCCAAGTCTTATCAGGATTTTGACTTAGGTTTGTATGCGGGTGTCCAACACTCATTTTCATTTTCATTTTCATTGTTTCTTATCTTAAGGAGCTTAAGTTGGCATCTCAATTGAATTTACCCACAAAAGAGGTTTCTCATCAACTTTTAACCCTTGTTCTATCTTCAAGCTTAGACGCTTCATGCGCAATGGGTATGGACGTCCTTGCCTGTGGGCTACTACATGTTTTACATTCTAATCAAGTGTTAGCTACCATGTCTGCTTTCCATCACGCTTATCTTTTCTTGCTTTGTTGGAAGAATTATGGTTTGGGTTATCGCTAAAGGGAATTGAATCCCCACGGAAGCGTGTGATCGCATTCTTTGATTTATTGATAAGAATGTTAAGCATCATACCTTTCCCAATCTATAATTCTCGAACCGATAGTCTTCTCCTTGTCCAATAGATCTTCCTCGCTATGACTCTAGCAAGATAATTCTTCTTAAAATTTTTTATTTTGACCACATCTAAATTAAATAATTAATTGGATTTCAAAGTAATTAATTAATTCTACCTCTATTTATTTATATGGATTTTATCCAAATAAATAATTAATTATTTGAATCATATTCAAATAAATTAATTCTCCATATTATAAAGTTATAATAATTTGAATCACATTCAAATAAAATTTATAATAAATCATGCAATTAATTGTATCCAATACAATTAATATTTTCCCTTATAAATTTGAACATTTCAAAATTTTCTTTCAACATAGTTGATCCTTGTTGGTTCGTAGTGAGCTAGCAAGGGGACCTTATAGACCTACAGTTCAGAAGCTTCAACAATATGAAAGTAATCGGTTAAACTCATTAACCACATTAATCAATATTCGTTAACAATGGGTACATTCCACTAAAGACCCACTCACTGCAGATATATTTCTGTGTCCATGGATATAGACCAATAATAGCAAATTAGTCCTTCACAAGTGTTCGTTACACTAGTTGGGTCAAATTACCGTTTTACCCCTAGGTTACTTCTAAATTCTTAAGTACTAGTGCTCCTCTAATGAACAACCTATTTATGGTTCAACCATTAAACAGAAACCTCTTTCGGGCCAATGAGAGGGTAGGGAAGTCACAGAGACACCATTTAAGACAACACTTATCTACTTACCCTAAAAATGGGAATGAGTGAATTCCATCTTGTATAATTATGTCCCCAGCTCCCCACTCGGTCTTGTCCCCAAGATGGTAGCCATATTGAGTTGGCAAACGGGCACTTTCACCCATACAAATCAAAGGACAATCCCTCGTGGACAGGAATTCATAATATACTAAGGATTAAGACAAAGTTGCCGTCATCCTATTGAAATAAAAACCTAACTAGTCAACGGAGTTACATCTAGTGATTACTATTTCGTGGTTCGGTCTTATGCAAACTCATTGCATAGGATACCTCCACTCGCATGTCACCTACACGAACGCGTTATATTATTGTGTTTGTATCAAATACAAAGTGGGTCATATCCATAGTGTTACCAGGATAAGGTACCCAGCCTTATCCCTATACTATAGACCCTTTAGACTGTCTTGAACATTGATCTCCATATGTTCCCACATACAGTTCAAGACTCATAAAACAATCTAATATGTTAGTTTATTGGATTTAGGGTTATTAAGACAAAACAAACAAAAACAATCAATAACGCTTATTGAAGTAACACATCAATAACTTTTTATTAATGATTTAATTACAGTCAAATTATTACATTTAAAATCTACTAGTTTTAGGGCATAAAACCCAACAACCATAACATCTGAGTTCAGTTGAACTATCTTCTTCTACCCAAATGTTGACCAATGAGATTGAGTATATCTTTTAGGTTCATACTTGGATGGTAGATATTTTTGTTGTTCGAGCTCATCCATGAGGTGTCCTTTCATCATATCCAACTATTGGTTAATACAATTTATGGTTTGGCTAGTTATGACTTCTGTCAAATTCATGTTTATTTCTTTCAAATTTTTCAAATTGGGTTTTATCCTCTTATGAAGTGGATTGTTCTATTGTTAATGCTTTTTTAGTTTTTAATGAATTAGTTGGTTAGAAAAAAAAGCGTAGGTTATTTTTTAAACAAATAGTTAACTATTTAAAGTATTTATTATAATTCTTGTCTTTTACAGTTGGATCAAAATGAGGAGAGTATAACTCAACTAAAATTCTCTGTTCTACACATTTTTTAATTAAAAAAGTAGAAAGTAGAATGAAAATGAAATTAAGCTACTTTTATCCCAACTTAATAAATCAACGGTGATGTGAAATGTGAGCCCCTATTTAATTATCTTTGGTTAGGGGTGTACACGGGTTGGGTTGGGTTGGGTTGGGGGAATTTTTTGGACCAACCCAAAAATTCGGGTTGGTGGGGTTGCCAACCTGAATAACCCGAATAGGGTACCCAACCCAACCCAACCCAACCCTTGGGGTTGGGTTGGGTTGGGTTGTCGGGTTGAAATTTTGAGAGTTGAGCGACACTGAGAGGACAGAGGAGAGCGACACTGAGAGGAGAGCGATACTGTCACGCTGTGAGACGCGAGTGTGAGAAGAGCGACACTGCCGCTGCGAGTGCGAGGAGAGCGACATTGTGGTGAGCGATACTGCCGAGTTGAGACTGAGTGTCTGAGAGGGAGAACGGGAGAGGACAATCCGAGAATGGAGCGAGTCGAGCGACACTGTGGTGAGCGAGAATGGAGTGTAGGCGTTCAGACTTCAGCGTTCTTTTGCTTCACCGTAGACTTCAGCGTTCTTCTTCTTTTGCTTCACCGTAGAATACTAGAATACTAGAATGGACTATGGAGCGACACTGAGGGTGAGGGAGGGAGGCGGCGGGCATTGGCAACGTAACGGCCACGGGAGAAGTTGAAACTTGAAACCTAATTAGAATTTCTTTTATGTTTTATCTTTTTCAATTTTCAGTTTCAACTTTTATATATATATATATATATATATATATTATAATTAGTAATTCGGGTTGGGTTGGGTCAACCCGAATTTTGAAAATTTCAACCCGAGACCCAACCCAACCCGAAAAAAATCTAGAAAACATAACCCAACCCATCCCAAGTATTAAATTAACCCAACCCAACCCTTCTACTTCGGGTTGGGTAGTCTGGGTTGTTTGGGTTGTCAGGTTGTTTGAACACCCCTATTTTTGGTGTTGTTTACTTGTATTTTGCCCACGGGTCTCTCTCCAAAATATATAATAAAAAAATACAAATAGATTAACATGCGAAACATGCTCAATTCAGTTGCATTTGAAAATTACATCGTGTTTTCATTACTATTACGGTTATGGTTACAATTGTGATTACGGTTATGGTAAAAAAAAAAAAGTTTTGAATTTTAAGACATTTATTATTACCGTTTGATTCTGGAAGGCAAATATAAAATAGTAATGTGACAAATTCATGAACGCAAGTAGACAAAATGAAAAGCAGTCTAATTGTATTTTGATTAGAATACAATCCCCCATACCTTAATGTAAATTGAACGCAGGGCTTAGAAGAATCTGATCAAACATCATCTAAATCCAATCCTATCGCAATTGGGAAGCGCACCAAGAAAGTCTTAATCTTGAATTCTTGATCCTACTCTTAGGATCCCATCATCCACATTCCTGCACCTTTAATCTCCGACGAACAGATAGGCCGTACGCATACCACCCCACAGTGCTTACTTGCCAGAGGAATCGAAAAATGGCGCTTAAAGTCTATGCAGATCGAATGTCACAGCCATCTCGCGCCGTCCTGATCTTCTGCAAGTTAAATCTCTTCCCTTTTCCACTAATTTTGCTTGCCCTCGTAATTCTATTTTGGTTTTTATGAGTTGTGGTTATTGGGTTTTTGAAATTTCTTCTTCTTCTTCGTTTAATGGTGTTTTAGGGTTAACGGGATTGCTTTTGAGGAGGTGGGGGTAGCCTTGTCCAAACTCCAACAGCTGACTCCCCAATTCAAAGGTGGCTCAACAGAGACGTGAGCGTATTTGTATCAATCTGTTGCTGTTCTTTACACTTTAAGATGTAGTTGACTTTTAACGTCGTTGTGAATTCGAATGCAAATAATAGCTGAGTCTCTGGAATTAACACTTTGGTAAAGAGTGAGGACAAAATGTTGTTGATTGGTTGAAAAATGAAACCATAAGTTTTCCTTGGATTACTTCTTCTATTTTTCCTCTGTTCTATATTTTCCATCTCTGATGGACTTCTGGATTTTGCTTGTAGAGGTCAACCCAATGGCAAAGGTTCCCGTCATTGTTGATGGAAGATTTAAGTTGTTCGAGAGGTAATGAAAGTTTTTTCTTGAACATTTTTGCAGATATTGTGATCTCGCAAGAGCAAGGAGAAAATCTTACTAGTTTACCTCAATTATTTTAAAGATTTATGCTTCTCCTTGTGCATCCCTTGTTTTTGCAACTTCTGTATTGTCTGCTACAAGCCTGCTTCCCAAAATTTGATATGGTTACTATGTTACTTTTAATATTGTGCATGCTTCATTTTCTTTTGGCAGTCATGCTATTCTTATCTACCTTTCTTGTGCATTTCCTGGTGTGGCAGATCACTGGTAAGTGGTTGCTCATTTCTCACTACTGTTTCGTAGCTTTCTCTATTGATACAAATCACTTTTGGAGACTTGTCTTTTTATATCATGCAAGGATTCTAGTGGTTGTTTATTTCCTAGTTTAGTGTCCAGCAAAAGGAAGGATGGGTAGATATGATCTCTGTTGGTATTTGGTTCAATGCCTCCTTTCTTGCTTTGAGTTATGATCCTATACTTTGAGTGCAGATGATTTACTGCCTTAGTTTTTATTTGTTATGTTTCAAGAAAAGGTAGTTTAATATTTAGTTGGACTTGGACCCAACAACTTAGTTCCCTACAGAATTTCCAAGTTCTTGCAGATTGTCGTCAATAGAAGCAAATAATTTGTTCATTGCATTGTTGTAGCTGCGGGTAATTATTTATATATAAATTCAGTTAACCGTTCATGTGTGTGTGTATGTATGTGTGTGTGTATATATATATATATAGTATATAGCACCCAGGATTATTAGCTTAAGCAATTTTGATAGGCTCATATCTTTTTAACAGAATTTCTATTCATGTTACTAGGTATCCAGCCGATCTTTTCAGGAGGGCTAAAATAAATTCCGTACTGGATTGGCATCATTCAAATTTACGTAGTGGTGCAGGTATGTTACTCACGAGATGTTCTTTCTTTCTTATAACTCTAAATGCATTTCAACTTCATATGATGGTGTTTGTATCAAGTAGATAAAGCTTTCTTTCATTTTTACAATGGTTATAATGGGGTTTCAAGTATAAGAAAGACTCGCAACAAAAAGGGAAATAATCCCACAAATATAATCACTTACAGCTTATATAATAAAGTAAATATTCAAAAAACTACTATTTAATCAAATGTTTAAAACCAACCGATTGTTTCATATTCACATAGATTGGAGAGAAATATGCCACTGGTTTTATCTTTTCAAACAAGCAATGACTTATTTTCTCTTGTTATTAATCTTTTTCAGCTCCTTTTATATTCAATACTGTTCTAGCACCCCTGTTTGGCCGTACTCCAAACCTTCAAGCAGCTGCTGAAGCTGAGAAGCTTTTATCCAATTCACTTGCAAAAATAGAGTCGTTTTGGCTGAAGGGGAATGGGAAGTTTTTGTTAGGTGGCTTTAAACCATCCATAGCTGATCTTAGCCTGGTTTGTGAAATTATGCAACTAGAGGTACACTCACTGGTGCAAATACTTCTAATCGCTTTTTGAGATCGCTTGAAGACACTCAAGAACAACCAATTACATTGTCTTGCACTATCATAATTTTCTGAAGGAGCTCGTAAAACCAACAAAAGGAGGTTGCACTTGGCATTAAACTGCCAGGCCAGCCCTCTTGCTTCAAGATTTCTATTCCTTCCTTTTCATTTGTTATATCTACAAAAAGTTGATTCCAAGTTTAGGACTGAACTTATTATGTTTCTAAACATCCGATGTATTGTTTTCCTCCCAGTTTGGTTTTCACTGGATCTATCTAATGGTGGGATGAACTTGTTTAATTTGCAGCTTTTGGACGAGGAGGATCGCAATCGTATTCTGGGTCCGCACCAGAAAGTGAGGGAGTGGGTTGAGAATACAAGAAATGCTACAAACCCGCATTTTGACGAGGTTCATAAGCTTCTTTTCAAGCTCAAGGAAACCCTTCAGAAGCGGCGCTCAGAGAAATTGACTTCAAAGATGTGAAGTTCTGGCTGTCTGTGTGGTTACTCCAACAGAATAAATGCCATAAAGAAAAGGTGTGAAGATAAAAGGTTTGATAGATGGGTAAGAACTGGGCTTGGTCTGTGTAAACGTCCCACAATTTCATTAATAGACTTATTTATACATCATGGTAAATTACCCCTTTTCTTCTTTCCCTTCATCATGCATGAACAACTCTACACTCATAAATGAGAGGCCAAATTCTAGAGGTTGTGGTTGTGGAGAGATGAAAATTTCTAGAGCAAATAATTATAAATAAAATAAACAATAAGGTTAGAGAGAGTGAAAAGAAAAGTTGTGTAGAGGATAGGTAAGTTGAGGTTAATGGAGGCAAAAGACAGAATGAAATTTACACGCCATTTCAAAAGCCAGTTTACAATCAAATAACTAAATTTTTCCAGAGAGGGAAAATGGTTACCATTGACAAAGTATATTTTTTTTTTTGTCACATTTTAGGTCTCGTTTAGTAACTATTTCGTTTTTTATTTTTTGTTTTTGGTTTTTGAAAAGTTGTTTTTAGTTTTCTGTTTTGGAAAAACAAAAACTATACAATTTTTTTTTGTTGCCATTTTAGTTTTTGTTTTCAACATGTTTGGTAATTATTTTCTTATTTTCTGTTTTCTAAAAATTAAAAAAATATATGTTTGATATTCATTATTTTTAAAAAAAATTAAATTAAATTTGATGACTTTTTTAGTTTTCTACTATTTGTATAGAAATGAAATCAAACTATTTTTGCAATAACTTTTCATCTGATTTATATAGTTATAAAATTAATTTCTATCTTTAAATTTTTGCATTTTTTAAATTTATATTGATAAAAACATTATCAATATTTTATATGTGTGAATTAATCACAAATAGAATGAAGAAAAATAAAAAATAAATAAACATATCATAAAAATATCATAAAATAGGTTCATTTGGAATGTAACAATAAGAACAATTAATCTAAACCTAGTGAATTTAGGTTGTTTACTTAAAGACAATTTTATTTACTTTGGTATTTACAGAGTGTCATGAACAATTGTCTCTCAAGAATAAGACAAATTATTAACATGTAAATGAACACTTTAATTACATGATTCAACGACTTACAGTCTGTAAATAATCTGTATATAAAGGAGATGAGAATTGAGGGAAGAGTTCTTATGTCTTCATGTGTTTCTAGACTGATAAGAAAATCACATATTTAAAAACTATTAGTAGCAGTTCAAATAATCACTTTTTTTTAGAAAACACATTATATTCTTCTATTAACATTGTGCCCTTCACAACAAAAGAAAAATACTCACAGTTTCACGAAGAGTTGTGGTTTTTTAAATTTGTATAATAATAATAATTAGGGCTCTTTTCAAATATAACAAAATTTTACGGTCTATCTGCATAAACCGCAATAGATCATAGAAAAACTGTGTATTTTGCTATCAGTTGTAAATATTTTCAACAGTTTTGTTATTTAAGATAATTTCTTTAATAATAATAATTATTATTATTATTATTATTTTCAACCAAACTTTAAATTTTGAAATGGTTTTTGAAAAATTATTATAAAAGGTGTTTGCATCACACATAAGATTTGAACTCAAAACTTGAAGAGACAAAAGATAATTGAAAGAAAATGTTGTGCACATATACAGAAGTATTATTAATAATAGTAAAAAAGAAAACAAAATAAAACATTTACAAGATTTTAAGGATGAAACACTAATATGTAGAGGAGACAAGCCTTGACTCTTCACCGCTCGAGCAGCCGTGCGCATTTGTGAGTAGAAATCAAACATAAAATTCTAAAAACCTTTTTCTTTCCCTTTTCAAAATTCCTTCACAATTCTCACAGCGTTTTTTAAATTGTAAAACAAAAAAAAAAACAAAAACAAAAACAGATAACCAACAAGTTTTTATAATTTGAAAAATGGTTCGTTCTAGGCAAACAGATGGTGTTAGACAGATTAGATATATTGAACTTCAAGTTTTCTATTTTCTCGTTCAAAGAAAAAGGAGAGAAGGAAATCCATCTCACTAAAATAATACTAATAATTTAGTATATTTTGCCATGTCAACCAATATACTAATAAGTTAATATTATCTTTCCATCCATCACCTAATAATAGTTAAACGAGTTCATTAACTACTTACAACTATTTTTCAAAACTCCAAAAATTAAAATATATATCTTTTTAAGACAAAATGGATATCAAACCTAGACTTAGAATCATAAGTCTATTTTATCCTAAATTATATATGAGAGATAGGAGGTGTTTGAGATGCTGAATTAGTTATTATTTGTGTATGGAGTAGAGACTATTTTAGTTTGGGTTATAATAATAAATACTATACCAAAGTGAGGAGTGGAAAATAGTACACACTATATCAAATAGTAAACATTGTAACAAAGAGAGATTCGAAATAGTAATATTGTAGTTAATTGTAAGTTATAATAATTAGAAATACCAACTATTATAATTCGAGCCCCAAACATAGAGCGGGCTATAATAGCCCACTCCACTCACTTAAAGTTGGTGGCCCAAATACCCCACAGGAGTTCTAGACATAATCATTCGTATTAATTATGGCAAAGCAACAAAGAGAGGAAACCTCCTTAATGCTTTCATTTAACTATTTCAACATTAGGGGCATCCTTCCTATGTCATCTGATGCATTTATGCACGAACTTCATCTGCTCTGGCACTCATAGCATATACAAGAACAAAGAAACAATCTCAAACCAGAAAAAAGTAGTATTACATTTCGGTATATATATATATCTATATTTATATATCTGATTATCTATGTGTTAGCTCAAACCTCATCTATGAAGAAAGTGCAAGTTCAGCCCAAGCAAGTGAAGATGCCTTCAACTCAACAGAGACTGAGGTATCAATTCTGGTCTCTAACATGATGCATAAGTCCTGCATACAAATCAGCTTCGTGGGCTGTGGATGAATACAAAGATTTACCACCTCGCATATTGTCCTCAGATCTTCATCTGCAAAATGCTTCACTTCTGGGTCTACCAAGCAAAACATCCCATCCGGCGATTCGAGGTATTCCTTCGCCTGATGAGAAAAAGACAAGTTTTTTAGTTTTTCTACCCTCTAGAATCAGTGGTTTAACATTATTGTAACAACAAAGTTTCTGTCAAAAAGCTCAAAGTTGATTGAGTTTCTTACCCAGTCTACCAAGCATTCTTTGTCCTTACAGTATGGAGGTCTCCCACTGACTACTTCCAGTAAAAGAACACCAAATGCATAGATGTTACTTTCTATGTCGAGATGACGTGGTTCGAGCGAATTTGGAAGAATACATTGATTGACTTGGTTTCCAATGGAGCCTGAGTTCTTTTCTGACCTTGAAAGAATGGTCTTCCAGCTTTCAAAGTCAACCAGCTGCATTTGAAGCCAAGAAACCTCTCATTAAGATCCAGGGTTTATAAGAGATCGTTTGTAAGATTGTATAATAAAAGGAAACATATTTCAGCAGTTTGTATTCTGGCAGAACCTTGGGTGAGAAATCATCTGTAAGATATACAGCACCAGAATTTAACTCTGATATAGTAAATGGTGGTTGGACTTCACTATGAAGATACTTAAGTCCACGGGCCATGCCCAAAATAATATTCATTCGTCGTGTCCAAGATAAAGAACCTTCTCCATCTGCAAGCACACAAAAGTTATCTCCAAAGTAACGAATTTGGAAAAGGAGGTAAAAGCAAAAAGGAACTCGACTTACAATGAAGGTGCTCATATAACGTGCCATTTGATGCATATTCAAAAACCAGCATCCTTGTAAATGGACTGCTTTCTTTGCAATAGCCTAGCAACTTTCCTACATTCTCATGATTTAGTCTTGCTAGATCTGCCACCTGAAGAGGAATTGAACAAAAACAACCATTTAATTGATTTAGCAGCCCTCCAGGATTTAATCATACACGCAACGGTTCAAATGCCTTCCAAAATGAGTACTTTAGGAAGGAATTTAGAACTTCAGTTGTAGATGATCATACCTCTCGCTGAAAATAAAGCTCGAGATAATCTGTCCAGTTTTCTTCTTTAATGCATATTGAGATAACAGCAATCTCAGGTCCACCTTTCATGGTGCCCTTGTACACTAGGCTGTCCGGTGAGGAGCCAATAATATTACTGAAATCTTCACAGGCTACTTCAAGCTCTTGCCTGCTGATGCTTGGCACATCTTTCAACATCTCAGTGTCTGTCAATAAATCACAAAAGTTTAAGCTAAACATTTACGATAAACGAAGAGCTAATTACAAGACACAAAAAAGTTAAAGCTATGAGACATACCGATGTAAAGGCTAACATGGTCCTTCCCGCTTGAGGATTTCTTCCACGGGATTATGATCGAGGATTTGCCATTGCATCTCCGAAGAGAAGTGATCACAGCAATTATAAACAAAGAACCTGTGGTAATTCCAGTGATGATTTCAAGGGTTAGAAGCCAGGCAGGTTTTGAAGCTCTTTGGTGTTTGGAAGCATGTTGAACAGGTACATGCTTCGAGATGCCTCCTGGATGTGATTCAGCAAGAGGAGCAGCACCACCTACAACAGAAAATTGTAATCAGAAACTTCAGTGACCAGAATTCAGTTGTTAATAGCTATTGGCGAGGAGCCAATGACCCATTAATCAGATGTAAGGTAGAAAGTCTAACAAATGAACTAGTTGCATATTTAAGTGTTCATATTCAAGACCTTTGCATAAATATATTAAACCTGCGCCCTCCCCAAACTATTCCTTATGGACCACTTCCACTTGTAGCTTAGAAACCCAAACATAGTGGTTTAACAACTTGGAAACAACAAGAGCTGAAATAGTTGCATATCAGTGTGTTACTTCAAAATATTGGCCTACAAAATTCAGTTAATATAAACTTAAGGAAACAACTAGAAGCCTACTGTATATCCATCTCCACAGGCTTACACACATAAATAAATATAGGATTAAGTTTTCACGGGTGTCAGATTTCTTAGCCATCAATATCATTTGTGGTTGTACAAATAGCAAAGAGAAGCTATTACCCTCCAGTTGTTTCAGTAAACCATGATAAGGAATTAGTGGGTGATTTCTTGTCTTCCCCCACATACTCTTCCATCTGGTTATTTGTCTTAATTCAACGTTTCCAATATTCAAAAGAAAAAAAATAGACATATATATAAACACAATAAGAAACAAGGCCAATCTTACCACATTGAGCTGCAGTACGCTGTTTAGGATAATTGTATTGGAGACAGTTCCCTTGAAAACTTGACCTGTAACGGATGTAATCAGCAAAAGTAAAGGAATGAAGTAATAATATTTATGATGAAAGAAAACCTGGAAGATTACCTTGGAAGATGGTCCTCCAAACACTTGGGTATTTTCCCAACAAAGAAATTGTATGAAAAATCTGCAAACTTGAGGTCATTTAAGTGACAGAATCCAGATGCATTTGAAGCATACCTGAAACGTGATGACAAGAGATGAGGGACAGATGACGAAAATAGATTATTAAAGGAACGGACCTAAAACCTAGAATTGAGTTCCCAAACAGGTTATTCAGTCATTGAGAAGACTCTCAAACTTTGAAGAGGAAACAAATATTTAAGGATGAACACAGAATCTTTGCAACAACATTATGATCTCAACATAATGAACATAAAGAGAATTATTTTGGGGACCTAACGAATCTACTGGTTGTAATCAGAATCCTGTACACTGAATTAGAATTACTCCACAATTTTTATAACAGAATGCACTTAACGTGCATATGCCAAATGAGGAGTATTCATACAGGCATTCACTATGCCTTATTAGTCATCCATATCTAACAATATTGTTGATTATGGATATTGACCACAAACTTATGGTGCAGAATTGTAGCCTTTCCTAACTTACAGGAGTGTGAAAATTTTAAGGAGTTTGCCAGATGTCCATTGGATGATTCTAAAGGCAAGTTTATTTATATTTGGTGAATTACCATCTCTGCAGCCTTATTAAGAGAAATCTGCAAAGAGAAGCTAAAGGATCTTCAAGGAGATATCGGGGATGGTGGAAGAGATTAAACGGTTTTTTATGAAAGAGATTAAACGTTGCTTTTCTTCTAGCCTCTAGATGGTGTTCCCTTAACATTTCACAAAAAGATTTCCATAATTGTTCTCCACTTCTCATTCATTTCAACTAGAAAACCATTTTTTAGTCTGCATTTTGGTTGGCTTTACATAAAAGTATTCCTACTCCCTAAATTATTACATCTCCCTTTGGATGAAATTGTCGCGTATGTAAAAAATTGTAAAACTCAAAGTACATGTCATCTTAACTGCTTCCCATTAGCATGTAAATACTTACATTCTATGCATATTGGATGTATACTTTGAAGTGTCACCATCTGGAATAGATCCTTGAAGTTTATTCCTATCTAACCTAAGTTCTCTGAGGTATCTCAAATTCCCCAGCTCAGGGGGTAGCCTCCCGGTCAATCCGTTTGATTCAAAGTTGCTGCAACAATAAAGAGGAAATTAAAAGCAGTGAGAAAAGTTCATGGAGAAGCTTGTTCAAAGCTCAATCAAAAGAAAAATAAAGTTATTTGCTTTCACATTTTCAGAATATCTGTTAAACCCCCAATCTCTGGAGGGATTGGGCCAGAGAGTCGATTCGTCCCCAAATCAAGGACCTTAAGTTTCTTTAATAACCCCAGCTCCTTGGGTATTGTTCCAAGCAGATTGTTGTCATGAAGATACAGTTCTTGCAGGAAGCTCAGTTGACCCAAGCTTGGTGCTAAAAATCCTTTCAGTGACGCCCTAGAAATGTCACTGCAATATCGAACCCAATCCAGTGTCTTAGACTTAAGCTATGATAGCTGAACGCAGAGCAAAAGAAAAGGAAAAGAGCCACAAAGCACAAGAAACGTACTCACAGCTTTATAACATGGCCTCCATCTGGAGAACAGGCAATGCCAGACCAGTTACAGGGATTTTTTTCAACTTCTAAATCCCAATTTGAAAAAATTCGCTTTGGGTCTTCATATATTTGATCTTTGAAGGTTTTAAGAGCCGATGCTAGAGAAAAGTAGAAAACCAAGAACATTCCAGTCACAGGCTATACATAATTATATCAACCAAATGTAATTCTAAGAGCTTCTTCTTTTTCTTTCTGCTCAGCAAATTGATATAACTTGAGCCAGATATAGAAACATAATTAAACAAGTATAGTAAACTTTGATATAAAAGCAGAAACAGAAGCATGATTTGATCAAGATCCGGATCCCACTACTTGAGTAACACACTAGAACTCTGCATCACTTCACGACACATGATTTGCTCATAACCTTTTATTTTCACTTACCATTTCTGAACCGACTGTCTTTATGAAGCCAATTCTAAAACAAAACTAAGCATAACATCTCTTGAATTTGCCCTTCTAAATAAATTTAGAAAATATAGCGAGAAAGATCAAGATCTGGCAGAGAAGTTCATATACCTTCATCCGGCGCGAAGGAATCACTGGTCACAATCAGAGCTACAGAGATCAGACAGAAAATCTGGACGGAAGCAAAATAACCCATTCTCTCTCAGTTTCCCCAAAGAAGAACAAAACCCAGATAGTAGATAGCTCAATGAACCCGCATTGCCCAAATAAACGAAAAAAAACTCAAATGAAATGAAGAGGAAGAGGGAAACAGCCGAAGGAAATCGAGGAAGTAGGAGATGTACTTGGTATCAGGAAAATAACTCTGCATCCTACTAAAAACTGTAATCTACTAATTCTAGAAGTGGGTTCAAGTTCAATACAGAGACTAAATCAGTACATTAGAAGTAAATGAGATGAAACCCAGAACAGCAAAGACTTTGTTACTCGCAAAAACTAGCAGAGCATTAAGAAAACCAAGAAAAAAAGAAGGAAAAAAAAAAAAAAAAAAAAGGAAAGGAAGATTTGAATATGAAGAACCCTTAAGTTAAGCGGCAGGGAGAAGTGAAACTTGGATTAGAAGAGAGGTTTTGGGGAATAGTAAAAGAGAGAGAAGGTTTGTTGAAGAAAATGAAAAGGGTTGGGGAAATTGGAAGAAATGAAAGCGATGGATTGAAGTGGGAATGAGATTGGAAGATGTTGCCTTCAACTTTTCGGTGCCAAATCGGGAGGTTTCTGCAGCTCCTCACTTTGATTCGGCAGTTCCTATTTGCTTTTTCTTTAAAATGAAACCATCAAAGTGATTTTCCCATTATTGTTGTTGTTGTTCTTCTTCTTCTTCTTTTTCTTCTTGTAGTCACAGTGGTTTGTATGGAAATGGATGGCGTAGACTCCACAGACATCATCTTCTTCTTTAACTATTCTGCTAATCATTGATTGCATTACAAGTGACACTTCCTTTAATTTTTCTTCACTTAATTAACTCTAATGGAATTTTCTTTTCACACTACTAAATAGTAAATAAACCAAATGTGACTAATCTAAATATAATATATATAATAAATATTTTAACTAAGATTAAAATATTTATTTATATGAATTTAAACATTTTTTCTAGATTTTAGATTTTACATTATTTTTTCTATAAATATTCATCGATATCTATATTAATATTAATATTTTTATCAACATTTATGTGATGGTTTGCTTCATATAATTTCAAACTTATAACAAGCAATTATTTAGTTTTTATATTTTAAAATTTATAATTAATTAGTTTCTTCAAAATTACATGTCAAATTTTATTACATATTAACTTGAAATCTATAGTTTATAAGCAAATTAGATTCCTAATTAGTTTATCAATCAACAAGTATTAAAATCTTCATTAAATTTTACCAATATTTGTTTAAAGTAGAGAATAAATTGTTGCAATGCATGAACTATAGAGCCTAAATCATTATAAAATTGAAGTTGAACTAAATTGTTACGAAGAAAGTTTTGTTGTTTAATTAAATTTTTAAATATTATAAAAAAAATAAAAAAGAAAAAGAAAATTGATGATATTTTAATAAGAACTGATATGTGATTATTTATTTTTGTTGGCTAAATACACCTAATTTTCTTTTCCTTTTTCCTATTTTTTTTTTCAAAATTCTCGATTCTAAGTTGAATGTATTTAAATTTTTCAATAAATTATTTTATAAAATAATGTTAAAATTTGTATGTCAATATATCATTAGATTATTGTTTAATATTTGGTAACATGGGCATATTGCTATATATACCCAATATTTTAGGAAGAAATTAATTTTCCTTCTAAATCTTCTTTTCTTTTTTTATTATGAGTTATATTTTATTAGTGGATTGGTCGACATATTATTTTAATAATTGCAAAATATAAATTATAGTATTATTAACATTCATTTAAATACACTTAATTAAGAGATCGGAGTCTTAAATCTCCCGACCTCTATTTATATTTGTACTCAAATAATAAACATTCACATACATCGATGAAGAAACTTACAAACATCTAATTATTCAAATTTAATTTTGACTATATTAAAAAATTTACAAGTTGATAAATAATTATATATTAGTATATATTTTTTGAGTTGTGAGGAGGAGAAGAGAATAATATATAAATAAAAATAAATAAAAAATAAAGGAAGCAGAGAAGACAATAAAAAATATATATAAAGGAAACTTCATATCAAGTATCAAGTACCATATTTAAATGTATGGTTGTTGTTTGATGGAATTTGTAATAATAATTTAGCATATGATATGACCCACTCATAAACATTTTCAACACTTTGGTCCTCCTTTTGTATAAACTGCACAAAAATCTTCACACTATCTCTCTTCATTATTTGACACATCATTTAATGAGTTATTAATTTATTATTTAATTATTTCATGGATTTCACATAATTCTTGAAACCTATTTTTGTGACAAACCAATGAATTGAGGTAATAAGGAAAATTTTTAATACTACCGTGGTACTATAAATTTTCTCGCATAAATCAAACACCATCTATACTATAAAAGAAGATATTTTATGGAAAATTGTTATTTCTAACCCAAAAAGTTCTTTACTAGACAAAACTAACTCTTTTTAAAAAAACTTCTTTTTTTAACCATTTTTTCAAATTTTTAGAATTTTAGAGATGAGTCCCACATGGTGAAATGATGTTAGTACCCCAAAACCATCTTCCTCAACGCTCAAACCATTATCTTCTTCCCTAAACTCACCCTTAGACCATCTTCTCTTGCAAGACTGTAAAAAAAATGGACTCTAGGGAAGAAGACAATAGTTTGAGTGTTGAAGAAGATGGTTTTTGGGTATTAACATCATTTCACTATGTGGGACCCACTTCTGAAACCCTAAAAAGTTGAAAAAATTGTTAAAAAAATAAGTTAGTTTTGTCCTATAAAAGACTTTTTGGGTTAAAAATAACAATTTCCCATATTTTATAGCGGCAATTGTTTTAAATGGCAAAACGGCTGGAAGTATTTTCAAATATAGTAAAATATCACTGTCTATCAATGATTGATGGTGGCAGATACTAATAGATGATGACATTTTGCTATATTTGAAAACAACCATATTTTATATATATATAGGAGAATTATTTTAGATAACAATACTGCTAAAAATATTTACAAATAATAGCAGAATATCACAATCGTAATAGACTGTGACAGACTACTATCTGTGTTTTTCATGACAAAGATAATATTCTATCGCGGTCTGTCATAGATAAACAGTAAAATTTTTCTATATTAATAAATATTTTAGTTCGTTTTTTTATAATTGAAAATAATCCTATATAAAAAGGATAATTTATTAGTAAAATTAAATTAAATTAAATTTAACAAACTCAAAAAATAAGACACTTTTTTTTTTTTTTTAATTATGCTTGTTTCCTTGTAACTTGTTTATCATAGTTTTTATCTTTCTAACTAAACACTTAATTCTTAATAAATAAATAAAAACAAAACAAAACAATTTTTTAAATTTCTTGTTTTGTTATTAACTTTCTACCAACATTTTCAAAAAATCAAGCTAATTTTTGAAAACTTAAAAAGTTAGTTTTTGTTATAGAACTTAGCTAAGAATTCAACTTTGTTACTTAAGAAAAATGAAAAATTGAAGACCATGATAAGAAATTGACGAAAAATAAGTTTAAAAATAATAATAATAATAATAATAATTATTATTATTATTATTATTATTATTGATGCATAAGTGTTACCACCTTCTTAATAGTCAACTTACACATTTAGATTTCAATCCCACAATTTAATTTGTTGAATTTGATTGTTTGTAAAATTATACTTTTAATCATTTTAATTTTCTTGAATGTTATTTAATAGACTGGAATATATGAAATGAAAAATATAAAAAATTTTAAAATCTCAAAAAGCTTTCTAACCTCTCATTTCCTATCCTACAACTACAAAATACTCTATTCTCCTCATTTTCAACAAGAGTTTGAGAGGTATATCATCAACTTCTTCCTTTTATATTTATATTTTTTTTTCTCTCACTTTTTCATTTTCTATAGATATAGAAATCTCATATTCTACATATTTTACATAATATATATATATATATGGTCTTTTTTTAAAAAAAAAAAATAAATTCTTGTCTATATTTCTCTCTCTTTTGGAAATGACACCACCTACTTAAAATCTCTCTCTTATCCATTTTGTATGTTAGCCATCAACCAATTACCACTCCTATTTTTCTTTTTATATTCATTCTCTCATTGCACCTATTATATAATTTGTTTTATCCCAAAACAAAAAAATTGGAACCAATGACAAGAAAATTTATACCAAGTCCTTCATGATTGTCGTCGGAGTTTACATTGTCATCGACTACTATGGTAATATATTGTCAAAGTCAAGTTTACTCGATGGTAATTGACATAACCTTTTATCTTAAAGGTGGAAGACTCAAATCCCCCAACTCTCAATTGTTGTACTAAAAGAAATTATGATAATGTATTTTTATAGCAAAAGTTGTTTATAATAATGAGAATTGTTAATTGGATTTTGCCATGTTTTTTTACTATTTTAACAAAATGTACAAAAATATTTATAAATATAAAAAAATTTTATTACCTATCAATAATACCACGTAGACTTTTGTTGTTAATTGGTGACAATGTAAACTGAGTAGAGCAGTTGTGAAATTACCAGTAACTATGTATGTCATTTCAAATTTCAATGCTATAACAACCAAATCACAATATTAATCATTTTTCTCCCTTTTATATTTAAGTTTCACCATTTTTTTTTTTTTAATATTCCAATGGTTGTATCATTATGTCTTTCGAAGATGGCAAAACAATTTGAGTTATTATATTTTTTTCATAATATTATTTTTCTATCATATATCAATACAAACATGATCTTTGTATATTTTCTATGGAACTCAAATTAACCATTTCAAAATTTAAAAAAAAAAAAAAATCATAGTAATAACATAAACAATTTTACATTCTTTTTTTAGACAAAAATTTGTACATTCTCCAATCAAAATATATAATATTCTTAAAACTAATTATAATATCTAATAAAGTAAAAATACAAGTACCATGCATGACACGTACTAAAAGCTAATAAATGTAAAAGCAAGAAACAAAGTAATCTATGAAACATGCTCGTCTTTAAAAGTTAGAATTATAACAAAAGCATTCGATTATTTATTTATTTATTTATTTGTAAGAAATACAATAAAGATTATGGTAAAATTCAAAGTTTCAAAATATTATTGAGATGAAGAATATTTGGTATGATTTAGCTTAGCATATAAAAAAGCATTATATGTTAATAAAAGTTTTGGAATAAAAGAAGACAGAGTGATTGCTTGCCCAAACATGAAGCAACCCTCTCAATCATAATGCTTCCAAGCAACACAGTCTTAGAAAAGGCACCCACCATAATTAAAAATTTAAATATACTCACCCTGCTTTGCTTACCTAGCTTTTCTCTCTTTTTTTTCCCACTAAAGTTTAATTACATTTATTTTGTTAGATTCATTAGATCTAAGGGACCAAATTCATCTCAATTTCATATATACTAACTCACCAACTACTTTAATATAAATTTTCCAAAGGAAAAACAAACTTTAATATAATTTATCTTTCCTTGAATAAAAATTAAAACATACCAAACTCAAAATCTCCCTTTAAAACATACCAAAATGATAAATAATCATATTTAAGTCCTAAACTTTTTGAATATACAAATGTCAATCAAATTGTTTAATTTTGTTTATTTATTTAACTTTTTGAATATACAAATGTCAAACATTTTACAAAAAGTGGACTAGAGGATATTGAAGAAGAGAGAGAGGAAAAAGAGAGAAAATAGAAAAATAGGATGGTGTTAACGGTTTTTGTTCATAAAATAGTAAGGGTATTTTTAAATTTTTTTTTTTAAGTATAGGAGTATTTTTGAAACTTTTGAAAGTTTAAGAATTTTTTTGACCCAAAACACTAATTGTTTTTATCTAAAACTAACGGATATATATATATATATTAACTATTTTGATAGTTTAAAAGATTTTTTTAACTTTTAAAAGTTCGAGAGTATTTTTTATAAAAGTAAAGAATTCATGAGTATTTTATATAATTTATTCCAAGGAAATTGGGTAGACAAATATCATAAATAGTAAGAAGTAGAGGAATGAGATTGTTGAATTTAAATAGAAATTTGGTGCATAATAGTAGTAGGGAATAGTTTGAGAAGAAATGATTTGAAATAGGAATAAATACTTTATATTATAAAGTTTAATGGATTGATAATGTGTAATTGGGACAGAGAGGAAGAAAAGTCAAAAGTCTTTTCTTTTTTTCTTTTTTTGGAGGAATAAATTAGAAGACATATCAGAATGAATGTGATGTGAAATTGGGAGGTGGTAGGCCATTTGTATTTCAAAAAGAGCCACCAAGCCATGTTCATTTTTATAAAAAGCCCTTGCTTTTGAACTTATTTTATATATATATAGTCCCTATTTCTATTTTGTAATTGTTTTAAAATAAATCTTTATTTCCTTCTAGATTAAGAACACCCTTTTTTTTTTTTTCTTTTAATATGGGATTTTGGGGGATTGACTAAAGCTAACAATATTGCCTTTCCCCCTAATATAATGTGTGTTTCTCCTACTTAATGGCCAAAATATACTACTATTTTGTACAATATTTTCAATTTTTTTTTTTTTTTAAATCACCCCAAAAAAAAGTTTAAAACATTGTTGTCGTTCGATGGTAGAAAAATAAAATTTATAAAGAAACTTCATTTGTAACAATTTGGTCAATTTACTTTTAAATTTAATTTTATCTCTATACTTCAATTTTATAAAAATTTAATTTCTGTTAGTGACAAATTCATGAAATTATTAATCATCAATTTTTATTACAGAAAACTTAATTTTTATAGTTTATAAACTAATTTGATCCATAATCAATCTATTTATAGATTTGGATACAAAATTCCATTAAACCTCAATAATATTTTTTACTATGGAAACTAAATCGTTTAAAGTTGTAAAGTATAAGACTAAATTGTTAGTTATTAAGTTCAAAGCCTAAATTCTTCCTTAAAACAAAAAGTATTTTTAAAATTATTTTCTATTTTTTAAAATACCACGTATCTTTTTCAAAATATTATGTTTTCTTTTAGTTTTTTTTTTTTTTTAAAGAAAATGTTTATTAGTGTTTGAGTTTTTTTTATAAAAAAGAATTAGGAATAATTTAGTTTTGGTTGTGTTTAAGTTAATTAATGTGCATAATTTCTAATTTTCACAAAATAATCGCATGTTGTTGCACTTTTGATAAATTTAATATTTTAGAATTAGAAGCATATGGGACACATAATGTCAACTTTTGAGTTGTGATCCTGTGGGTGGTTTTCAAGGTAAGCTGTCTTCTTCACAATCAATTCATCAAAGTAATATTCAAAATCAAGCAATTTTCAAATGTTTGGTGAATTGACTACCTTCACTTTACATTATGATTTTTAATTATATTTACCTATATAAAATTCTTACATATCAACTAGTTTCTCCAATTATATTATTTCACCATATACTAAAACACCAAACATAAAAAAGACATATTTTAAATTAGAAGATTGAATTTTTAGCTAAAGTGAACTTAATTTAATAGTGATCGACATTACATTCCTTTCTTGAGGTAGAAAGTTCGGTCCTATTCCCACAATTGTTATACTTAAAAAAAAAAAAAAAACCAAAATTTTACTATTACCAACTTACCATGCTATTAAGCTTCCACCTAAGAGTGTTTATTCAAACTGCAAAAACCGAACCAATAATGCATAGAAACTGAATTCTGCGGTTCGATTCAATTTTTTTAAATGTAAAACTGTTTTTTTGCAATTTGGTTCGGTTTGGGCCATGAAACCGAAACCAAAACCGAACCGACTATATATATTTTATTATATTATTAAAATATAGATTAAAAAACACTTTTGGTGAAAAGTAAGAAAAGGAAGTGAGAGCGAGAACGAGAGACCGAGAGCACACATGCCATTTTATCATAAACATCCTCTTTCTCTCTCACTCTCTCGCTCTCACTCATTTTGAATTATAGGAAATAGTTTGAGAAGGGAAAAAAAACAAATAAACCGCAAAACCGAATTGAATTGCACCGCATATATGTAGTTCGGTTCGAGTCAACGCATGCGGTTGGGTTCAGTTCCTGTATAAAAGAATTTTAAATTTTGTGATTCGGTTCGGTTTGAACCCCAAACCAAACCAAACCATGAACACCCCTTGAGTTCCACTTATTATCTTAGCTTCTAAATGAAAATTAATAAGGACGTAGAAATAGAATATATTTAGAAAAACTCTAAAACTAAAATGGAAAGAGAATAACAAATGTGTAAACTATATATATATAATCACCTAAAAATGCGACAATAAATATGAAACGATAAAGAAAGGAATTTTGTTTTTGCCCTAAGTTTTGAGTCTAGTTTCGACGTGGTTTCTATTTTTTAAAATATTTCATTTATTTTTGAGTTTTGAATTTTATTTCAATTTAATCCCTAAGTTTCAAATGTAACATTTTCTTACTCATGAGTTTTGAGTTTAGTTTTCATTTAGTCTATAGATTCAATATTTTACACTTTCGTACTCACTTTTATTATTCGACATTTAACTTTCAATTTTTTTAATTAATTAATTTAAAATAATTATGTTGTGAGTTTATTTATTAGTTTTAATAGTAATGAAAACTTGATGAAAACTAATTTAATTATTTTGAATTAATTAATATAAATTGATACAAATAACTATACGTAAATATTTAGGCAAAAATTAAGGATGAAAATGTAAATCTTGAAACTTAGAGACCAAATAAAAACAAAATTAAAATATTGAATCCTAAAAAAATTACATCAAATGTAACTAAACACACAGCTCAAAAATAAAAAGAGGTAACCTTTTAAAATTGGTTAGAATTATACTAAAACCTCACCATTAAAATATATATATATATATATATATATCCCCCCAAATAAAATAGGTGTTATGGTGGAAACTATAGGTGCGAGTATTTCTATTAATTTTCTGTCATTATTATATATCATAAATAGTAGAACTAAGGAAGAAAAAAGCCTTGCAAAATTGTAATTATTTTGTATTATTGATGATCCTTTATTATCTTTTTTCATAATTCTTATAAACTAGCTTGGAGGAATTCCATCTTTTAGGCCATAGATTTGAAGAAAGAGGAGCCCAAAATGTTTTGAGGCTACCACTCAAGATACAGCCCAAAAACTTGTTGTACCCAAAGAAACAGCATTTTTGTTTTTTTCCCCTTTATTTTTCTTATGAAATTTAGTTTTAGAGATATAAATTTAGTAGAGAATTTTCAAAGTAGTTTTAGAATCTTGTACAACAGTTTTTGGAAGGTGTTAAATGGTAAATTTGATTTTCGTAGTTTGATAAAATCTTCATAAATATAATTCCTAGCTAGAGACTATTTGTGAGGACTATATTAAAGGATGAGACTATATGCGAAGTTTTATCAAACTATAGGGGCTAAGTTCTAATTTTTAAAATGACTGGGACTAAATTTTAACTTTTTTCAAATTATAGGAACTAAATTGAAATTTTAACCTTTAAAATTAATTAGGAAAGAAGGAAAAGAAACTATGATTTGATAAAACTTTCATAAATAGTCCCAATTGGGCTTTTTTTTTTTTTTTTTTTTTTTTTTAAATTAAGAAAAATGACTCAAATCACAACTACACAAAATAGTAAAGTAATAGTGTAACGACCCAACTCCCTAGGATTCAAATTAGGCCGTCACTTTGTGCATGCATTCAACTCAAACGACTTTTTTTTTTTTCATAATATTAATTAAAAATCAAGGAATTTTATTACCGTAAATAAATTTTCCGAAATTCAATAACAAAAAATCTTTAATTGGGGTATCCCTAAAAGATTATCGTATTAAACAGAAAAGTAGGCATAAGACATCTAGTAGGGATAAAGAAATAAATGAAAAGAAAACTTAGTTCTGATTTCAAGTGACAAATCCCAAATACTAAAATGAAAAACATGAAAGCTCGTGCAGAAGCATCAAACTAGTCCCAATGACACAGTCAAGGTTTTCTTTCGTCAATTGCCAAGGTGTCCTTTCCCTTACCTAAAAAAAAAAAAAAACATATCATGAAAAGAATGAGTATAAAATACTTAGTAAGTAACCCCATTACCGGAATCAAGCTAAGCACTTATATCCAATAAGTGCAACATGCCAGTGGGACATGCATAAATACACTAAACCTGGATGACCATCTAGTGGGCAATTTAACCCATCCTAACACACATCTGGTCGCCTAAAGGCTCACAAACATAGTAGGGCACCCGTCGACCCCTAATAATGTAGTAAGAAACCTGTCGGTTTCTGAGAACATAGCAGGAAGCCCGTAGGCCTCCGATAACATAGTAGAAACCCTATAGGCTTCTGTTAACATAGTAGTGTTAGGGAGGCAATCGTCACTTCTCAATTAATACATGCTAGTATCGTCAAACTCATGAAAACATTTTAAATCATAGTAGGCTTCTCAATTCATCTAGATAACTCGAATGAAATCAGTCTAAATCGTCTAGCTCAAGGGCAATTCCAATAATAAGATTATTTACCTTGGGATTAAGTCCAAATAGCTATCCAAGCAGCCAATTATCATAAAATCGTTGGATTACAGCCTAGAGCATAAACCTTAAACTTAAATTATATTAAATCTCTGGGCTTAATTTCAAATCACAAATTACTCAAATTTTAAACCAAATAATTTTACTCAAAGTGTGGCTTAGCTCGAAATCGCTTCCAATATTCCAAATCAATGCAACTTTAAGTCACATATCCAAAATTAAGAATTTAGGTTCGATCTTCAGACATTAAAATTGTTCTAAGGAGGTCCCAAAATCTCAAAACTCATCAAAAACGGTACTTTACCATGTTGAACAACTTGCTTCTGGCTCCAAAACTCCTAAAAAAACGATCGGATCCAAAACTCAAAACTGAGGGTGACAAAATTAATCCAACATTCAATGGATATTTAAGATCCAATCAAGAAACCCACATAAAACACCAAGAAAATAACCAATCCCTACTTGAAACTTGGAACTTCAGCGACCCCCTAGCGTCCACGGCTGTGGCGAATAACTAGAGATGGTTGACGGCCGTGACCGGCGAAATTGAGCTGGGCGGCAGACGAAATTTTGAATGACGCGAGAGAACGATGATGTTGGATGGGGGAGTAGGAGTTGAGGCTGACAATGAGGATGAACGGACGCCGGTGGTTGACAGGCCACGATTGATTGACAGCGCGTGTGGCAGAAGGGACGCTGAGAGATGGGCGGCGACAATCTTTGAGTCACGGACGCACAAAAGAGAAGGAGGAATTTTCTTTTCTCTCTTTTTTCTTTCACTTGCACGCCGATAGAGGCAACCTTAAATATATATAAACAATGCCAACCGTATAAAATCCGAACTTTAAATCTATAGTACTTAACTTGAATCGAATTATCTTAGCCACAATAATTAAATTTGAACCTCGAAACTCAAAATAACACCCAAATAATTTAAGATAATTAAATTAACCAAACTAAAAATTACCTCAAAATTTGGGTTGTCACATTCTCCCCTCGTTAAGAAACTTTCATCCTCGAAAGTTTAAACTTGGAATATCTCACGGTACTTTGATCTCATCTCGTCCTCCCGTTCTCATGTCGCTTCCTCAAACCAATGATTCTATCTTAGAACTTTTACTAGCGCTTTCTCACGTTTGCACAATGTCTTTACTTCCCTTGCAAGAATTTGAACATACTCCTCCTCATAACTCAAATTCTCATTCAATTGCAAGGGCTTATAGTCAACTACGTGAGACGAATGTACCATATACTTCCTCAACATGGAAACATGGAAGACATTATGAATTGTAGAGAGTGACAGTGGCAAAGTCGAGCAATAATCTATAGGGTCAATTTGCTCAAATATTTCAAATGGCCCAATGAACCAAGGGCTCAACTTCCCTTTCCTTCCAAACCTCATGACACCTTTCATAGGTACCACTTTCAAGAATACTTTATCGCCTATCTCAAACTACAAGTCTCGCCGTCTCACATCGGGGTAACTTTTCTGTCTACTTTGAGCTGTTTGCATCATTGCCCTGATCTTCTGAATAGTCTCATTAGTAATTTGCACTAACTCAGGTTCCAACAATTTTTGTTCACCAACCTTGTCCCAACAAATAGGAGTCTTGCAACTCTTCCCATACAGGGTCTCAAATGACGTCATGCCAATAGTAGTTTGGTAGCTGTTATTATAAGCAAACTCCATAAGATGCAAGTGGGAGTCCCAACTTCTTGGAAAATCTAACGCGCAAGTGCGAACATGTCCACTAGTACCTAATTCAAATGCTTAGTTTGGCTGTTAGTCTATGGATGAAAAGCCATGTTGAATCTAACTAAGTGCCTAATGCTGACTGGAGACTCTTCCAAGAACTGAACGTGAAGCGAGAGTCTTTGTCAAACACTATTGAAACTAGTACTCCATGTAACCTCACCACTTTTCTCATGTAAATCTATGCCCACTTGTTTACTGTATGGTCTTTCACTATTCTTAGTAGACCCACAATAAAATCCATAGACACATTCTCCCACATTTCTGGGATTGGTGTCGTAAATCTCTTGGGGTCTCGTAGTTTTATAAAGTTATAGATACATTTTATTTATTCAATAAAATAAGAAGTTATTTTATTTGTTTTTTTTGCATTAACTCAATCTAATAAACTAAGATCCATAGTTATTTTATGTAAACTTAATTATGTATGTGGTTTACATACTAGGATGGATCATGTTTAAGTAATAACCAAAAAGGTATGTAGTATAGAGATAAGGTTGGTTGCTTTATTCTGGTAACATTACGAATACGACCCATTTTGTAATTGTTACAAAAGTTGTAAAGTGTTACAAATGATTTGATCCTAATCGTTCATGTGGAGACATGTGAGTGAGGGGTATTCTATGCAAAGAGTTTGTATAAGTCTGGATCGTGAAATGTTTAATTTCTCTTTGTAACACCATTAATTGAAGAAGTTAACAGTTCATAGGATGATTATAGGTGACTTGACCTTAATCGTAAGTGAATTACGAACTTCTATCTATGAGGACAATCCTTTGATCAGTATGAGTGAGAGTGGCCGGATCGTCGACCCAATATGCCTACCATTTTGGGGATTTGTTTGAATATGGAGCTGGGAACATATTTTCACAAGATGAAATTCACTCATTTCCATCTTTAGGGTAAGTAGATAAATTACTCCTTTACTAGTTGGTTTCTAGTCTTGAACAAAAAAGCTTCCCTCTCTCACTGGCCCGAGAGGGGTTAGTTTATATTTGGCTATAAACTATTTGTTCATGAAAGGAATCAGTGGTACTTAAGTAGTTAAATGTAACTACAGGGGTAAAATGATAATTTGACCCAGCTGTAGTTTTGAGTAATTTGTGAAGGGTCAACTTACTGTTGATCAGTTATTTTCGTGGACACATAAATATATCTATAGTTCGAAGAGTGCAGTTGTAAGTCTTAGTGGAGTGACTTACAGTTAATGAATATTGATTAATCTAATTAAAACGTTTAATTGATTAATCTCATATCATTGGAGATTCTAATCTATAGGTCCATAAGGTCCCCTTGCTAGCTCATTAAGGTTTTGTATAAGAATAAATTATTTTGGATTAATTTGAAATGTTTACATTAATAAGGGAGTTAATTGTATATGATGTAGTTAGTATAATGTATATAGATACAATATAATATAAAGTTATTTTTGAATGAGATTCAAAATTTATACTTTATGTTATAAGAGAGATAAGTATTTAAATAAGGTTTAAATTTTAATTATATGAATGAGATTCATATTAAAACTATAGGTTATGTGAGAGAAGGTTATTTAAATACAATTCAAATTAAATTAAATATGAGATATTTAATTAATTAATTAATTTTATTTAACTTTATATATGAAATATGATTTAATATATTATTATTAAATTAATACTAATACTAATTTAATATTATTAAATTGATTAAATTAACTCCAACTAAACGTAGTGGGGAGTTATTATCTTCTCTTCATACGTAAAAAAGAAAATGAGAAAGAAGAGAGAGTTGAAGAAGGTGTGCAGTTGGCATAAGAAAGTCTGTAATAATTCTCTCTGAAAAATTCTTTCAAAAAACTTCTCTTCCTCTCAATCTCTTCTTCCCTTACCAAAATAAAGAGAGCCCATAACTCATCTTGATTCTTCCTGAGAATAGCAAGGAAGACTTGTTGATAGTGTTCTAAAGGTGATTCTTGCACTCCTTATTGAAGGAATTTTTCTTCGAGTTTGTAATTTGGTGAGAAGAAGAAAAGCCTACCCGAAGATGGTCTTTGAAGGTAAAGAACTTCAAACTCCTAATTTCATCTTATTGCATTCTAAGTATTTTGGTTTATCAAAGTTTCTATTCTCTGTAATTGATGTTTTCAAAAAGAAAATTATTGGCATATGGCGATCACTCGCTTCTGCTGAGGATTGAATTCCTTCGATTAGTATCAGAGCCAGGTTGTGCCTCTAAATTTCAGTTTGGAAACAAAATTTGGAGAAAATGTGGATGTTTATTCTGCATTATGAAAGTGGGTTTGCAAAATAGATATTTTCAATTTTGGCACCTTAGATTTACTGTTTTTGTAAGTCCCGTACCTAATTTTTTGAGAACGCAAGGTAAGAAGGGGGCCGAGAGATGGATGATTGGGTAAGAGTAGTTGGCTGGACTATGATTGGGGCGGAAAAAATGACTAAGTATCAGCTATGCGTTGATGGTAACATGTTTTAATGGAAACAGTTTTGGGGTAAACGCAAAGGTGAGGGAAGACTGTTATGCGTTGAAGCCACGACGCATTAAGGACATAAGGCGTGGAGAATCACCTTGTACCGAAGATTATCTCGCGGCAAATGCATTGAAGGCAGCGGGCCGTTAGAAGTTAATGGCCACGAGGAGTTGGGAGCTGATTTGCGATGAGGCTATTATGCGGTGAACTCTACCATGCGTTGAAGAAGGGTATGCGTTGGACAAAGAAGGTTGGCCGAGAGAGAGTAATGCGTTTGCTAACCATTTGGCGGGAGAATTTTGAAAAGAAACATCATCAGAGGCTGTGTGCATTGCTGAAGCTGAACATAGAAGGTATGCATTGAACAAATTATAGTATAGTGTTGAAATGGAGAATAAGTCGATGGTATATATATATAAGTGGATTGAGAATTCAATTGTTCCGATTGCATTTCAGAGCTCGAGCTGGGTCCATACCAAAGCGAAACATCGGAAGGAGGTAGAAGAAGATGTTCATGCTGATTTGGAGTGGAAATCTCATCGTAACCGTGGAAGAAATTTGAGTTGGGCAGAAGACTCAGCTGGTGTTACTCCCTCAGAGTGACGCTCGGTTTTGGAGGAAGAACAAATTGAAGAAACGGTGGTTAGGGTTGAAACTTTTGAGGTTAGTAAGTTAACTCGATTTTTAGCAAGTTTCATGAAGGATGCTTGAGCTGAAATTGTATAAATGTGTGTCAAACTCAGGAAGAAGAGATTAGAGCTGAATTATCGGACGATTAGGGGTAACTCGAGGTTGTTGAAGAATATATCTTAAACGGAGAGGATGTTCTTCATGAAATTTAGAGGTAAGATGAAGGACTTATACCCTAACAAGTTTGTAGAAGGAAGAAAGTTCTGAAATTGACCGAAACGTAATGTTTAGCAGGTTGAAGAAGGAAGAAGAAAGGAAGAAGAAAACGGTTCTGCTGCAGTGGTAGTATCGCTGAGAGAGCGAGAGACAGGGCAGCGAAGCAAGTATTGCTGCAGCGCAAGATAGGCTTTGCGTCTCACGATTCTTGCTAGAGTATCACTGGGTGTCGCTCCTCAGGTAGTCTCGCTGGTTACATTCAACGTAGTGTCGCTAGTATAGTAGTGTGTGATGAGTAACGCTGGTAGCTTTTAATTGTCTAAAGAATAACGCTATTATTGTGTGTTAAAGAAAAAGGGAGATTATGGAAACTAAACATGAGGAATATGTGTTTTTAGGCCAGGAAGAGCTCGGGAAGCTTATAATCCACTTAGAGCCGAGACCAATCGTGAGTGACTAATTGTTATATCTTGTGATAAATTTAGTATGCTTATTTGATGAGGAAATGTGATTCTTTGTAGTATTCATTATGAATGTGATGTGTTAGTAAGTTAAAATGGTACTAATGCTAATGTCTAAATATAATAGTGGCTGAGGGACCTTATGGTGAAAGCTTATATGTAGGTAAGCGTGAAGTTAAGTGCTGAGGGACTTTGTGAAGGCACTTGAATAACTATAAGGAATGGATTACAATGCTCAGAGACTATGAGTGAAAGCATATAGTAATCCATCACACACTTGCTCGTGCTGAGGGACCATGAGTGAAGGCACTTGAGCGAAGATAGAATTGGTTACCAGTGCTGAGGGATTCCATGTGAAGGCACATGGTAATGTAAATATAATTAAATAAGTGCTGAGGGACAGAATGTGAAGGCACTAAATAGTTGCAAGTCTGTGAGACATGAGGACTTGAAAGTTATATGTGTAATTGGATGTGATACATAATGGTTACTGATATACAACTGGCTCATATTCGTTAGGAATAGTTTAATAGATTTAGTCACTCACTGAGCTTTCTGCTCATTTAGTTTGTTGTTGTTTGTTGTTTCAGGTAGCGAGCGTGTCCGGGACGCCTAGCCTACAGAAGAATCTCGTTTGGGCCTATCTGGAAGCAAACCTCTGGGATAGTTGTAAATATTTAGTCTGTACACATATTTTGTAATGTGCATGTTTCTTAGAAGTGAAAGGGGGATGTGTTGTACCTTATATGCATATATGCAGAAATACTTGTTGAGAGGCTGCATGTTTTTCTAATATGTCAATAGAACTGTTGCTTGAAATAGAGATTTATATGGTATCCTTTCTATAAACTTATATGTAAGGGAAACAGTATCACGCTCAATCCTAGGTATAGAGTGTATCTAGGATGGGGTGTGACAGTTTTAATGTGATCAAAATGTGTAAGAGCTTGTTGTTTTGGGCATTTAAATTATGCTATCAAGTTTGTAAGTCCATGTCGTTTGAGGAGCAAGTATTGCTGAGGAAGAAGTTCGAAAACAGACAAAAAAGGGAGTAAGTTTTAAGTAGAGGAAGTTGTATGCGCTTCAGGGTAAAGCACAACGTTGCGACGTTGTGCCCTATGCTACGACACAGAAGTGTTACCGTCGTGATGTTCTCCTGGAGCATCACTGCATGTTGACTTTTAAAAGCCAAAGAGTAGCGACGCTTCCCTTCAGTGTTGTGATGCTCTATTTGTTGCACGACAGTCTTTTAGTCTTGTCAGAGCATACAATCTTGCCAGCTTATCTGAAGTCTTGGCAAAGAAACATGAAAACATGGTCACTGCTTGTGAGATCATGGCTTCACTACTATAGATGTTTGGACAGTCGTCTTCATAGATCAAGCATGATGTTCTAAAATTCATTTACAATGCACGTATGAACGAGGGGGCCTCAATGCGAGAACATGTTCTCAATATGATGGTCCACTTCAATGTGGCGGAAATGAATGAGGCCATCATCGATGAGGCCAATCAAGTTAGTTTTATGATTGAATGTCTACCTAAAAGTTTCCTACAATTTAGAACTAATGTTGTTATGAACAAGCTGAACTGCTCACTCACTACCCTGCTAAACAAGCTATAGACTTACGAGTCCATGCATAAATGATGGAATCTCTACTTGAAAGTTTCCTACAATTCAGAATTAATGCTGTTATGAACAAGCTGAACTACTCACTCACTATCCTGCTAAACAAGCTATAGACTTACGAGTCCATGCATAAAGGGAAAGGATATAATGGGGAGGCAAATGTTGTCAATTCCTCTAAACAATTCCATAGAGTTTCGACCTCTGGGACAAAGTCTATACCTTCTTCCTCTGGTAAAATGAAGTGGAAGAAGAAGAAGGGTAATAAGGGAAATAAAACTAACCAAGCTGCAACCCAAAATGGCAAGAAAAAGGCCATGGTAAATGTGATTTACTAGTTTTGGAAACTTGTTTAGTGGAGAATGATGATTTTACCTGGATAATTGATTTAGATGCCACTAATCATGTGTGTTCTTCTTTTCAGGGGGTTAGTTCCTGGCTATAGTTTGAGACTGGCGAGATGACCATGCGGGTTGGAACTAGGCAGGTCATTTAAGCGATTGCAGTGGGAGGTATCAAATTACTCTTCTAGAAATTTTATTTTATTAGAAAATGTATATGTAGTTCTTGGTTTGAAAAGGACCTTGATTTCTGTGAAATGTTTGTTGGAACAAAATTATTCCATCAATTTTAATGTAAATAAAGCGTTTATTTATAAAAATGGTGTTGATATTTGTTATGCAAATTTAGAGAGTAATTTATATGTGCTAAGGCCGTTAACATCTAAAGCGCTTCTAAATACTGAAATGTTTAGAACTGCAACAACTCAACATAAAAGACAAAAAAATGTGTCTCCTAAAAAAATGCTCATCTTTGGCTCTAAGATTAGTCACATAAATCTCAATAGGATTGAGAAATGGGTTATGAGTAGACTTCTAAGCGAGTTAGAAGAAAACTCTTTACCTGTATGTGAATCATGCCTTGAAAGCAAAATGATAATAAGACCTTTTGTGGGAAAAAGGTTATAGGGCCAAAGTGTAAACCCAATTTTCATTTGTAATTACTAAACGTAAGTACATAGTACCGATGTGGACTAAATTGTTTTCCCTCTTGTAGATTGAAGGAAGAAGTGAAGGATGCCGGAAATATTTTTGGTAAGTAAATTCTAAATCATTACGAGGTAAATCGAGTTTAGGAGTTACTTTATTTATTTTAAAAAAAATAAAATAAACAAAAGATGGATTTTAAAAATAGAAGGAAAAGAGAGAAGAAAAAAAAAGAAGAAAAAGAAAGAAAAAGAGAAAAAAAAGAAAAAGAAATGTTTGATAGTGGGAAGTAAGTCGGTAACCTCGTATATGTGTCTGCATGTCGAAGAGAGGAAGAAGAAGGTGTTTAGGGCAAATTGGAGAAGAACTCTAGTCGAATTCGAGGTGCAATTGAAGCTAGAATTGAAGGCTTGTCTGCTGTCGCGAAACCTGAACAAGGTCTGGTGGTTGGTGAATAGAGAATAGAAGAAATCAAGTTTGAAGCTGGAAATTTGAGGTTATGAGTTAATTTATTTCTTAACAACTTTCGTGAAGGATGGTTGAGCTGAATGTGAAGAGAAACAGGTTTAATTATAGAAGGAAGTGACTAATACCGATTTTTCGAGTGATTTGGAGTTTGGATTATCGGACGAACGAAGAGGAGTTAGGTTCTGGAATTTTGAGGTAAACTAGAAAATACATTTCTTTACAAGTTTGTAGAAGGAAAAAAGTTCTAATTTGGGCTGGAAATACAACTTGTAACAGATAGAAGAGAAGACAGAAGCGAAGACAATAGCAGAGTGAGACTGGTTTCACTGGAAAATCAGCGACACTGAAGGCGTGAGGGTGAACAGCGAGATCAGTCTCGTTCGGTGTCGCTAATGGGTTTTTGTCTCACAAATCTCACTAGTCTCACTGGTGTTGCTACTCTTGCTGGTCTCGCTGGTTAAGTAAGTCTGGCTGGTTTTGCCTAGTCTCGCTAGTGCATATCTTACTGATTTTTGCTTAATCTCACTAGTCTCGCTAGTGCATATCACACTGGTTTGAACAAGTCTCGATAGTTCTATAATTTTGTTAGTAGTTGGTCTCGCTAATGAGCTTTATCTTAATGCTTAAGACATATTTGCTACCCTTTAATAGGAATTCTAAGGAATCTAACAAAGGAAATTAAACCATTTCAGGCCAAGAGGAGCTAGGAAAGGCGTATAATCCTTTAAGGGCCCAGGACAAGTAGTGAGTGACAATTTTATTCAAAATAAGCATACTTTATACAAAGTTTTCATGCTATTTACTGTTGCTTGGAAACATGTTCTTATGCTTATGCTTTTCATGGGTTTTAAATGTGCTATATCTATTTGCTTAAAGGAAACATGTATTTCCATGTAAATGTATATTATGGTTTTGCAGTGGAAATATTAGAAGCATACTAGTTGTTAACAGAGTTTTACGAAAGGCATGCTATTTATTACTCTATGATTTTATGGAAGCATGATGATTATTAAGGAATTTGTGAAAGTCTGAAATGTTATAAACTCATGAATTTTTATTATGTCATTTTCAAAGCATGTTGCTTGTGAATTTTGTTCTAAAAGAAAGGCTCTCAATGCTGAAGGACTCGGAGAAGACATTTAGGTAGCCGGGATATAGAAATGGTTCCCAATGTTGAAGGATTTGGAGAATGCATGTGGGTAACCTGAGTATAGAGATAGCCCCCAATGCTGAAGGACTCAGAGAAGGCATATGGATGACCTAAATCTCGTATATGGGACCTGATACTGAAGGACTTGAAAAGGTATTTGGGTAACCTAGGATATGATATCTATGTGCACATAAAGGTATGATAGATGTTGTTGTGTTGAGATTACTCCACACAGCTGAAAATATTCGACGTTGGGTGTGTCGAGATTACTCCGCCCCAACTAAGGATGTTTTTGAAGTTGAATAGTGTTGAGCTCTGCTCCGCCTCAACTAAGGAAAGTGTTTTTGAAATAAGTGAATTTTTAATGTTTCTTTTTCAGAAATGAACATATATGGTATGACAACGCTCCTTGAGCATGTTTTGCTTGGATATGGGAATGAACTGTTGTTATTTATTTATTGTCATAAATTGATTATGGTTTTGGTTAGTTTTTGAGTTAAAGGCTTTTACTAAATATGTCACTCACTAGGCAACCTAGCTCATGTTTTCCCTATTTTTCTGTTTTTCAGGTAGCGAGTGAGTCCTGGGTAGCCTACACAGTAACTCATTTGGGCTTGCCATCAGTGTCTCGGATTTTGAGCATTGTAAATAGTTGATCTTAAACCTGTGTTGTGCATATAGAGGGATAAGGGGGTGGTTAGTGAACTTATGTAATTAAAAGGTTTGAATGTAAATCAACGTTTTTATGATGGATTAACCCTGGTTAAAATTTGATGTTCAATTATTGTATATATCTGCTTATTAGGTGTTCGGTCAAGGTATAAGGTTGACAGTGGATGCCGTGAGAGAGACGGTGTGTGCTATCCTCACACTTTCTCCTAGGTTAAGAGGGTACCTGGGAGGCGGTGTGACACAAATAACCCTTAGAACTTGTACATTCAGACCTTTGTGGTCCGATGAATGTTAAAGACAAGAGGAGGGTATGAATACTTCATCTCTTTTATAGATGATTATTCAAGATATGAGTATCTTTACGTATTGTAACACAAGTTTGAAGCTCTTGAAAATTTCAAAGAGTATAAGGTTGAAGTTGAAAATTTATTAGGTAAAACTAAACATTTCGATCAAATCGCAGTGGAAAGTATATGGATTTAAAATTCCAGAACTATACGATAGAACATGGAATTGTATCCCAACTCTCAGCACCTGGTACACCTCAGCAAAATGGTGCATTAGAAAGGAGAAATATAACCTTGTTAGACATAGTTTGGTCTATGATGAGTTATACTCAATTGCCAAACTCGTTTTGGAGTTATGAAGTAACGACTGCATTATATATTTTGAACAATGTTCTATGCAAAAGCGTGTCTGAAACTCCTTTGGAATTATGGAGAGGTTGTAAAGGTAGTTTACAACACTTCAGAATTTGGGGTTGTCCGGCACATGTGCTTGAGACAAATCCTAAGATATTGGAACATCGTTCAAAAGTATGCCTATTTATAGGATACCCAAGAAAATGAGAGGTGGTCTCTTCTATGATCCAAAACAGAATAAAGTATTTGTATCGAAAAATGTTACATTTTCGGAAGAAGGTCACATGAGAGAGCATAAACCGCACAGTAAAATCGTGTTGAATGACCTTTCCAATGAAACTACTAAAACTTCAATACGAGTTGTTGAAGGAGCTAGTACATCAACAAGATTGTTGATGGGGCTTCATCAAGTCATATACATCCTCCTCAAGAGTTGAGGGAGCCTCGACGTACTGGGAGGGTTATAAACCCACCTAAACATGATTTGGGTTTAACTGAAACTCAAGACATCATACCAAATGATGAAGTTGAGGATCCATTAACTTATATTCAGGTAATGAATGATGTGAACAAGGATGAATGAGTTAAAGCTATAGATCTTGAAATGAAGTCTATGTAGTTCAATTTAGTTTGGGATCTTGTAGATCAACCTGTAGGGTTAAAACCTATAGGTTGTAAGTGGATCTACATGAGGAAAAGAGGTGTAGATGGAAAGATGCAAACCTTTAAGGCTAGACTAGTGGCAACGGGTTATACCCAAGTTGAGCGAGTGGACTATGAAGAAACTTTCTCACCTATTGTCATGCTTAAGTCTATTCGGATACTCTTGTTCATTGTCACATATTATGACTATGAAATATGGAAAATGGATGTCAAGACTGCCTTTTTGAATGGTAATCTTGAAAAGATCATTTGTGTGAAACAACCAGAAGTATTTATTCAAGAAGGTCAAGAGCAAATGGTTTGCAAGCTTAATTGATCCATTTATGGGTTGAAACATGCATCTCGATCTTGGAATATAAGATTTGATACTGCGATCAAGTCTTATGGTTTTGACCAAAATGTTGATGAACCTTGTGTTTACAAGAAAATCATCAACAATTCAGTAGCTTTCTTAGTTTATAAGTGGATGATATCCTACTCATTGTGAATTGAAGGGAATAAAATCCCGACGAAAGCTTGTGATCACGTTCTTTGATTTCTTGAAAAAATTAAAAATACAAATAATTAAGAAAATGTTGAGTAACATACCTTTGCTGTTATATAATTTTAGCAAAATTTCTCCTCGAAGCGATAGTTTTCTCCTTGTAGTGCTTCTTTTCCTAGAGATCTTCTTTGCTATGACTCTGGCAAGGATCCGATTTGTGGGAATCGCTTCTCGAAAGAATAGAGGGAATGAGAAGAAGAAGAATTTTCTTAGAATTTTTCTAAGAAATTGGGAGAATTTCTAGAAGGAGAATTTTAGAGTAATCGTAAAGATTATTCTTGTAGAGAGTGTGTGCTCTATAAGGGCTCCTAGGGGCCCTATTTATTGAACTCTAGGGATAACTTCTCTGTAGAGATTTTAAATTGAATATTTAATAATATCTAATATTAATAAATATCTATCCAAATATTATCTCATATTTAATGGTTTAAAACATTTAAATCTTATTTAAATATTTATTTTCTACAGAAGCTTTAATTTGAATCCCATCCAAATTAAATAACTAATTATTTGAATCCAATTCACATTAATTAATTAACTATCGCTCTATTTATTTATATGGATTTCATCCAAATAAATAATTAATTATTTGAATCATATTTAAATAAATTAATTCTCCATATTATAGAATTATAATTTGAATCTTTAAATAAACTTTATAATAAATCATTGTAATTAATTGTATCCATTACAATTAATATTTTTCCTCATGAATTTGAACATTTAAAATTTTTCTTTCAATATAGTTGATCCCCGTTGGTCTGTAATGCAAGGGGATCATATGGACCTACAGATTATAAGCTCCAATGATCCAAGATTAATTAATTAAACTCTTTAATTAAATTAGCCTTCGTTCATTAACTATAGGGCAAACCACTATAAACCTATAGTTGAATTTTTATGCACTGTAGGACAAGTTGTGGCCATGGATGTAATCAATATAAACAAATCGATCCTTCACGAGTTGTTCATAATTACAACTAGGTCAAATGTCCGTTTTACCCCTGTAATTACCATTTTTTCTTAAGTACCACTGATTTCTTTAATGAACAATTTGTTCAAAGCCCAACCATAAACTAAGTCCCTTCAGGCCAGTGAGAGGATGGGGCTCCTTGTTCAAGACCCGAAATCAACACTTAAGGGAACTACTCGTCTACTTACCCTATCTAGGAAGGAGATGAATTCCATCTTGTGAAGTTATGTTCCCAACTCCCCATTTAGTCAAATCCCCAAAATGGTAGACTTATTAAGTCGGCAACTCGGGCAACTCTCGCCCATGCAAATCAAAAGATCAACCTCATAGACAGGAGTTCATAAGTCACTTAGGATTAAGATCGAGTCGCACATGATCATCCTATGAAACATTAATCTCATCAATTAACGAATTTACAAAAAATATTTTGCGATCCAGTCTTATACAAACTATTTGTATAAAATACCCCCACTCACATGTTTTTACATGAACGACTTGGATCAAACCATTTGTAACTATTACAAAGTGGGTCGTATCCATAGTGTCACCAGGATAAGGCACCGAACCTTATCCATATATTATAGACCTTTAGGTTATTTCTTGAACATGATCCACCCGTATATCAACTACATACATGTTCAAGACTTCATGCAATAACCTTGGATTTTTTCGTTAATGGATAAATTAATATTGCATAACTAATAATTAAATTAATTAACTAATCAATTACAAGGCTTTAGGGCATAAATCCCAACAATCTCCCACTTGCACTAAAACTGGTGAAACATGTATCCTAGGGCATACTCTATACCCAACATGATCTCCCTTTTGCCTTAACGAAGAAGAGACAATTTCCCACTTGCACTAATCTTTTTCGGGCTTTAGCACACAAATCCCAACAGGAATGATGTAGGTCTACTAACAGATGTAAAGAAATGGCTAGCTGCCCAATCCCAAATGAAAGATTTGGGAGAGGTGCAATTTGTTCTTGGGATCCATATCATAAGGGATCGTAAGAACAAAATGTTAGTCTTGTCTCAGGCATCGTATATTGACAAGATGCTTGTCAGGTATTTGATGCACAATTCCAAGAGGGATTTATTGCCTTTTCGACATGGAATTGTATTGTCTAAGGAACAGTGTGTTGGGATTTGTGACCTAAAGTCTCGTAAGTGATTAGTTAATGAATTTAATTATTAGTTATGCAATATTAATTTATCTATTAATGGAAAAATCCAAGGTTATTGTAGGAAGTCTTGAACATGTATGTAGTTGACATACGGGTAGATCATGTTCAAAAAATAACCTAAAGATCTATAGTATATGAATAAGGTTCGGTGCCTTATCATGGTGACACTATGGATACGACCCACTTTGTAATAGTTACAAATGGTTTGATCCAAACCATTCATGTGGAGACATGTGAGTAAGAGTATCCTATACAAAGAGTTTGTATAAGACCGAGCCGCGAAATATTCAATCTCTCCTTGTAAATTTGTTAATTGATGAGATTAATATTTCATAGGATGATCATGTGCGACTGGATCTTAATCTTGAGTGACTTATGAATTCCTGTCTATAAGATCGGTCCTTTGATTTGCATGGGTGAGAGTGGCCCGAGTTACCAACTTAATAAGCCTACCATTTTAGGGATTTGACTAAATGGGGAGCTGGAAACATAATTTCACAAGATGGAATTCACTCCTTCTCACATAGGGTAAGTAGATGAGTAGTTCCCTTAAGTGCTGATTTCGAGTCTTGAACAAGGGACCTCACCCTCTCACTGGCCCAAAGGGGACTTAGTTTATGGTTGGACCATAAACAAATTGTCCATTAGAGAAATCAGTGGTACTTAAGAAAAGTGGTAATTACGGGGTGAAGCGGACATTTGACCTAGTTGTAATTATGAACAACTCGTGAAGGATCGACTTGCTTATACTGATTATATCCAGGAACACAACTTGTTTTCTAGACACCGTATTTGGTCCAACCTAACTTTATTATTATTATTATTATTTTGGATAACATATGTTTTAGTTTAGTTTTTTATATAAAAAAATGGTTTAAAAAAGAAAAGGTTTTTCCTAAAATTTTTGAAACTTTTAAAAAGATATAGAAATTAAAAAGAAGAAGAAGAATATAATAGAAATGAAAAAGATATCATTTTCCTTCCCTTTTCTCATTCTTCCTCCTTCCCCCATTTCTTTCCTTCCCTTCCTCTTCTTCCCCAATTCTCTCCTCTTCTTCATACTTCTTCCTCTATTTCCTCCCTTCCCCATTTCAAATTCCATTACAAAACTCAACTCTAAACCTCCACACTCCCCTATAATATGAGGGGGATTCACAATGGAAAAAGGAAGGGAAAACATAAAAGGTGGAAGAGATGATTATACACATTGAGGGAGAAATAGAGAGGAAGGAATAACTGAGAAAGAGACGATTCTGGCAAAAGCTCATCTCCATTGGATGGATTGCCTACGATTCCAACGAAACCCACACAAAACCCACTAATACAATGCAGTCCGACAACATCTTCAACAAACAGAAATTTTCGATGAAGCCCACGAACAACCCACATTTGGTGAAACTCCAAGTGGCATAGGATAGACGCATCTCATGCTTGACTTCTGGAAAATAGTGTGACTTACCCGCGGAGAATGCTTGATTCCAACGAGTGGTGGAAACAGTCTAGTAGCCCAATGCGTAAGTTTCTGGTTAGTCCAAAGTCTGTAATCCACCTTCAAAGTAATAAAAACGTAGAAGAGAGGAGAAGCAGAGTAGAAAACGTGAAGAGAAAGAAGAAGAAGCAAAAGAAGAAGAAGATGAAAAAGAAAAGAAAGGTAGAATTCGTGGAAGAGGGGAAGAAGATTGAAATTTGGTAAGGTGTGGATCCCACCTACTTTTTATTTGTTTATTTATCTTTTATCTTTATGACTTTGGTACTATTTTGCAACAAATTTCAATGGAATTTTACATGGATTTGACTTGTTGTGTTTTTAAAATTGTTTTTAAATACAACTTCTCTTTCTAATTTAAATTTCAAATGAATTTGATTTTTAATCCTCTAAATAATGTTTAAAATGTTTTTTTTTCTATAATTTGTTAAATTTGCAATTGGTGTTAATTTGTGGGGATCTTGTTAAACAAACTTTAATTTAGTTGTTTGTATTTAATTTTGGTTTTCTAAATTACATTTTAACTTGTGGGAGTATTAAAGAAGAATTCCAATATCAATATGGTACCAATATCGAAATTATATTTTATATAGATACATTTAATTTAAATTAATCTCCAATTTGTTTCAATTTGAAGTTTTCTAAAAAGGGCATTTCAATTTCACCTTAATTTGAATTTTTCAAGAATGGTTTTAAACTTGGTTTTAATTCAAAGTTATCAATTGATTTTCAATTTCATTTAAATTTGAATGTTCTAAATAAAATTTCATTTTTTGTTTTCACCTTAATTTACAAAATAACTTCAATCTTCCTTTATAGGGCTTACATCACTCATAAGGATTGATTCATGTTTTACTTTTAAAATGTGAATAGATCCACATGAGACATTTTTATCAATATTATGTTATCCTATGTCGGAGTTGAGATCGTTAAATATCTCAAATTCTTGAGGTAAAACATTCTCTAATTTGAGAATTCAAATATCAACGTGATAATAAATTAACGAACATTTGTCTACTCACAAAATGTTAGTCTACTTTATTCTTAAAGTTAGAATGTGACTAAATAAGACATTGTCTAAACTTATTTTGACATTTAGTTGTTAATTAAATGTTCCTCTTTTAAATTGACTTTTTTAAATAGAATAAATTTTGTCAATGGCTTTTAAATAAAAAAATGTTACTCTTTTAAATTTACTTTTTAAAATAAAATAAATTTTGTGAATGTATTTTAAATAAAATTAACTATAAGCAATAGTTCTGTCTAAGTTGGATACTTAAGTTGACCATAAGAGAACACCTCTACCTGAGAACAGCTTAATTAGTCATATTTTATTTAATTTTAGTTTTTATTTAAACAAACATTATTTTTCTTTCAAATAAAGACCATCTTTAATAAAATAAATTGAATAACAAAAGTAAAATATTTTAAAACTGGTGTTGTAGGGTGTTAACACCTTCCCTACACTCAACGACCCCCGAGCCTAACTTTGATAAATCAGATTAATTTTTTTCCTCTAAAATAGGTGACCAATCACACCCACAATAATTAGTGGCAACTCCAAATCTTTTACCTCGAAAGAGACCCATGGGGAAAGACGTTGGTCGCTCCGCATCACGATGATATTGTGACATGTCCTACAGTGCATAAGAGTTCAACTATGCGTTTATAGTGGTTTGCCCTGTAGTTAATGAATGAAAATTAATTTAATTAAAGAGTTTAATTAATTAATTTTGGATCATTGGAGCTTATAATTTATAGGTCCATAAGGTCTCCTTGCTAGCTCACCACGGACCAATAATGATCAACTATGTTGAAAGAAAAATTCGAAATATTTAAATGTATGAGGAAAAATATTAATTGTACTGGATACAATTAATTACATGGTTTATTATAAAGTTTATTTGAATAAGATTCAAATTATAACTTTATAATATGAAAAATTAATTTATTTGAATATGATTCAAATAATTAATTATTTATTTAATTGGATGAAATCTATATAAATAAGTAAAGGGATAATTAATTGATTAGTTTGAATTGGATTCAAATAATTATCCAAATTAAAGATTTTGTAGAAAATAAATATTTAAATAAGATTTAAATATTTTAAACTATTTAATATGAAATATTATTTGGATAGATATTTATTAATATTAAATATTATCAAATATTTAATTTAAAATATCTGTAGAGGAGTTATCTATGAGTTCTATAAATAGGGACATTGTAGAAGACACACTCTCTACAAGAATAATCTTTACGATTACTCTAAAACTCTTCCTCTAGAAATTCTCCCACTTTTCTTAGAAAGTTCTAAAAAAATTCTTTTCTTCCTATTCCCACTAGATCCTTTCAAGAGTGGAAGGAGAAGATTATTGGTTAGAGAAGAAAAATTTTCATGAAATTATGGATCGACAAAGGTATTTTAATTAAATCAAATAACGGAATCACATGCTTATACAGGGATTCAATTACTTCAATTGGTATCAAAGCCAATCTTTGATTCTGATTTGAATTAAAAATCTTGTAAGTGGGTATTTTAATTGTTCATGTATGAGATATGTGAAGGTTTGCAAAATTGATTGTTTAGGCATATTTGGACATTAGATTTTAATGTTTTCATTATATCAATTGTAAAACCCTTAAGGGTAGTTTTTTTTTTTTTTTTTTTTTTTTTTTTTTTTTTTTTTTTTTTTTTTTTTTAAACCTTTCATTGAATTTGATGTAAAAATGCTGTAAATTCTTGAAAAAATGTTAGTTTTTCAGAATTAAAGAAATCTAAAAAATCTACAATTAAAACATCTGGCAAAATTTCGAAGGATTAAATTTAAGTGTTTCAAACCCTAAATTTTGGTGGCCAAAGAAGAAATTGAAGACGAAGCTATTTCTTGGAAATACAAATTATTGTAATTTTAAATTTTCTCTTTAATTTCTAGGATATACTATGCCGATCAATTTTGCTTCATTTAATTTAATTATGCATGTGATATATGTTTTAAATTAAATTGAATGTTGCATAAAGTATGACATTTAGATTAAAATCCCACCATAGATTAAGCATATCATGCATTTTATTTTAAATATAAATGTTATATTTAAAGTATTAGGATAATTCCTAATTAAATGCATGTAGAGATTCTCTTTTATTTAAATATAAATGTTATATTTAAATTGTTGCTGAGATTCATGTAGAGATTCTTCTTTAATTAAAATATAATTGTTATATTAAATTATTAAATGAAGAATTAAGTAAGATTGCATGCTTAGATAAAGATAAGTTTAGTTTAATTTTAAATTGTTTAAAATTTTAGTTTATCTTTATATTTTTGTAATGAGATTAGAAACATTACAAGCTTGCCTAATACTAATAGGATTAGGATCTTGCTTAAATAAAGATACAATTAATTCGTTTTTAGTTTATCTTTTTATTTTTCTAATGAGATTATAAATATCGCATGCTTGCCTAATGAAATTAGGATCTTACTTGAATAAAGATAAAATGGATTCAATTTTTTATATAGTTAAATTTTGATTTATCTTTTTAAAATTCTAATTAGATTAGAATAAAGTAAATTGCATGCTTATCTAATGATATTAGATTAAAATAGATCTTTTAATTTAATTCAAAATGGTTTAAAATGGACAAATTAAAAGATTTAATATAAAAGGTTCCCTATCTGTCTAAGTAAGGTTTTGTCAAAGGTTAAGTATTTAAGCTGACGATAACGGAACACCCCTACTTGGGAATCAACTTGGGAGTTGAATTAGTCGAACTTTTATTAAAATATAATATGACTAGTTTATTAAAGAGTTTAATAAACTCGAAAAACTTCACATTATTGGAAACTATTCAAACATAAGAGTTATGTTTTGGCAAACAAATTAAAACTTGGATAAATGATTTAGCCTAAGTTTGTCTAAGTAATGAAACCCATATTTTAAAATACTTAATGGGAAAATAGATGTATATGATATGTTGTCTCTCTTAAGTTCTCTGGTAAGATTCACACTATGAGACTCATGCTTGGCCTCGTGGCGGCTTTAGCAATGGATAGGATTGTAGTTTTCAGTTTCCAATATTGACCTTCCGTTCGGTAGGCTTGTTGGGGCAAAACTATAAGATCTAAAATGATGGGTTACACTTACAAGTGCACATTAAAGTTGTTAATGATGTTTTGACCAAAAATAATGGTAACTAAACATTATAGAAACGAGAGTTATTCTAGTATAATGTTTGTTGAGAATGTCTTAATCCAGTGAAGGAGCATTTGACCTACCCTCGGTGGCACTTGTTCTAAATCATTGGAGTATCATTGCATTAGACATCATTTATATGGTTCATAAAATTTAATGCTAAATTTGAATGGATATTTGATTGCATGCTGTTAACTAATATATTTTATATATTTCAATGTTGTGTCATTTTCTCTCATGATTTTAATTTTGAATTACTGATATATGTCAAAATTAGAGAAAAAATATTACTTGGAAAAGTACAATTGACACTATTTTAATGGCAGTGTAATTTTTAGAATTTGTCTTTAATTGAGAAATGTTCTCAAAGTTCTGTTGCCACTTCATGAATTGTTCAAGAGCTATGTGATTGATGAATCACAATTGGAGAGATAGCTTATATTTATCTTCTAATTGATATACTTGACGTCAAGCGTGGAAGATAAAACATAAGACAACAACATATGAGATGTTGCAGTCAATATAAGATTAAGTATTATTATCCAAGAAAATAACTTATGTGACTAGAGCTGTAAGGAAACTGTTTCCAAATTAGCTTGGGGAGTCACACAATGAGGAATTAAGAAAAATAAGAATGAAAGTAAATTTGATTTACTGGATTCTTGGTGGAGAATTAAGATTCACACCTAGATAGTTGAATAAGATATCACTATCAAATTTTTCTTCATTAGATTGTAATTTTTGGAAAATACTTAATGATGTAGAATGATTTTTAAATATTTGGCACTAGGAAGTCCATCTCAGTTAGTGTAGTGGGAGACATGAGATGTCATATTTGATACTTATGTTGAATGTGGTGGTTTCATCACCATAAGAGAAATTCAATTTCTCAAAACTTTATTACTAATTAATTCATAAGGTATGAATGTTTTATGTAATAAAGCATATTTGCAAAAGTTGTTTGAAAATATGTTTGACCCTAAATAAGTACAATTAGTATGTGTTAAAATCTTTAACATATACAAATACTACACCCAGAAATTTAGGATTATTTATTCCATAATGAAAAAAAAATTATTTTCTCTTAAAAGATACTTTGCTTTGACAATTAATGATTGATTATCATTAAATTTATAAAATGAATAGTACAAGTAATTCTTTAAGAGTTAGAGTTAAATTACTTTACATGTATGAAGATCTTGCCTTTTATGCAAGATAGTCATTGGACCTAATTGGCTAAGGCAAAAGACCAAAGAACACATTTGACTTACACATTTTGACCCAAGAGGTCTAGTGAATGTAAAAGTTAAACAAACATCTCAAATATTTCATCAATTGGATTGATGAATATTTAGTGTATCGGTATCTTTATCTAATGCAACGCAAGTCTTTTCTTTGAAGAGTTCAAAGAAGTTAAACTAAAGTTTAAATCAATTAGGCAAGTCTATCAAGACATATTATGATTAGATCATAAAATTACAAAAACTTCAGTACTATGCTTAATTGATAGGAAATGAGATTATATCTCAACTTTAAGCATCAGATACAATTTGAATGAAATTATGTTCAAAATGAGAAAGTTGACTTTATTGGACTTGGTCATATTAATGATGAGTACTTTGTTAGACATGATCACATCATTAATAAATTACACATCATTGCCATACTCTGGTTAGGGCATGCAATAGAGATTGCACTATGAACATTATTCCCACCAAAACTGTCTGCGAGACAAATTTTGGATTATGGAAGTGTAGTAAACTAGTTTATAACATTTCAGATATGGGTATATTAGGATGCACATGCTGAAACAAACCTAAAGGAATATATATGTTCATGGATATGCCTAAGAGTAGGTTGTCCTCATGGAGGAAAAGAATGGCTTTTATGCAATCGTAAATATAAAAGGTATTTGTATGAAAAATATTAATTTTATAAGGAATGTCGAATAAAAAGCTATAAAGCTTTACTAAGGTTAAATAGTATTGATACTTTGGTTTCAGGTAAATCCACTAAGAGTTAATAAGTGTTATTAACCATTTAATTACATTTGAATGTCAAATAAATCCTAGTAAAGTATGATGAGCCTTCATCGTAGTGGGAGAGTTATGAGATAACTCAACATTTACCATGACTTAGTTAAAATCCAAATTGTCATATTAGTTGACAAATTTAAAAGCTTATCATCTTTAAACTCGTGTTGAGGGATGCTGACAAGGATTGCTAGGTCAAAGTCATGAACTCAAGATAAAGTTTTCATACTTCATCTCAATTTGGATTGGTAGATTTTCTTGATGAGATAAAACCCATAGGATATGGGTAGATCTACAAAAGAGACCTACATGTGTAGATAAGAAAATATAGATCTTCAAAGTAAGACTTATGGCAAAAAGGTAAAACCTATTGAAAAAAATTAGACTATGGCTCAATTTTCTTTTGAGCCATTAATCGAGTCTTTTGAGCATTGTTCATTGTTGCATATGAGATATGTAAAATGAACGTTTAGATTCTTCTATGAAAAGAAATTTAAAGAATGCATCTACACAAACAAATTGAAAAGTTCAACTTTCAAAGATAAAATGCAAAGAGTTTGCAAAATTAATGTATAGGTTCTCATTTGAAAAACGAATTAGACAATTAGATCTTTGAATATAAGGTTTGATAATTGTTGTCAAAATCTATGACTTTGAACAAATATTAATGATCTTGTATAGACAAGAGAGTCATTAATTGACAAGTGGATATTTCTCACGTTTTATGTTGATATATAATTCATTATGAATGATGTAATATAACATAAAAATTTGACTACCTAACCAATTAAGGACATAATGTTAAGTTTGTCTCAAGCATTCTATATTTACAAAATGTTTGTCAAACATTCGATGCGCAACTTCAAAAGAATGATAATGTATCATTCAAATGTGAAGTTAAGTCTAAGGAAGAGTATCCTCAGACACCTCAAGTGTTGAGGACATATGATTAATTATCTTCCCTCAGTATGAGATACTTATTGCATAAATGAAACTTAACATATAGTTGGTTGGTTATATTGGTTATATCAATGGTGTGACCACTGAGTAAAAAATTAAAAGTTTTCTCATAGTATCTATCGATAATGAGAAATTTTGTGTATGGTGTTAAAATTTGATCTTTCACAAGATACAATCAGTCTTACAAAGGTTTAGAGAAATCTATGGTAAGATCAAATTTTTATTATATGTGGTGGAGATTGGTACAAACAACATTTGTTTTTGCTTATAAAGCAAGACTTTGTGTAGCTATAAAAATATCCTTATAGTTCTAAAAGTGTTTCAGTTCTGAGTTAGTCTATCACATTTTATGAGATAATAGTGGTGCAAAGGGTAAGACTAAGATATTAAGTAGACACCAACTTCGAGGATAAGGAATATTGAGAGAAAGTATTATGGTAGTGACCAAGATGATGTTGAATGACATATGGTTTGATTTATATAAAAAGAACTCTCTAGGCTAAAGTGTATGAGTCACCTAAAATGTCTAGGATTATGAGACATGTCTCTTCTTTGCTAGAACAAGTGGGAGATCATGTTGGGTATAGAGTATGCCTTAGGATACATGTCTCACCGGCTTTAGTGCAAGTGGAAGATTGTTGGGATTTGTGCCCTAAAGCCTCGTAATTGATTAGTTTATTAATTTAATTATTAGTTATGCAATATTAATTTATCCATTAACGGAAAAATCCAAGGTTATTGCATGAAGTCTTGAACATGTATGTAGTTGACATACTGGTGTATCATGTTCAAGAAATAACTTAGAGGTCTATAGTATATGGATAAGGTTAGGTGCCTTATCCTGGTGACATTATGGGTGAGTATGCAGTTGCTTGTGAAGCTGCTAAGGAGGCAGTCTGGCTTAGGAAGTTTTTGACAGACCTAGAAGTTGTTCTTAACATGTCAATGCCCAACACTTTTTATTGTGATAATAGTGGTGTTGTGGAAAATTCCAAGGAGTTTAGAAGCCATAAGCGAGGAAAGCTGATGGGTACTTTTAGTGTTAACCGCAAGTGTACGGGTCAAGTTATAATATAAAACGGTTAAGTCCGAATATCGTTCTACTAGAGATCCAATTGGGAAGGTTTAAGTTACTTAGCTATTCTAGAATTGAATCAATTTTATTTGAGGATTGAAATTGAATATTATAAGTTATGGAAAAATACAAATCAAATAAGGAAGATATCAAAGGGAGAAACACAAGAGTCAAAGAGAGTTCTAGGGTAATGAATCCTTGTTTATTTCATCATGCAACATTATAGATTTCATGGATTTTATTGTAATTAATATGCCTAAGTCTAGAAACTTAATTCCAAGTTATTTTCTCTAAAAAACAACCCTTTCTCATGCAACTTGATTATATATTAATCTCTTAAAACCAACACAAAATTACATGGCATTAAAAATAGTCTTTAGCAACTTTTATTATCAACCTAACTACTCTCGTGATAGATTAACAATAATTCATTGTTATAGATCAAGTTAAACATACAATCTCTCAATCATACATCTAACCTAACATGTGAAGATGGCCAATCCACAAGAATTAAATACAATAACAATGAAAAGCATAATCATTCCAACAAAACCATGAGTCTACAAAATTAACATGAATTCATAAACAATTCATCAAAACCCTAAAACTAAAGAGTTTAGCCACTCATAGCTTGAAGCAACATGTTTAAGAAAAATAAACAAAGAAATAGTGTAAAGAAAGGGAAACTCTACTGAAAAGAGGCTCTTGATTGAAGTAGCACCGTCTCGATCTTCTTGGCTCTCACGTCGGACTTCGAAGGGCACCAAGACTATCTCGAACTCTTTTCCTCTTCCTTGCAACTAACTCACTCTTTGAACCCTCACTTAATTCTCTCCTTTTTGTATCTCTTTAGGTCTGCAACTTCCTTGCTTTGCTTTGAGTTTTCTGAATGAATTGGATTGCTGGAAACCCCCAAATTTATAGAGTTTAGCCGCCCAAAATTTTCCAAAAATACAAAATTTTCAATTAAGGAAAGCTGACGCCGCGGCGCTAAGGCTGCATCCGGAAGAAATTTGCTCTTGGGTTTTAGCGCCGCGGCAGCGCCGTCTTAGCGTCGCGACGTTGTCATACGTTCACTAAGGATGCGTCGAGGCAGCGCCATCTCGGTGCCGCGATGCTACTCTGCGTCCAGAACCATGCGTTGATGCTTCAGCGCCGCGGCAGCACCGTCTCAGCGTCGCGGTGCTATCCCCAAAATTGCCCTTTTTGGTTTTTCAACTCTTTTTCGCCGTATTCTTGTTCGGTTTTGATCTTTTAGTTGTTTCTTCTAATTTTCCTCGTTTTAACCTGAAAATCACTAGCAAACAAGTGAAATCTAATATAAACTCCCTTAATTTGAGAGAATAGAAAGCACTTTTCAAGTGCTTATCAAAAGCATATTGAGCGCAACTATCATTTGATGCGGGAGATTGTGTAACGAGGAGATGTGATCGTCACGCAGATTGCTTAGGAGCACAATGTTGCTGATCCATTTACAAATGCTTTTACGCTAAAATGTTTGAGGGTTACTTGGAGCGTCAAGGTCTAGGGGACATGCCTCATCTATTCTATTGCAAGTGGGAGATGGGTATAGAGTCATGCCTTAGTTTATATGTATTGTACACCCCATTAGCTTTAGGACAAGTGGGAGATTGGTGGGACTAGTGTCCTAAATATCTTGGGATCTCGTAGTTTTGTAAAGTTATAAATACATTTTATTTATTCAATAAAATAAGAAATTATTATTATTATTATTATTTTTTGCATTACTCAATCCAATAAACTAACACCCATAGTTATTTTATGTTTAAGTAATAACCAAAAAGGTTTGTAGCATAGAGATAAGATTGGATGTTTTCTTATGGTAACACTGCAGATACGACCCACTTTGTAATTGTTACAAAAGTTGTAAAGTGTTACAAATGATTTGTTCCTAATCGTTCATGTGGAGACATGTAAGTGGGAGTATCTTATGCAAAGAGTTTGTATAAGACCGAACAGCGAAATGTTTAATTTCTCTTTGTAACGCCGTTAATTGAAGAAGTTAACATTTCATAAGATGACTAGATGACTTGACCTTAATCTTGAGTGAGTATGAACTCCTATCTATGAGGACAATCATTTGATATGTATGGGTGAGAGTGGACAGATCGGCGACTCAATATGCCTACCATTTTGGGGATTTGTTTGAATAGGGAGCTAGGAACATATCTTCACAAGATGGAATTCACTCCTTCCCATCTTTAGTACCAGTAGATAAATTGCTCCCTTAAGGGCTGATTTCAGGTCTTAAACAAAGAGGTCTCACCCTTTTGTAGGATCGGCATGGCAACCCTAGAGCGGGAGAGGGGGTGAATAGAGTTTATTAAAATTAATTTAAACTTTTTACTAACGTGGGCCCAATTAAGCGAATTAATAAACTATTTGCAAATAAGTAGTTTAAACAATATTTTTTATGCAAACAAGTTCACTTTGAATTAAACAAGAAATTAACAAGCACACTTTAAAGCACCATGTTTAATTCTAATACAAAGATTGGTAATGAATATAGAAATTTAAGAACAACCAATATGAGCAATTAATTTCAAGAATTAAAAATTGCAATTAATTTCATGCAATAAAATATATTAACAAAAATTAATTGCAAAAATAAATTAGGAGAGGGATAGAGAAATGACACCGTGAATTTTATAGTGGTTCGGCAAAACCAGCCTACGTCCACTAGAAGTCTTTGACTCTTTCCATGGGTTAGAGTCGAACCGCTATAATGTTCTTTTTCCGGGTGCAAGAACAAACCCGATCCTTTCCACGATTAAGGATCAAACCGTTACAACAGCTCTTTTTCTCGAGATCAAGAGTCAACCCATACAAAAATTTGGAAAAACAAAAAGCACACTTGACAAACTCTCTAAATAGAGTGGATTTACAAGTTTAAGCACTTCACAAATAAATCCTCATAATACAATATCTCTCTCTCAAGAATAAGATGAAAATAAGAAAATTGAAGCTTGGAGAGAGAGCAACAATTGTGGCTTGGTGAATTATGGAGGATTGAAAATAATAAGAGTTGTTGTAGAATTTTGGAGAAGATGAAATGTTTAAAAAGAAATGAAAGTGAGTGAAAACTAAATTAATTTGGACCATTAGATCTTTGTAAAGGAAAATTGAATGGTGGAGATTTAAACTCAACTAGCCGTTAGACACAAACATATAATAATATTAAATTAATCTTTTTAAAAAGCAACTAGCCGTTAGCACTAACATATATAATAATATTAAATTCATCTTCTTTTTAAATTCATTTCTTTTTAAAATCATTTTCTTTTTAACATCAATCCAAAAATAAAAAACCCACCAATTGTCACTTCTCCATTGCTCCAAGTGGCACCTTTAAATTAGTCCACTTTGATTAAAAAGCCACGTCATCAGATCGGGATTTTCCCATTAAGCTTGTTTTGGTCATATCTTCTTCGTTTGAACTCTGATTTGAGTGATTCAAATTGCATTGGAACCGTTGTTCCAAACTCCACACAATAGACACTTCAAAACACTCAAATGGTTAATAAATAAAATCAGATTTTTTATCATCAAAACACTAATTAATCAAACAATTAAAATTAATTAATTGAAGATTAAGGGCCAAAAAGCCAACACCTTTCACTGACCCTTTGTTTGACCTAGCTCTAGTTTCAAGTAATTTATGAAGAGTCGACTTACTATTAATTAGTTATTTCCGTGGACACAAAAATATATCTATAGTGCGAAGAGTGTAGCTGTAGGTCTTTAGTGGAGTGATCTATAATTAATGAATATTAATTAATCTAATTAAAGAGTTTAATAGATTAATCTCATATTATTGGAGCTTCTAATCTATAGGTCCAGAAAGTATCCTTACTAGCTCATTAAGGCTTTGTATAAGAATCAATTATTTTGGATTAATTTGAAATATTCAAATTAATAAGGGAGTTAATTGTATATGATACACTTAGTATAATGTATATAGATACATTATAATATAAAGTTATTTTTGAAAATTTTATATTTTATGTTATAAGAGAGATAAATATTTAAATAAGATTTAAATTTAATTATATGAATGAGATTCATATAAAAACTATAGACTAAAATTAATATGAATGAGATTCATATTAAAACTATAGGTTATGTGAGAGAAAGTTATTTGACTATGATTCAAATTAAATTAAATATGAGATATTTAATTTATTAATTAATTGTATTCAATTATATATATTAAATATGATTCAATATAGCTACTTGGACAAGAGTGTGGCTGGCGTTAAGGAAGAGAAAAGTGAGGAAAATTTGGCTAAGTTTTGAGAGTGCGCGGAAAAGCATTGAGTAGTCAAGCCTCTAAGTGTGTGTGTGTGATGCATGCATAATGTGTTGAAGGAGTTGGAGGAAGGATGCATTCTAGTGCTGTTGATGAGGGAGAGTTGGGCATCCATCAGCCAAGGAGGCTGTGTGCAAGTTGGTTTAATTTAATATTATTAAATTAATTAAATTAACTACCACTACACGTAGTGCAGAGTTATTATTTTCTCTTTATGCATACGAAAAAAAAAGGAGAAAGAAGAGTGAGTTGGAGAAGGTATGTAGTTGGCAGAAGAAAGTCTGTGATAATTCTCTTTGAAAAATTCTCTCAAGAAATCTTTCTTCCTTTCAATCTCTTCTTTCCTTACCAAAATCAGGAGAGCCAAAATCAAGAGAGCCCACAACTCCGCTTGATTCTTCTTGAGAATAACAATGAAGGCTTGTTGGTAGTTTCCAAAGGTGATTCTTGTATTCCTTATTGAAGGAAGTTTTTTTCCAGTTCGTGATTTGGTGAGAAGAAAAGAAGCCTACCCGAAGACGGTCTTCGAAGGGAAAGAACTTCAAACTCCTAATTTTATCTTATTGCATGCTAAGTATTTTGGTTTATCCAAGTTTCTATTCTCTGTAATTTATGTTTTTAAAAAGAAAATTATTGGCATATGGCGATCACTCGCTTCCGCTGAGGATTCAATTCCTTCACCACTTCTATTCTGGCACTTTCAAAGGCTACAACAACCTCGCTAGCTTCTGTCTCTGAGCTTTCACCTGTTGACACACTAAGCATTTGTTGACATGCTCAGCTATTTCTCTCTTCATGTTGTGCCACCAGTAATAACATTTCAAATCCTAGTACATCTTGGTACTTCTAGGATGCATGGAGAATGAAGAACTATGAGCTTCCGTCAACAATTCATTCTTAACATCACTATCTGCTGGTACACACAAGCGTCCCTAGTACAAGAGACCATTATTCGAGGGTACTAAGAACTCACTATCTTGCCCTGCCTTCACCTGGCAAAGCTTCTCAACGAGATCTGGATCACCTTGCTGAGCACTAATAATTCTTTGCCTCAAGGTTGGTTGCATTGACAATTGGGCCAACTGTGATATAACTTCTCCAACAACTACTGCAATCTCTGCACGCTCGAAGTCTTTGTATAAGCGAGTTTGTTTGGTAATAAGAGCTGCTGAATAGGTTGCCTTCCTGCTCAAGGCATCTGCTACCACGTTTGTCTTGTCGGGATGATACAAAATCTCTACATCATAATCTTTCACTAATTCTAGTCATCTGCGCTGCCTCATATTTAACTCCTTATGGGTGAAGAAGTACTTTAAGCTCTTGTAATCCATGTAGATCTGTATCTTTTCTCCATACAAGTAATGCCTCCATATCTTCAAAGCAAAGACAATTGCTACTAACTTCAAATCATATACGATGCTCAATTCGATCGTGTTCATACTAAAGTCATTTAATGTGTATAGTAATAGATACAATGCTAAAGATTTTGTGATGGCCAATTTATGTAAATATCGTCATGATTGTTGTAAAAAAAAAAATTGAATCCAATGACATGTATGCTCTACATTAACCTAATTAAACACGTGAATATTGACATAACGATCTAACATATTGTACTACATAGTCAATATAGTCGTGTTGAAGTGTTATCAAAGTCTTACATTGATTAAATAGAGAGATATAATTACGAGTGTATATGAGTGTGGACAATATCATTACAAAGATATTTGAAGAATTGATCCTCAAAGAAAACAAAAAAAATAAAGCTTTATTTTGATTTATTTTTTGTTACGTATTTATTTATTTTGCCATAGTTGAAAACTGGATGTTCTTTGTTTAATTGACATGGATTATTATTTGGAAAAAGACAGGCCATTATTTTGCCAATTCATGACCTTATCAAATATTCAAATTAATGTGTTAAACAAATATACTAAAATTGGTATTAATTCAATGGACTAACCTTCCCCACTATTGGGTACAGATGCAGACCAACCAATTATTTATTTATTTTTTTTGACATTTTAAAATTACTTCAAAATATATCTTACTCTTATGTAAAAAATCTCTATCAACAAATTGAAGTGTTAATTTTTACTGTGTTTGTCATAATTAATAAACAATTGGTTACCAAAGCGAGCTTAGCTCAGCAATAATTGACATGAACTTTCATTTTAGAGGTAGGAGGTTCAGTCCCCATCCTCACAATTATTGTACTTAAATAATAATAATAATCAATAATGGATTATTCTATAAACATAATTTTGAAGAAATACCTTAGACTTGGAACAACAGTTTCTCAAAGCTTAGTATGATTATCCTTTTTAAAAGGTCTTTTTCAAGTTAAATTGTCGAAAATAATTTTAAATTTTTAAATTTTACCTTAAAATTTTAAGTTTTCTTTCTTTCAAAACAACGTTGAAAGGTTTTCATCCTTAAATTTATAGAAAAAATTGTATTTGCATGTGTTGATTAATTAACATCTAAACAAATGGAAACTAAAATGGAGGGTTTGAGACCAAACTTAGAGTTTGGTGAAAATTTCATATGCGATAGAATAAGAAATTGGAGATTAGGGTTGAAAGTTGGAAACAATAAACATTTTCTTAGGTTTATTTTAGAGCTCTTTTCAAATATAGTAAAAAGAACTAAAATATTTACAAATATAGCAAAATTTCACTGTCTATCTGCGATGTGATAGACTGCGATAAAGAAATACGAACTTTTTGGACTATAAATTTAAGAAGAGGGATGTGGTTATTCTGAAACAAACTTAAACATTTCAAATAACCAATGGTTTAGGATTATTTTGATAATTTAGCCCTTTGTTTTCTCTATAATTTAAACTCGACATATTTACAAATAGATACTGAATGAAATCCATCAACATATTTGAAATGTTTGCTATAAATGGAACCACAAGTTTCATATCATACTTTACATTATTGTAGAGACACCAATTGAGAATTCATTGTAACAGAGAGAAATAGAAAAGAGAGTTTAATCCTTTCAGCAAGGAATGGACATAGTTTCAGTTTCAACAAGGTCGCCGGCAGCGGCGGCTGTTTCATTGAAGATCAATCCGATGAGAAAATCGAAAACATCAGTGGCCAAAATGGCGGAAGCCACATCCTCTTTGTGAAGCATCCTCTTCTTGCTCTGCATCGCGATCATCCACGATCTCTTCGTCAATTCTTCGATGAACAGTTCACAGGCCTTCGAGAAGACGATCGGAGCCTCGCCGGAGATCATCTTCACCTCCTCACCGGATTTCTTCATGATCTTCTTTATCCTCGCCAAGGGCAGGGAGTGCGGCCCTGTCTTCCAGTACATCACGCCGGAATATGCTCCCGCTTGCCTCATCGGAATATTCCTCCCTGCTCTGCTTTTGACCGGAAACAGAGATACTTCTTCGATTCCAATTTGAACTGAGGAAAGGTTTGTAAGAGGAGATGTGAATTTATAGGAGTTGTGGAATGCTGCTGCAGCCGGCCAGCCTGCTCCGATTAAGGTTACTCCGTCCAATTAACACTTTTTTTTTTTTTTTTAAATTTTCTTTTTCTTCCATATTTAAGGGAAGGTTTATGATTAATTAATTAACACCAAACTTATAATTTTAATGTTTAAACACATATTAGCCGTCGTTATTGGTTGCTTTCAATTTAAATATTTGTTTATCACACAAATTATACCTTTTGGGTGATGTCACTCTCATATTTTAAATTAATCATTCAAATTTCAACCTTACTGTTTGAATTTTTGTTTAAATTTTAAATTTAGTGAACTGTGAGCCTTGTATTTACTTACTCCAACTTCCAAAAATTTCTAATATATATTGAAAGCATGGAGCTTCAATTTCAATATAATATTTTCTTGACATATTTTTAAAAAATTTTAAAATCAGTTCATCTATTTAATGTAAATTTAAATTTGTCTAATCAAACTCTAAAGTTTTAGAGTGTTTCACCAAAGTGTTTGTGGGTCTCATAACTAGAAAACATCACTCTCAACCCTTATAATTAATTCATTACATTATGAGCTATACGACAAAACAATTTCTATAGACTTAACACTTGCTCAAATTTAACAATTTTACTCCTTGTCTTAAACACCTTCTTATAGATATGTTAATTTTAAGAAAATCGAAAGTTTGGGTCATTTGGTTTTTGAAAATTAAGTTTATAAATACTACTTCTATCTCTAAGTTTCTTGTTTTGTTATCTACTTTTTACTAATGTTTTAAAAAACCAACCCAAATCTAGAAAACTTATAAAAGTAGCTTTTTAAGAACTTGTTTTTGTTTTTAGAATTTGATTAAGAATTCAACTCTTTTAATCAAGAAAGATGAAAATCATTATAAGAATTGGGAGGAAATAGACTTAATTTTCAAAAGTCAAATGATTTTCAAACGGAGCCTTAGAAACTAAAAGGTTGTTTGGGAGGTTGGTATTGAAGGCGGAACAGAAATGGGATCTTGAAACGTGAAAACGACAAAACAATCCAAACTCATTACATTACAATCCCCCAAACAACCCCTAAACTTTTAATTTTGAAAGTTCAAAAACTAGATTTACTCCAACTTCAAATCCAAAAATTAAATTTATAGTTTAACATTTGAATTCGTAGTAGAACATTAATCATTTTATGGGGTAATATTTATTATGTGTTTTATGTCTGTAATGTATGTATCTAATATTCATGTCACTTATTTCTGATTTTAATCTAGTTTGACTTTGGGTTTAGACCATGCTTATAGGTTGATTATAGATCTTAATACATCAATTATTACTAATTATTTTTTTAGGACAACATAAGCAAAACAGCAAAACAAACAAACTAGAACACATCATTGTTGATTTGAATATATATATATATATTAATTATTGCTTAAAAGACAAAACATACCTTTTAGGGTTGGAATATAAATTCATTTAACAATAGTCAAGCTTTTGAAGTCTCGTAACCTTATGATTTCAACAAATAATTTGAGTAAACTGTGGAAATTTGCTTACTCATTGAAGAGCAATATGTGAAATTAAAAGTTCCTTTTTTTTTTTTTTTTTTTTCATATAATTTGGTCTATAAAGTTTGTTTTATTCTCAAGCAGATTCTTATGGCATATGCCAAATTCCCTAAACTAATGCAAACTAGTAGCCACCCAGTTTAGACTTTGAATCTAATTTATTTCTCAATTCTCTTTCCAAGGTTAATGTGATGTCATGAAATATTTAAATATGAAAGCCATCACACATAGCTTAAGTCATCAAAAAGTATATCCTTGTCCCATGTGTATTTGTTTATTTGATTTAACACAAAAACAAATGAATATTATTGTAGTTTCATTAGTAAATCTACCTTCTCCCTTCGTTTTAAAGAAATTAAAGAAATTAAAAGAATTTCAACAAAAAATTGACATTTTATCAAACTTGATGAATTGGGAAATTATTCAAAATGTCTGTCAAGATCGTCTCAAGCTAAAAAATGAATATTAAAGTTGTTTATGAGTAGATATGGTCATCGCTAACCGGCCAGCCTGCTTGGCTAAAACGACAAAATAAAACTTTTTGAGGTTAAGGACTAAATATATTTATACAAATATTGGACTAATGGACTTTTTCAAATTTTCATTTGCCTACATATTAAAACTTTGGTCAAACTTTCTGCATGGAATTATTAAGCATTATAATATGGTATGATCAAGTAAACAGAACTTGCTGATTGAACAAACATGGAGATCTGGTCTACTGTTTTGATGGGTATGTAGGAAACAAGTTCTAGAAAATTTCAAATTCATTCATCTGAAGAAACTTGTTTATGTACATGTTTTTTTTTTTTTTTTTTTTTTTTTTTTTGTTCCTCTTCACCATGAGAACAATCATTAGCAAATAAACTCTCATTTTCTTCATAGCAAGTTCACAAGGATTTAAGCAAAGGATCACATGGCTGGACACTGAAGGAGATCTAACATTGAGCTTTTTCTGTAACCCAACAAGGCAGGGGTAAATTTTTTAGTGAAAACAAATACAATATACAATTAATTTATTCACTGTAGTAAAAGGAGCTCATCAACTATACATTATATATGGGTATTCAAGTACAAGTGTGTTAGAGAAGAGTTAATTCCTCTTTGCATTCTTGAGATTGCGCACAGTCATTACTAGCTGCTGCCTTTCACCTTCTACCTCTGCAAACTTAAGACTTATCTCTGAGTATCTCTCTTGCATATCCTTCAGTTCACTTTCCATTGATTGGTTCTTCTCTTTTAATGTTGACAATTCTGTCAACAGTTTATCGAGGTTTCCATTGCTATCACCAACCGTGGATAGTTTCGGTGCTGTTTCAAATGAATTCTTGTTGCTGCAGGGAAAGACAGGAAATTGGATTCTAATAAGTAGAAGCAGAAAGGGAATATAAGAAAGGAATTGAACTTTGGTTGTTTTAAATATGTACCTATTGACTGATAATTTATTGCTTAAGTTGTCTGGTGTCTTTCTCGTCTCCTCGGATATTCCCCCATGTGAAGCAGTGTCGTTTCTACCGTCGGTTACCTGTAAATGAGATAGAAATTCTATGATACATAACAGTACACTTTGTTTAATTTAATGTATAATACTAAGATGTATTTACATGTCTTAATATCTGAAATGTTTTCTAACCTTTTGAGATGTTTCCAAATGGTTTAGTTCTTCCAGTCTGTTCTCCAACTCTAGGATTCTATTGCAGAATTCTTCTTCCTTTTGGAGAAATGAATTCTCTGATGTTTCTAAGGCGTTTTCATTTAATTTTATCTGTCTCTGCAAGACAATAAAGTTATCTATTAGACAAGTTACATCATCAGAAAAATTAATGAAGAAAGTCAATTAGCATGTACTATGTTGTCACAGATATAAAACTCCAATCGAGTTCCATTCTGCTCGGAAGCTCACGTTACCTCGAGCATTTTGATTTTCTCCCTCAAATTTGCAACTTCAGCAGAGCCATGAGGAACTGGATTTAATTTTGGTTTTGGAACAGCTTTGTTTCCACCAATAGTTGCCACACGTCCATTGTTATGCTTGAGTTTTTTCTCAGAATTATTACATGCCTCCTCCTTCTTCAGTTCACCTTTCAGTTGCAATACCTGCTTTCTAAGTTTCTCTTTCTCTATCTCATCCTCAGTCAAAGACTGTTTTAAGTCATTGCATTCAACTTTGAGCTTCTGCAATTCCGATTGTAGAAGTCCTAGCAAAGTCTCCTTTTCGTTGTTCACATTCCTCAATTTCTCCAACTCATCCAGCAATGTATCCGATTCTTTCTTCGCCAATACAACTGTACTCTCCAGCTCATTTCTTTCTGTATTTCTTGTTTGGATTAGCTTCTCGGTTTCTCTAACTAATGTCTTCATTTGATCTAATTCTACTCTCATTGTCTCTACCTGTCCAGCTTGTTCTTTAAGATTACTATTCTCTCCAATGAGTCGGTCAATCTCCGATTTTAGAATTTGGATTTCCTGAGAGAAAGATTCAGACTTCATATCCTCGTTCTTCTTCTGATGTTCGAGTTGTTGGGACTTGGTCTCAAGTTCTGATATCATTTGTTCTATCTGACTTGAGTTGCTCTTGATTTGGTGAGAAAGCTCCTGCAATTTTTCCTCATAATTTTCTCTCACAGATCGTAGTTCTTCATTTGCTTTCTGGAGAGCTTCTTCCAAGTGACTTCTCTGTGAGCGAAGCTCACTAGCTTCTGCTAGTGCTTTCAAAGCTACATTCTCATTTGCCTCAAATGTAGAAGCCATCTGCTTGGACAGTCTTCCAAATTCCTCCTGAAGCTTTTCTGCAGTATGAGCATTTCTCAACCTCATTTTTCTTAAAGCTTCTTCTGCTCGGATAGCCCTTTGCTCTTGCTCAACCTTGGAAAGCGTCATTGCCTCCAAGTCGGCTTCGAAATCTTGCCCCTGCTTCTCAAGTTCTTCCTCCAAACTTCTGACATGGGATTGAAGTTCCCTGATAGTAGCCAAAGTATTAGAATATTCAGGCGACTGCTGCTTCAGTTCATTTTCGAGACCTTCAATCTTGTTTTCAAGCTCATTTATCGTAGCAGTGGAAGAGGAGCACCCATGCTGTATCTTCAATTGCTCCTGAAGTTGACTTTGCTCCAGTTTGCGGGAAAGATCATGGTTTCCCTGTTTCAATATCTCATAATCAAGTGCAAGCTGCTCCATTTGCATAGCTACCTCATCCTTATCTCGCATATGCAATTCTATTTCATTGTAGAGTTCCATCACCTTTTGCTCCAGCATATATGCTTTTCTATCATTCTTTTGATCATTCACAAGATCTTCAAGTGCTTTTAGCTCCTCATCCTCTTCTATTTGACATTTTGAACAAGTAATTTTCATCACTTCAGCCTTCTTGGACACTGACTCAGTATGAAGATCTGACATTTCACAGTTCTTATGTTCCAGCATCTCCTCAAGATCTTGTACTGCTAAAATTAACTCGGTGTTTGACTCTTGCGTTTTCTGTAGCTGTAACCGAAGATTGGCATTCAAGTCTTTCTCATAATTCAGTTCTTGTCTCATTTCTTCTAATAGAGCCCGCATATCTCCTCCTTCAAACTGCAACTTGTTTTTAACTTTTGCATCATCCACGTGCCTTTGGAAGCCCTTCAACTTCTCACATTCTGCTCTCCATTCATCTCTCTCTGCTTTCAAGCTAGAAATCTCACCCATAAGATCCTGGCTCCTCTTATTTTCTTTCACAATCTGTTTCCGAAGCGTCTGCAATTCCATATCCGACATGTCTGCTCGTCTGGTCAAAACAGAAAGCTCAGTCTTTAGTTCCTCAATCTCAATATCAGCTTCCTTTCTGGACCTTCCTAATACACGGCCATTGACTCCCGAATCATCAGTTGTTGATACATGATCAGATTGCATCGACCACTTCCACGGGAACGTCAGATTCTCTTCACGAGCAGGTGATTTGTGAGAAACCGGGGCATGGTTTAATGGTGAAAGAAAGCCATTAGGTTGCTGATGGATGTTATTCCTAATCCCATTTTCTATTGGACTTTCAAGTCCAGAGCTGCTCTCATAACTTGATAGAGTAATGTCAGATCCACTTGATGTTCTATGATCACCATTCGTTTCACCATTTCTTTCAGCTTCATCACTTAACCCATCCTGCAAAATAAAGAGAGCATAGATTTGAGTCACAGTATACATAACAAATCCAATCATTTCATAAGTGTTCCCTTCTAAAATGTGAGACAGAAATCAGAATTGATCATTTCATCAATTCGAGTCAAAGTTAAGCTGAATGCAAGTAAAAGATGGGAAAGAAAAAGTGAAAAATACATTTTTGGCGTACTGGGGAAGCAATCTTACTTCAGTTTGACTGTTCTTGTTTACATCCTCGTTGTTCAAGTAGCTGCTTAAGCTCTCATCTTGAGATCTAGTTTTTAAACCCTCATATTCTCCCACATCTCTAAAAACATTCCCCAAACAGAGCAGATCAATCCCTATGTTCTAAAAGAAGACAGTCAACAAAACTTATGGACTCTAATTCACCATCTTATATACCTTTGATCAGCATCTTCCTGAATCCTCTGTATCCAAATCTGTACAGAACAAGGAACTTTTAACAGTTAAATCTTTGAGCAAATAAGTACACAGACAGAGAGAAAGATAGAGAGAAACTAACATGCAAAACTGCAGAATTTGAATTCTGGAGGGGAAGAGAAGCAGAGAAAGGCTTGGTGGTCTCAGCATATTTAGCAAAATCAATAGAAACTTCACCAAATAAACCAGCTTTGGTCAATCCCTGTACAAAACCCACAAATAAAATCTCTCACACAACATGGCATTTCAGCAAACACATTGAAGGGTAAAACAATCCTCATACCGTAGAGACTCGAAAATGGTAGATTTTCTCGGTGAACTTTCCAGTTTTCTGGTCTACATCAAACTTAACTGTTACATAAGCAGGATTCTCCCACCGACATTTTCCTCCTCGCACTGTGGCCTTCTCCAGTCTCAGCGTCGGCTTTCCCACATCACCAGGAATCACAGATATCGTCAATGAATCCCCACCAAATTCCGAAATCTGAAAACCACAAACAGTTTATTCAAACATCATTTCGTTTTCCCATTTCATACATTTCACAAGAAACCAAATGGAAACTCCAATATAATCATAAAATTCAAATTTCAGAACCCGACAACCCCCCAATTCCCAAACAACCTGCGTTGCACAGAATTGCAATTTGAACTCAGCCTTGATCCTGTTCTTCTCACTCCTCCACCTCGCCGACTTGAACATCTTCACTAATCTTCAATTTCACCGGAAAAATTCACTGGCCGGAGCTCCAGCCATTTCGCGGAAACAGCAACATTGAAGCCAACCCCAGACGGATTCAGTTCAATTCAATGGAATGAGCTGGAATTTGGGTTAGTGGGTCATTTTGAAAACAAGAGAAGACAATGAAGGACAAGTAGAGACACGAATTACGAGGAGGAAGAAGAAGAGGCATTAGGCCATGGAAGACGGGAAGAGTTGCAAGAGGAAACAGAGGGAATAGAGAATAGAAGGCGGGGGAGAAAGAAACAGAGCAGATCTGAAGGACTTTATTTAGCGGTGTTGCTTTTGAAAAGAGTGGTGAGCAGAGTGAACACATGAAAAAAAAAAAAAATAAAATAAAATAAATTAATTAAAGGCATTTAGAGAATAAACTTCTGATTAATTGTGATTATTAATTTTGTTTTAAATATTAATTAGGTGAATTCTATATGTGATTAAATTATTGGGGTAGTTTGCCTTAGGTAGAGGGAACAGTAAAAGTGCCTCTTTGCATTTATACCCCTGTTACTTTTATATTTTCATTTTGGTGCCATGCTCTGTTTTCCTTTTTCTTTTCACCTTCTAATTTATTAGAGTATAGAATTCAACAATAACAACACATGAAATTAAATACAAAATGGCATCATGTTTTTTTTTTCCTATTAACTTGATTTTGAAATGTATATTAGATTGATCTAATTCGTTTTTAATATTGTCGTAGAATTGTGCGATAATTAGATAAATATCATTGCAAATATAATAATAAAGTCTAAAGTATCAACATATATAACACAATGCAAAATAAGTTACAAAAGAAGTTAACCCTAAACTATACAATACAATTTAAATTTTTCTTTTTTTTTTTTTAAGCAAAAGGAAGTATTCTAAGATAGAATCGTTTACTATATCTTATAAAAAAAGAAAAAAGGAAAGACGTAACTTTTTTTTCTTTTTCTTTTTCTAGTTTAACATGTGGAGTTTAAAGCAATCGTTATCTAAGATTGTCAACTCTAATAAACTTGAGATTAGAATATGCTTAATTGATTAAAACATGATATATATATATATATATATATATATATATATATATATATATATAAAAAGAAAAAAGAAAAAGAAAAAAAAAAAGAATAATTTGCAATGCTTTATGAATTAGGATATAGGACTATTTTTTGCAAGTTAAAAGATGGCAACGAGGGTATTTTGGTCATTTTGTGATTTCAAAAGAATCCAAGAGCTAGCCAACGAACCCCTCAACGGTCAGTGCAAATCTCACATTATAACAAGTAAAACGAAATTAATAACACTAATTGCCATATCTAACACATAATTTTAATTAAACTCCACTTCTGTCCTAGTCCCAAATTTACTGCACAAACTTAATGTGTTTTGAAGACACTTTCTATAGAATTATTATTATTATTTTTTTTTTTTTTTTTGAAAAATCAAAAGAAGTGCTTTTAGCAAAAATTAAATCATTTTAATTCTAAAAAGTTTAGTAAAAAAATTTCTTAATAACAAATTATTTTAATAAGACACTTATTACGCATTTGTTAAATTAAAAGAAAAAAGAATACTAATTTTTATTTATACACTCATAAAAATATTTTTGTTCGTTGTTTTAGTCAAGCACTTAGATCAAGCAAACACTTCACTCTATTTTTCTCAAGCACCTTGCATTGTCTAATGAATGAAGTATATATTACTACCTCAATGATTCTCAGTTAGAAAGAGGTTGGACTCTATTAAAAACAATATTTTTAACAATCCTAAAACTTGAGAGGTTTAATGCAATTAGGAGCTTATAAAAAAGCAACCACTCAACAAAGTTAGTTAAGGTAAATAAGTAGTAAATTAAGGAAACTAAAACAAGAATGGGTATAAAATGGTTGGTTTATGAAAATGTATTAAATGATAATGGAAAACACATCAAAGGTAGGTGTAAATTTGGAAATGGAAATTGGTGGTACTTGGTAGAAGGTAGCTTGCAAAGGCATTTAGAGAGTGTCATGTTGTACCATAACACTACCATACAAATTAGTGCCAAAGGAGTTGCTTTCAAGAACAAGAAGAACCTCAAATGGAGAGTTTTGCTTGGCTTTAAAGTGTTTTCAATTCAGGTGACCTTAACCTTAACCATCTTTCTCTTGTTTATTTCTTAAATCTAACTCCTTTCATTTCCTCTCTCATTTTTCTTTTTCTTTTTCTTTTTTTCTTTCCTAATATTCTCTAAAAGGTTGCATTATCTTTTGAGTACAACAAATAGAAGTATCAAAGAAAAAAGTATATGTTAATTATTGTTGAACTATATTTTATCTATGATAGGTTATTGTTCTCTATACTTAATTGTTTGTTGATTAGAAAATTCGAGCACGAAAATGTGCACTTAGACTTGTTGGGGTGGATTGTTTCATTTTTCTACTCTTTTGGGCATTGTTGTAATGTTACTACTGATGGACTATTCTCAATATTACTTTAGTTGGTCACTCTAAAATCTAGATGTTTACTCTTTCCAAATTTAGGTGAAATTTTTGTAGTGGCATTGTCCCACTACTTATGGATCGTTTTGACAATATTTTTTATTCTCGTCTTCTGTTTCATATTTCATTTTTAAGAAATATGATAATATCGTAAATGTGCTATCTTGTTTCGTTTAATTCAAGATCATTCCTTGATTTTATGCGTTTATTTGGTTATTTTGTAGGTTTCAGGCACCTAATAGGTAGAATGAGCCATTAGCAACAAAATGGAGCTAAAACGGTCCAAAATAGAGCTCAATTGCATCAAGAGGGAAAGAGAAAGCCAAAATGACTATTTTGCCCCTAAAATCACAGCGCGGTAGCACTGCCGAAGCGCTGCTGTTGCGCTTTTTCTCGAGAGCTAATGTGACAGCCCAAATTTTCAAGTATTTTACCTAGAACTAATTGATAATGGTTTGAATCTTGAGGTTTAAGGGGTTAATTTGAAGAGATTAAATTTTGGTGTGGTGGAATTATTTATTAGAAGATTTTGGTTTATTAAGTGGATTTAAAAAGTTTGTGTGAGGGGAATTTTTTCTCTTTTTTTAATTTGGATTAATGAAGTTGAGTTTTTGGGAAAAGATGAGGAAAAGAAACAGAAAGAAAAAAATAATAATAAATATTAATAAATTAATTTATTTTTGAATTTATAAGGGTTGGGGTTTGTTAAGAAAATGGAGGAAAAAGTATTATATTAAGTAGGGTTACTTCGGTTTGCATGCAGGAAAAAAAAGAAAAAAAATCAAATTCTCTCTCTCCCTTCCTCTCTTCTTCCCGACGCTACACGCCTCCCCCCTGGTTTTTTTTTCTTTTCTTCATTGCCATCGGTCGATGTCGCTCCTTAGTCGCCAGCCATCGTTAGCTCGATACCCCTGTCGCTCGTTCGACCGTCATTCGGTCTCACTCACACTGGCCACTGTTGGTTTCCCTTCCAATATTCGGTCATCGAATGTCGCAGCTCTACCGCCGCTTCCTTCGCCGGCCGTTGCCCTACCGTGTCTTCCCACTGCTGCCATAGCTAGTTGCCGGATTTTTTAGACCATGGGTTCCTTTTGTTTGTCTAATTACCCATCATGTTGGCTTAGCCATTGATACCCTCGTTGATTTTAGATCCTTTTTCGAAGGGGCTTTGGAACCGGAAGCAAGGTCGAAATTGGAGAAGTTAGTGGTGAGTGAAAGTACTGTGTGGTTGGGTGGCTGAAATTTTGGGTGTTCCTAACCCTTATTTTGTTCTCTTTTAATTTTGCCTAAGTTGGCTCTCTTGGCTCTGCTGAGTTGAATTGGGAAACTTGGGACCCAGTTGTGCTTTGGGTAAGGTCACTGTGTTTAGTTAGTTGTAAATTATTTTGGCTTTTTTCCAAAAAGCTTACTGCAATATTTGGATTTGTACCTTAGGTTGGTAATTCGGGACTCTGTGTAATTTGTTAACTTTGATTGCTTTTTGGGCGTATTTCTAAGGTCCCATACTACTGTTTGCCTGTGATTTGGTGCCCTAGTTGCACTACTCATGATTATGTGTCTGCTTGTTACCTAAACATATGTTATTTGTTAGGTCTCATGAATGTAATAAATGTAAGCGATTAGTGCCATTTCTTGGGTTATCTGTTGGGTTACTGTATTTACAAGACCTGTGTTACCTGTTGGGTTACTGTATTTACAAGACCTGTGTTACCTGTTGGGTTACTGTATTTACGAGACCTGGGTTATTTGTTGGGTTACTATATTTACTAGTTTAATGTTGGACGATGGTTCTGTTGGGATTTATGTCCTAAATCTTGTAGTCTGTGTAAATTTGTAAATAAATTAATAAATAAAGTATTGTTTATGTATCTTGAACAAAATGTGCTTGACATATCGAGGTTGGGTGCCTCATCCTAGTAACATTATGGATACGACCCATTTTGTAAGTGTTACAAATGGTTTGATCCAAATTGTTAGTATAGTGACATGTAAGTGGAGATATCCTTATACAGTGAGTATGTGTAAGATTGGACTACAAAATTAAATCTCTCTTTATAACTTCGTTAATTGAAGATTTTTATATTTCAAATAAGAACCATGTAACTTGATCTTAATCCTAAGTGAATTATGAACTCCTATTCATGAGGATTGTTCTTTGATTTGTATGGGTAAGAGTGGTCTTAGCTGCTAGCTCAATATGCCTACCATTTTGGAAATGATACCGAGTGAGGAGCTAGAAACATAAATTCACAAGATGAAATTCAGTCCTTCCTGACTTTAGGGAAAATAGATAGGTTGTTCCCTTAAGTGCTGATTTTGGGACTTGAACGATAAGGCAAGTCAAGGCCTCACCCTCTCTCTGATTTGAGAGGGATTTTGTTTATGGTTGGACCATAAACAGTGTTGTTCATTAGTACTTAAGGTGCTGGTAATTTGACCTATGACCTAGTTGTAATTACGAATAACCTGTGAAGGATTGACATACATTGTATGGTTATTCAATGGACACATAAATACATCGCAGTTCGTAAGAGTGCGGCTATGGTTCTTTAGTGGTATGCCCATGGTTAATGAATGTTGATTAATATAATTAATTAGTTTAATTTTTAATCTCCAATCATTAGAGCTTATGACTGTTGGTCCATTAGGTCCCTCTGTAGCTCACAACGGGTTAAAACAAGAAAACAAAGTGATAAAAGAATTTGAATGTTCAAATTGCTCAAGGGAATTAATTGTATATGATACAATTATCATTATGTATGAGATACATCATGAAGTTTATAATGTGAGAAAATAAACTTTATGATATGAATATCAATATTTGAATTAGATTTAAATACTAAATTAGTATGAGTTGGATTCATATTAAAACTATAGGTTATGAGAGTATATGTGTATTATGACACATCGAATCAAATATATGATATTTAATTTTCCTTAATTAATTAAATAAGATTTTATTAATTAAATGTTTATTTAATTAATATTTAATTATTATATACAAATTAATTAAATTTGATTTATTAATTTATATTATTATTATTTAATTACAAGAAGAAGAAGAAGAAGAAGAAACCCAAGAGTTTACCAGACAAGATTTCTTGGTGGTGTTATTGGAGAATAAGAGAGTGGTACCTTGCGAATTAGATCTTCAAAGGTATTTATTTTTTTTCTTTGAATTATATAATGTGTTTCAATGCATATGTATATAATCTTGTTTTGTGCAAATTCATAAAATAACATTGGAGCAAAGCGGTTAAACGCTTCCGCCTAGAGGATTCAATGCCTTCAGGTTCTATGCCTGAATGTTGCCTAACTACTGTGGATTGGAAACTCTGATTATGTTAATGGTGATTGATTATGTTGATGGTGATTGTTATCCTATTTATCAAGCTCTGTACCCTCTATTGACGTGAACATTGGGGTTCACTAACTATGATTATGACCGGGTGTCCCTCGGGATTACCACCTATGTTTATGACTGTGACATTCAGGATCACTGTCTATGACTGCGTACCTCTGGGTTCACTACTTATACCCATGCCTATGGCTATCCCTATGTTTGGTACACTAGTGCATACGATAAAAGATAACAAGTTCACCTAGTGGGCCCAATAGTGGATTACTTAATGAGTATTGTAATACTCACTCTTTCCTATGACATTTTTCCAGGTAAAGGCTAGGATAGGCCGACGCATGACAAAAGAAATCCGTGATCGCGCCATGGGACTGGTCATTGCTTTTGCGTTATAGACTCATGTTTTCTCTTCCTAGGATATAAGGTCTAGTTGTCGATGAACAATTTAAAGTATTTTACTATTTGTTTATTTATTTGATTGTTAATTTTGATTCATGTTTTGAAGGGGACCCCGTTAAAACTTTTTATTATTTTGTGATTTGTTTTAATTAAATCATTTAAATTAATATTTATCTTGTATTATGATCAAATGTGTACCATTGCCTAAGTTCAAAATCACTTTACAAAAATTTGCATCCATAGAGTAGCGTCTTGTTAGTTAGGAGGTTGAGTCGTTACAGCTAAGAATTTGGAGCAAGGCCTTGGCACCGTGACGCTCCAATCGTAAACCCTAGCAGCCTAGGTCAAGAGATCAATTGTTCCAACTGACCTTCACACGATTTCTCTCAACTTTCTTCTCCCTTTTAGTCAGTTTATGTATCTGAACCCTCCCTCATTGATCGATATGTCGATTATGGCCTAAAAGTAACATTTTCTAGCTTGGATTTGAGGATTCTTTCCCTATTTCAATGTATTTGTGAGATTTTGAACCAAGTTTTGTAATTATTTGATCCAATTCTATCTTAATTAGATTTAAATCATATTATCAGACATTTGGGGATGTATGATTATTACTTTGAGTTAATATGCAATACATGACACTTAATTGAATGTTGATCTGTAGAAAGCAATAGGTTAGGTTGGTTTGCAATTCGAATTGGATTAGTATTGATCCAATCAACTTAGAATTGAACCGAAAGAATGTTTAAATCATGGCCTTTCTAGTTAAATATTCACCTTAACGTTCCCTAGATGTTAATGCAATTAGAACAACTTAATTACCACACTTCATCTTATCAATTTGGACTAGTTTGGTGATTAGAACAATTTAATTAGCATTTCTAATTAAATTGGTTAGGTGCAAACAACTATTAAATTTTGGTAATGAAAACTCGATGATCAAATTACTTGAATAGGAGAAATCCATTATAACCCAAGCTAGACTTTTCTCACACGAGTTAAACCTTTTATTCAACATTTATTTTATGTTATTTAAATTTTATTGCAATCAAACTTCAAAACCCCTTTCCGTTACTCTTGAACTGTGATAGCGCCGTAAATATGTTATCTTACTCAGCTTAATTCAAGATTGTTCCTTGGTTTTATGTGTTTATTTGGTTATTTTGTAGATTTCGAGCACCAAATAAGTAGAATGAGGCATTAGCGATGAAATAGAGCTAAAACAGGCCAAAACGGAGCTCAATTGTATCAACTGGGAAAGAGAAGGCTGAAATGACAATATTGCCCCTGCATGCATAGTGTCACAGCATGTTTCTTGAGAGCACATGTTTCCTGCAAAACACACAGCATCTCGGTGCTCCAAAGATTGAACTCGAAAGAATTCGCGATAGTGCCACCGCGCTGCACCAAGTGTCACGACGCTTCGACTGCATATAAATAGAAACCCTCGATTTTTAGGTTATTTTTATCTGATACCAGGCGACTCTGGTCGAATTCTCTCCAATTTTCCTCTCTTTTTCCATTTGTTCATGTACTAAAACTATACCTCATTGATCGGGATGACGGTCATGGGTAAGGTAACGTTTTCTAGCTTGGGTTTTAGGATTCTTACCCTATTTCAATGTATTTGTGAGATTATAAACCGAGTTTTGTAATTCCTAGTTTCAATTCTGTTTCGATTAGATTTAAATCATATTATCGGATGCTTGGGAATGTATGATTATTTCTTTGAATTAATATGCAATTCATGACACTTGATTGTATGTTGATCTGTAGAAATCAATAAGTTAGGTTGGCTTGCAACTTGAATTAAATTAGCATTGATCCCAATCAACTTAGAATTGAATCGAAAGAATATTTAATCTTGGCCTTTCTAGTTAAATATTCACCCAAACGTTCCCTAGAACTTACTGCGATTAGAACAACTTGATTTGCATGTCTATCATCAATTCAATTTGGACTAGTTTGTTGCCTAGGACAATTTAATTAGTCTTTCTAATTAAATTGGTTAGGTGCAAACAATTATCTAATTTTGGTAATGAGAATTCAATGATCGAATTACTTGAATAGGGAAAATCTATTATAATCCAAACTAGACTTTTCTCATGCAAATTTTCAACCATTTTATTCATCGCGTTTATTTTATGCTTTTAATCTTTTTGCTTGCAAATAAACAATCACAACCCCCTTGGTTACCTCGAACTATTAACTATTTAATTGAGAAATACTAGTGCTCCCTGTGTTCAACATGGTCTTGCCACTACTGCGGTTCTAGTAACTACATATATTTATTTGGCACGGAATTGGGTGACGAATTTCGTCTGCCAAATTGTTAACTCCTTGATTGGGAAATCTTAGCACTCCCTGTGTCCGACCTCGTTTTGCCACTACTACTAGTTTTGGTGAGCATGGTTAAAAAATTTATTTGAGAGGCGGAATTGGGCGATGAATTCTACACCTTCCAAATTGGCGCCATTGCCGGGAAACTAATTAATTTCTCCATTAAAGAGTTTCAGTCCTTTGTTCCTTCTTAATTTTCTTTTTTTGTATGATTGATCCTCCCAAGTTCGAAACTCCTTGTTGTATTTTGCAAAGCTTGAACGGAAAGAGAGGAGATGAAGAAGAGAAGCAAGAGAATGAAGAGCTTCAGAAGGTCTTACTAGTGTAGAAGGCACATTCGAGGAGTTTGTAGAAGAAGAAGAAGAAAGAACAACGACGCAACCTGAAGAGCGCATGTTGAGAGACCTCTTGGCCTCTAATGTTGATCAGCAACCCCTTTGCATTACCTATCCCGCCATAATAGGTAATTTTGAACTAAAATCAGGTTTAATCCACTTACTTCATTCTTTCTCCATTTTTGCAGGTGAAGATCCACACAAGCACCTGAAGGAATTCCACATCATACGTGATAGAATGAGACCGCATGACGTGACTGAGGAGCAGATGAACCTCAGGGCCTTCCTCTTCTCACTAAAGGATGACGCCAAGTATTGGCTTTACTTCCTTCCTATCGGTTTCGTGACCACATGGAAGGAAATGAAGAGGCAATTCCTAGAAAAGTTCTTTCCATCTTCAAGAGCAGCGAGGATTAGGAAGGAAATTTATGACATCACAACGACCACCAGTGAGACCTTGCACGAGTACTGGGAGTGCTTCAAGCACTTGTGTGCCAGCTACCCCAACCACCAAATCTCAAATGCTCTACTCATCTAGTACTTCTACAAAGGGCTTATCCCTAGTGACAGAAGTACTATTGATGCAACTAGTGGGGGTGCACTAGTGATCAAGACTCCTACTGAGGCCAGACAACTCATATCTACCATGGTAGAGAATGCCCAGCAATTCCGGACGCGAGCTCCCAGGCATGTCACATCGACACAAAAGGTAAGTGAACTTAGAGCTGAGCTTGTTAAACTAACTACTCTTGTGAACAAGCTTTCTCTGCCAAGGCATAATAGTCCCGAGAGCCTGCAGCTGAAGTCAACTACAGTAACCAGCAGGGTGGACGGACGTATAACTACAACCACTAGGGAAGCTAGGGACAGAGTGGCTCTAGGATGCCACTAGAGGATATGGTCAAAAGCATGGCAAAGTCTACCATGCAGATCAAGCACGACTAGAAGTTGTTCCAGTAGACCATCACTATTCATATGAAAAGTACGGCATCTCAGATATCTCAGCTGGTCGATGTTGTCAGTCGATTGGACACCCAGTATGGGAAGCTTCCTTCCCAACCGATGTCCAATGTGCATAACATCAGTGTCATCTCTACTGTGAGCTGCATGGAAAGCTCCCCAACGTCTGCACATGAGCTAGTGTGCATAAGTTTCTTTTCTATTTATTTTTATTTTTATTGAGCTTATTTCTTTATATATTTCTTGATATAGGTTTAGTTGCCCATGAGAACTCGAGAGAGTTATTTTTGTGAGCCAATCATCACCGCCATCCATTGAGCCAAAATCTCAGGAAGTTTTCTATTTTCCTTACTTATGTCCATGTTCTTTATTTATTTATCACATTGAGGACAATGTTAGATTTTAAGTTGGGGGTGGGGTATGTCTGTGTTTTGGTTGATGCCCTTGAGCATTTGAGCTCGGGCTATGTGTGTGCTGAATTGCTTGCTTGCTCATGCTTTGCTTGGTTCGTTATGATGACTAGTTGACCCTCTTGTATTTTCTTGCATAATATGGTGTTTAAGATGAGTAATCATGTTTTTTAGCAATTTTTAAAACTTTTTCTTACTTTTCATGCACGCTTAAGTTCTTTGTCTACCTATATTATGTCTCGCATGCTTAGAATTGTATTACTTAGCTTGTATTTTTGTTGTCACTTCGATAAACCCCACTGATTTGATAGTGTCTTGCATGATAGGTTGTAATGTAATACTGAGGAAGAAAACAAATCATTTATATGCCTGCTTGATAAATCTGCAGAAAAAAAATGTTGAGTTGAAAAGAAATATCATGAAAAAGATCATAAGGAAATCAACTTGCAATGTTATGCATGATTAGGGGTAGAAAAAGCGACCTTCATTGTGATTAGTTAGGACACTCATGAGAAAAGAGTTGGTATAATTCCCTATAATGATGTGTGAAAGCTAATGCCCCAAGGTAAAATAAATGCAAGTTTAGGGCCCTAGAAGTTTAATTTTAGGAACCTTAGTTGATATATTACTACTTTGATTTTTTGGCACTTGATGTTTGGTGCATGAGCCACTGTAAGGGAAAACAAATTGAGTCATTTAATGCCATTTCGGGTTGCTAGGACTTAATTAGAAGGGCTTTGAACTCACTTTTGCATAAATATGTTTAGAATTAGTTTTAAATTGTGATTTATTAACTAATTATGAATTGATTCATTGCTGACTGCAAGTTGAATCCTTAGGAGACTGTTGAGACTTGAGTAACAAACCTTGCATAATTGAGTAAGCATGATTTGTGTGGCTATGTGCTTTTACTTTACCTTGCTCGAGGACGATCAAGAATTAAGTTGGGGATGTTTGATAACACCGTAAATGTATTATCTTGCTCTGCTTAATTCAAGGTTATTCCTTGGCTTTATGCATTTATTTGGTTATTTTGTAGGTTTCAAGCACCTTATAGGTAGAACGGGGCATTAGCAACGAAATGGAGCTAAAACGGGCCAAAACAAAGCTAAATTGCATCAATTGGAAAAGAGAAGCCTAAAATGACTATTTTTCCCCTGAGGCGATGGTGCAGCGGCACTGCCTAAGTGCTGCTACTACTCTTTTTCTCGAGAGCTAGGAATTTGGAGCAAGGTCTTGACAATGCGGCGCTCCGAGCATGACCACATGCTTTTCTCATACAAATTCTCAACCGTCGGCGCTACGGCTTTGTACCCTAGCCCGACGACACCATCACGATTTTATAAAAGAAAACCCTAGCCGTCTAGGTCAAGAGATCAGCCATTCCAGTTGTGATCTTCACATGATTTCTCTCAACTTTCTTCTCCCTTTTGGTCAGTTTATGTATCTAAACCCTCCTCCATTGATCGGTATGTCGATTATGGGCTAAAGGTAACATTTTCTAGCTTGGGTTTTAGGATTATTTCTCTATTTCAACGTATTTGTGTGATTTTAAACCGAGTTTTGTTACTGTTGGATTCAATTATATCTTAATTAGATTTAAATTAGATTATTGGAACCAAGTTTTGTTACTTTTGAATTCAATTATATCTTAATTAGATTTAAATCAGATTATCGGACGCTTGAGGATGTATGATTACTGCTTTGAGTTAATATACAATTCATGGCACTTAATTGTATGTTGATCCATAGAGAGCAATAGGTTAGGTTAGCTTGCAATTCGAATTACATTAGCATTGATCCAATCAACTTAGAATTGAACTAAAAGAATGTTTAACCATGGTCTTTCCATTTAAATGTTCACCTAACGTTCCTTAGATGTTAATGCAATTAGAACAACTTGATTTGCATGCTTTTCATCTTATCAATTTGGACTAGTTGGTCAATTAGGAAAATTTAATTAGTCTTTTTAATTAAATTGGTTAGGTGTAACAAATTATTAAATTTTGGTAATGAAAACTCGATGATTGAATTACTTGAATAGGGGAAATCCATTATAATCCAATCTAGACTTTTCTCATACAAATTCTCAACCCTCCCCGCATTTATTTTATGCTATTTAAATTTTATTGCAATCAAACTTCAAAACCCCCTTCGATTACACTTGAATGGTTAACTCCTTGATTGGAAAATCTTAGCGCTCCTTGTGTTCGACCCAGTTTTGCCACTACTACTAGTTTTGGTGAGCACAATTAAAAAAATTATTTGGGAGGCGAAAATTGGGCGTTGAATTCCACGCCTTCCAAATTACAAATATTTATCTACTATTTGATAATTATTTGATCTTTTTATTTGGTTTTTGAAAGTGCTAGTTATTTTTACATTTATACTTTGTTTATAATAGTTTTTGTCTATCTTAAAAAAAATATTTAAATTATTAACCAAATTCCAAAAACAAAATATAAATATTTAAAAACTTCTGTTTATAGTTTTAAAAGATGAGCTTGGATTCCAGAGATATTTATAAATGGTAGATTAGAAAATAAAGAAAACTTTTAAGTACAAATAGTTCTTATAAATGGTTATAAATGAGACAGAAGTAAATACTTTCGAATTTGTGTTGAAAGTTTTAAAAACAACAAAATCTAGTTTTTTTTCCTTGTTTCCAATCTTTAAAAAAATATAAATAAAAAATTAGAAAAACGTTAGTTTATCATTTTTATTTATAAATTGCATAATAGATATAACAACATATGACATAGAAACTTGATTAGTTTGTTTTAAAGAAAATAATTTTCATGTAAACCTTTCTTTTTAAAAAATGTAAAAATGTTAGAGAACAATAAAAAAAAAAAAAATGATTACCCCGACTTACTAAATGTAATTCGGTTATTGCGCCCTTTTAAACTCTTTATAAACCGTTACTTGACCTACTTACATTAGTCTGAGTTGAGGGTACTAGTTCAACAGACGATCCAGGAACACTCACTAGAAAGCCCAATAGTCGATTTTATTAAGTTAAACAATAAACAAAAAATAAAAAACATGAAGAATGGCAATATTACCAAGTGGGACTTTTTAACTTCTTTCGATTGAAAAAATACCTTTTGTCTCTAGATATCTTTGAAGTAAGAATTTAATCTATAAACTTTAGTTTGTAATAATTATGCTTTGTACTTTGAATTTTGTAACAATTTGATCTTTGTCATAAAAATATGTTATTAACATTCAATAAAATTTCTACTTATGCGGATCAATAAACTAATTATAGGAACCAAATGTGTTTATAAACTACAAAAACTAATTCGTTACACATGATTTTGATAAAAAAAAAAAAAAATTGAACTTAAACAGTCACAAAAGTTAAAAGGATAGAAATCAAATCGTTACAAATTAACTAAAAAATTCAAAAAAAAAAAAAAAAAAAAGAATTTTTTAAGCTAATTAATATGAAGTTGTTTCTTTACCCAAAAAGAAAAGAAGAAGAAAAAAGGTAGTGGTATAATTGAAATCACATTATGAACCCAATTTCTCAATCCTTGTTGGGGATTTGGTGGCAGAAAGATAAGATGCATAAAGATGGCATTGATGAATGAGAGAGTTTCAATATTAAAGTTGAATAAACTTAATCAATGTCCCCTCCCTCACCCTTAGTCCTCACTTTCATAATTTTATACAAAAATGCCCCCACACATTATTACTCTTTTTTAAAAATTAATAAATAAATATTTAATTTCTTTTTAAAAGTACAACTAAATAGCATCACCATCTGCAAACAAAGGAAAACCCTAGAGTGAACTTACACTCTATAAATGTAGATGTCATAAGCCAAATATCCTCAACACACGACCTGATTTCCTTATACAGCTTTAGCCACCCATTAAGCTTTTCTCTCGCTTGTATATCAATTATCATCTCAAATCGTTGATGATTCAATTATGTACTCTCACACCTCTTGAACTAAAAAATTCAATCTTTAAAAGTCATTGTATTGAATAATTGCTTGAATTCACAATATATTAGAAATACAAATAAATAGACTCAACCAAGGAAATAAAGAAAACAATAAAGGAAAATATAATTAAGAATAAATCCTAATTTACTTTAACAAAAGTCATCATTACCATCAACAATAACACAAATCCATTAATAAGTTATAGGTTCAAGTTTTCACTTGTTAACCTAAAAAAAAGGGATAACTTAACTAGTTAAGTCACATGCTCTCGATCAAATTTTTCATTCCACATACCATCATATTCCAAAAAGAAGAAAAACCGCACATTTTCACCTATGCATGTGATATTCCAAAAGATCACACTTTCCCAAGTAATTACTTTGCTTTCCTTTGAGATACAAACGTTGCATTTAAAATTACAAAAAGATGTGCTCTGCAATAAATTTCTGGGATAGAAAATTAAAATTAATTTAAATGAACAAATGCAATAAATGGTGTAATGAATAGGAATGGCATTTATATATGGTATAAATAGTAACATGAAAACACTAAGAAGAATAAAAAATGGATGAGAAAGAAAGATGGTTGGGTTTCATGCAGTCTCTCTATGTGCATGCAAGATGAAGTGGGAACACCATAAGGAAGATGATAGCAATTATCAATTGCTAGATGGTCCCCTTCAACCAACTTACTACTCAATCTATGGATCCAAAACCCTACACCGTTTTTTTATTATAATAATAATAATAAATGGACTTGAAATCGATGACAGCAAAAGATTATAAAAAATAAATAAATAAATAAATATGTCTTAGTCATCTAGCTATGCTCAAATTGACTCACACAACCATATGTGTAAATTGATTTTTTGTCGATGTGTGTTTCTGATTGACATCCTAGGTTTAATGTGTACCGGTAGGCTGTAAAGTAGAATCCTCAACACTAGTCTGGTGCTTGATCCTAAAGTTTGTGTCAAGTAAAGCAGTTTGATATCTCCTAGCATTCTTAAGCAAACTTTGTCCGTGTTAGCAAAATGCATAAGTCAAGTGTATCGAATGCGTAGCGAGGTTTTATTACTTTTTTTGAGGTTCAACTTCTACTTCTATCTTTGTATGTAAATTAGAAGAAAAAAAAAAAAAAAATTAACTACCTTTGACCATTTCCTTTATTTTGTTTTTAGTGAACTAGTTACATTGTTTTGAATACAAGTACTAGCATTTTACCATCATCTAATTTCAAACCTTGATTAAAGAGGTGGAAATTAGATAGAAAGATAATAAGGTTAGGACAAAAATGATTATATTTTAAAAAGTTCAAAGACTAAAAAACCAAAATTAAAAAATAAATAAATAAATAAATAAATAAACTTGAAAGCTTAGAGAAGAAATTGAGATGTTGAGCCAATTAATTATTATAATTACACTTTAATAAAACTTTCCCTCAAAATGAAATAGATCATTGCAATTGGATTAGAATATTAGCTTAAATTATATAAAGTTGAAAGTTAGGAGATGGGGAAAAAGCTGTGTTTCTAAGCTTATCATGAAGCTAATATATCAAACTCAAGAATGATGATGATAATCTCTTTATCTGAAAGAGGAAGATTATTACACCCTTTTTTGGGTACACCAAAACCCATTAAAATTACAACCTAAATTGGAAGTAGATAGCAGCTGGCAAAACCCAAAAGAAAAGATATACCACCAAATGTTTTATTATTATTATTATTCTTGGAGTTGTACTTGTCAATTAGATGTGAGATTGAAGCTTTAAAATTAAGTTCAAACTTTTCTTGGTAGCTTAGGAATTCTGTTTTTCAACTGCATCTGTCCCATTCAGGCTGTTACGTATCTATGGAGTTTTCTTTACATTTCCCTATCTGTTTTGTGTGTGGTCTCTTCTTCACGTCAAAGGTTGGAGATGATCTTATTAATGCACACATTTCATCTCATAATCTTGTTTTCTCTTTGACCAAATAACAGTTTTCATTTTTTTTTTTTTTTTTACTCACAAGGACTAAGAACATATTTTTGTTGATAATTCAATGCAGGAATTTTAATATTAAAGATCATGTAGTTTATTGGAAAGACTTGGTTATGAAGCCAGAGTCTCCAACGTAAATTACATCAACAAGGAGATATATGAGCAGTCTCAAAAGATTTCATAGTTGGGATGAAATCCTTCAAACATCGGACAAGTCGGGTGAGATTGTTCATCTCAACAAGTGTTACATAATGTGACGGAAAGGTCATTGGGAGACACTCATTAATCCTTTGTTCAAAAGAAGATTGTTAAGAATGCAATCAAAAGTAGTCGATACTAGTTATGACGCATATATAAAAGTCGGGTCCTTTTTTAAGGATAACATAATTAAATATAAATGCAAAATCAAAATTCATTTATTAGTTACAGGCAGAGAAAATTATGGTATAAGATTTATAGATATAGGGCGTGTGAAAGCAAATCCATGCCGTCTTAGATCAAAATAAACTTAGATTCCTTAAGAACAACCCATTATTGCTCTTGATTCCATGACATGTGAAAACTCTATTGTTTTGCAATTTTATTAACTTCAACCGTTTATTGCGTTTAGAAAAGAAGAGCATCAATCAAATATCTTGGAACTTTACAGATTTATATGGACACGTGGAAACCCAAAACTTACGTCTCCCCTTATCTAATTAATATGCTAGTAATTGCTATAATTAAAGTCTCGTGAAGATGGCCACTTTAAACATTTCTTTTCTTTTCTTTTCTTTTCTTTTTTCTTTTCTTCACTTTATCGTGAACTTAATAACTGAATGAAAATGAAAAAGTAACATAAATAGTCTGTCTTACTAGTTAGCTTGTGGATCTAAAAAGATGATAATGACAACATATCTTTCTTTTTCATAGTCTTTTTTTTTTTTTTTTTTTTTTTTTTTTTTTTTTTTTTTTTATCTTTGGTTTACTATTTTATCCTTGTTCTCATTTCATCTTCTTTCATATATATTTATATCATACTCAGAACTAAGTGGTGACAAACGAGAGAAAGCTGGAAAAGGGGCCAACAGAAGATGATGAAGGGAAGGGACAATGGAAGGTGGGCAATGTGTGTGGAAATGGTCGGCCCCCATCTCATAATAAGTTTATAAGAAGAAAGACCGAAAGACAGAGAGTGATCAGAGAAAAGGGTCCTAAAGAAACTTACTTGTGAGCTTCCTCAGACACTCCCATCTGGATTTGTTTTAGGCCCTTTTTGCTTCCATCCTAAGAGAGAAATATGTTGAGAGAGATTTATCCTAAATGCCAGCCAAGAAAATTACAACACATCATACTGACCAAACAGAAAACGATAAGAGAAAGAGAGAGAAAAGATAAATTATCTACTGAAAATAACAGCAATGAAATAAAGAATTCATATGCTTTGACAGCCAAAAAGAGTACATCTCTCACGTGGAAATCAATGAAATCTTAGACTTCACCCCTTACGCTTTTTTACCTGTTCTAGGATGTAAAGAGAAAAGGGGTTTCTGAGTAACTCAAAAATTATCAAAATTTCATAATCAATCTGCAGAAAACATATGGGTGTTGGATCTGTTTCGGGAGTTGAACAAAAAGAAACAAAGAAATTCAGTGTAGCAGAAACTTTTTGGGCGTGCGCTATGTGTAGAAGAACAAAATCAGTCGGAAGATGGAATTCATCGGCTACTTTTTAGATGAAGAGGAAGGTGAAAACGACCGACAAGAGTCATATGGGCATGGGGTAGTTAATTAATGGAAAAAAAAGACAGGTTTTTCAGTGTTCGTGGGAGTGGGGCAGTTGGAGTTTCTTGACCAATTGATAGCAAGTTGTTCTCATTAAGCTATTTATATTCTAACTTGAATTTAGAATCACCATAAGATGATTGTTAGACAAATTTTTCAGCAGGAGCTTAAACAATGTAGAGATTTAGGATGGGAATGTCTTGTTTTTTGATTGTGGAGTTATGAGCATTATTTGATCCCCAGGTAAATCCTAAATATTATCTTCATATAAATCATGGAGTAAACGAGGTATCGTTAAGAAGTGAAAGAATTTTCACTCTACATTACAGAAAAGAAGCAAACTTTGAGACAAGTACTGCTATAAAAAGAAACTGAAACAGCGTTGATCAACGACCATGTCCATACCAACTTTTGGAAGTTAAGCCTACAGAATTCAAGGAAATCTTAACATAATGTAAAATGAAATATTATTGACGACCGATCCTGTTAAATCCAAAAGCATGTGATTTCGTTTCGGGTATATGAAATATATATCACATTTGCATGAAGTTACTTCAAAGAATTGCATTTAAATAACAAGAAAACTAATAGAACCCATTCAAGATTTAGCAGCAGCCTGAGTATTTAAGGAAACTGCCTGTTTCAGCTACTTTGGTCGTTTCATAGTCCAGAAAATAACTAAGAGCATATATTCCCCGGGTGATTTTTCAGTATTTGCACAAAAGTTAAGTAGAAAACCTGAACTCTCACTCTGAGGGGGAAAATGTGTACCAATAAAGATAACAGTAAGCATAAATGCAAATATCGGATTGAATACGAATCAGTATACAGATTTTTCTCAACGCTGCTTAATCTCAAGTTACTATCATATGAGTTGTACAAAATAGCTTCCAGAACATGTATAAAATGGCTGCACCATCCAAGTGAGTGGGTGTCAAGAACATCACAAGCTAGAAATCAAACGCAAGAATCTGATTTGTACCTCCTGATTCCGCCTTCATGTCAGATTAATGGTAGCCAAGCCTGGACAATGAGATGGAGTTCAAGTCATTTAAATGTTGATTTAGAAGAGTGAATAAGATGATAAATAGTTAAGTAGTTAACAAAATCAGTTCCACTTCTGCATTCTATTGTTTTTTCCTATTTGCTACTATGAGGCAAATCCCCATGATTTTAAAAACAACACACATAAAAATGCTTTGGTTATATTTTAAATATTGTAAAGATACATCGTATCAGGCAGCAGTGGGAGTAATTCTCCATGATAGATCTCTTTGGCAAGCATTCAACATCAGTAAAACCTCCTCTTCAAATTTGATTGTCTATATGCAAACAATTAAGAGAGGTTTTTACATCGCTTGTTATTTTCACCTAAGTTGTCGTATTGGTTAGTGACAACTCCAAGTCCAGAACCTATTTCAGGTTTCCATAAACATCTAACGATTTTTAGAATATCAGAAAGTCAACCTATTTTCCAGATCAAATATGAATCACGATATCCTAATCCTTTTAGAGATTCAACAAACCAGAGAAAAATTTTAGGTCATGTTCTATGGACGAAGCTACCATTCGCAATCCACATACCCCTATCAAATTGAAATGCATAAAAATTAACTAATCGCGAGATGAAGAATCATAAAATAGAGTCCATTAGGAAAACAGATCTCAAAAGTAAAAAATACAAGACAATATACATGCCTTACGCTTGTTAAGATATAAAACCACTTCCGGTGCCAAAACCTGCAACAAGTTCACTCAAATCAAGGTGAGCCTACCATCTTCTAAAGGTCACTTGGGATGGATTATGTATAGGGGAACGAACCAAGAGTACTCCTTGCTACATGATCTCCGTCCCAACTGGGTCAACAGAGAAGTGAAGAGACACTGTTTTCTGGATGATTGGTTGGAATTTAGACTTCCACATCTACTTTCGAAATGAAAACTGATTAGGACATCCACTATAAATACAACAGCTGCGTTGTCATATTCAAGAACCTTCTCAGGTGATTCAGAGAAAAATATAGCGAATACACATTCATAATTTGAGGTCAAAACATGTATAAATTTCAGTGCATACAATTAAATATTTCAGAAAAAAATTAAAATAAAAGAATTGGTAGTATGTAAAATCAGGAGGCAGGAGCAGATTTAAAACTCTGTGGGTGTATTAGAATTCAACAACAAAGGAAGATATTTTAAAAGCACAGCAAATATGATGACTTAATCGATGGGGTTTCTTACATCTTTGTAATCTGAGCTGCCTGTAAATATCTCGAATGCTTTGACTGCAAAAGAAGTTATATTGAGGTGAGGCCATTAAAGGACCCGTTAAGGAATATAAAAGAACACAAAGTCATACAAGTGCTTACTTGACCGAAATCGTATAACAACTCCATGTGTGAACTCCTTACAAGTGGGATTAAAATTTAAACCTGAAACAAATACAAAACATAAAAATCCCACTACCTGGTATCTGAAAAGAACAACTTATTTGGACAGATTAGCCAAAGATGATCTCATCACGTACATTGGGATGCATGTCAATAGTAATTTACATTAAAATCAATCTCGACAGCTATAATATACGTTGATGTACCTCTCCAAGTTTCAGAATGAAAAATTCAATAAAAATGTATACCTTGAGTAAACTGGACAATTAGGGAAGGATTATCAATTGTCAGTCTCTCGAGAGAATTTAGAGCATCTTCTAAAGGTTTGCCAAATGAATCTTGACGAAATTTAATGAGAAGCACAAACTCCACACCATAATTGAACTCCTGACATCAAAGCCCTTTGTGACTACTAAAATTAAGGTATTATCAACTCCAATTTTCCAGAGATCATTAGAAAGACAGAGAACTGATAAGGAAATAGATTCTACTTTTCAATACTAATTTGCCCAGGAAGCCAAACTCCCCCTAAGCTTGACACAGTCAACATCTCAAAACAACTTTACAAGACCTCAAATTGACATTAAACACAAGAAATCTGGCTTTTAATGCAACAGGGATAACAACCTAATTCAGCTCAAATTGACATTAAACACAAGAAGTCTTGTCAGCAACCTAATTCAGTTCAGTATTTCAAGATCAAGGCTCTCCCATCTCCACAGATTATGATACTCCCCTTACCCGTGTCTAAAATATATTTTCACTCTGAAATATGTGATTTCAAGCCCCCCAAAAATCCAGATATTTAAGAAATAAAAGCTAAAGAAAAACACATGCTATCATACCAACCTAAGTGTTGAAAATAAAAGAGAATATTTGAGAATCTTGTAGATTTTATATTTTACCTTTTATGTTCTCTAATATTTTTTCCTTATATAGTTTTGGGTCTCTATTTCTTTTCTTCCCTTGTAACAGTTGAGTATATCAAATTAATAAAAAAGAGAAAAAGTTGTATCGTGGTTTTTTCTCCCTAATCTAGAGTTTTCCACATAAACCTTGTGTCATTTTTTCTTCCCTCTTTTTCAATATGGTATCAAAGCGTGGTGACAAAACCTCAGAAACCCTAGCCGTCATTGACAAAAATGAGACTAGGCAAGATCTACCGCTACCAGTTCGGCCGTCCAAAAAGCTGTCAACCAGCACCTCCGGTCCCTTAACCTAGCTGCTGCTGCAGCGCTGTTACAATCCCTGCCGCCACCATCGCAAAACCCTAGCGTTCCTTCTGCTGCGACTTCTTAGATTCGAACAACGCTGATGGACCCTAGTGCTACTGCCACTCAAATCGACCAACAACTTGCCGCCGTGTCCCTTAATCCGTTACTCGATTCAACGAGAGTGAGTCTCGCTCCAAGTCTCGCTCCAAGTTCGGTCACATGTAGTCTTGCTCCAAGTCTCGCTCCAAGTGCAGTCGCGTGTTCTTTCTCTCAACCAACGAGAGTGAGTCTCGCTCCAAGTCTCGCTCAAAGTGCAGTCGTGGGTTCAAGCACCGTCGCGGGAACTTCTCAAGGACTAGCATTCCATGAGGCTGACAGCACCAACTTCAATCCACATGTTTTGGTTTGTCACTATTTCCCTCCTACAGCTGTTGTTGTCGTTGGAATTCCTCACCAAGGAGTCGAAAACTACTATGAACAACACGGATCAGTTGTCCCTTCCTCGGCTAAAGTTCAACAACAACTTGCTAATCTTCAAGCAAGTTTCCAACAACAAATTGCGGCTCTTGGGGCAGCCCTTGGCGCTTCAACCATCTTTGATCAAGGTCCAATAAATTCAGGTATTCAATCAAGTTTACCGATCTATCTAAAGAATCCAATAACTGTCTATCTTACCTTAACAACTGCACCTCATATGTCTGGACCAATGGGTACCTCCATGGGGCTAATTGTTGGTGAAAAATTAAATGGTCAGAATTATTTCTCATGGTCTCAATCTATTAAAATGGAACTTGAAGGACGCCACAAATTTGGGTATCTAACTGGCGAGATATCGAAACCCAAACCAGGAGACCCTCAGGAGCGTATTTGAAAAGGAGAGGACTCTTTACTCCGGTCTCTATTAATTCACAACATGGAACCTCAAATTGGAAAAACCTCTTTTGTATGCAGCTATTGCTCATGATATTTGGGATGCTATCCAGAAACTATACTCCAAGAGACAGAACGCATCACGGCTCTACACTCTGCGAAAACAAATTCATGAATGCAAACAGGGGTCGATGGATGTCAGATCATATTTTAATAAATTATCTCTTATTTGGCAAGAGATGGACTTATGTCGTGAACTTGTCTAGGACTGTCCTTGTGGAGGAGTCCAATATTATAAACTTGAAGAAGTTGACCGTGTGTATGATTTTTCAGTAGGTCTCAATTCCAAGTTTAATGTTGTGCAGAGCCGAATACTGGGATAAAAACCAATACCGACCCTGATGGAAGTTTGTTCAGAGGTCCGTCTTGAGGAAGATAGATCAAGTGCTATGAATATCACAACTACCTCCATAACTGACTCTGCCTCCTTCAGTGCTAATTCATCTGGTACTACTAAGCAGTAAGAAACCGTTGCACACGAAGGATCAGTGCTGGAAGTTACATGGTCGACCCCCGAATGGTAGACGACGACCTCCAAATAACAAACCCAGCCAGGCTCTGGTGAGTGAGACTGCTAGTGGCTCTCAGCCACAATATCAAGAGAACTGCCCAGTTGAAACCGGTACTTCCTCTCTTGGGGTGATTGCACAATCAGGTATTTCTCAATCCTTGAGCCTCCTCAATATTACTGGCAAGAAACCTTGGATCCTTGATTAAGGAGCTACAGATCATCTAACTGGAACCTCTGACAATTTTCTCTTGTATCATCCATGTGCTGGTAACGAAAAAATCTGGATTGTTGAGGGGACACTTGCCCCTGTTGCCGGCAAGGGTCACATTTCTCCATTTGATGGTTTGATATTACAGAATGTGCTACATGTTCCTAAAATCTCTTATAATTTACTATCTGTGAGTAAGATAACCAGAGATCTAAACTATCATATGGCTTTCTCACCGGATGATGTTATTTTTCAGGACTTGAGCTCGGGGAGGATGATTGGCACTGCCCGACACAATACGGGGCTCTATTTCCTTGATGGTGATAGTTCCTCTAGGCATAGTTATAGGGCTAGTTTGTTATCTTCCTATTTTTCAACTTCTGAAAATGACTATATGTTGTGGCACTTTCGTCTTGGCCATCCTAATTTCCAATATATTAAATATTTATTTCCCCATTAATTTAGTAAAGTTGGCATCTCTTTTTTATCTTGCGATGTGTGTATTCGAGCAAAACAACATAGGATATCTTTTCCGTCCCAACCTTACAAACCCTCTCAACCTTTCACTCTTATTCACAGTGATGTTTGGGGTCCCTCAAGGATTACTACTTCTTCGGGTAAGCGTTGGTTCGTAACCTTCATTGATGACCACACTCGCCTTACTTGGGTTTTCCTTTTAACAGATAAGTCTGAGGTCTCATCCATTTTCCAACAGTTGTACACCACCATTATAACTCAGTTCAATGCCAAAATTTCTATCCTTCGGAGTGATAATGGTCGTAAATTCCTCCCCAATACCCTTCGTGAGTTCCTATCCACTAAAGGTGTTCACCAGAGCTCGTGTGCCTATACACCTCAACAAAATGGAGTGGCTGAAAGAAAAAACCGTCATCTCCTCGAAGTAGCTCGGTCTCTCATGTTGTCGACCTCTCTTCCGTCTTACTTATGGGGGGATGCAGTCCATCTAATAAATCGGATGCCTCCCGCGTTCTCAACTTCCAAACTCCTCTTGACTGTCTCAAACTGTCTTACCCTACCACTCGCCTTCTATCTGATGTCCCTCTCCGAGTATTCGGGTGTAGTGCATTTGTCCATAGCTTTGGTCCCAACCAGACTAAGTTTACCCCTGGTGCCCAAAAATGTGTCTTTGTTGGGTTATAAACGCTTCCATCCCACTTTCCAGAAATACTTCATCTCTATGGATATCACCTTCCTGAAAGATAAACCTTTCTTTCCCGTTAGTCCTCTTCAGGAGGAGAGTAGTAATGAAGAGACTAACTATTCTAATTCCCTTCCTGAACCCATCCTGACAACCCACAACACTGTCCTACCCACCAGACAGGTCCCACGGATAACGTACTCCAGGAAGAATCTTAGAAAGGAAATAGTAGCCCCTACTGACATGCCGGCTCCGGTCCAACCTAGAACCAACACAGGCTCAAGGTACTACTGACCCTGATAATAATATTGTTTTTGCTGAAGATGTTTGTGTTGAAAATGATATTGTTGATCTGACAAAATTGCCGATAGAGAATGATAGAGATGATATGACAGAAAATAACCAGGTTGCTGAGAGCGATGTAGTGTCAACAACAGTTTAGGAGAATGAAAATGAGATCATGCCTCAGAATTTCACAACTAAAGAAGAACTTGACAAACCAGGAGAGTATGATGCCACCCTTGACATGCCCATTGCTCTGAGAAAAGGCACAAGGTCCTACACCAAGTATCCCATGTATAGCTTCCTCTCTTATAACAATCTGTCTTCTAAGTTCAGAGCGTTTACTGTCAGCCTCAACACTGTAACTATACCGAGGAACATATATGTGGCTATGGAAATTCCTGAGTGGAAGGCTACCGTTATGGAAGAAATGAGAGCTCATGAGAAAAATAATACATGGGAACGCATTACTCTTCCAAAATAGCATAAACCAGTTGGGTGTAAGTGGGTGTTCACAATGAAGTATAAATCTGACGGAACTCTTGACAAGTATAAAGCCAGGCTTGTAGCAAAAGGATTCACCCAAACTTTTGGGATAGACTATTCTGAGACTTTCTCTCCTGTTGCAAAGTTAAACACGATCAGGGTTCTTTTGTTGGTTGCTGTCAACAAAGATTGGCCTCTTTATCAGCTAGATGAGAAAAACGCATTTCTAAACGGTGATCTAAAAGAAGAGGTGTATATGAGCCATCCTCCTGGCTTTGAAGCCCCATTTGACCATTGTGTGTGCAGACTTAGAAAGGCTCTGTATGGGCTGAACCAGGTTCGAAAGATTTACCACCTTCATCAAGTCCCAAGGCTTCACTCAGGGACACTCTGATCCTACCTTGTTTACAAAAAGGTCCGTCTCTAGTAAGGTTGTTGTTCTAATTGTGTATGTTGATGACATTGTCCTATCAGGAGATGATACTACTGAAATCAACAAGTAAAAACAGAAAATGGCGAACGAATTTAATCAAAAACCTAGGAAATCTGAAGTACTTTCTTGGGATGGAGATGGCAAGGTCAAGAGAAGGAATCTCAGTTTCACAATGAAAATACACAATTGATCTCATGAAAGAAACAGGTATGACTGGATGCAGGCCTGCTGACACTCCTATCAAGTGTAATGCAAACTTGGGAGAGTCTGTTGACAAAGTTCCTGTTAACAAGGAAAGGTACCAATGTCTAGTGGGAAGACTAATTTACTTAGCGCACACTAGACCCGACATTTCCTATGCTGTCAGTGTTGTTTGCCAGTTTATGCAGGCTCCCTACGAAGAACACGTGGAAGCTATAAACATGATTCTAAGATGTTTGAAAAGCACATCAAGAAAAGGTTGATGTTTAGAAAAACTGACAGAAAATGCATTGAACCCTATACCGACTCTGACTGGGCGATCAGTGATTGACAGGAAATCTACATCCAGGTACTGTACCTTTGTTTAGGGTAATCTTGTAATGTGGAGGAGTAAAAAGCAAAGTGTGGTTGCTAGAAGCAGTGCAAAAGCTAAATATAAAGCTATGAGTCATGGCATTTGTGAAGAGATCTGGTTAAAGAAAGTTTTATCTGATATTCACCAAACCGGTGACCTACCAATGAAACTCTATTGTGATAATAAGGCTGCTATTAGCATTGCTAACAATCCAATCTAACATGATAGAACAAAACATATGGAGATCGATAGACACTTTATAAAGGAAAAACTGGAAAATGGAAGTATTTGTATTCCGTATATTCCTTCTAGTCAACAAGTTACTGATATCCTCACTAAAGGGTTACTTAAGCAGAACTTTGATTAGCAAGATGGGTCTCACTGACATTTATGTCCCATCTTGAGGGGGAGTGTTGAAAATAAAAGAGAATATTTGGGAATCTTGTAGATTTTGTATTTTCCCTTTTGTGTTCTCTATAGTTTTGGGTCTCTATTTATTTTCTTCCCTTGTAACAGTTGAGTGTATCAAATTAATAAAAAAGAGAAAAAGTTGTATCGTGGTTTTTTCTCTCTGATCTAGGGTTTTCCACGTAAACCTTGTGTCAATTTTTCTTCCCTCTTTTTCAATACTAAGCAACATTCATCAAAGAACTAAATAATGACATACATCACAATGGAACCTAGAGATCTGCATTTTACCCAAAAATCCTAGGAAGACAGTTAAATAGGGTCCAAACCTCTCCTTTCCGAAATATGGGAAGCATGTCATCTTCCACCTCTGATTCATAATCTACATGAATCAGTCCCTGTCATAGACAGTAAAACCCATCCATAAGTTGGCCAGATATGGCAAGACTGTCTTGGGAAGAAAAAGAAGATAGATTGAGAGTATTGGTGGTTACATGTTGAGGCATACATGACAATAAGGCATCACATGCTCATTCAGTACTCGCGAGTAGAAAGGGTTCATATAGAATTTTTCAAGGTCTTCCTTTCTTTGGAAACGCATATACACACCATGGGTATAGCTTTCATTATTTTGACCACAAGCACGTCCTGCAGAATTAAGAGAAAAGTAAACTTCACACGAAGTTCTGAACGTTCCATAGTTTTAGAAAGCAGAAAGGTCAGAAACTCGCCTAATGAAACGGCAACAATGCCCCTCATTTGATACTGCGTGGTATAGAGATAATCAAGCATATCGTTCTCTTCTTCTTCAGAAATATTTTCTTTCGCTTTGAGCAGAGAAATGTGTTCGAAAACCTTCCTACGTACAATAAGAAAAAGATAAAAACTTGTACGTATTAAAACCCTAAGGCAATGCATCAGAAAGAATGGAAATGGGTATCAAATTTTGGGCAAGAGCAATTTCAAAGACTTGAACCTTTTCTTCCCCAAAATGATGGTGGGACTGTGCTCCCCGGAAGCTGAAATCCTTGGCATTGATTCATTTCTTCGCCCCAACGGCGATTTGAGTCCACGTGAATGAGAAACTGCAGGTGGAAGCAGAAAATTGAATACAAAACAGTTAATTTTAATTACCAGAGGAAGAAAAAAGAAACCCAGTATTCTTGAGTGGCAGACGTTGATAGAGAGATTCCAAAAACAAACAAAAGGAAGGGATGTAACTCACCATGGAAGGAGAGGTGGGGGGAAATTGAAGGGTTTTGAGGAAGAAAGAAGAAGAAATGTGGGTTTTGGGAGTAAGCTGGAATCAGCATTGCGATGGTAAATTAGGACTGAAATTCCTTGAGTTGGTTGAAGTTTGAGGCTGAAGATCCTTCATTTGATGGACACTGAATTGATGAGAAGCTATTGAGCACAAGAATGAATGGGTGGACTACGAAAATCAATCATCACGACAACAAATTGGCGCCTTAAGTTTTTTACACTAACCCAAACACCACACTCATCAAATCAGGACCCTACCCTTTGATTTTGCTACGACAAATAACTGCCCAAACAAAAAAATATTTACAAGACAAAACTCTGACAGGGTGTTTGGAAACTAGAATGTAATAAGATTACTAAGAATAGAGGAGTATTGGAACGCATGAGAACTCGAGGAAGAAATAAAAATGAGATCATAAGGTGTGAAAACAGTGAGAAATAGGACTGGGTTAAAAACTATCGGAACGAAACGACTCTTATATTACAAATCGAGTCCAAAACACTCAATCCTAACATTGATTTTGAATTACATTATATTACAATCCTCTCATTTTTTGGTCCCCCTAACAAATTGCCAAGAAGGATGGTGGTTGTAAAAGACAATAATATTTTAGGGTTAATTTATGCCCTCTTCTTCCCTAGTTGTGAAAGATGAAAACATTTGTAGAGCTTTTTAGGCGCTTATGGTTATGATAGTGTATGTTTGGAGTCCAATAAATTATAATAGTCTATATTTGAGGTGCATACTATTTTAACCCAAGTAGGAAATAGTAAGTATTGTAACAAAGAGGAATACAGATGATAGGTAAGAAATAACAAACACGGTACCAAAGAGGAAAAAATAGAATGAGTAGAAATAGTAAGCACGGTAACAATAAGGAAAAAAAATGATGAGTAGGAAATAGTAAACCTGATAGCAAAGAGAATTTGAACTAAAAATATTGTAGTTAATTATAAATTATAATAGTTGGAAACAATAATTATTATAATTTGTGCTTCAAACATGTAGCCCACTCCACCAACTTAAATTGGTAACCCAAACAAACCCCTTAAAATTATTCTTTACAATTTTCCACTTCCATTATAGAGAGGCTTTTTGCAACTCGCTCCAACTAAAACAAAATTTAAATTATTCAACCACACTTTTGCATGTGGCAAATTATGGTTTAACTATAGTTGTAACCAATATTTTTCTTCTTTGTTTAGAAGTTTTCTAAATCCTTTTCCTTTGTTTATTATTGTTGGTGGTATTATTCGCGTTACAATGGAAGGAGATTCGAATTTTATCTAACATTTTAGTCCACACACGTCTCTCTTAACTAGTTGAATTAAGTTTAAGTTGATTTTATTTATTTATTTATTTTTTTTGGTAATTTCTATGTTTTATTCCCCTTTTATTTGAAAATGTAAAACAATGGAAAAAAATTACATAACCCAATAGATTAGACATAAATTAATGATTGATTTTCTTTAACTTAATGTAAACAAAACAATTAATATCGTGCTCACTTCACAATTGTTAAACTAAAGAAAAATTAAAAATAAAAAAATAAAAAAAAATAAAAAGAATTTTAGGGGAATGAAATGAATAATTGATGCCAAAATCATAGTATTCTTCTAAGATAGAAGCACTCATTAATGAAATTTGACCACTAACCTATACATAGCTTAGCAATAAGAATGTATTTCTTTTTTTAAAGTTGATGGTTCAAATCTCCAAAATAAATGCAAATTTCTATCCATTACCATTGGAACATGGATTGAAATATGAGTAACAATTTTGGTAGGAATACAATTTAAGTATTTATTGAGCTAACTCACAATTTTAATTTATCCATGAGGTTTTTCTTTTTTTCTTTTTTTTTTTTCCCCTCTTATGAGACATATTTATCCATGAGTTAATTATATATGGTAACAAATTAACCTATGAACATGAGAACATGGGAAAGAGGAAAAAATAATAATGGTGGATCTCGTTTTTAAAGGGGGAAAAAAACAAATTCTCCTCTAAATTTGGTGGATTACATTAATTTTTATCTAAACTTTCAGTTTCATCTAATCTAAAATTTATTTTTATAAATATATTTTTTTAAAACAATCTTGATGTTGTGATGTTTCTTGACTTAAAAAACTAGAGATGTGAAAGAGATTGCTTTCTTGAATAAAAATTTGGGAGATTATATTGTGTTGTAAACATGTTTATAATATTTTGCTTGAACTTCTTTTAACTTTAGTAGAAATGGACATCTTATTTTTCTTTTTCAAAAAAATACAATAAGGGCAAGAAAATCGAACCACACACCTTTTAATAATGAGAATCTAGTTCGAACATGATATTTATATATTCAAATAACTTCCCATTTTACATGCATCAAAAAAAATTTTACTTTTATCACTTAGTTAAAAGATAAATAGTTCACTTTATTTATAATTTAAATTTTAAAAATAAAAAATTGTGAGCAATAAATAAATGAATTATGTAATATGTGAAATAGTAAAATTTATAATAAGATAGTTTTATTAAAATAAGTTATTGTAAATTGAAAATGAACAATATATCACAACATTTGAATGATAGTTTGACGAAATTTTAGGAGAATAATAATTTGATTTAGGTGATATTATTAATTAATTTTTGACAAGGGTTGTCACTTATACTCAAAACGCATGGTTGGTCTTGTCTGGTGCCTATATTTGTGTCTCTATAGTTGAATCGTCTCGTACCTATTCTTGGCTCTCTGTTGATAAACCAAATATTAAATTGAGGCGTATCATAGGTTGTACAACAATCGACTCAAACTCAACTAAATAAGATGAATTATCCAATAGTGACCATCTCACTATTTTCATATTAAAATGTCATGAATCACAATGCATGAAATAGTCTCACCACATAATAAGAAGTCATGAACCAATGTATGAAAAACATACACAAATCTAATAGTGAAAAAATACATTTATATCAATATCATAATTGAAAGTACAAAAACCAAAACCAAAACCAAAACCAAACTAAACAGGGAGGCATCAGCAGTACAACCTTCTTCAAGCAAACAGGCCTGCGGCAAATTAAGGAATAGAAGTAATGCTGCACATATCAATTTCTTCTAAAACCAAATCAACTTGAAATAATATAATTCAAAAGTTGGTATATATGATAAACTTCTAATATCATATATCTAGTTTGATTGAACATATATCTTACATTTCAATTTGTTCAATTAATTGATGTAAAAGCAAAGACATACACAAAAGTAGACCACAGGAGCATTTTCATTCTATGATGATATTCATGGAAAAGAAAGGCAATACACCAAACAGAAGGGATGGTTGAAATCTTATCTACAGAGTCAATGAACCATATAACTATTGTTGCATCCCAGCCTATATGGTTCTCTAGTTTTTGAAGAGCTCGGGAAGATGTGCATTGGTGAGCTTAGTTCTCTTGCTGATCTCTTGCTTCTTTTTCTTTGGCTTTGGTTTCGAGGATGCTACATGTTGTGCATTGGCTCGCCTCTTTGCTGTGTTGGTTGCAGGCTTCATCCCATTCTTCTGTAGATCCTTTTCGACATCAAGCATGTCACGGGGTAATTCAATATCCCGAAAGAGTTGCTTCAGATCATCGTCTACCTTGATTTGAATTCGAGGGTCATTTGGGTATGCAATATCTTCTTGTGAATCAAAGTTGGAGAGAAGCCAAACCTGGCCTGAGGCTTTTAGGGCCTAAACAAGAGGGGGAAATATAGTGTAAGCTGAAAAGTAAAGCTAATGGACTGTGTTTTCCATTCATTATATAGTGAAAGAGGAGTGCAGCCATGTGCTTTCCATTCATTATACAAGCAAAGAAGTTGCAATAATATAAGGGCCGGTTCCGTCAAAAGAGAACGTTACAAAGTTTGGGAGCCCAAAAAGAGTGGCAATCAACACGGTATGGAAACAAATAGACATCACTTCACAAGAAACACAACCTCCAAGCCGTTCATCCTACTGCAGTTGTGGATCATGTCATTACCCCAAAAAAAAAAAAAAAAAGAGAAAAACTAAAAAAAAACATGAGTACTAGGTTCAATGTAAAACTCCCACGAATCACTCCACATATATTTATTAAATTAGATGCATAACCCAAAAGCATACTTAGAAGTAAAATCCCTAACCTATGAGATATTATGTTAATTTTATATAATAAATATGGACATATATTTATAATGAAAAGAACAACCAAATTCTAACAGAACTCCCATAGTAATCTATTAGTCAAATAAAATAATTACTTCTCTTAATACCTGATAAATTCATCATCAAGCATTAGGAAAGCTCATCTTTTTTTTCACTTATAGCATGAAGAAGGCTTGAATTGTTGATTTTTCAAACCTTATTTTAGATAACAAATTAAATAACTCAGACCTGAAAACTCCCGAGATCTCACGATACCTGCCTGGGAAGTTGACATTATAGCATGAAGAAGGCTTGAATTGTTGATTTTTCAAACCTTATTTTAGATAACAAATTAAATAACTCAAACCTGAAAACTCTCGAGATCTCACGGTACCTACCTGGGAAGTTGACATTACTTAAGTCATTAAGAATCTCTGAATTCCCCCCTACCTAAGAATGACTAAGAGGTCAAAGATTCAATCCATGGTGGTCACCTACCTAGGAATTAATTTCCTATGAGTTTCCTGGACACCTAAATGTTGTAGGGTCAGGCAGGTCGTCCCATGAGATTACCCGAGGTGCACGTAAGCTAGACCGGACACTCACGGATATAAAAGAAAAAGGAAAAAAAAAAAAAAAAATTCTCCCCTCAAGGTCTTCATACTCAATAACATGTTCTCTTCAAGTTGTCCATGAAAGCATGTCATTCATTATCTAGGTAACATCTTTGCCTGGTTGGAAATCCTTTCTCTAAGGATTTTTTTTCGGGCTTACTTTTTGTATGGCCTTGTATTCTTTCATTCTTTTCTCAATGATAGCCGTTGTTTCTGAATGTGTGTGTGTGTATATATATTAAAAAAAAATGTTTCTCCATCTTCATCTGGCCCAATTATTTTATCATGGTTACCAAGATTACTAAAGTTGTGGATGATTTGGATGTTTAGGCCCTGCCACCCATTCTTTTTCAAGCTCAATGTATATTTATACCAAAAGCAAATGTTTCTTATAGATTTAAACAACTGCTTTCATTGAGAAAAACGAAAGAATATACAGGCATACAAAAAACTAAGCCTACAAAAGCCCCCTAGAGAAAGGGTTTCTAACTAAGTAAGATATTACAGTTATTACCTAGGGAATAATTATAAAAAGTCTTTGAAACGGAAGCCCAACGGAAAACATAGAACCTCACCAAGGACCAAACTTCACTAGGGTCCCTATCCACACCTCTAAACACTTCGTTGTTCCTCTCCCCCAAATATCCCGCAATAGAGCACACATCCCTGCGTGCCACAAAAAAATACCATTTCTCTTTGAAAGGTAGATGAAGGAGGAACTCCCCGATCATCAAACAAACATCCCTCTAGCGAGCAAGCACAACATTGAACTCATGAAGGAAACAATTCCATATAGACCTCGCGCACTGGCACTCCCAAACAAGATGATTTAGGTTTTCCTCCACCTTCCGACAAAGTATAAAACAAAAAAAGACCCAATAACAAAGGCAACTTTATCAATAGCCTATTCAATGTGTTCACACTGACAAGCAAGACTTTCCAAGAAAAGAACTTAATTTTCTTTGGAATCTTAATCCTCCCGAAAACATCAAAGACCAACTTTCAAGCAGGAAAGGGGTCCAATTACATCCTAAAGAAAGACTTACAAGATAATCCCTCTAAAGGGTTAGGACACCAAACACGAATATCCACTCCCACGCATAAAGTTGAAACCCTCAACCAGAATAAGAAGAGAGGCCACCTCTGTTGTTTCCTTGTTGGACAAAGGACGACAAAAAACCAAAGGAGAGACATAGAGCTCCTCGACCAAACCAGAAAATTAGACACATGAAGATTTTTAAAGGAGGACAGATGATATAACCAAGGCAACGCAGAAGAGAGAGGTTTATCCCCCACCCAATGATCTTCCAAGTTTCCTTCTCTTCCCCCATAACACAACAGACAAGATGAGAAATGGAAGGGGGCTCAAAAGAAATATCTTTCCACAAATTTCGATACATGCCTTTAACTCATGGGTGAAGACCCTTTTCTTTTTTTTCTTTTTTTGATATCTGTGAGTGTCTTGGCTAACTTACACGCACCTCGACTAATCTCACGAGAACCCATTTGACCCTACAACATTTGAGTGTCAAGAAAACTCGTAAGATATTAAATCTTATGTAGGTGGCCACCATGGATTGAACCCATAACCTCTTAGCCATTTATTGAAACTATGTCTCTTTTTTTACCACCAAGCCAACCCATGATGGTTAAATTCCTCACCACTTCCCAGCTAACAAGATGAGAACCTCTCTGTTCTTCCACCCCTTCCAAGAGGAAGACTCTAATAAGCTCCTTCATGTTTTTACACATCGACACAACTACCCGGAACAGAGAAAGGTAATAGATAGGAATTCCACTCAACACTGATCTGGTTAAAGTAAGTCTTCTCAATGGGACCATCCCAAAAAGAGATAACTCTCAAATTACCCTCGAGAGCAAGATCAAGGTAGGAAGAAGGAAAAGAGCCAACCTGACAACCAACCAAATCCATCCATTTATTAAGTTTCACTAGATTAATTTAAGTCCCAACATCGCCTCAAAGAGCTGTAGAATGTGATTTAGGATAAGAAAGGTCTCTTTGCCATAAAATAAAAAAAAAAAAAAAGAAAAAAGAAAAAGAAAAAAAAAGACCCGCATCGTTAACAAATTGCAAATAAGACAACGCCACCTCTTAGAGCAAGACCAAGGTAGGAACAAGCAAAAGAGACAACCTCACAACCAACCAAACCCACCCGTCTATTAAGTATAACCAGATCAAAGTTTAACTCCAAAATTTGACACTTACTCCTATTAAATTTAAGTCCCGACATCGCCTCAAAGAGCCTTAGAATGTGATTTAGGATAAGAAAGGACTCCTCTTTGCCATAACAAAAAAACACTGCATCGCCAACAAATTGCAAATAAGACAACGCCACCTCCTTAGAAGCCACTTTAAAAGGCTAAAAAATGCTTCCTTCTACCACCTAATGACAATACGACTCAGAACATCCATTACCAAAAGGAACAGGGATAAAGGATTGCCATGTCTCAAACCTCTAGACGCCATTATCGATCCCTTCGGAGAGCCATTAATAAGAATCGAGTAATTCACATTCCTAACACAACCCCACATCCACATTTATACCCAAAATGTTTCTTGTCGATTTTTGCAAATTCTCAACTACAATGTAGATGCAACCCTAAGTTTAATGCTTCTTTTTGTATAATGTACATTGGTTTCCAAGAATTGTAATTATTTGTTAGACCTTAGACTTTTTCGTATAGTTATTCTCGGATTAGCTCCTGTTGTTGAATTGTCCTTTTCTTTCCACTTCTGAATTATATCATGTTTCTTAAAGGAAGTTTAGGTCCTCATTAGCAAAACAATTTGTTTTGACAAGGACTATAAATCATAGGGTTTAAATCCTTCAATCTAAATTTTAGTTGCTAATGATTAGCACTATTCTCTACAACTTTTGGGATAGGAATTGTTGGATGAACAAAACCTCCTAATGTACAAGGAGATACCACAGTATAACCAGGAAGAAAATTAAACAGACTGACTTACAAAGTATAGCATGAACAAGAACCTTGAACATCGGCGTGAAAAGTGAGTAAGCATACAGGCAGCAATCATATTTCTGCAAGTAGGAACGAGTTTGCTCTAAATCTAGTATGATACTAACTCCTAAGGTGGGGGATGGCTAAGAAACATGGATATAGATACGAGACATGGATACAACACTACACAGACATGACAACACATCATTTTTAAATTTAGGATACTGGCACGACAAGGAAATATTTATTAGAACATATATTTTTTAAAATAAAAATCATTTTTAAACCAGAAGGAAATTTAGAGTCAAAAAGTTTATTCATTTATTTGCTTAAAAAATTAGTTTCATTTGTGTCATATATGTATCTATTTAATACATGTAACTGACAAATGTTTGATACATGCCTACCAAATGATGTTTCTATTTTGACTTCGAATAACTGTCTGAACAACTATTACATTAACAAATATCTGATACGTATCCGACAAGTGTTGGGCACGGACACACTAACCAAACTAAAGTGCCCAAGCTTTTTAGGGGTTGGAGAGGGGAAAAAACAGGGAAAGGAAACACAAGGAGTATACTAGCAAAGGAAATTGGGGGCTTTTCTCATAGTTATTTAAAATGAATCTTTCCTCTTCTTTTCAAAAACAGTTTTTGGACCATATGGTTGATTGTTTGAGGTTATTCTGTACATCCAGCAACCACAGAAAGTTGTTTCTCACAACATTCTCAAACTACCCCTATAATAGACAAATGAAAACTTAGTAACTTGGAGACCTTAATTTACATTGTATTTATATACTGTATAAAACTAAGAATCCAGATCCCAGCCCTTATCTCATTCTTTCCATGAAATGTTTCTTCCCTAAAAAAAGAATCCATATCCCGACAGACTCTTGTACTGATCTCCGAGGTAATTAGAATTATAAACAAACTATAATTCTGATTAGTGTGCAAATAAAATACACAAGCTTAAAAGCTCAAGAATTACACAAGACATTTGATGTCCAAAATAGCCAATATGTTGAACTTCACAAAGGTTATTTTGCCCAAGCAGTTAAAATAAGGATGGCGTCATTCAAGGGTCATTTGTTATTTTTCACTTTTCCGCATTCAAAATAGAAAAAGCAAATTAAATATATATATATATATATATATATATATATATATATATATATATATATATATTATACATACTTGCAAGTCCTCCATAACGCTTGGATAAGCATCCTTGAGATCAATGACAGCAATGCCTTCCGGAAATTTCCGAATCAAGTAAAGAAGTTGACTCTTATCCTTCAGGTCATGCTTGGACTGAATACACCAAAAACAGAAAAAAGAGGGAAAATTTGTCATCCTGAAGGTCCAAACTTTTAAACCAAATAAGTACAAGTCAGATGCAAATTATACAGGTGTTTGGGAATATAAATTACCTTGTATGAGAAACGCCTCCCATCATAGTGCACCTTTGGGTTATTCCGCAGACTATCATAGACAGCCTTGTTGGAATTTATATCAACATAACATGCTTCATTGATTTGCTCAGGTGTAAAGGCTTGCCTTGTCTGTTAACATGCACATAAGCAAGCTGTAAGATTGTAACATACCTCTAAGGTTCCAATTTACTACCAGTAGAGGAAAAATGCATTTCAGAATGACTTTTATTTAGCCTTTTCACAGCCAATTCAAAACCCAGAGAGCACGGGAAGGGGATTAACATATGTAATTGGCCTGTAAAAATACATTTTGTTCATCAACAAAAAGTAAGGAAAACGACCACCCAAAAGCCACTGAAGAGGATCCTAGCTCCACTTTCTATCTAACGCCAATCACAAGTCTCACTACCCGAAAAAGTTCTCATGCCAGCCAAATCTCCCGGTTAAAAAGGTATCCATTAAAAAAAAAAAAAAAAAAAAAAAAAAACACACATATGGCATTTATGAAACTTGGACAGATTAATAATGCGAAAGTTCAGCATAAGCTCTACACAGTTCAAATCAATACACGGTCCATTAGATCCTGTCCTATACAAAGCCTTACATTGAAGAATTCGATCAAACACAAGAAACCAAGTAAAACAAATAAGCTAGAAGGAAGAAAACAAAAAGGGGAAAATAAGAAAGATGGGTGATGGGTGTGAACCTCCAGCAGCAGGTCAATAACCCTCTTGATTTGAGCCCCGACAGGGGATTTTCTTATGCTGTTAATGTGTTGAAGTCTCTCAGTATCATTTGAAAATTTTACAGCAGGAGCCGGAGGTCTTGCAATGGAAACAGCTGGTGCAGGCGTAAACTTGGGTGTAGACTTGGACGCAGACTTGGATGCAGCAATGCCAGACAAAGTAGTCTGACATCTTTCTTGCTGTTTCTTAAACCTATCTAGTTGTTCTTGCAACGCCATTGAATCCTCTCACAGTTTTCAATTATTCTCAACCCTATCAATCAAAATAACGATAAAGATCATCAAAATAGATTCATCCAATTATCATATTGCCGGACATCCCGTAAAGCCCAACCCACAATTGAAAATACCCAGAAAAAAAAGGGTAGTTAGTAGAATACCACAAATTGCATCGGTTAGGCAGACCAGAATCAACCGCCGTGGATAAGACGACGGTGGGATCGCGGGTCGATGTTTAATATATGTAGTATACGCAATGGAGTTGATTGTTGAATCGAGTTCGGTTTGTGCAGCTATGGAGATCGAGAAGAATGAAGATGGAAGCTGGAATTGGGAAAGCGCGAGGGAGAAAGAGAGAGATGAGGGAAGAGTGCTTTGAGGAAGGTTAAAATGAAATATAGCATCGGTCCAGGGAAGGAACTCACCAATTTTCAGTTTTGGTACCTCAGTTTTGAATATTTCTAGTTTGACCCCTAGATTTTAAATTATTGCATATTTAAGTAATTGTTTTAAATGACAAAATTTTTTGAATTATTTTCAAACACAGTAAAATATCAATGTCTATCAGCAATTAACCGTAGTAGATACACTGTCTATCACCGATACATAGTGACATTTTGCTATATTTATAAATATTTCGGCTTAGTTTGCTATATTTGAAAACATCCCAACATTAATGGATTTTGAGTTTAATTGGATTCTATAGTTCCTTTAGTAACTATTTTGTTTTTAGTTTTCCATTTTTGAAATTTTTATTTGTTTTCACCCAAATTTCTTATTGTTATGGGTAATCTTATATCAATAAATAAACCTAAGATAAAGTAAAACTAGGAGAGTTACCTTATCCTAAATGGACTTGAGATTAGTAATAAATCGACGCTACTGGGTTCACTTGAAGTGTGGATAGAGAGATTGGGTTGTCCCGCCTAATTAGCCTACTTTGGCCTTGAAAGCTAAGGCCAAAACTAAGGTTGTAAACGGCTCGATTCGACTCGATTTTGAGTGTCAAACCTAGCCAAACAGACCAAGATTTTCAATCGAACTACTAAGCCACCTTCACCAACTCATCTAGTTGTTAAAAAAAAAAGTTCATTTTTTAATATATATACTATCGAGAGGATTGACTTTTTTCGACTCAAACTTTAAAAACCCAAAAGAAACTAAAAATATTCGATTTTCTATATTTAAACACCAAAGCCATCAAACCGAACAGTCTTCATTCCGAACCAACATTGAGTTTCGATTGTTTGATTTCAATTTTCATTTGCACCCCTAGTCGAGGGCAACATGTATGTGGCCCATACTAGCCCGCCTCGACCAATATGTATGTGACTCATTCTGGCCCGCCTCTACCTCGAAGGCCGAGGTCGAGGTCAACATGCATGCATCCCATTACAGCAAGCCCGACTAACAGAATGAAAACTCTATGAGAGAAATTACTCAATATCTTTGCTAAAATGCCTCATTAATGATGAGGCAAATTATGTGATGAGAGAGATTCATGAAGGGGTAAGTGGCAACCATGCATCATGGAGTAAGATCCCTATGTTACAAGATTATTAGGCAAGGATATTATTGGATAACTATGCTTAAAGATGCTAAAAAATTTGTAAAGGCATGTGAACAATGTAAACGATGTGTGTCAGTCTGAAAGCAAACACCAGAACTACTGACTAACATTATTACTCCTTAGCCATTTGCACAATGGGGAATAAAAACAAAATTGCACGTTATACACAACAATAAAGAAATGAAGTTTCAAAGAAGGGGATCTTGTATTAAGGAAAATTATGCAAAACACCAAAGATTCAACAACAGTAGTACTCAGTCTGACTTAGGAAGGCTTGTGTCAAGTTGTTAAGGTAGTCCGACCTAGGACCTATACTTTAACCGTTCATGGAGGAAAGAACCTCCCCACCCATGGAATGCAAAGCACCTGAGATTTTACTAACAATAACTTATTAACTTGTTTTATTTTCATTGTTAAATAGGTTCATTTTGATGTTTTTAATGAATTATTTACTTATTCTTGAAGTTCCATGTTAAAATACTTTAATTATTCATAAATAGGCTAAAAATGAACGAGGTAAAAAAATTACACAAGATTAAAAGTTGGTCAAGACTTGTGACATAAAGGCCTGGGTCGGCCTATGACTCTAAGGCCAAAGAGGGCCCATTTCTCTACAAAGGTCGCCTTGTGGTTGTCCAACCTTGATTTTAGACTGCAAGTGGCAGAGGTTTGTGAGATCGAGTCCCAGGTCGACTTATAACTCCACAACCAAGGCAGGTCATCCCTCTATAGAGTCTCTTTACGATTATCCAACCACAGTTTGAGGCAAAAAGTAGCAGAGGTTCGTTAGATCGAGGCTCTAATCGGCCTATGACTCGGAGGTCAAGTCAGACCCATCCCTCTATAGAGCCCCCTTTGTGATTCTCCCACCTCAATTTGAGACTGATAAGCAAAAGTTGGGGCTCATTTCTACATACAACCTACTTCATAGGAAAATACAGAGATTAATTCATTAAGGAAAGCTCAAATCAACATAAGATCATTCCATGGATAATTTGAGAATTAAGAACCCCAGAGTCTTTAACTTAAATAAATAAATTACTAAGGGTCTGCCCCTATAGACAAAAACCTAGAATCAATCGTTGAGGTTTTGATAGGTTCTTCTAAAGAAAATGATCTGAGGATTGCCCAACAAATTTCTAAATTAAGTCATTCAAATGACAACAAGCTCAACCCAAAACCCTAAGAGGTACACATCTTGGAGGTAGAGTATTTACAAGTCTAGAAAAATGGTCATATCAAGACCAAAAGCTAGACCAAAAATTCTTTATGTGCCAATACGATGAAAAGACAGCAAAATATACTCCCTTGGACTCCAATATCAAACATGTAACAATAAATCTTGTGTCCCAACATGGGAGTAAGAGACTAATGTTATGGGTAATTTGGATCAATAAATAAACCAAAGATAAAATAAAAATAGGAGAATTACCTTATCCTAAACGAACCTAAGATTGCAGGAAAATTTGTCCAGGTGAGTTCATTTGAAGTATGTATAAAGAAATTTGGTCATACTGCCCAATTGGCTCATCTCGCCCTCGGAGGTAGAGGTCAAGGCCAACATACACGTGGTCCATTACAATAGACCCTTTATCTTGAACCTCCATTGTGACTCATTCCAGTGCTTAAGTGTCTTGTTTCCAAGAGGATAAAGGAAACAAGATCCTAATCCTCAAAAGAATAAGGAAGACCCCTAGTCTAACTCCACTATAAATAGAGCACGACAGACCAACATAAGGTAAGTCCTTATCCCTACTTCTAGCTTACTCTAACCCTCTTGGTAGTTACTAACTTAAGCACTAGATGCTTTGTGGTAGGCACTACATCGGTATTCTTTTCTTCTTTGTTTTGTAAGTCGTATTTCTTCCCCAAATTAGAAATTTACCTTTGAAGGCACATGAAACCGAGGTGAGCATTCCTGTCCAAATTTTGCCATCAACACTTGCCATGATCTTCAATTTCCTTAAAAAGTATTTGAATTTGAATCTAAAAACAAAAACAAGTTTTGAAAAACTATTTGTTTTTTTAAGTTTTCAAAACTTGGTTTGGTTTTTAAAGACATTGGTTAAAAGTAGACTATACAACATAGAAATTTATGGGAAAGAGTAGAGTTTAGAAGCTTAATTTTTAAAAACAAAAAATAAAATGATTACTGAACGTAGTCTAAGTTTTAAAATATTACCTCCAATTAGTGAGTTTAGATTTTAGTTTTCATTTTGATTTTGGTTTATAAGGTTCAAGATTTTAATTTTTTATCCTTCAATTTTCACCTATATTCACTTTTAGCCATTTATGTTAATTTTCTATTGATTAATTTAAAACAATTAAATTAATTTTAATTAAATTAGTTTTCATGAATTTCGGCCACTATTAAATTTAATTGAAAATTCCACATCCTAATTACTTTAAATTAATTAATTGAAAGTAAATACTTGGACTCGCAGCAAACATTACTTAATGCTAAAATGAACATAACTTTTAAAATAGAGCTCCATGTTATCTGGGATGGTAAATGAATGAGAAAATTTTGAAGAAGTTGGTTCTCTATATTATCATATATGAATACAAAATATGCTAACTTTTGATTATTTTTTTAATTTTTTTTATAGGGTCTCAAGTGCTCTAAATTGGAAAGAAATGGTGATTTTCACATTGATTTCCTTACCATCTCGAACCAGCATAACTTGATGGTGTTTGATACGGCCATGAAAATGCGGTTTGACCCTATCCAATGGGCTTGAGAATGTGTTAAGGAGATGGATACGTATGCTACTCAAAGAAGATTGAGTTTGTCATGGCCCTAAACAAACTCTCTTTCAATTATTGATGACATTTGCATTAACCGCTGGAAACCCCCAGAGATTAACTCGTATAAGTTTAACTTTGATGCTTTCTTCACCATGGGAGTGGTAAGCATTGGAGCCATTGTTCATAATTCCAATGGTAAGCCTATGATTTCAATGCAAAAAACATTGAAGTTCATTGGTATTGTTCAACTCGCTAAAACTGTTGCTATCCTAGATGGAATTATTATTGTTGAGATTCAGAGATTTATCATTTATGGGTTGAACCTGAATTCAATGATTCTTTGGACTTTCTCAAAGGTCGGAATTGTTTCAACAATGGAGTTCAAGCCTTTGTTGAACTTCCAGCTTTACATTGACGAGGCATTTGTTTTAGGCTTCTCCTTTTGTCCACAAATTAGTAATGGTAAAATCTTCTTTTGTCCACAAGTGTTTTTTTTTTCCTTAGTTTCCCTTGCAACTTAATAATGGTAAAATCTTCAACTGAGTAGAATAGAAATTCCAACGTTTACATATAAAAGAAAACAAGTTGTAGAATACTTGCTTCTTTTTTTTAGTTCGATAATTGTGGAGATGGGAATCAAGTTATCAACTTTACATAACTATGCAATTGGAGAAATTAGTCTAACTCCTTTTCTCAAGTTCTTTATATTTGCAGTTTAAATAAATACATGGTTCTAAAATATGATTTTTGTTTTTGTATATTTTTAGACTAATTTCATTTTAATTTCTATATATTTTTTTTAATAAAATATGATTTTGGTTTTTTATATTTTTAGACTAATTTCATTTTAATTGCTATATTTTTAAAAAATATTAAATTTGGATTTTGTACAATCTGTAAATATCAAAAGTGGTCATCCTTGTTAGAATAATAATAATTTGATCAAAACACCATTTTTAGTCGTACTTTTAACTCATTCCATTTTCAAACTTTCTTTCTTTGCTTTTGCACCAAGTAAATCTTAAAATTAATCTTGTTATTGGTCTAAAGTTAATCTTCATCACCTTTAAAAAAAAAAACAAATCAAAGTTGATAAAATAATAATAATAACCCTACAAATGGAAGAATAATAACAATATAAATATATTTTCAAATTTTATAGAAGACTAATAAGTATAATAACCTTAGAAAAGTTAATAATATCAACTAATTTTAGAAATTGTGAATAACAGATTTGAAAGTATGACTAAAACAAAACAAGTCAAAGTACACCTAAAAAAACAAAAAAGGTATCTTAAACTAATCACGTCAAGCATACAATTGCTAAAAAAGATATGATTAAAAGTCATTTATTATTTACAAAAGTATTATGTTTATTAGAATAGTAATCAATGAGAAAAAAAACACTTGTAAAACCATTAAAGATAAAATTTAAACTTCAAAATCCAATGTTTTAAGATTTAGGGGTTGCTTGAGAGGTTGTTTGAGATTTTGAAAGCAAAACAAAAATGGAATTACCCAATGTGAAAACAATGGAAAAGAAAATTTAGTTAAAAATTATCATAAGTGAGTTTAATCTCATCAATCAAACCCAAAACCGTTCAATCCAAATATAAATTTTCGATTACATTACAATCCAAACCCAACCCAACACGGAGCCCTTACAAACCTATCGTACATTAAATTTATGGGCCAAATAAATTCTGACTATTATTAGGAAATAAATTGAAAGATTAATTCGGACCAAATAGATCCAAACATGAAAGACCAATGACTATGTATGTATCCAAACCAGCGAATCTAAATACAACATTTTTTACATTTGTTTTATGCAAACTTAAGCGAAACCATGAAATACGTTACCTATAAACTATTCCGTATGCATCATTCAACAAAACAAGGTACAGATGGAAAAAGTAGTTTAATTATAATTATAAGAATTTGCTTAAAATGTTTGTTCCCTCCTTAAGACAATCAGAATTCAAAACATTAAAATCTCAATCTTGCTCACAGGCTACCAATAATAGTAAGGCCCTTAAAGAGAAGAACAAAATTTATACTTGCAAAGCAGTAGTTCCACTAAACTTCAATTTGCACAATGAAAATTTGAATTTATAAGATTCCCATAAGCTAAATGAAAGGGAAAAAAGCTAACAAACTCTTCAATCAAGCTGCTAACTCATTCCACTGAAAATTCATTGAACTGCTTGTAAGACCATACTTTTCAAGGAAGGTTTGAGCTTGCTGCAGCTCCTCCGCCATAGCTACCAGCTCCACGGCCAAAACCTGGCCTTCCACCAGGACCCTGAAATTTTTTTTAAGTATGAAACAACAATCAACAAAACAGTCAAGAAACAACTAGCAAACGACTATCACAAACTTCTTTTATGAATAACCAAACTTTCACTGAAACACACACATAAATGACTATCATAAAATCATTTCTAATATTTCAGCTACCCATTTGTCTAATTATGCCACTACCCTTCATGTTCACCTAGTACCTAAATAGCGAAGGGTTTAAATATGCCTAGTCAAATACAGTTAACCCCACATTGAAATCAGTAATCACTTGGGTCCTAGAAAATCATTGTATTGAAAATGAACAGACCATGGCACAATGCCTAAACATTTTAACTAAGTTATTAGCCGAGCAAGCAAACTGATTAGGAAGTACGTTTGGAGGAAAGCATCAACAGATGAAGAGACTAATCTATAACTATAAGATGTCATCCAATCGACTCATGAATGAATCACTAAAGAATCTCAAAACCATTTAACCATCTCACTGCACAAGGCCGTTAACTTAATAAAAACGTTATTAGATACATGAACAATGATTGTATTTCTTTTAATCATTGTTCATGTGTCCTAATTAGATACATGAACAATGATTGTATTTCTTTTAATAACGTTCTCCAATAACAACCCCAAGTGCAGAACAGAAGCAATAAAAAATAGCATTTTTATGTAGAGAGCATCAACCACATTATATATAGCACTATGACGATTCTATAAAAATTACCCCAAATGAAGGCCTGTAATCTGCAGGAGCTCCTCCCTTGTCACCACCAAATTCACCACCGGGTCCACGAGGACCTCCACGGTAGCCATCACGGTCACCAAACCTTCTCTCACCACCCTCAAAACGAGGTGGACCCCTAATTCATAAGAGTCACCACAACTCAATAAGAATTCTAACAATAATAGATACAACTTACTGAATAACAAAACAAATGCAAATTACAGACAGCTACTCAAATATGCCCTTGCCCTTACATTTTACTATCATATCGAACATTATAAATACACATCCATCCCCAAATCTACAACTAGAACAACAGAATCCATAATCCGTAGCACAATAGCACAGATGAATAAGCAACAAACCCTAATGAATTGATCGGTGCTATAGATATAATTTATACCGTGGGCGATCGCCGGGTGGTCCGCCAAAGGGTCTACCAGCGGGCTTAGCTTGTTTCTTCAAGGTAGCAGGGACAATTTCAGAAGGAAGATTAAGGTAAGTCCTGAGGAACTCGATGCCATCATTGGTGAGGTACCAGTAGTAATGCATCCAAGCAAATGTCTCGCGCACATATTCCTTGGACTTGAAGCTTTGCATCAGCTTAATAACCTGCAGATTAGGCACATCGATTTCTGGGTGCTTGGCCAAATTGTAGTCCTTCTTGGCATAGCAGACCCCCTCTGGAATGATAACAACAACGAATAAATAAAATCACGAGATCATCCTCGCCTCAGAAAATTGAAAAGAAAAACGCAAGATTAGGAGTGTGTTGAGTTTGGTTATACCTTGAAAGAGATATTTGGAGATTTCCCTACGGTTTTTTTCTGAAATAATCTGAAGAAAATAATGAAATGAATATGAGAGTCCTAATCCCTACTAAATAAATATCGCCATCTCAGACGCAATAAAACTTGACCCACTACAACAATTCAAAATGCACAAAAGGGTAGCAATTCCCACTACCAGATCGATTCCTTTTGGAATACCCCAATACGCAAGGACCCAGAAAACAGAAACAAACATAAAGTAGAGAAAGTTATATAGAAGAGAGAGTTGGAGAAGAAGGAGAAGAAGAAGAAGAAGAAAGGTACCATGGTTGAAGCTCAGCAAGAACTGAAGACAGCAGCAGTAGAGGGAAGAGGCGGGAAGAAGGAGAAGGAGAAGGAGAAGAAGTAAAAAGGGAGGGAGGGAGCAGCCGTGAAAAGAGAAGGAGAAGGAGCAAGCGGCTAGGGTTTGTGAGTAGTTGAGTGGGCCGATGGGCTGCGAAGAATGCTATGGATTGGGCCTACTGTAGGGATAAAGTAGAAGATGGGCTGCGGGGCACACAATATTGAATTGGTTTTCCACATCGTACATCTTAATTGTAAGCTATATTATATTATTAATTTTTATTTTTTTACTAATGTTATGGTTAATTTATCCAATTTTCTTTTTAAAAAATAGAAAAATCATGTAAGAAAATAATCAATACCCTTTCCCATCCATGCACCCAGTAAGGAATTTAAATAATATTTTTTTGCGTCACACTGAGAGAAATAAACCAACTTGGGCGTAGGATTCCCCCCCATTTGTCCCCCTTCTCTCTTCACATTACGACCTTCCTTACTCTCCCATCCTGCGTATAGCGTCCCTCTTCTAATGTCATTTTCCCATTTTCTCTCATTCATGAACTCCGCATAGCTTACGATGGCACATTACAAGCTATCCTTAGAATGAAGAAATGGCCAGCAATCAATTCCACTCTTTCACCATTTTTTTAATTTTTTGTGAGCTTGTATGAGATCGAATCGCGAAATAATTAATCTCTCTTTATAACACTATTGACCTTAATCTTAAGTGGTTTATGAACTCTTGTCTATGAAGGTAATCCTTTGATCTGTATGGGTAAAAGTGACTAGATTCGATGACTCAATATGCCTACAGTTTTGGAAATTTGTCCAAGTAGGGAGCTGGAAACATAACTACACAAGATGGAATTCAGTCTTTTCCGTCTTTAGGGTAAGTAGATGAATTGCTCCTTACGTGCTGACTCTGGGTATTCAACAATAGGGCCCCTCTCTCTCACTAACCCGAGAGGATTTTGTTTATGGTAGAACCATAAACATGTTGTTCATTAGAGGATTAGTGAGACTTAAGGAGTTAAATGTAATTACAGGTGTAAAACGGTCAGTTGTAATTACGAGCAATTTATGAATGGTTGACTCTCTATTGATTGGTTATATCCGTGGACACATAAATATATCTACAATGTGAATAGTTCAGTTGTAGGCCTTTAGTGGAATGACTTGTGGTTATTGAATGTTGATTAAATTAATTAAAGAGTTTAATTAATTAATTTTGTATCATTGAAACTTCTAATTTGTAGGTCCATTACATCCCCTTGCTAGCTCACTAAGGATAAAACAAGGAATAAATGGCTTTGGAATAATTTGAATTGTTCAAATTATTTAAAGGATATAGAAGTGTGATTTATATAAATGTGATTAATATAAAGATAATGTACATTGATGCATCATAAAATATAGTCAATTGTAGATATGATTTATAATTAATACTATGTATATGAGAGAGATAAATATTTGAATAAGATTCAAATTAATATAGCGTATATAGATACTTTATAATATAAAGTTAATTTTGAATGAGATTCAAAATTATACTTTATTATATGAGAGCAATATATTTGAGTGTGATTCAAATATTAATGATATGAATGAGATTCAAATAATTACTATTGGTTATAAATTAATATGAATAAGATTCATATTAAAACCGTAGGTTAAAATTAATATAATGAGATTCATATTAAAACCATATGTCATGTGAGAGGAGGTGATTTGAATATGATTCAAATTAAATTAAATATATGATATTTAATTATCATTAATTATTAATTAATTAATATTATTATTTAATTATATATTAAATTAGATTCACTATATTATTTAAATAATATAAATATTAGAATCGGATAATGGAGGGGAGTTATAACTCCCTCTCCACTTATCACCTCTCAATGAATAAATTTTTTGTGATTTTGTAAGAAAAGTTACAGAACAAGAAACAACAAAAACTCTGAAAATCTCTCTACACTCTTCTTTTTTATCTTTTCAAAACAAGAAGGCTCCCACCATCCTGCTCTTTGTCCTGAGAATAGCAAGGAAGACCCAGTGATGGTGTCTTGGTGATTGATGGTGTTCTTGGAAGGATCTTTGAGTTCGAGTGAGATTTTCATAGTTCGCGGTTGTTCATGAAATTACGTGGAGAGGATTCCTTGAAGAAAGCCTTCAAAGGTATGTCTTCTTTCCATGTAAAATCATGTTTATGAATGTAACAATCCGACCTTTAGACTAGTTGGACGCTACACTGTGCATGAAAATTTTCGTAAAGCACTTTGGGACTTAGGTAATGAGACACATTTTAACATCATACCGCACAGAAAGAATTCTGAATAATTTATTTAAATCAAATATAAAAATAGCAAATCGTTTAATAGGGTCCTCTTAAATACATGAAGACAAGTTTGACCAAGAATTTCATAAAATAAATAAAAATAAAAAATAAAAAAACAAAGGAAAGAATGAATGACTAAATGATCACTGCCCTACGTGGTCACCAACAAGATACTTTGTCTTAGAGAGCAAATGCATGAATCTATGATGCGGAAGCGACAACAGTTCCATGGTGTAGTCACATATTCCTCTTGTCATGCACCTGTTTATACCTTCCCTTAGCTAAGAAAGAAATCATAGAAAAGGGTGAGTAATAATACTCAGTAAACGACCCACTACTAGGTCTACTAGGTGAGGTTGTTATCCTTTTATCATATTGATAACTTATAGAAATACAAGTTATTATAACCTTTTTCATAGATAAATAGAGTTTAAATAGAGAAGCATGCGGTAGTTTATGCTAAATTCTATTAATAAATCTTCCTTTGCGTTATACTCTTGTATTTGTATGAAGATAATGATTTTATCATTTGTTGAGCCTAAAACGCATGTTTTGACGCAGGAATGCAGACGATGCGTTGATGACTTCTCAATGCATAACTACGCACTAGCAACTTACGACGCGTTGACATCGGCCAAACTATTCATGGACGCATAGACGACCAATAAGGCAAGGCGCTGAGAATCAAATCAGAATCTTGAGAGATTGACGGATGATTGACGAACATGATTTGTGGCTAAAGTGGTGGATCTTAATTGGCCCGAGAATCACGCAATCAGGCGAGATGGACGCAGTATCAATCTCGCCACCAATCAAGCAGATTTGCCATTAACTGCGATTGCATCATCTATAAAAGGGCAGCTATGAGAGATGAGAAAGTTTGTTGATTCTCGGAAGAACTCCATAAATGACAGCAGAGTTCTCTCAGACTTCAGCTGGAGACAAATAGCTCGAGAGAGAAGAGTCTTCCCTCCGTCGGACCACTTTACAGCAGAGCCTCACGCTTCCATCCGGGCGACTCAAGACATTGACACCTTCCTTACTTTCTTTCTTATTGTTCTATCTTAATTTTAGATTTGTATCAAGGCGTTGAACTTATCGAAAATTGTATCTCATTTCATCAATATAATTATCTTCCATGTCTACTCATTTCTCTAAACTTTTCGCTTTTTACTTTCAAACCATGAGTAACTAATCACTCAAGGGTCTAGGATTGTGTTAGCATCTAACTAGAAACCATAGTGTAACTATTTTATCTTGTCAATTGCGAGCTTAATCCGATGCTTATGTCCATCTGACAAATCGATATAAGTAGTAATAATCAAACTGCTCGAGAGGGTAAGTGATTGTGGAACTCAATTGACAAGGGCCAAGTAGTGTTACCTGTCTATGGGATAACCTTGGTTCTTAACACTCTCCTATGCGTTATAGACATATAACGCATAGCGGCTGACAACCGGGAGAAGAGTCGCAAGTATGAATAGAATACTACTGTGCGTTTCCGATGTTAGATGTTAATCAACCCGAACCCTTCCTTTATCCATTCACACACATCTTTAGCTGAACTTGCTTTGTCGCATGCTTTCCATCTTTCACAATTTTAGTCTAGTGTACAAACAATCGCTTTCCGTAGATTAAAAACAACTCTCAAATATTTATTGGTTACCACTGTAACGCATGAAATCCAACTAAAAACTGAATCAATATAATCCCTGTGTTCGACCTCGGACTCATTGAGAACACCTATTCCTTTGCTTATACTTGGGTAAAGGATAGGAAAACTTGACAAGACCACCAACGCATAGTAATAGAACGCATAGAATGTTCAAAGCATGATATGTTGAACGCATAAACACATCATTTAGCACTTTGCGTTAGGACAATTAACACAATACAAAATACCGCACAACACATATGCCCCTGTGTACCCAATATAAGCATAGACATAAACATAAGTAGCGAACCTGAAGGCACGCAGTGATTCGAAGGCCACGATCATAAGCATAAACATAGGTGGTGATCCCGAGGGACACTCAATCGTAAACATAATCGTAGTCATAGTTGGTGTACCTAAAGGTTCACGTCAAAAAGGGTACAGAGCATGATAAATAGGATAACAACCATCGTAACATAGTAGTCATTACTAACATAATCAACCAAAGTTTTCAGTTAATAGCAGTAAGTTCAATAGCCATTGTACCAGTGGACACAATAACCAATGCAGTAATCCAATCAATATAGTAACCACAATTCAGGCAATATGTAACCATAGGCATCAACATAGAATCAATAGTAAGTTTCTTACCTGGGGAATATTCCTAAAAGCAACCAAAGCCAAAGGCAACAAATTAGACAAGTCCCGAATTCCCAACCACAAATTCTTCCAAAATCAACCTTGCTTCTGGTTCCCAAGCACCTTCGAAAGTCGTTTCTAAAACGTACACAAGGGGGTCAATGGCTGAGCCAACATGATAGATAATCCTGACAAAATAACAAGGGGACCACTTTCCTTACCAAAAACCCACCAACACCAACGACTTCGGTGAGAAGGGAGTTGCCGGCGGTTGGCGGAGCGGAGGCGAAGGCAGCTGGGCTACGACGAGTGAGATTCGGTGGTGGCATCAATGGCGCGAAGGTGAGAGGGACGACCACGAGGCTGCAAGAGACTAGTGGTGATCGGAGGGTGACAGGCACGACGAAACTGTTGGGATTTGTGCCCTAAAGCCTCGTAATTGATTAGTTAATTAATTTAATTATTAATCATGCAATATTAATTTATTCATTAATAAAAAAATCCAAGGTTATTGCATGAAGCCTTGAACATGTATGTAGTTCACATATAAGTGGATCATGTTCAAGGAATAACCTAAAGGTCTATAGTATATGGATAAGGTTGGGTGCCTTATCTTAGTGATACTATGGATACGATTCACTTTGTAATAGTTACAAATGGTTTGATCTAAACCCTTCATGTGGGGACACGTGAGTGGGGGTATCCTATACAAAGAGTTTGTATAAGACCAGACCGCGAAATATTTAATCTCTCTTTGTAAATCCGTTAATTGATGAGATTAATATTTCATAGGATGATCATGTGCGACTCGATCTTAATCCTGAGTGACTTATGAACTCCTGTCTGTGAGGTCAGTCTTTTGATTTACATGGGTGAGACTGGCCTGTGTTGTCGACTCAATAAACCTACTATTTTGGGGATTTGACTAAATAGGGAGCTGGGAACATAACTTCACAAGATGAAATTCACTCCTTTTCAGATAGGGTAAGTAGATGAATAATTCTTTTAAGTGCTGATTTCGGGTCTTGAACAAGGGGCCCTACTCTCTTACTGGCCAGAGAGAGACTTAGTTTATGGTTGGATCATAAAAAAATTGTTCATTAGAGAAATCAGTGGTACTTAAGGATAAGAGGTAATTACAGGAGTAGAATGAACATTTGACCTAGTTGTAATTATGAAAAGCTCGTGAAAGATCAACTTGTTTATACTGATTATATCCATGGACAAAATTTGTCCTACAGTGCATAAGAGTCCAACTATAGGTCTATAGTGGTTTGCCGTGTAGTTAATAAATGAATATTAATTTAATTAAAGAGTTTAATTAATTAATCTTAGATCACTGGAGCTTATAATCTGTAGGTCCATAAGGTCCCCTTGCTAACTCACCATGGTCCAACAAGGATCAACTATGTTAAAAAAAAAATTTGAAATGTTTAAATTTATGAGAAAAATATTAATTGTATTGGATATAGTTAATTACATAATTTATTATAAAGTTTATTTGAATAACATTCAAATTATGACTTTATAATATGGAGAATTAATTTATTTGAATATGATTCAAATAAGTAATTATTTATTTGGATGAAATCCATATAAATAAATAGATGGAGAATTAGTTAAATAATTTGTTGGATTCAATTAATTACTTATTTAATTTGGATGAGATACAAATCAAAGATTTTGCAGAAAATAAATATTTAAATGAGATTTAAATATTTTAAACCATTTAATATGATATATTATTTGGATAGATATTTATGAATATTAGATATTATTAAATATTTATTTTAAAATCTATGAGGTTATCCTAATATGATTAGGAGTAACCCATAGCCATCTATAAATAGGGACCCTGGGAGCTCTCATGGTATACACCTCTTTAGAAGAATAAGCTCTACGATTACTCTAAAAATTTTCCTCTAGAAATTCTCTTAATTTGCTTAGAAAAGTTCTAAGAAAATTCTTCTTCCTGTTCCCTTATTCTTTCAAGAAACGGTTCCCACACACTGGATTCTTGCCAGAGTCATAGCAAGGAAAATGTTTTGGAAAAATAACTACACTTCCGCTGGGATTCAATTCCCTTCAGAAACGATCGACCAACCAACACAGATCTATCGTTTGAACGGCAACGAAGCGAAGATGAGCGAGACCTACCCGAGCCGAGAGCTAGACCACCGAGCGAGACAATGGCGATGGCAGTGACGAGCGAGAGCGAGAGCAAGACCTCAGCGAAGGAGTTCCTGTAGGCTCGAGTGACTGGTGGCATGACTCCCCGACGGCGATCAAATGAGGCCTACCTGAGTGAGACGATGTCAGTGGCGCTGGTTGGTGGCGACGAACGAAGAAAGTAGCAAAAGAAGAAGAAGTTAGGGAAGGGGCGGTAGCGACGTGAGGTTGAAGGAAGAATAAGGGTTTTTTTTTTTTTTTTGTTCCCTCTTTGACTGCAAGTAAAACGAGAAGCCAATACTATTTAATAGCCAAAAAAAAGATTAAATCTCTTTCTTTTTCCCAATACCAAAACCAATAAATTTTGTTTTCCCCTTTTTCCTTTTTCTCTTCCTTAAATAAATAAAACTCAACTCCAAAAATAATATTTTACTTATTGTTATTTTCTTTTTCCTTTTCCCCCACTCCTTAAAATTACTTTACTCCACAACCAAGTAATTATCCAATTTCTTTAAATTACTTATTAACCTAAAAAATTTCATGTCTAATCAATTAAACCAGGTACTTAGTAAGGAGTAAGTACCTGAAAATTTGGGACGTCATAGTATGTTTATCCTATTATGTTATTTCTCTATTTTTTTTCAAGAATTTTCAAAGTGAATTTCAAAGGTACGATCGTTCACACGCTTTTGTTGAGAAGTTCGATTCCTTCATATACTGGTACGTAAATCTATATAGTTATGGATTTATTTGTCTAAGCATAACAACTACCTAATAACAGCTAAAATATAGCTATATATAGAAGATGATCTAATAATTTCAGTGATATTTGTTTTGTAAAGTTAAATAATTTTGGAGGACCAGTACATAAAAAGTGTAGCTATCTACATAGTAAGATCTGTAATGTATTGGTATATTATATGTAATTTAGTTGAACAATTATCCAATACGAATAAAATGAAGCTATATATTGTAATTATTATATATATACGGTTATTGGAATTGTTATTATGTTTTATAAATTGTAGTTGTTCATATTGTAATTGTCAATCAATAAATTTTACAATTATAGAAAGATGGTGACGAATATTCAAAATTTGTCAAGATGGTGAGTAGGGATTTGAAGAAGAAAAGAAGAGCGAGAAGAGGTAAGGAATGAGAGTGATGAAGATCCAAAATTCGTCCCTATTGCCACACATTCTGATTCCGTTACTCCTCCATCCACCACTTCTATGTATAGGAGTATATGTTCAAATATGCTCAACCAACTCTGTGCCACCCTTGTTTTGTCCAAATCTATGATTTAGGAGTATACAATATGTATAGGAGTACATATTTATTTCAACATTATTGCTATATTTTATGTGCAGGGTTTATATCTAAATTTTATTTTCAATTTTCAAATATATATTGATTTATATCAAATAATCTGAAAATTTTCATCTATTTTATAGTTTATATACATGTGTGCATATGACAAAGTAATGTGAAATATATATCTCAATACAATAGAAACGAGACTAAAATTAAGGTATATAATATATATTATAAAACAACCTTAAATCTGTACTTGTTCTAAATACATATGGAATAAACCTCGTATATATAGATAAAAAACAAAACATAGATGAAAATGAAGATTTGTAACTATAATGCTGAATTGTTCATCAAAATTAAGGATTCTGAATTTTAAGTGAAAATTCAAAATCTATGAAAAAAATAAGAAAAATATGTCCTTAATAAACAAAAACCCCTAAGTCAAGGAAATGATATTACGATAAATATTGTATTAATCAAACATAAATCGAATTTAATAAATATCATTTTAAAAAGTCAACAAATTTAATTGATGAGGGTAAAAAAACATAATATTGTTGTTTATTAAAAAAATAAAAATTTTAATTTTGTCCAAAATTATAGATAAAAGCTGTTAATGAAACCATTCATATTTTTAAGACATTTATGAAATATAAGGTGTAGATTAGATTTTCCGCGTAAAATTGTCTATTGAATATACATACCAACGGGCAACATGTGTTGTGTCCAGGTTAAGTTAACACAATTTATTCTTATTACTTTTAGGATAATTTTAATTTATATGCTATAGTTTAAAATGTTATAATTTGATTTTTAATATTCAAAGTGAGTTTTAGTTTCACTTTAATTTTATAGATTTAGAATTTTTAATTTGGTCCATAATGTTATTGTATTGAATACATGTCATTTTTTATGTGTCACTAAGTTAATATTTTTTATTCAATGATTTTGTGTTAGTTAATTATTTTTTTAAAAATAAATTTAGTATAACAATTTGAGGTGGATATTTCAAACCTCAATTATTAATTAGAGATTGCATGTCTCATATTAGTTGAGTTAAACTCAAATCGATAATAGAGTTTTAAATTGTGTCATCATTAATTAAAAATTTAACGTTATAAATTGAATTTTTTAGTGAAAAAATAAACACATAGGAGATGTTTGACCCACTAACTACACAGGTGGGAGTTAAACAACTCAACTTCATCAGTAAACACAAATTTTGATAGTTTGCGAAGAATCTTATCTTATTATTTTGATAGTTTAAACACAAATTTTGTAACTGAAATTCATAACCCAACTAAATGGTCAGATACAAATAATAATGGTAGGATGAGAAAGGGAAGAAGAGAGGCCTACAAAGCCGGGCCCATTGTGGAATGAATGAAAAAGAATAGGTTTGGAAGTTAGAAATACAAATAATTTGAGGCCAACCCAACAGTCCATATGACAATGTCAATAGTACTAGCACGCATCCACTTCCTCTATTATCGGATTTCTATTATTATTATTATTATTATTATTATTATTATTATTATTATTTTAATGTTATTTTTATCATCTTTTTTTTTTAAAAAAAAAAAAAGAAAGAAAATTTATCCCAACTCCTTCCCCACCAATTATTTATTATATTCATTCTAATATTCTTACAATGTCGGTATCCGCAACGAAAATTCCCTCACCATTTTTTTTCTTCCTTTTACCAATGTATTATCAAACCATAATTATAGGTATTAATTGAAAATTATTGAAATTTTAAATATATATTATATAATATTGTGGATATTATAAATATTTAAGTTAAATTACCAATTTTGTTAATCAAACCTTGCAAATTGAACTTATCAATACAATATTGTGTGAGATAAGCAATGTACTTTTCTACGTGGCAATTAGCATTTTTCTTAATTGATTGTGTTAACTAATTGTATTGCATCACTATTCAGAGTTGGAAGAAAGATAGGGAGAACGAATAAGAAAGACAATTTGTAAGATAACCTAACCTAAATCAAAGAAATCTAAGTTGAACTTAAGTTCAAATCATTGGATCAAAGTAGTAATTTAACATATTTTAGAGGTTGGGTAGACAGTATACTCTAAAAAAAGTTGGTATGTGATAAATGTCCTTAAACTTAAATTGCTTTCTATTGTTTTTGTTGACAAATGAATCTAGTTGGGCAGGCTGATTGGATTTGAGTTCGACTTTGGATGACATGTATAATTTGATAGTGCTTTGCTTAACATACTTTGCTGATTAAGTTAGAGCATGAAGTGCTATTGAGTGGAGCATAAGGCAAGTTATGTATCTGGATTAGAAAATGGACTTTCATACTTATATTTGTGATCTTTGGTATTATTGTAAGACCCCTATGATGGATTAATAGTGTTAGTGAATGTGATATTGAGGTCTTTTCTTTTAACCTTTTGTTGGGTTTGCATACCGATTTGCCTGTTGGACTTGTGCCAATGAGACCATTTAATACTTTTAAATTTTTGGAAAAAAAAATATAATTTTTTGTTGTTAGATGTTGGGTCTTATTTTCATTTAGTCTCTAGGTTCCAAAACGTTACACTCTTAGTTCTTTAACTTTTAAGATTGTTTTTCAATTTCATCTTTAGATTTCAAAATATTACACTTTTAGTGTTTAAATTTTGAGTTTAATTTCAATTTTGTTCCTAGGTTTCAAAATGTTATAATTTCACATACGATTGATTTGAATTTTTGTTTCAATTTGGTCTTCAAATTTCACAATTTATGCTTTTAAGATCAATTTTTCACTAAATACCCATATTCAATCTTTGACATTAATGTCTATTGATTAATATAAAAAATATTTAATTAATTCAAAAAATATATATTGAATTGTTGAATAAACTAGTAAATAAGAATTAAAAATGAAAAGATTTATTACCATTAAATTGAAAACTTAAAGATTTATAAGACAATTTTATAGTTCAAAGACGAAATTCATCCATACTCATATAAAAATTTGTAAACTAAATGTATACAAATAGGCTGAACTTAATTGTAATTTGTTAGGGTACTATTTATCATTATCTTTCTTTTCGGCAAAATTCAACTGTTATTTGACTTTTCTTAAATCTCTTCTACGCGTTTGCTGACAAATGATGTGTTATGTATGCCACTAAAATCAGACAAACAATTTTAGACAATTATTTTTTCCTCACTAATAATTTAGAATTTGGTTTTCTATTCTAAAAATAAAACAGATATCATGTTTTTTTTTTTTTTTTTTTTTTTTTTTTTTTTAATTTTTTATGAAAAAAACCTAGAAGTGAAGGGATCAAATCTTGCCGCGGAAGTATATAAACACTTTTGTTTTGATTTTGGGAAGATTAAATTACAAAACAAAACAAAATTACAAAACATCCTCAATGCTGTAAAATTAGGCTAGGCGTGCTTAAAAACAAATAGGAAAGAAGAAAACTCACATTTGAAGAATCCTTCTTCTCATGATCTAGCAATTTCTTCTTCTTCTCAAACGGAATTCCACAGCAATAATAATTCCCACGAAGACACCACCATAAAGTCTTCTCCAGTATTCTCTTGACAATGATCGGTTTGTGGGAACCACCTTTTGAAAGAGAAGGGAATTTAGATCTTTTGTAGAGATTTCTACATAGAACACTTGTATGTCTTTTCATGAGAGAGATTGAGTTGAAAAAAATATTTGAGAGAGGAAAATATCAAAAATTGCATAGAGATCTAGAGACATTACAACTCTCTATCTCACTACTCCATAAAGAGTGAAATTGAAGTTTTTTCTTAATAAAAAAATAACTTCTCAATTAAATAACTTTCCACTTATTTAAAATAAACAATTTATTTTAATTAATTATTAATTACAATAATTAATAATTAATTTAATTAACTAATTAATTAATGAATTAATTTATAAAATTAAATATCTCATATCTAATTTATCAAATATTTTGAATCTTATTCAAATATTTATCTCTCTTATAACCTACAGTTTTAATATGAATCATATTCACATTAAACTTTAACCTATAGATTTAATATGAATCTCATTCATATTAATTTGTTAACTTATAGTTTTAATATGAATGAGATTCATATTAATTTTGATATTTGAATCATATAAATATATTAAATTTCCTTTTTATTATATAGTTTAATTTTGAATCTCATTCAAAATTAACTTTATAATATAATGTATCTATACATATTATATTAATTGTATCGTATACAATTAATATTATTTCCTAATTTAATTTGAACAATTCAGATTCTTTCAAAACTCTTGGTCCTTGCTTACCCGTTATGAGCTAACAGGGAGACTTAATGGACCTACAGATTAGAAGCTCCAATGATTCGATTCATTAACTAATTAAACTCTTTAATTACATTAATGAACATTCTTAATTGTGGGTCACTCCACTAAAGACTCACAGCTGCACTCTTCGTATTGTAGAATATTTCTGCATCCATGGATTTATTCATTACAGTAAGTCGATCATTCACGAGCAGTTCGTAATTACATTGAGTCAAATTACCGTTTTGCTTCTTACTTCTTAATTGCCATTGATCCCTCTAATGAACAATCTATTTATGGTTCTTCCATATACTAAGTCCCACTCGGGCCAGTGAGAGGGCAGGTACCCTTTATTCAAGACTCAAAATCAACACTTAAGGGAACTACTCATCTACTTACCCTAAAGACAAGAATGAGTGAATTCCATCTTGAGTAGTTATGTTCCCAACTCCCCCCTCGGGCTTATCCCCAAAATGGTAGGTTTATTGAGTTGACGACTCAAACCATTCTCACTTATACAAATCAAAGGATAGGTCCTCATAGGTAGGAGTCAATAACTCACTTAGGATTGAGATCGAGTTACATATGGTTATCTTATGAATTATTAATCTCTTCAGTCAACAACGTTACAAAGAGAGATTAAGTATTTCGTTGTCCGATCTTATACAATCTCATTGTACAAGATATATCCACCCACATGTCTCCACACGAACGATTTGGATCACATCATTTGTAACAAACTTACAGAGTGTTACCAAGATAAGACATCCAACCTTATCCATATACGATAGATCCTTAAGTTATTACTTGAACATTATCCACCTATATGTCCACTACATATTGTTCAAGTCTCATGAAATAACCTTGGATTTTACCATTATGGATAATGTTGGAATTTGTGCCCTAAAGCCTCGTAATTGATTAGTTAATTAATTTAATTATTAATTATGCAATATTAATTTATCCATTAACATAAAAATCCAAGGTTATTGCATGAAGCCTTGAACATGTATGTAGTTCACATACGAGTGGATCATGTTCAAGGAATAACCTAAAGGTCTATAGTATATGAATAAGGTTGGGTGCCTTATCTTGGTGACATTATGGATACGATCCACTTTGCAATAGTTACAAATGGTTTGATCCAAACCGTTCATGTGGGGACATGTGAGTAGGGTATCCTATACAAAGAGTTTGTATAAGACCGGACCGCAAAATATTTAATCTCTCTTTGTAAATCTGTTAATTGATGAGATTAATATTTCATAGGATGATCATGTGCGACTCGATCTTAATCCTAAGTGACTTATGAACTTCTATATGTGAGGTTGGTTCTTTGATTTGTTGGGTGAGAGTGACCCAAGTTGTCGACTCAATAGACCTACCATTTTAAGGATTTGACTAAATGGGGAGCTGGGTATGAAATTCACTCGTTTCTAGATAAGGTAAGTAGATGAGTTGTAAGCACTGGCTTATAATACTAAGTGTTGGGAGGAGGCAAGTGAAATCGTGGCTATGCGTAGTTAGAAGAAAAGTAGCCGAGAGTGAAAGAGAAAAATTTTTGGCTAAGTGTTGGCCAAGACTATGCGTTGATGAAAGAAGAGAAAAGTTAGCATTTTTTTTTGAGTGGCCATGCGTTGAAAGTGAAATCACGAAGGGTTGTTGTGAGCTAAAGAAGTCACCGCATTGGAGGACAAGCTGATCATTGGCAGGGGGAAGGAACGTACTTGACTTACCATGCATTGGTAAGGTGGCCATGCGTTATGGTCCCTATGCGTCGAAGACTGGATGATTGAGTTGTAAGCGTTAAAGGTAAGAGGCGTTGAGGGCGCCATGCGTTGAGTGTGGATGATTGTCGTATGCGTCGAAGGTAGGAGGCGTTGAGGGCGCCATGCATTGAGTGTGGATGATTGAGTTGTATGCGTCGAAGGTAGGAGGCGTTGAGGGTGCCATGCGTTGAGTGTGGATGATTGCTGAAGGCGTTAGAGTAGGTTACGTTATGGGTGCTTTGCGTTGAAGTAAGTATGAGAACCCTGCGCGCCAGCCTGCTTTTGAGGGTTAGGTCGGCAGTATATATATATAGAAGTGAAATAAATGTTTAATCATTTTTCGACACTTCGAGAGCTTAAGTCAGTTCCATTTTTCAGACGTACTACAAGGGGAGGTAGAAGAGGGTGTTCTTGTGGATTTTGGATGGAAGTCTACTCGCTTTGGTGTTGAAATCTAAGCTGGAACAGAACGTTGTTTGTGGACGCACGAGCTGGACAGTGTCTGATGTTTGGAGTAGAGCGAATCGAGGAAATCGAGTCTAGGGCTGAAATTTTAAGGTCAGTGAGTTAATATAACTCTTATCAATTCTTGTGAAGGATAGTTGAGCTAAAATTGAAGATAAATATGAGAAATTTTAGGTAAAAGCAATGGTTACAGAGTTTATGTGCAATCTGGAGCAACGCAGATTAATTTTGGAATAGCTGGAGAACGAAGGAGAGTAAAGCCTTGAAAGTTTGAGGTAACCTGATAAATTCAATTTTCTACAAGTTTGTAGAAGGGAAGAAGTTCTAAATCTGTCTGGAGATATGACTTTTAACAGATAGGAGAAGAACAAAAAGGAAAGGAGGAGAATCTCTGCTGTCGGGTATCGCTGAGTACATAAAGTAAAGGTAGTGAGACGAGTGTCGTTGAGACGCAAGGGGCTTTCCGTCTCACAAAACTCGCTGGGTATCGCTAGGTGTCGCTCCTCAGGTAAATCACGCTAGTCTCGCTTATCCTGGTCTCGCTAGTATCGTATCTTGTTGGGTAGTTTCGCTAGGAATCTCGCTGGGAAGGTGGGATTTTCGTTGGTAATCTTGCTTATTAGGTTTACTTTGTAAAAATGTTTATTTCAAGTCAAGAGGAGATAGGGAAGGCGTATAATCCACTTAAGGCCTAAGGATAAGTTATGAGTGACACTTTTCTTGCTTTAAAACAGTTTTTGTGTACATGTTAATTCAGTTTTCCAATTTATTATGGTTTTGGTGATCAATCGATTTACAAAGCATAGTTTATGTTTCTAAAAAAGTATTGAAAAGTATGTTTATGAAATATTATTGATTTAAGAGTTTCCCTGTTTTCTTATGGAAGATTTGCATATGAACTGTTTGTACAAAGTATTGCTTTCCTTAAAGGAAAATGTATTAGAGGAGGCTTAGTGCTGAAGGACATGAGAAGGCATGTGAGTTTCCCCGGGACCCAGTACTGAAGGACATAGAGAAGGTACTTGGGCAACCCGCCATGTTCTTATGTGCACATAGAGGTTATATGCTGGTGCTTTGAGTTCTGCTCCTCATCGAGCCTTATTAGTTTTCAACATTGGGGTGTTGAGTTTTGCTCCGCCTCAACTAAGGAGAAGTATTGTAACCAAACTGATTTTTTTATGAATGGTTGAAAAATCATGTATGACTTGATAAAGGCAACTAAGCATGATTTATCCAATGAATGTGAAATGATTCCATGTTTTACTCATGTTGTTTGAATTTGTTTAATCCTGATGATTTTCGAACTAAAAGTAGTCTGTTAAAATTAGTCACTCACTGGGCTATTAGCTCATGTTTTCAATGTTTTCTTTCCCCCCCTCCAGGTAGCGAGGACGTTCCCGGTGCTTAGCCTACTCCAGCTCGCCTTGCCTAAGTTTCAAGTTTTCAGAAATTAGTCCTGTTTGAAGAGTTGTATGTGTATATAACCTTATTTAGGTGGCATGTTGTAACGACCCTGAATCATTGAGGTAAATTCTCCTAGTAAATTAATTTAAGTCATTATGCATAAAAAGGAAATTATATTTATTTATATGCATTTATGTATTTATTTAGGTTAAGGAGGAAAGTTTCAAAATTTGCATTTATGGTGGTTAGAGAGTCTTAGGTGGAGTTAAGGAAAATGTTGGGATTTGGTAAAGGATAATTTTATTTTTATTTTATTTTGGGGCAAATAAAATAAAATAGATGAATTTGGTAGGATCGGAGTTGAATAAAGAATATTTTACTTTATTTGGTTGAAGAAACAAAAAGGAAAAAAATTGGAATTAATGGTTTAAAGGAGGGAGAGGAATTAGGGTTTAGTTTAAACCCACCCTCCTCGGTTTGCGTGCAATAAAAAAGAAAAGGAAAAGCCATCTCTCTCTCTCTTCGCCCCCTCTCTCTCCTCCTTTCCTCCCCGTCGTCCGTCGCCGCCGCCGCCGCTTCCAATCCCCTCTGCCTCTGCCATCTCTCTCTCTCGCTCTCCTTCAGTTCCCCGTGCGATCCCTGGAGGCTTCACGTCGTTTAGAGTGTTGCTGTTTCACTTGTAGAGTGTCGCTGCTTCACGCTTCTGTCGCCCAGAGTATCGCTGTCGCGCTAGGGGTGTCGCTCTCTTGCTGCGTGTCGTTCTCCCGTACTCACGTTGTTCTGCCCTCCCTCGGCCAGACTCTCACGCTTTCGGGCTCTTGCTGTCTCGTTGCATCTCGCTCTCTCGCTCGATTCTCGCTTTCTCCCTCAGGTCTCGCTCTCGCTCAGAATTTAGTTCTCGGCAGCGGATTCTTTCTCGTCCGACTAGATCAGTACCCCCTAAGTGAGTATCTCAAACCCGAGTGGGTTAGTTGCATATTTTTGGTGAATATTTGGGAATTTCGAATTAATTGGTACATCTTAATAGGTGGTCGACGATTGTTTTAGTCCGTAGGATCGGAGGAAGTTACGAGTTTGATCACGTTCGGGTAAGGACTCTCTCGAACAAATTTTTGAGGTTGCTTATGATAGACTAGACTTGTGGACTAACTTAAGTTAGGGGAATTTTATTTCCAGTTTGTTCAGGAGTTTTTACAAGAGTGGCAGTGTGGTTATTTTATGGATCGATCCTCAGGTAAGTGATCTTACTACCTGAACCGCCTTTGGGCCATACGTTTAGTTGCCATGAAGTAGAAGATTTCTAAAGCCCTTATGATATAGCATGCTTGTATGAAATTCCCATGTCTAAAAGTTGTATGTGTCTGATAATGCATAAGCCTATGCCATGATATGTTATGAACAGTATTTTTCATGTATGAATCCATGGAATGGAATGAGTATGAACTTGATTGTTTATGTATAATGAGTAGAGGTAACTCCCCTACGTTGGTGGAGTGTCCACAGGAGGTTGTGTTCTTTCGGATCACTAGAGGTTGTGTTCCTTCGGGTGCACTAGAGGTTGTGTTCCTTCGGGTTCACAGGAGGTTGTGTTCCTTCGGATTCACCAGAGGTTGTGTTCCTTCGGGTTCACCAGAGGTTGTGCTCCTTCGAGTACATTAGAGGTTTGTGTTCCTTCGGGATCACCAGAGGTAAAAGTTTCCTTCGAGGCTCTAGAGGTTTCTGGACATCCATAACCAACTGTAGGGCGAGTATAACCATTTACCTATAAAAGTATGTTAGATATGTATGCCTTATGTTTGACGCACTTAAAGGACTTAGGTGCCTAGCCCGACTTCGGTAGTGGGGTCACTTACTGAGTAATATAATTACTCATCCTTTCATCTTATATTTTTTCAGGTAAGGGAAAGAATGTACTGGCGAATGACATCAAGAATCCTTGATGGCATCACGGGACCTGTAGTAGCTTCCGCTTAGCATTGCATGTTTTACTGAGTTTTGTCCCATTCTCCAATGTTTATTTTGAGACTCGTCTTTTTATTCAATATGTGGATTTCTGTTCATGAATTTTTATTGATTTTATTAGGGGTACCCCGGAACCAAAATTTCCTTTTATATGTTTTGCATTGTTTTCTTGGATTAATATAAATAGAAATTCTCCATGAAAAGCATTGTCTCTTCTTTACTAGTCAGCATAATGTCGTTCTTTGAATTTTTACATGCATTGAGTAATGGTCCGATTAGGTTGTATAAGTCGGGTCTTTACACATGTAGACCTAGTTGTATATATGTTGGGATTTGAGATATGGTTTTGTATAAGTACATTGTGGACTGGTTGAAAGTCAATTATATGTATCAAATTTTTATGGTTTTGGATGTATGAAGGAGTAATATGTATGTTATGAACTGTCAGGATTATCAGGTATAAATGGATGGTATACGTCACAAGAGGGGTGATGTGTACTGTCCTCACATCTCCTCTTGGGTTGTGTGGAGTAATCTGGGAGGGGGTGTGACATGAGTAGTTCCCCTAAGTGCTGATTTTAGGTCTTGAACAAGGGGCCCCACCCTCTCACTGGCCCGAGAGAGACTTAGTTTGTGGCTAGATCATAAAAAAGTTATTCATTAGAGAAATCAGTGGTACTTATGGATAAGAGGTAATTACAGGGGTAGAATGAACATTTGACTTAGCTGTAATTATGAACAACTTGTGAAGGATTGACTTGCTTATATTGATTATATCCATGAACACAACTTGTCCTTCAGTGCATAAGAGTTCAACTATGGGTTTATAGTAGTTTGCGTTGTAGTCAATGAAAGAAGATTAATTTAATTAAAGAGTTTAATTAATTAATCTTGGATCATTAGAGCTTATAATCTATATATTCATAAGGTCCCCTTGCTAGCTCACTATGGACTAACAAGGATCAACTATGTTGACAGAAAAATTTGAAATGTTAAAATTTATGAGGAAAAATACATAGTATTGGATACAGTTAATTACATGATTTATTATAAAGTTTTTTTTTTAATAAGATTCATATTCTAACTTTATAATATGGAGAATTAATTAATTTGAATATAATTTAAATAATTAATTAATTATTTGGAAGGAATCCATATAAATAAATAGATGGAGAATTAATTAATTAATTTCAATTGGATTCGAATAATTAATTATTTAATTTAGATAAGATCCAAATTAAAGATTTTACAGAAAACAAATATTTAAATGAGATTTAAATATTTTAAACAATTTAATATGAGATATTATTTGGATAGATATTTATATTAGATATTATTATATATTTAATTTAAAACTCTATAGAGGGGTTATTCTAATAAGATTAGGAGTAAGTCATAGAGTTCTATAAATAGGGCCCTTGGGAGCCCTCATAGAACACACACTCACTACAAGAATAATCTCTACGATTATTCTAAAGCTCTCCCTCTAGAAATTCTCCCAATTTTCTTAGAAAAGTTCTAAAAAAATTCTTTTTCTCATTTCCTCTATTCTTTCAAGAAGCAATTCCCACAAATCGGATCCTTGCCAAAGTCATAGCAAGGAAGATCTCTTGGAAAAAGAAGACTACAAGGAGAAGGTTATCGATTCGAGGGAAGATTTTGCTGAAATTATAGATCAACAAAGGTATGTTGCTTAACCTTTTTCATAATTATTTGTATTTTTAATTCTTTCAAGAAATCAAAGAATGCGATCACACGCTTCCGCCGGGATTCGACATAAATCCTAACAAGAACGTAACTTGCAAAAGAGAAAACCTACATATAGGTGTGGTGATATTGGGATTTGTGCCCTAAAGCCTCGTAATTGATTAGTTAATTTAATTATTAATTATGCAATATTAATTTATCCATTAATAGAAAAATCCAAGGTTATTTTATGAAGTCTTGAACATGTATGTAGTTGACATATAGGTGGATCATGTTCAAGAAATAACCTAGAAGTCTCTAGTATATGTATAAAGTTGGGTGCCTTATCCTGGTGACACTATGGATACGACCCACTTTGTAATAGTTACAAATGGTTTGATCCAAACTGTTCATGTAAGGACATGGGAGTGGGAGTATCCTAAACAAAGAGTTTGTATAAGATCGGAGTGCGAAATATTTAATCTCTCTTTGTAAATTCGTTAATTGATGAAATTAATATTTCATAGGATGATAATATGCGACTCGATCCATATTTTAAGTGACTTATGAATTCCTGTCTATGAGGTCGGTTCTTTGATTTGCATGGGTGAGGGTGGCCCAAGTTGTCGACTCAATAAACCTACTATTTTGGGGATTTGACTAAATGGGGAGCTGGGAACATAACTTCACAAGATGAAATTCACTCCTTCTCAGATAAGGTAAGTAGCTGAGTAGTTCCCTTAAGTGCTGATTTCGGGTCTTGAACAAGGGGCCCCACCCTCTCATTGGCCCGAGAAGGACTTAGTTTATGGTTGGATCATAAACAAATTGTTTATTAGAGAAATCAGTGGTACTTAAGGATAAGAGGTAATTATAGGAGTAGAACAGACATTTGACCTAACTGTAATTATGAACAACTTGTGAATGATCGACTTGTTTACATTGATTATATCCATGGACACAACTTGTCCTACAGTGCATAATGTCCCCTTGCTAGCTCACCATGGACCAACAAGGATCAACTATGTTGAAAGAAAAATTTGAAATGTTCAAATTTATGAGGAAAAATATTAATTGTATTGAATACAATTAATTACATGATTTATTATAAAGTTTATTTGAATAAGATTCAAACTATAACTTTATAATATGGAGAATTAATTTATTTGAATATGATTCAAATAATTAATTATTTATTTGGATGAAATCCATATAAACAAATAGATAGAGAATTAATAAATTAATTTGAATTAGATTCAAATAATTAATTATTTAATTTAGATGAGATTCAAATTAAAGATTTAGCAAAAAATAAATATTTAAAGATTTAACGAATATTGATTAATGTGGTTAATGAGTTTAGCCGATTAATCTCATATCGTTGGAGGTTCTGATCTGTAAGTCCATAAGGTCCCCTTGCTAGCTCATTATGGACCAACAAGGATCAACTATGTTGAAAGAAAAATTTGAAATGTTCAAATTTATGAGGGAAAATATTAATTGTATTGGATACAAGTAATTGCATGGTTTATTATAAATTTTATTTGAATGTGATTCAAATTATAACTTTATAATATAAAGAATTAATTTATTTGAATATAATTCAAATAATTAATTATTTATTTGGATAAAATCCATATAAATAGATAGAGGGAGAATTCATTAATTAATTCGAATTGGATTCAAATAATTAATTATTTAATTTGGATGAGATCCAAATTAAAGATTCTGCAAAAAATAGAGGGAGAATTAATTAATTGATTTGAATTGGATTTAAATAATTAATTGTTTAATTTGGATGATATCCAAATCAAAGATTCTGTAGAAAAAAAATATTGAAATAAGATTTAAATATTTTAAATAATTTAATATGAGATATTATTTTGGGAAATTGTCTTAAATGGCAAAACTGCTGAAAATATATAAAACTAATAGCAAAATACATCGTCTATCTGCAATAGATGGTGATATACTATTATTTATGTCTATCGTGACACATATAATAGTCTATCCTGATCTATTGCGGTCTATCGCAGAATAGACAGTGAAATTTTGCTATCTTCGTAAATATTTTAGTTTCTTTTACTATATTTAAAAAGAGCCCTATTATATGGGTAGATATCTATTAATATTGGATATTATTAAATATTTGATTTAAAATCTCTGCAGAAGGTTTATCTTAATAGGATTAGTAGTAACTCATAGAATTCTATAAATAGGGCCATTGGAAGCCTTCATAGAACATACTCTCTAAGAGAATAATATCTACCATTACTCTAAAAATCTTCCTTTACTAATTTTCCCAATTTCTTAGAAAAATTCTAAAAAAATTATTCTTCCCATTCTTTCAAAGAAGCTCTCTTGGAAAAAAAAGACTACAAGGAGAAGATAGTTCGAGAATTATAGATCAACAAAAGTATGTTGCTTAACCTTTTCTTGATTATTTTTATTTTTAATTCTTTCAATAAATCAAAGAACGTGATCACACGCTTCCGCCGGGATTCAATTCGCTTCAATAAGGTGTCATCTTTGGTTTAAATCTTGTTATTTTCTCAGCTTTGTTGTTTCTATTTTTGTTTTATGTCAATTGTGTCATGCGGTCCAAAGTCACCCCATAACACTTATATAATTAGATTATTAGGATATATAACTAAAAAATAATGGAGTTTGGAATATAAAAGAAAATCATTCAGAATGTGAATATTATTCTTTGATTGTTTACTAAAAGTTATATGAAATTGAAAACAGAAGCCTACTAAAATTGTTTACTAAAGAATGGATCATATTATAAATATTTTTTAAAAAATTGTGTAATTTAGATGTCAATGTTTAGTGTCCAAAGACCGTGTGTCTCATAATCACACATTCTTAGTGGCCATGTATTTCCACCTCCTACTTGCCCAATTACCAATAAATAATGGCATTTGGTGGATGTTGGTTGCTGCACACATTGGTGAGAATTCAAAGAAAGTTGGAGAATTTGAGATTTTTCCTATTTCTAAATTTTGTTATTTTACATTTGATTTATTATATATTATATTATATTATATTTTCTTGATATTATTGTTTTTGTTGTGTATCGTTTGCTCCTCAAATTTACAACACATTATCAACACGAGCTCCTGTTGTTTCCCTGCTGAAGGTAAGTCTTAAAGGTAGGTCGTTTTTATGTTTATTATAATTAGTAAATTAAATGTTATTTTGCATGTTTAGTATATATTAAATTTCTAATATAAATACAACAATGGTGTTACCTTGAAAAATATTACAAAATTAGAATTTGTAGCATTTGATATTAACAGTAATAATTACTTATTTTGGGTGCTTGATGTTGAAAGACACCTTGATGCCATAAAAATATGATCATCAAAAAACAATTATTCTTCCTAAAACTCGTTATTAATGGATATATTTGAGGCTCCAAGATTTTAAATCAATATATTAAAGAAAACATTTTCTATATTGGTCTCAAATATGCTCATGCTCAGTTATTGATTAAAAAGAATGATCATGAATCTTAGCCAATTAGAACAACAACATTCCCTGAAGCGAATGTTATAAATTTTAATAATCGTGGTCGTGGTCGTGGTCGTGGTTGAGGTCATGACTGTGTTAGAGGAAAAAATAAGTATTTTTTGTGTGGTAATCATCGAAAATTGAAAAAAAAAAACCATACGAAATAATGATTATGAAGGAAAAGCTCCACAATATAAGAATTTAAGAAAAATGAAAAATGTGTAAGCAAATTTTGCATACCAAGATAACGATATATTTGACCCATCTAGTATGACAAATTTAGATGTGACAGACTTCTTTGAAACTACTGAAGAGAAAATTGACACAATTGATGGAATAACAAGTGTTTTTCTTTTTTTCTTTCTTCTTTTTTTTTTTTTTAAATTTTATTTTGAGGATATCTAGACTTAATGTTGTTTATTTTTTAGAATCTATCTTTTATGTTTCCTTTAGCTAAGGTTACACTTTTATTTTCCAAGTTTTTTTTTCTTATTGTAATTATTTTTGTTTAATGAAGAAACATGAACAATTTTCATATGTTGAGTCACTAAAAAATGAGGAATGAAAATATATGTCTGGCAGACTTTGCAAGTACCCATACAATACTTACAAGTAGAAAATACTTTTCCAAATTAACAATGCTAGTAGCAAAAATCAATACGATATCAGGTGTTGCAAACCTAATTGAAGGATTTGGAAAAACAAATATTACTTTGCCTAGAGGAACAAAATTTACAATTGACAATGCATTGTTCTCTAGTTAATCAAAGAGAAATCTACTAAGTTTTAAAGATATACGTTGCAACGGTTATCATATTAAGACTGATAGAAAGAATGAGATAGAATATCTTTATACTTACTGTCTTGCATGAAATACGTATACTGGAAAAGTTACCAACTTTATTTTCTATAATATATTATACTCATATACGAGTAATATAATAGAAACATACGCAACAATGACCCTGAAATTCATGAATCCAAATATATTTACAATTTGGCAAGATCGATTGAGTCATCCAAGGTTTATAATGATGAGAAGAATTATTGAGAACTCACATGAACATCCATTAAAGAATCAGAAAATTCCTCAAACCAATGAATTATCATGTGATGTTTGCTCTCAAGGTAAAACAATAATTAGACCATCACTAGCTAAAGTGAGAACTGAATCACCTATATTTTTTGAACAAATTCATAGTGATATATGTGAACTTATTAATCCACCAAGTGAACCATTTAGATATTTTATGGTATTAATAGACACATCCAGTAGATGGTCACATGTGTGCTTATTATCAAGTCAAAATCTTGCATTTGCAAGATTACTTGCTCAGATAATTAAGTTAAGAGCACAATTTCTTGTTTATACAATTAAAACTATTCGTCTTGATAATGTTGATGAATTTACATCTCAAGCTTTTGATAATTATTGAATGTCAATTGGAATAAGTGTTAAATATCTTGTAGCTTATGTTCATACATAAAATGGTTTAACATAATCATTTATAAAACATTTGCAATTAATTGCTAAACCATTGCTTATGTGAACTAAGTTTCCTACATTTGTATGAGGTATGCTATTTTGCATGCAACGTCACTTATACGCATTAGGCCAATAGCTTATCATAAGTACTTGCCATTACAACTAGATTATGGCTATGAACCAAATATCTCTCATATGAGAATTTTTTGTTGTGCAGTATATGTTCCAATTGCTCCACCACAATGTACTAAGATGGGTCTTCAAAAGAGGTTGGGAATATATGTTGGATTTGATTCCCCATCAATTATTAGATATATTGAACCTCTGACGAGTGATGTATTTACTGCATGATTTGCTAATTGTCATTTTAATGAGACAAACTTTCCAACATTAAAGGGAGGAATTAAGAAGTTGGAAAAAGAAATTACATGGAATGCATCGTTATTGTCTCATTTAGATCCCTGTACAAATCAATGTGAACTTGAAGTTCAAAAATTAATTCATTTGCAAAATATAGCGAATCAATTACTAGATGCATTTATAGATACAAAAAAAGTAACTAAATCACATATACCAGTTGCAAATGTTCCGTTGAAAATTGATATCCCAACGCAACAAGTAGTCATTAATGAGTTTGGTACACACTAGAAGCGTAGTAGACCCGTGGGTTCTATAGATAAAAATCATCGGAAAAGAAAAATAGACAATAGTAAAAAAGACTTGGTTGAGGATGTAAATATCCATGAAGAAATCCTGAACATGGGTGATAGTCGAATTAGTGAACAAGGTAAAATACCTAAAGATAATAATGAGATTTTAATAAACTATGTCATGACAGGGAAAAGATGGAACCAGGCTAATGTAGTTATTGACAACATTTTTGTGTATAATGTTGTTCTTGATATTATATTTGAAAATGAGGATTCTGAACCAAAATCAATTGAAGAATGTTGACATAGAAAAGATTGGCTTCAATAGAAAGAAGTAATCGAGGTAGAATTAAATTAACTTTCAACCAGTAGTTCAAACACTAGAAGGTGTCAAACTTTGTGGGATACAAATGAGTATTTGTGAGAAAAAAATGAAAATAATGAAGTCACACGACATAAAGCAAGACTAGTTGCACAATGTTTTTCACAAAGACCTAATATTGATTATGAGGAGACGTATTCTCTAGTGGTGGATGCAATTACAGTAAGATATTTAATTGGTCTGACTGTTTATGAAAATTTGGACATGCATCTTATGGATGTAGTAACAACATACTTATATGGATCTCTTGATAATGATATATATATGAGAATCCCAAAAAGATTTAAGATACCTGAGACATATAAATCAAATTCCCAGGAATTGTATTCAATAAAGTTATAGAGATCATTATATGGATTGAAACAATCATGGCAGATGTGGTACAATCGCATAAGTGGATATTTGTTGAAAGAAGAATATCAAAATAATTCAATATGTTTATGTGTTTTTATAAAAAAATCACAGTCAGAATTTGCTATTATAACGGATATGTTAATGACTTAAGTATAATTGGAACTTCTGAAGAGCTTTCAAAAGCAATAATATATCATAAGAAAGAATTTGAGATGAAAGATCTGGGAAAAACAAAATTTTTATTTGACTTGCAAATTGAGCATTTAGCAGATGAGATATTTGTTCATTAGTCAACTTATATAGGAAATTTTTTGAAAAGTTTCTATATGGACAAAAAAACATCCACTAAAGATTCCAATGGAAATTTGTTCACTAGATCTGTAGAAAGAATTATTTTGACCTTGAGATAATAGTGAAAAACTTCTTGGTCCTGAAGTACCATATCTTAGTACAATTGGTATGGGTTTATTTTATTCAAACAAAAAAATTTTTGATTTAATTGGTTATGAAAATTCTAGATATTTATTTGATCCACACAAAGCTAGATCTCAAACAGGTTATCTATTCACATATGGAAGAACTGCTGTATCATGGTCGTTAGTGAAACAGACCATAACGGCCACTTCCTCAAATCATACTGAAATTCTTGCAATTCACGAAGCTAGTTGATAATATGTATGGCTAAGATTGATGACTTAGCACATTTGTGGAACATGTGGTATATCTTCCAATGATATTATACGAAGACAACATAGAATATATAGCCCAGATCAAATGAGGATATTTTAAAGAAGATAGAATAAAACATATTTCACCAAAGTTTTTCTATACTCATGATTTTGAAGAAAATGACAACATCAATGTACAACAAAAAGTGTTCACAGAATAACTTGACAAACTTATGTACAAAATCATTACCAACTGCAACCTTTGAAAAATTGGTGCACAACATTGGAATGAGACGACTTAAAGATTTCAAGTGGTGTTTCCATGAGTGGAGCAAATATATTGTATTCTTTAGGGAGTATTAGATTATATGAAATATGTACTATTTGTCCTTCACTAGGTTTCTTTTTTCCCATTGGGTTTTTCCTAATAAGGTTTTAATGAGGCATATTTCATATATGTATAATGGGCATCTAAGGGGGAGTATTATAAATATTCAAAAAATGTGTAATTTAGATGTCAATGTTTAGTGTCTGAAGACCATGTGTCTCATAACCACACATCTTTAGTGGCCATGTTTGCCCATGATAAATTGAGATAGGATCTCAATTCACATAGTGGAAAAACACTGTGGAAAAAAAAAAAAAAAACTCTCACAATCTTTCCTCTCTAGAAAGGAAGAATTCTTGAAAAGAATCTTTTCAATTTTTACTTCTATTTCACAAGGTTCCCACAAACCACTTGTTCCAATAGAATACCATAGAAGATTTATTGGTGGTGTTTGAAGTGTGTTGTATTCTTTGTTTTGAAGATTAGAAGGATACTTTGAAGATTGAATCTACAAAAGTATTACCTTCTTCCTCAATTCATCTATAAAAGTATGTTTTCACTTCAATTATTCTCTTTGTTCTGTGAAATTCATTGTAACAAAATTGAGGCAAAGCGATTAAATGGATTCGATCCCTTCAATATTATATTATATTTTTTTGGTATTCGTGTTTCCGATGTGCGTCGTTTTGCACCTCAAATCTAAAATAAATCAATTATTTTGTAATTATTAACACACATTTATTTATATTTTTTAACTAACTAAAAGGCATTGTTAAATAAGTTGTCAATTTATCGTGCAATAATAATAGTGAGTCAATTTAACTTTAATTGTTGAATGAGAAATTATGCTAATCGCAAATGTCATTATTTATAAATTAATAATATAATTACATTTGGGACTAACTACAAATTAACACGTTTTCTAAACTAAATCTAAACACAAAAGGTGACAAATCCAAATAATCCGATGTGTATTTATTGTAGGATTATTTGATCAAGTAAGCCCATCTTGAACAATTTGAGTTATATTGAAATTGAGGCCAAAGATCAATTTGACTCAATTCAAAATGCAACAACACACACATAGTTAGATTCAAAGTTGACCACGCTCAAATTTAAATGGTGGAGTCAAAAGTTATCAGAGGTTCAACTCCCTTATGGAAAGCTCTATAGTTTTTGAATTTTAGAAGGCTTTGAAGATAAAAAAATACACGTGAAGTTTTGAAGATTTTGAAGACAAGTTATAGATTCAAGTTTGCGAGCAAGCAGTTCTATATCTCAAACATTCAAAAGAAATAATTAAGAGAATCATACGTAAATACAAATTTGAGTTTATTGGATAGTAATCAATTTATTTAATAATAAAAATAATAACCAATGAAAATTTCTCTCAAGTACAAAAAGATTAAAATCCTTTTTTTGGTTGACAAAAAAAGTGTAGGCTTATCTTATATAACACTCCAGGCTAATGATTCGAAATCCGGATTCAATACCTGATTGACCCAATATAGGAAGTCTCCAAGCTAAGCACGCTTAACTTTGGAGTTTTTATGATTGAACCGCTAAAAAGAAAGATACACCTTGTTAATATAAGTAGTAACTTTCAATTCTTTCAAACCTTTTTTCATCATGCTTTCAAAACTTCATTGTGCCACTTTATGTGTTAACCACAAGTGTATGGGTCAAGTTATAATATAAGACAGTAAAGTCCGAATATCGTTCCACTAAGGATCCAATTGTGAAGGTTTATGTTACTTAGCTATTATAGAATCGAATCAATTTTATTTGTGGATTGGAATTGAAGTTGTGAATTATAGAAAATAAAAACTAAATAAGAAAAGTAATAAAGTAAGAAACATAAGAGTCAAAGAGAGTTCTGGGGTAATGAATCCTTGTTTATTTCATCATGCAATATTTTAGGGTTCATGGAGTTTATTGTAATTCATCTGCCTAAGTCTAGAAACTTAATTCCAAGTTATTTTCCCTGAAAAACAACCATTTCTCATGCAACTCAATTGATTACTAACCTCTTGAACCCAATACAAATTACATGGCATTAAGATTAGTCTTTAGCAACTTTCATTGTTAACCTAACTATTCTCATGATAGATTAACAACAATTCATTGTTGTAGATCTAGTTAGACATACAATCTCTCAACCATACATCTAACCTAACATGTGTAGATGGCCAATCTACAAGAATTAAACACAATAACAATGAAAAGCATAATCATTCCAACAAAACCACGAAAGTCTACAATATCACATGACTTCATAAACAATTCATCAAAACCCTAAAACTAAAGAGTTTAGTCACTCATAGCTTGAAGCAACATGTTCAAACAATATAAACAAAGAAAGAGAGTAAAGAAAGGGAAACTCTACTGAAAAGAGGCTCTTGATTGAGGCAGCACCATCACAATCTTCTTGGCTCTCACGTCGGAACTCGAACGGCACCACGAATCTCTCTTAAACTCTTTTCCTCTTCCTTACAGCTAACACACTCTTTGAGCCTTTCTTTTTGTCTATTATTTTGTGCTTAGATTGATGGTAGATTGATTTTGGTATGTAGATTGATGATTAGGGCTGCTGGAAACCCCCCAATTTATAGAGTTGGTCACCTAAAAAAACTTTCCAAAAATACAACATTTTTCATTTAAGGAAACTGGTGCCGCGACGCTGCTTTTGTGTTGCGGTAGACCTGCTCTCGAGAAATAGTGTCGCGGCGCTCCCTGTTTTGCCAAACTTGTGGTTTTTCTTCTCTTTTTCACTGTATTTTGGCTCGGTTTTGATATTTTGGTCTTCTCTTCTAATTTTCCTCATTTTAACCTAAAAACCACTAGCAAATAAGTGAAATCTAATATAAACTCCCTTAATTTGAGGGAATAGAAAGCACTTTTCAAGCGCTTTTCATCCACATAAAGTATTAAGAAAGCTACTTTACTTTTGATGATTTTATTGTATACACAAGGCTCATCAACATTTTGTTCAAAACCAAAAGATTTGATCATAGTATCAAACCTAATATTCTAAGATCTAGATGCTTGTTTCAATCCATAAATGGATCGATTCAGCTTGCAAACTTTTTGCTCCTAACCTTGGCCTATGAACCCCTCGGGCTGAAATATGAAGATACTCACTTCAAGATTGCCATTCAGAAAAGCAGTTTTGACTTCCATTTGCCAAATTTCATAGTCATAATATGAGGCTATGGATAAGAGAATTCTTATAGACTTAGCATAGAAATAGAGGAAAAAGTTTCCTCATAGTCAACTTCTTCCCTTCGGGTGTAACCCTTTGCTACAAGTCTAGCTTTGAAGGTCTGTACCTTCCCAGCTACATCTCTCTTTCGTTTATAAATCCATTTACACCTTATGGGTTTAACCCCTTCAGGTGGATCTACAAGTTCCTATACTGGATTGAAGAACATAGATTCCATTTCAAGATCCATGGCTTTGCTCCATTAGTCCTTGGATTGGAGTCTGCTTCAACTTTCTAAATGCCCTATTGATAAAACTTGAAGCATTGATGCAATGTAGAAGTTATCACCCAATTTCTATGAATCCAAGAATGACCTAGTAACAACTTGTAAGTGGTTCTCAAGTCTATGACATGGAACAATATGTTGGCCTTCAGGTTGCCAATAGTGAGTTCCAAATGTATCATGTCAATCGCTCGTTGGTCGCCTTGGTTGAAGCCCTGGATTACCAACTTGCTATTTGAAAGTTCTTTCATTGAGATGTCGACCTGTTTCTTGGTTGACTTAGGCATTATGTTAACAGCTGATCCATCATCAATGACAATCTGACTAACCCTCTACTCTCGCATGTATCCTAAGACAAAGGCCTATTGTGAGGCTTTGATCCCAACAGCAAGTCTTCATATAAAAAACTTATGAATGTGCAACTAGAGGCACCACCTGCACGTACCATCGGAGCTGAGTCACTAGATGCATTTGAGTTTAGCAATGCATCAATGAGGGCACTTTTAGCTGCTTGAGGGAGTGACAACAAGTCATCTATGTTGAATGATGGTAAGTCTTTTAGTTCACCATTGTCCCTTATGAACATAAAGGACTATCCTAGCCTTCTGCTATGCTGACAGCATGGCACACAACAATTTCTAATACTTCTTCTGGATGACTATCAAGGAAGTTTCTTGGGAGGAATTCTGCCAAAGTTATTGGTTATCGAAGCTGAAGAAAGCCCTCGTCCTCTTCCTTGACAAGCTTAGATATCCATGCCTTCTTCTTAACTTTCTTTTTTTGAGTCTTTCTTTCTCTTCAGTACTCTAAACAGAAGCATAACTTCTTTTGGGTAGAATTTGAATTTCTCTTCTTTCGACAAGTCACAAGAATCCACCCTTCATTGTCATCTTTAACAGGCTCATCTTTGCTTTGGGAGTATGTCATTAGAATCTCTTGTTGGAACCAAACAACTATAGTCTCATAGGTCGCAAATTGGATTAAGCTTTCTCTTTGATCATAATACATTGTTGATAGCGAGATATTTGAAGTCATCGTCACTGCAACATAATTTGTTTGAGCTACTTCATCAAGATCTAGCTCTATTTTCTTTTCACGAGCCAACCTTAGAATCGACTCCTTTAGCACAAAACACTTTTCAACTGGGTGGCTAACGACCTAGTGATATTTGCAATAGTTAGGATCATTAATTTTCCCTAATTGCTTCGGCCGCTTGCATTATGGTAGTTGAATAAGTTGTTTTTCTAACAGTTGCTCTAGCATGTTTGCGACGTCAGAGTCAAGAAATGGATAAACTTTTTTATGTATTTCTTTTAAAGTTACGCAACGTCTCTCACCTCCATCATGTTTCCTTTTTTATTTTGTTTTGTTTCCTTTGGAGGAAAATTTCAGCGTGGTTGCACTAACAACCATAGATTCTTTTATGGCACTCTTCAAAATATTTTTAGTGGCTTTGACTTCTTTTTTATCTTTCTTTACCTCAGGGACCAAGAAATCTTTTGCTCCCCTATTGACGGATGCTCAACTCCATATCGTGGGTGTGGGTCGCCAACTCTTCAAATGTACGAGGTTTGATTCCTTGTAGAATGTAGAAGAGTTCCCAATGCATGCGTTGGGTGCACATCTCCACCACATATAGTTTGGTGAATTGGTCTTTCCAGTCAAGACTTAGAGCTCTCCATCAGTTGATATAGTCGATGATTGGCTTTCCCTTCCGCTGCTTGGCACTTGTCAACTCCATCATGCTGACCATACGTCTAGTATTGTAAAAGCAGTTCAGGAACTCTCTTTCTAGTTTCTCCCAATTATCAATCATCTCTGGCTCTAATCGATGTACCAGTCAAAAGCATTTCGTTTTAAGGTCCGAACGAACTGCTTGACTAGCAAGTCTTCTCTAGTTCCTGCATTTTCACATGTTTCAACAAAATGTGCAACATGTTGCTTTGGGTTGCCCTTTCCATCGAACTACTGGAACTTCGGTGGTTGATACCCAGTAGGCATTTTAAAGTTGTTTTATTCTTTTAGTATATAGTTCAGTATACGTAAATGAATTTTGGGACAATCATTCATACTAGGCTCTAATGGAGTTTATAATCATATCCTATAATTGCTGAACCGACAAAGAGACTATAGAGGTGGATTGTTGCAAATGGTTTCCTTGCAACATAATTTTCCCTTTGCCATTGGCTTTGGCAGTGGGAGTTTGGCTTGACTTAGCAGTTTTTCGAGCTTACATTTGCTCTCTTAAGGCAACAATCTCATGATCTCGCTCCTTAACAACTTTCATTAGGAGATCTATTTTTCTCTCCATCTCCGCCATGGTTGCCTCTGCTATTGCATCAGCCATCATGACAAACATAACATCAGGATGTGATTCTTTCTTGGAACGATCAGAAGCAAGAGCAGAGTTGTCAAACAAAGAATTTTCTTTGATGACAATCCTGCTGATAACTTGTAGAAATACAAGTTATTGTATTCTATTTAGAGTAATTGGAGCAATATTGAAGATAAACGCATGATTTTGGTAGTTGAATTGTGTAATATGAATAACTTTGCGTCTTTACAAATATAACTATTATAGAAATTATGAGTTTATATCTTTTTTAACGAAGAATAAAGCTAAAAAGGAAAAAAGTATTCAAGTATAAAAGAAAGATGCTGTCAGACTCAATGAGACCAAACTACTCTAAAGATCAACGCGTTAAGGAACCCAACGTCAAGAAGAATATACGTCTGGACGACAACTGTCATGTTAATATGCAAGTGGATAACTGACTTAATCAGACCATGGCAAATCCAATGAACTGACGATGTGATGAAGTCTACGCAGCAGGGCATGGAATTAAATGCAAAAGTGTCAGGTCATCATGAGACTACCTTTTTGGATGCCTATAAATAGCCTGATGCACTCCATGCAGAAAATAAGAGAGAAATATAGTGGTGAAAGCTCTACTCAAATTCTCCCTCCGCTTCCATCACCACCCTCCACTTCAAGCTCTTCTGTTAGAAGATTCTAAGAGTTTCATAGTCGCCTCTAAGAGAGTGAGAACCCATCCATCCCTTGTACAAATTATGTATCAAACCTACCTTCTCAAGCCTCCAAGAAGCAAGACATTGCCATTGGCGGCTTGACGACTTTCATTTCCATTTCCTCATTATGTTCATCTTTCATTCTTGTATTTTACTAATGACAATCAAGAGATTTGTTTATTTTCTTAATATAAGTTTGATTGATGTTAAGCCTCCATCTCTACTCATCTTTAACACTTTGCACCATGAATGATTGAATGTTTAATGGGTTAAGTGCATGAAGTTCGCGTTTCCAAGTTTACTTATGTGTGTTTTCATCTTGATTGAATGGGTGCTTCAAACTTGCCTAAATTTGTGGAACAAATAGGTTTAAGTAAGTAAGATCATCTGCTTGAGAGAGTATATGATTAATCTTGGTCATTTAACAAGAAAAGAACTAGCTTTAGTGATAAAGTTCAACTTTTGCATGAAGAACTCACCATGCATCTTAGAGATAAGATTAATGTGGAGTTGAAGCATCGAGAGATGCGTTCTTAATCTTGAGTTTGGTAGCATGAAAGCTTGCTTAAGTAACACTAGGAATATGTTAGCTAAGTTATCTTAACCCCACTTTTCTCATGGATCCACTACCTTCACGCATGTTGTCTGAATATATTTTGTACTTGACAAGTTCATCCATCTCCATCCCACATCATTACTCCATATGTTCATCCATCTATTTGTTATGTATAAAGTTATTTTTAGTTACTGTAAAGAGAATTCAACCATGCACATATTCATAATTATTGTATAGTTCAACGCATAAATCAAAGAATATTCTCAACGCCGAATTATTACAAATCACTGTGTTCGACCCTGAACTCTCTAGGAAACCTATTTAAACTTACACTTGGGTTTTTATAGGAAAAACCTGCACATTAATGTATCAATTTTTAGCAATTTTCAACGCGACATTAGGCCAATTGACGCATAACGCATCATGCACTTTAAACGCAACACCCACCTTTAGGGGATTCCGTCAACCGCCTATAGATGTTCTCCGCGATGACGGAACCTTGTTCCTTCATCTGCTTGACCCCCTTTGAGCGACTGCGGGTGATAGGTCCCATGTAGGTGTCGTTGGCAGCAGAAGTGTTAGATGCAGCTTTCTTGGATGTCATTACTTGGTTTAATTGTTGAAAGAGAGATGAGAGGTAGAGATGTCCCACTGGGTGTGCCAATTTGTTCACACGAGGTTTTCAAAAAAACTTGATTTTTCAATTTGAACTTAAGTTGATGTAGATTTGATGCAGATGTGGTTCGATCTCTAATACTTGATCCTCTAATTTTCTCTCAGTTGAATGCGTACACTTAATGTATGGAAGAGAGTGCGTGGATGTTCTTGAAGTTGGAGTCTTGGAAGAATGTATGTGTTCCAAAGAACTTCAGTCTTCAAGTCTGGTTTCGCTTCCAGAGTTGGGAGTCTTCTGATTGTAGAGGGAATTTTTTCTAGGCTCTGAAGTGTAGAATTTCTGAGCCCTTCAAATGAAGAGAACTTCTCTATTTATAGAGTTATCGGGTGAGCTTATGGGCTTGGGCTTGGTTGGTTCACAGACCTAGCATCTGACCCAACTAATTGGATTTGGGCCTTAGTTGGCATTCAGGCCAAATTACGCCATTCTTTTTGCTCAATTGGACTTTAACCCAAATATTAATACCAAATTGGATCAAATTATTTTATTCAATCCAACAGTCATGATAAGAACACACGGCGTCATCAGGATTTGTCAATTTATGTCTTCAATTTTAATTTGGGACACATGTCAACTTTTAATTAGTCCCAAATTCAATCATTTGTAAGTTCGCCATTAATTTGAGAAATGATGTGGCAATTTGTGATTGGTCCAAAATTTCTCATTCAACAATGGTAAAGTCTCAAATTTATCTCAAATTAAAATTTGGTCATATTCCAAATTTTAAATTTGTATGCAATTCAAATTTCATCCAAAATTGCATGAAATTCAAAGTTCATCTCCGCATGCTATTCTAAGCTCAAGACAAGTATATCTTGGGTAGGAGTTCAATTTCACTCCAAATTCAACTATGATTTGGTAGCACAAATTCTACTAAAATTCAAATTGGAGTTTATGTCAAGAAAGGGAATCAAAACCTTAACTTAAATTCATGTTTTGATAAGTTGGCATAATTACAAAGAAAATATATGTGGCAGAAATGTAAAATTTTAATCAACCTTATGTACTAAGTTCATAGTTTGATTAATTTGACACATCGAATGGAGTCAAACTCAAGGGCATATAACTTGTATTTTTATTCCAACTTTATCTTTTTCGAGATTCATCCACTCATGTATGTGCATAAATCTAGAAAATGGCCATTTGTTGAATAAGAAAATTTGGACCTATCACAAATTGTCACGTCATTTACCAAATTAATGACGAAATTACAAACTATCAAATTTGGAACCAATTAAAAGTTGACATGTGTCCCAGATTGTCCGAAATTGAAATTGAAGATATGAATGGGCAAATCCCGATGATGCCACGTGTTTTCATCATAACCGTTGGATTGAATAAAATAATTTGATTCAATTTGGTATTAATATTTGGGCTAAAATCCAATTGAATCCTAAAATAGGCTTAATTTGACTCAAAGGCCAATTAAGACCCAAGTCCAATTTGTTGGGCCCAAGGGCCAGGTCCATGGACCAACCAAGCCCAGGCCCACAAAACCTCTCTTCATTTGAAAGAGTTCAGAAAATTCTACGCTTAGAGAGCCTAAAGAGAATTATCCCTACAATCATAAAACTTTTAACTCCTAAAACTGAACCAGACTTGAAGACTGAAGTTCTTTGGAACACATACATTCTTTCAAGACTACAACTTTAAGAACATCCACCCGCCAACTTCAAGAACATTCACGCGCTCCGCTTCCATACATCAAGCGTACGCATTCAACTGAGAGAGAATTAGGGGATCAAGTACTAGAGATCAAACCTCATCCACATCGAATTTACATCAACTTAAGTTCAAATCTACAAATCAAGTTTCTCCGAAAATCTCGTACGAACACTTACATTTCCTTTTTTTCATTTATAATTGAAACTATATAAATAAAGAAAATTTAATTATTTTTCTAGCAAGGAATTTGCTATTTCTAACCTAAAAATGTTTTGAGCGGAGAAAACTAACATATTTTTCAAAAACTTCTTTTTCTAACCTCTTTCTTACTTTTTCATATTTTAAGTGGAGGACCCCACATAATTAAAATACCATTTTGTCCCTCAATGAAGTGCCACCAATTTCACTTTTACCCAAAACAACTTTTCATACTCAACTTTAGTTTTAAAATTTAAACTTAAGTATTCTAATTTGTTTTTCTCCATATTTTTGCAAAGTTTCAAATGGGAGATTTTGTTGTTATTTTTCAAGGAAAAAAATTGGGAAGAAAGTTTTATTGAAATCTCCTTAATTAAAAAGTTTTTCTTACGTGAAAATTTTCATAAGAATTGGAAAATAGAAAAATTTATGTATGTTTTTTTTTTTTTTAAAAAAAAAAAACTAAACTAAAGTTTACGGAAACTGGGATTGGTTAACTTAAACTAATTAACTTAAATTTAAGTTAAAAAAAATTAGAATTGTTTTAAGTTTAAAAAAAAAAAAAAAAAGAAATTGGCTAAAAAAAATAAACTAACTTAAACTTAAGTGGAAAGAATTGGAATTGGAATTGGGTAGAAAAAATCAAACTAACTTAAGCTTAAGTTCTAAATTGTGTTTTTTAAACAAACATAAACACTATATTTAATATTTTTTACCTTTAAATATATAGAAATATGATTCATAAAAGTTGTTAGATAGTTTTTTTTTTTTTTTTTTTTTTTTTTTTTTTTTTTTTTTTTTTTAAACCTCTCTCCCATCTTAAGAATTCTTTGGAAAATCTCGTAAGTTCCCGTAAGCTTTTATTATTATTATTATTTTTATTATTTTATTACCTATTTACCATCCTAAGAATTCTTAAGGGAATTTTGGTAAAGTTTTTCTTTTTTTAAAAAAAAAAAACAAAAACAAATCTCCACCATCTTAAGGATTCTTATGAGAATTTTTGTAAGAAATTCTTACGGGATTTTTCGTATGGTTTTTTTTAATTAAAATTAAATTTTTTTTTAAAAAAAACTTATTTGAAAATTCTTATATTCTCCATAAGTTTTTTCTTACGAATTCCATTTTTTTCTTTAAAAATATCTACCATCCCAGTAACTTTTTTGAATTCTATCATTATATACACATTCAATTTTATTTGTTATGTTCAGCTTGATTTTCACCCAATAATAAATGTTTTCCTTTTTATTAATAATTTTTTTTCCTTTTGTGAACCACACCATTCTTAGTTTCATTACTATTATACCATAAATATGTCAATAGTAATTATCCAATTTATTCATAATTTAGCCTACTTGACCTAAATTTGAAATTTATGGGAATTGATCATTAATTTTCGTTTAGATTTTTTTTTTTCAAATAAGAATAGGTAAACTAAAAAAAAGTTGAACACAATTTTTATATTTCTTAAAAAGACACATCGTTTTTATTTTATTATTAATTTTTAAGTAAAGCTTCATCCCTCAAAGGAGTGACAACATGTTTAAAACAAAAAGAAAAATTGAAGACATTTAAATGAGGGAGAAAATGGTATTTTGACCATGTGGGGTCTTCCACTTAAAATTTGGAAAGGTAAAAAAGAGTTAGAAAAAGAAGTTTTTTTAAAAAAAAATGGTTATTTTTGTCCGGTCAAAAACTTTTTAGGTTAGAAATAACAATTTCTATTTCTAGCAGTGATATATACTAGTGTTTTACCACGGGCAAATGCACGTGTGCTTTAATTTTTTTAAAAAAATCAAAATAGATATTTTTTAATAATTTGACTAAAATATTTTTAATATATTTATTTTAAAAATTAGCTAGGATACATTTTATATATTTTTAAATATATTAATATTTAATTGTTAATATATTATGGCTCATGTGAATATTATCTTAATCTATATAATTTACTAATAAACTTTTAATTAATTTAGTAATTAAAAATTGTAAGTCTTTAAAAATAAATATTAAATTTACAAAGAAAAAATCTCTCATTTTTAAATTACTAACTTTAGTTGATAGAAATATATTTATTATTTATCCTTCCAAGTAAAAATTAGTATTTATAACAATATACATTTTTGTTTAAACTATTCTATTATACATGATATATATATTTTTTTCTTTTATGTAAGAAACTATATTTTTATTTACTATAAATCACTTCATATTATAAAATTGATAAACATACTTTATTATCAATATATAGTGTAGATATAAAAATATAATATTAAAAATCATCATTATTATTAATAAAAATATGTTCAAGACTTAAAATTTACAAATATCTAGAGTAGTGTTGGTTTTTATATAAGTAATTATTTGGAATTTTTTTTATAATAATAGAAACATGGGAAAATTATTATAAATAGAAAAATATCAAACTATTTACAAATATAGCAAAATTTTACTTTTTATATGTGATAGACTACAATAAACCCAGATAGAAATATCTATCTGTGTCTATCTAGTAAAGTGATAGATGTCTATTTGAGTCTATCACAATCTATCATGGATAGAAAGTAAAATTTTGCTAAATTTATAATTATTTTTAATAGTTTTTTAATTTTTGAAAACATCCCTAGAATCTTAGGTATATTTTTTAATTGTTCATTTTTTTTTTTAAAATTTACCCCTACCATCAAAATCTTAGTTTATTAATTATCCTTATCACATATTTTAGTTATAATTAAATATACTTACATAAAGAGATAGACTAATAATTAATTTATTATAACTTTTCAAACTCCGTTAATTCAATATTTATAAGTTTCTTAAAATCACATTTCTAATGAACTAATGGTTATAAATTTTTATAATGTAAATAAATATATATATAGTTCTCCTCATTTTTTTTTTTTTAATAGTTGGAATCACTTTTAAATTTATTTTCTACTTTTGAACCATTAAATTTTCTAATTACTTTGTCTGTCTATTTAAAATTATATAAATTGTTATGTTAATTTTTTTTGTTATATAATATAACTTTTCAAAATCAATAAAATGAATTTAATAATTTGATTTCATATTATACTTAAAGTTAATTCTTATAATTAAAGAAAACTTATTTGAGTTCTTTGTGAATGTAGTAATAAAACCTTTTGTGTTCCATCATTTTTAGTTTTTAATTACAACTTTTATTATTTTTAATTTATTGTTGACAATTAATCAATTTACTAATTATAATAAATAATAACAGAAATAGGGTAGAGGGAAAAGACATGACAAAAATAGGTGGAAAAATCGTGGACTAGGTATACGATTTTTGAAAATCGTGTACCCTGTCCACTATTTTCATCCAGTCAAAAGTCCTCGCCATGCTGCCTGTTGCGCTGGAGCATTTCCTACCATTTGGCAGGGATAAGAATTGTGGACGCAGTCCACGATTACAATTGTGGACCTGGTCCACAATTTTCTTCTCTTTTAAGACACCCGAGGCCTACTTCTTCCCCACATTCTCTCCTCCCCACTTTTCTTCCTTTTCTTCCCGTCGTTGCTGTTCTTTCCAGTTGTCTCCACCGCCGCCCCGAACCCTCACCGACCGCCATAAGTTATTATCTTTCTCTTTTTAACATTGTATAATATTGTTTAAATTTATGATTATTTTTTATAAAAATAAGATTATAATATTGTATAGATTTAGATTTTGAAATATTTTTTTCAAGGATAATCATGGATCGGGTCTACGACTTTGTAAAATGTTTTTTAAATTTATTTTATGTGATAATATTGTTTAGATTTTATGTGATAATATTGCTTGGATTTGATTTATATTTAGTTTTTTTATTCTTTTCCACATTGTCGCCATCCGTTGTTTCAGCTGTCTCAGCCGCCGCCCTGAGCTCTCACCAGCTATGAAAAGGTAGTTTATTTCTCTTTTAACATTGTATAAGATTGTTTAAATTTATGGTTATTTTATATAAAAACAGGATTATAATATTGTTTAGATTTAGATTTATAATTATTTTATGTGATTTTTTTAGATTTAATATGTATTTTATGTGATATTACACTGTAGATTTAGATTTATAATGTAACGACCCGACTAATACATCCTAATCAGACCATTACTCAACGTATGCAAATTTCAAGAAAAGACACGATGTTGAGTAGTAAGAAAGAAACAATGCTACTTATGGAAATTTTTGTTTATTTAACCAAAGAAAACAATGAATAACCATATAAAAAAATTTTGGTTCGGGGTACCCCTGATAAAATCAATAATATTTCACGGACAAATACAAAATAAAAGGGCAAGCCTCAAAACAAAATTTGACAACTGGACAAAACTAAAAAAAAACATGCAGTGCTATGCGGAAGCTACACCGGGTCCCGTGACGTCATCAAGGAATCCTCTTGTCATTCGCCAGCACGTTCTTTCCCTTACCTGAAAAAAAGAATGAAAGGATGAGTAATTTTATTACTCAGTAAGTGACCCCACTACCGGAGCCGAACTAAGCACTCAAGTCCTTTAAGTGCAACAACAATAAGACATGCACATCTAACATACTTCTATAGGAAACTGGTTGTACTCACCCTACAGTTGGTTTTGGATGCTCACTAGCCTCTGGAGCCCCGAAGGAACTCTTACCTCAGGTGATCCCGAAGGAACACAAACCTCTGGTGATCCCGAAAGACCACAAACCTCTGGTGAACCCGAAGGAACACAACCTCTGGTGACCCCGAAGGACCACAATATCTGGTGAACCCGAAGGAACACAGCCTCTGGTGACCCCGAAGGATCACAATATCTGGTGATCCCGAAGGATCACAACCTCTGGTGAACATCCAACCGACGTAGGGGAGTTACCAGTACCCATCTTATAGGTCAATTAAAATATCACTCCTTTCATTCCATAAATTTATACATTAACGGTACTGTTTAAAACATCTCATATTGTAAGCACATGCATCATCATTCACATACATCCACTAAGCATGGGAAATCTACTACAAGCATACTAGGTCACATGGGGCTTAGAAATTTTACTCATCATGACAACTAAACACATGGCGGGAAAGCGGTTCAGGTAGTAAGACCACTTACCTGAGGATTAATCCAACAAATTAACCACGCGGCAGTTCTTGTAAAATTCCTGGACAATTGCGAATAGAATTTCCCAACTTAAGTCAGTCCATAAGTCTAGTCCCACCACCATTTAATTCCAAATAAATTTTAAATCTGTCCTTACCCAAGCGTGGCTTAACTCGCAGTTGCCTCCAATCCTTTCTACCCAACGCAACTTCCGGTCACCTAAGAAAATTTTAACCACATAAGTCCATATCACAAATGGTTTACCAAATTATGCCACAATTAACCTTGGGTCCGCGTTACTCACCCAAACGTTACCAGTTCGGTGACGAGCAGTCAGACGAGCGTTTGACTGAAGCGCCAGCGGAGGAGGACCGGCGGCGCGCTGCTGCGGACGCGAGGGAGAGAGAAAACCGAGGGAGAGCCCGGCGGCGGCGGCGGCGGTTCAGTCGACGCGAGGGAGAGAGAAAACCGACGGAGAGCCCGGCGGCGGCGGCGGCGGTTCAGTCGACGCGAGGGAGAGCGAAAACCGACGGAGAGTCCGGCGGCGGCGGCGGCGGTTCAGTCGACGCGAGGGAGAGAGAGAACCGACGGAGAGTCCGGCGGCGGCGGTGGCGCTGTTGCGAGGAAGAAGAAGAAGAAGAAGAAGAAGACGAAGAAGAAGAAGACGAAGAAGAAGCAGACGAAGAAGAAGAAGAAGAAGAAGAAGAAAAGGGAGGGGCGGTGCGAGGAAGAGAGAGAGAGAAAAGGAAATTCCTTTTTCCCTTTTTTTTTTTTGTTTAATTGGCACGCAAACCGAGGGTTTAAATAAAACAAAACCCTAACTCCCTAATCCTTCCACTTTTCCCCTTTTCTTTTCCAACCAAATAAAATAAAATTAAATAAAATCCAATAAAATCTTCTACAACTAAGATTTGTTTCAATTATTCAATCTTGTAAAAATTTTAATCACCTTTTCTAAAATTATCCTTTTCTAAATCCCAAAAATTTCCTTAAACTCAAATTTTGAAATTTCCATCTTAGCTTAAATAAATGCATGAATAAACAATCATATTTTCTTTTTCATACATGATAACTTAAATTTATTTAATAGATTTGGGATTGTTACATATAATTATTTTATGCAAATTTTTTTTAGATTTATTGTGTATTTTATGTGATATTAAACTGTAGATTTAGATTTATAATTATTTTATATGATTTTTTTTAGACTTATTAATATTAGACCGTAGATTTAGATTTATAATTATTTTATGTGATTTTTTTTTCCACATAGTATGTGTTTTGTTGTCTAAATTATTTTATTTCCCACATTTTGTAGATGCATATGTTACTAAGCTATTTTTTAGATTTGGTGTGGTTTAGTGTGAATTCATAATGTGATTTTAGCATATGCTACTGTTTTCACATATTGTATGTTTTTTTTAATTTTGTTTTCATTTGGAGCAATGAATTGAGTTGTTCGACTGATAGTGTGAATGATTTTTTTCCCTTAATTGTGAACAGTTGTAAACAAGTTTGTTAAATATGTCTATGGGACATGAAAATTTAGTTATTTTAGAACCTGGAATGCAGGACAATGATATTGATGTAGAAGTTGATGAATTATTTGGAGATTCAAATGCACAAAATGAGAATGAATTAGTAACTTCCGAGATATTCATACAAATAAATTGGGAAGTTACTAATTCAATTTGTGAAGAAGGTTAAATATTGGATGATGAAGGAAGATGCTTGGAAGACTCAAATCCTTTACAGAAAGGGATGTTATTTGACACCACGGAGGATTTACAAATGGTTGTTAAAAAATACTGTGTAACACAATACTATCAAATTGTTGTAGTAGAGTCAAACCAAGATATGTGGCATGTGAGATGCAAGTCGTGGAAAGATGATTGTGCTTGGAAGTTGCGTGCTTGTAGGCGTAAAACACATGGGCTTTTTGAAATTACCAAACTCCAAGCTGAGCACATTTGTTTATACACAGAACTAACATAGGATCATTCACAGCTTGATTCTAATTTTATGTGTATGGAAGTCCAAAATATTGTTCGAGTTGATCCCGGTGCACCAGTTGCAGTACTTCAAGAAACCATTAAAAAGTCATTTGGATATAACGTCAACTATAGACGTGTGTGGCAGGTAAAAAAGAACATTGGTAAAATTTTTTAGTGATTGGGAGAAGTCATATGCTGAGTTGTCATATTAGTTGAGTGTTGTCGTGTATTATAATCCTAGAACATGATAGATTGGCATTTTATTCCGTCCACTATATCAAGTAAGAAATTTTTTGGATGAGTGTTATGGGAATTTGGTCCTGCTATAGAAGGGTTCAAATATTGTAGACCATTGATACAAATAGATGGAACTCATCTTTATGGGAAGTATAAAAGAAAAATGTTGACCGCATTGTCTATTGATGCTGGTGACCATATATTTCCCCTTGCTTTTGGTATCGTGGAAGAAGAGAGTATGTCTAGTTAGTCATGGTTTATATGGCTTTTGTGGGTACATGTAGCTCAACGAGATGGTATATGCTTAATTTCTGATAGGTATAGAGGCATTCTATCTGTAGTAAATAATGAGGAAATTGGGTGGAATGAACCTAGACCATACCATTGATATTGTCTACGTTGTAGGATCGATATGGCAACCCTAGAGGGGGGGAGGGGGGTGAATAGGGTTTATTAAAATTAATTTAAACTTTTTGCTAATGTGGGCCCAATTAAGTGAATTAATAAACTCTTTGCAAATAAGTAGTTTAAACAATAATTTTTATGCAAACAAATTCACTTTGAATTAAACAAGAAATTAATAATCACACTTTAAAGCACCCTGTTTTATTCTAATAAAAAGATTGGTAATGAATATAGAAATTTAAGAACAACCAATATGAGCAATTAATTTCAAGAATTAAAAATTGCAATTAATTTTATGCAATAAAATATATTAACAAAAATTAATTGCAAAAATAAATTAGAAGAGGGATAGAGAAAATGACACCGTGAATTTTATAATAGTTCGGCAAAACCGGCCTACATCCACTTTCCAAGCTTCTCTTGGGTACTTCACTAGAAGTCCTTGACTCTTTCCACGACTTAGAGTCGAACCGCTACAACGTTCTTTTTCCAGGCGCAAGAACAAACCCGATCCTTTCCACGGTTAAGGATCAAACCATTACAACAACTCTTTTTCTCGAGATCAAGAGCCAACCCAACAAAAATTTGGAAAAAACAAAAAGCACACTTGACAAACTCTCTAAATAGAGTGGATTTACAAGTTTAAGCACTTCACAAATAAATCCTCACAATACAATATATCTCTCTCAAGAATAAGATGAAAAGAAGAAAATTGAAAGCTTGGAGAGAGAGCAACAATGGTGGCTTGGTGAATTATGGAGGATTGAAAATAATAAAAGTTGTTATTAATTTTGGAGAAGATGAAGTGTTTAAAAAGAAATGAAAGTGAGTGAAAAACAAATTAATTTGGAACATTAGATTTTTGTAAAAGAAAATTGAATGGTGGAGATTTAAATTCAACTAGCCGTTAGACACAAACATATAATAATATTAAATTAATCCTTTTAAAAAGTCAACTAGCCGTTAGACACAAACATATATAATATTAAATTAATTCTTTTAAAAAAAATCAACTAGCCGTTAGACACAAACATATATAATAATATTAAATTCATCTTCTTTTTAAATTTATTTTCTTTTTTTTAAATAATTTTCTTTTTAACATCAATCCAAAAATAAAAGATCCACCAATTGTCACTTCTCCATTGCTCCAAATGGCACCTTTCAATTTGTCCACTTTTATTAAAAAAAAATCTGCCACGTCATCAGCTCGAGATTTTTCTATTAAGCTTGTTTCTGTCATATTTTCTTCATTTGAACTCCGATTTGAGTGATTCAAATTGCATTGGAACCGTTGTTCCAAGCTCCACACAATAGACACTTCAAAACACTCAAATGGTCAATAAATAAAATCAAGTTTGTTATCATCAAAACACTAATTAATCAATCCATTAAAATTAATTAATTTGAAATTAAGGGTCAAAAAGCCAACATACGTCACGTTGCTAGTAACTTCAAAACCATATACAAATCAAATAAATTGAAAATTTTGGTGTATAAAGCTGCAAATCAACACCAAACACACAAGTTCTTCCAATAGATGAAAAAGTTACAACAGAGTGTCTTGAGTATTTTTCTGATATAAATTTGGATAAATGTGTAGCCACCCTTTTTTATACGGCTTCATTTAAATTAACTATTTTTATATTAATTTTTATCTTAGTTTTTCTAATATAATTTTGATTTTTTACTTTTTTTTTTTTTTGTTAATTTTTACCTCTTCTAACTTTTATTTTAGTTTGGTTAAAGTAACCAATTTAGTTAGGGTAAAAAAAAAGGGAAAAAGAAAGCAGATGTGGACTAAAAGTTGTTCTTTCTTTTTTAGCTTAAGCAAACTTTGGCAAAATTTCAAAATTGAAATAAAATCCATTAAAAAGAAAATAGACAATTGTGAAAATGGCTTTAGCCTTTATAACCCCTCCTTTCTCCTAAAAACCCTACCAAGCCAACACTTCCATTAACCCTCATTTTCTCTTCAAAAAAACTCTAGCCTCCACACTTTTTTTTTTCCCTCTTCTTTTCTCATCAAACACCAATCCCTTCTTTCTCAACAAAAATACTTCAGAGCCTTCATCCACAACAACCTCAAAATCCTCATTTTCTCTTCCAAAACAAAAACCTAGCAACTATACCCAAAATCTCCCTTTCTTTACAAACCCTAGAGCCTCCATCCTTGCTTACAACAAGGGAGTTTGGTGTTCTTGTTTCCAACATTGATTTTTATTCTTCTTCTACCTCTCCAAGTAACTTGAGAAAAAAAAGTGCTAAGAGTGTTAGATAGTTTGCTACTATTTTCATTTCATCATCATCATCATCATCATCATCATCATGATGTAAGTGTGCCAATGTACGTTTAACTTTTCATTTGTCAATTTGTTTCATTTTACTACTTGTTGTGCCATTTACCTTCTCTCTCTTTTTTTTTTTAATTTTATCATTATTTATTTGTTTATTTATTTATTTTTTTTGTTGTTGTTGTTGTTGTTGTTGTTTCTTTTCTTTAGTTTATCTTTTTATATTCTTTATTCGGCCTTTTTCTTGGTCTTTATTTGTCTATTTTATCTTAAGTATCACATTTAATCATTTTATCTTTCAAGAATTTTGTTTTGTCACTATTCTAATATATTCATGTTGGGTTATAATTAATTGATATTAATCTAATGTTCTTAATCTTTATTTGTGTTCTCTAAAAAACTTCGACGACAGATTCTGGAAATATTTGGGAGTCCGATTTTCTAGAATCTCAAGGTGAGAAAGTCGATTCTTGGGGAGTCTGAGATCAATTTCCAATATTTTTTATTAAATGGTTAATATATTCGTAAATATCATTGCTTATTTATTTATTACTTTAAATGTATTATTAAATTTTATATTTTATCAATGTAACTTTACATATTTAAATTCATGTCTGTTTTTAGTAAAATTTATCTAGCATTTTGAATACTTTTAAATTTATTTCCAAAATGTTAATATTTAATCCCTTTGAGTTTTGTTAAAGAAGATGTTTTAATCTCTTTTTTTTTAAAAAAAAAAATATATTTTTTTTTCAAAAGCGTTTTCCTTAAAATTTCCGAGGATGTAATTTAGAAAATTTAGGAGTCCAATTTTCTAAAATTCTTGAGGTGAGAAGTCGATTCTTTGGGAGTTCGAGATCGATCTCCAATATATTTTTATTAAATTTTATTATGCTCTTTTATATTTGCTTAATTTATTATGATGCTTTTTAATAATGTTTTTCTTCTATAATGTTCATATTAAGTTTTATTTGATTTCTAATTAAAATTTCTCAAAGTTTTTAAATCATTGTAATTAAAATTTCTCAAAGTTTTTAAATCTTTCTAATTTAAATTTCTCTAAGCTCTTAAAACTTTTCACAAAACTCTTTCTAAATCATTTAAATTTCTTTTCTTTAAAATTACACATTTTGTGTTTTCAAACATTAAAAAATTAATCCATGATTTCAAAAGGTTTTCTAATCAATTAATTTTCTACTAACTTGTTTTTAAGACTGTTTTCCTTAAAAAAATCCTATGATAAAATATAAGAAATTTGGGAGTCTAATTTCCTAAAATTCTTAAGGTGAGGGATCACGTCTTTGGGAGTCTGAGATTTGATCTAAGGAAAAAATGAATTTAATTAATACTTTTTTTAAATAAAAAAAAAACTTCCTTATTTAAAGACTATCCTATGACGGATTTTGAGAAAATGTAATAATTTCTCACTTTCTTAAGGTGACAAATTTTTCCTTAATTATAATATAGTAAAAATGATGGAAGTTATTTCACTTATTTTATGGGATTATTGCTTCAAATATTGGAGTAATGAGGGGTAAAATAAGACATTATTTTTTTAAAAAGAGCAATTAAAGAATATTTTCAATTTAAGATTTAGAATTTGGCCACCGTTTTTAAACAAGTGTTGTAGGGTGCTGACACCTTCCCCATATACAAATGACTCCCAAACTCAACTCTAGTTTTTGTAAACCATTTTTGTTTTTTAAATAAAATTTGTTTATTTTACTTCGGTGTCCAATCACATCGTAAAAAAAGATTGGTGAGTCTTCTTTTTATTTTCTTTTAAAACTAACCTTTTCTAGGATGTCGTTTGTTTCGTGTTGTCTCGAGCACTTGGCGACAGATACAATCACATGATCATGGACATCATTATGGGTGGATGACAACATATGCAGTTGAATGCATGAATGAGGTTTTCAAAGGGGGCTAGAATGTTACCAATCACGTTAATGGTTAGACTAACATTCTATCGAACAATACAATATTTTGTTCAATATAGAGGAGAAATCAGTGAGGCACTAGATCGTTGCGATATGTATATGGAATATGCTACCAAAAAATTGCAAAGATGAGAAAAACGAGCTGATGCACATACTATGAAGTTCATTGATAGAGAGACCCAAAGTTTTGAAGTCGAAACCGGGATAAGTATGATTTCTCCCTATAAAGGATAACAAACACAAGTTGTGAGCCTGCAGAAGAGGACATGTTCTTGTAACAAATGGCAGTCCTTCAAGATTCTCTACTCTCATGTCATTGCAGTTTGTAATTCCATGCATTTGGCACATGTACCCTTTATTGACGAATGTTATAAACTGTCTGAATACAAAAGATGTTATGAGTCTTGCTTCCACCCTATACCACACAAAGACTACTGGCCAGAAGTGTCATTTCAGACAATTCATCCTAATGACAACTTATTAAGAAAACATGGTCGCCCTAAAAGTTCTTAAATTCATAATGAGATGGATTGGGGAGAATCAGCTGTAAAAGTTCGTTGTACATTATGCAGGGGAGAAGGACATAACAAATGGACTTGTCCAAATCGTTCCAGTGGCACTTCATCTTCTGGTCATAAATGATTATTATTGTAATGAACTTTCTATGTTGTAATTGTAATTTTTATTTTTATGTTTTAATTGTAATGAACTTTCTATCTTGCAATTGTAATGAACTTTGTATTGTAATGAAATAAATTTGAATGGTCATTTATGTTTATTAAATTGCAGTGTCAATTATAGACCCCGGTCCTTCTAATCCAGTACAATTATATCTACAACCAATCATCACAATCAGTATGGGATACTCAACCTACTGTAGTTTTGGGATGTCGTAGGAGAGAGCAGGCAATTGATTGTGGTATAATGTTAGACCCATGGATCATACCCTACTTAGAACAAGTTGGTTTTCTCGGGGTTGCACAAATTGGGTTTATTCAACTAAATTGACATCTGATTACTACTTTAGTGAAGTGATGGAGACTGGAAACCCATACGTTTCACATGCCTGGTGGGGACTGTACCATTACATTGCAAGACATTGCCCTCCAATTTGGGTTACCAGTTGATGGAGAACATATAACCAGATCGTTGGTGTACAACTGGAAACAGGTTTGTGAAGATTTTTTGGGTGTTCAACCCCCAGAATTGAAAGAATTTAGGTTGACCATTCCTTGGTTGTCATCCCAATTTACAAAACTATCTCCTGATGCTGACGATATTACCATACAGAGGTATGCACGGGTGTACATCATGTAGCTCATTAAAGGATTTTTGTTCGCCGACAAGTCGAATACATTAGTTCACCTAATGTTGCTTCTTTTATTGGGAAGCTTTGAGATTGCTGGTATGTACTCATGGAGTAGTGCATGTCTTGCATAGTTGTCTAGGGAATTATGTCGAGCTAGTACTGCAACTACTTTAGAGATAACAGGCCCACTAATATTATTGCAAGTATTGGTTTATGATCGGTTCTACACCATCGCACCACTAGTTAAGCTACCGTCTCCCGATCATTTTATTGGACGTCCACTCAGTGCCAGGTATTGTAGTCCTTGCATCTTCATTTCATACTAAATTTATATAATAAATTGTTCTAATTATATTACATGCATATATAGATGGAGCGGTATTCTAGCTGCATCTGAGCATTCTGCAAACATGTTACTAGTGTACAAATTATCATTTGATCGACTAATGCACACTCAGGTAAGACCATATATCTTTTATTTGAAAAATAAATACTACAAAATTGGGTTCTACTTATTAACTTTTTTCAATTTTAGATCAATTGGACGTCGTACACACAGGAGATCAGGGCATCGTTGTCTGATTACTGCTATAATGGTGAAGACATTTGGTTAACTGTGAGCCCTCTAATATGCTTTCATAACATAGAGTGGCATTACCCAAACCGAGTGTCAAGACAATTTGGAACGCGACAAACGGTGCCACCAATTTGTTATACAGGTCGTGACCTGCACCAAATTGATTTAAAGGGTAAGCATGACTAAGATTGACCACAAATTCATGCAAACCATTTATCTCATTGGCGAGCACGTCATGACCTTGCGTAGGAGGTAACGTAGTAGATGGACCACTTGTATCAGATGACTATCTACCTTCGTACGACTCAATCACAAGACGATATATCACACCAGAGAGCGCTTATTATTATTGCATGGTAAGAATTTTATTATTTATTTTATTCAATTTTGTTGTTTCCATATGATTTTAAATCTTTTGTCCATACAAAAGAATTTTGTTCAAGATGTACAACAATATTCAGTGCAACATAATTTACCAAATCTAAGTTCGATGTGTGATCATGGTGTTGTTGTAACGACCCAACTTACTCAACCTAATCGGGCCATTACCCAATGCATGCAAAATTCAAGAAAGACACTAAGCTGACTAACAATGCCTTTTTACGGAAATTTTCTACTTTAATAATTCAAGAAAACAATGCAAAACATATATGTAAAAGAAATTCTGGTTCGGGGTACCCCTAATAAAAATCAATAAAAATCATGAAAAGAAATCCATATATCGAATAAAATATGAGTCTGAAAACCAACATTGGACACTTAGACAAAATTCAGAAAAACATGAAATACTAAGCGGAAGCTACTACGGGTCCCGTGATGCCATCAAGGATTCTTCTTGTCATTCCCCAACACGTTCTTTCCCTTACCTGAAAAACATATAAGATGAAAGGATGAGTAATTAATTTACTCAGTAAGTGACCCCACTACCTAGAGTAGGGCTAAGCACCTAAGTCCTTTAAGTGCATCATACATAAGGCATACATATCTAATGTACTTTCATAGGGAAAAAGGTCACACTCACCCTACAGTTGGTTATGGATGTCCACAAACCTCTAGAGCCCCGAAGGAAACTCTTACCTCTGGTGATCCCGAAGGAACACAACCTCTATGTACTCGAAGGAGCACAACCTCTGGTGAACCCGAAGGAACACAACCTTCTGTGAACCCGAAGGAACACAACCTCTAGTGCACCCGAAGGAGCATAACCTCTAGTGAACCCGAAGGTACACATCCTCTAGTGATCCCGAAGGAACACAACCTCCTGTGAACACCCAACCAATATAGTGGAGGTAACTCTACTAATAGAACGTAAACAGTCATATTCATGCTCATTCCATTCCATGGATTCATACATTAAAAATACTGTACTGCTCATCACATAGCATGGCATAGGGTTATACATTAATAGGCACATACAACTTATGACATGGGAATCTCATACAAGCATGCTATATCATAAGTACTTTGATAATTCCTACTTTTAGACATGGGGATCTCATACAAGCATGCTATATTATAAGAGCTTTGGAATTTCCTACTTCATGGCAACTAAACGTATGGCCCGAAGGCGGTTCAAGTAGTAAGATCACTTACCTGGTGATCGATCCATAAAATTACTATACTGCTCCTCTTGTAAAAATTCCTGAATAAACCGGGAATAAAATTACCCCAACTTAAGTTAGTTTACAAGCCTAGTCTATCATGAGCAACCTAAAAATATTTGTTCGAGAGAGTCCTTACCCGAACGCGATCCAACTCGTAGCTTCCTCCGATCCTACGGACTAAAATAATTGCCGAACACCTATTGAGATATACCAAATAAAGTTCGAAATTCTCAAATCTCCACCCAAAATATAAGCAACTAATCCATTCGAGTTTGAGATACTCACTTAAAGGTACTGATCTGGCCGGACAGGAAAGAAACCGCTGCCGAGAGCCAAAAATCAGAGAGAAAATGACTCCCAAGCGAGAAGGGAGACTTGAGCGAGAGCGCGAGAGCCGAGACAGCGAAACCCAGCGAGAACCAGCGAGAGAGCGAGAGTTCGAGGCTGCGGCGACACTGGGCGCGGGGAAAGCGTGAGTCGAGCGGGAGAGCGAGAGCGCGAGATAGCGGGAGCTAGCGAGAGAGCGATACCACGAGAGTGACGGTGTTATTTGGGCGCGGGAGACCGTGAGGCGAGGGGAGAAAGTGAAAGCGGGAGAGCGAGAGTCTAGCGAGAGCTGAAGGCCGACAGCGACACTCAAGGCGAAACCCGCGACACCCGACGCGTGAAACCTCCGGAAACTCCCGAAAACTGAAGGAGAGCGAGAGAGAGAGAGAGAGATGTCGGAGCAGAGGGAGGCTAGGAGAGGAGGTGGCGGCGGCGGCGAAAGGGAAAGGAAAGGGGGAGGTGCGGCGGAGAGAGAGAGAATTATTATTTTTTTTCCTTTTCTTTTTGACTGCACGAAAAACGAGGTAATCCCTCTCCCTCCTTAAACCCTAATTTTCCCAATTTTCCTTTTACCAATTAAGGTAAAAATAATATCCTTTATTCCACCAAAATATTTATTTTATTCTATTTGCTCTAAAATAGAATAAGAATAAATTATTCTTTACCAAAAATCTAACATTTTCCTTAATTCCACCTTTAATTCTCTAACCACCATAAATAAAATTTTTGAAACTTTCCTATTTAACTTAAGTAAATACAATAATGCATAAGAATAATTAAAATTCCCTTTTTATGCAAAATGACTTAATTTAATTGATTAGGGGAATTTACCTCAAGGGTTTGGGGTCGTTACAGTTGTAAATGTTGAAGATATCGTTCAATAGACATGTATACTTAATGTTGCCGACACTGATAGAAGATGCGTTCATCGTCGACGTCAACGACAACAAACCGAAAATATTTTAGAGAAACACATTGACCCAGAACCTCAAGGAGATATCGCATCGAATTCTGGTCATCAAAATAAGTATTATGCACCTGATGCATTTCCATCTGTTCTTGTACCTCGTTGTGGCCGACGTGAGAGAAGACGCCCGTCGTTAGTTTGCATTAACGTGTAATTGATAATACTCACTTTACATGTTGTATTTAAGAATATTTATCATTATGATGCTTATTATGTGTCAAACTTTATACTTTTTATGTTTAAATTGAAAAACCTAATTTTATCTCCATAACTAAGTTCTTGTTGGCAAAATATTAGTTTAAGAAAAGAAATGAAAAGGAACAGAAAGAAAGAAATAAAGAAAACAGAAAGAACTCGTGGACTCGTTCCACAAGTTTGGTTTATAGTAATCGTGGACTGGATCCACGACTTCATTGAACTTTGTTGATGTGGCATCTGATGTGGCAATTTTTTATTTAAACCATGGAAATCGTGGACTTGGTCCACATTTTTCCTTTAAAAATTGTGGACTGGGTCCACGATTTCAACACCTATTTTTGAAATTAGTTTCCCTTCCAACCTAGTTGTGAAATATTGTTTCCCTTTTATGTTATTTTCAGAATATATTTGGACACTACCCTATTTTTGTCATTTTTTTAAAAATATATATATATATATATATATATATATATATATATATATATATATATATATATATTATTTATGAAATTCCTCCCTAGAAAAAGTAACCAATAAAATTCAAGATGTTAGTTATTCACATTCTTAAAATTTGGTAAACCAATAAATTTTTGTTTTTCTTACTAAATATTTAACAAAATTACTTTTGAATATAAAAGATCCAAATAAAAAGACAATAACAAAAAAGAAAAAAGAAAAAAGAAAAAAAAAAACTTTAGCTATACAATTTTTCCTTCATAACAATAGGTTGACAAACACTCTCATTAAAATCCATCAAATTTGAGGTACATTATTTGCAATTGAATGTACCAACATCTTGAGATTTTTGAGATTTTTTTGAGATTGAAGAGTTTTGGTGAATAATGCATAGAGAGAACAAAAAAGAATGATTGAAACTTTAGGTGATGGTGGAAAATGGTGATAAAAAATAAAAAAAATAAAAAATAAAAATAAAATAAAATAAAAACTCTCATTTTTATATTAGTAAAAGTTAGAGTTACATAACTTTTTGAATTCTAAAGCTATTAAATTTTTATTTTTGAATTAGATGAAGTAACAAAATTAAATAGGAGAAACTTTTTACATTCCAACCTTTGAGTCTTAATATTTATAATTAACTAATTGTGTAGTCTATTGATAACTAATAATTAATTATTTATATACTATTAATAAATAAGTAAATTAAAGAAGAGACAAAAGTGTCTAAAAAAGTTTATCTAAGATCCTCATGTTTTAATATATTATAGATAATTTGTTTGATGGGTTGTAAATCATAGATTAATGTCCTCTTTCATTTTCTTTTGAAATTCTAATTTATCATTATTTTTAGCATGAGAGTCCGGATGTAAAATTCAGTCTACAATTTTTTTTAATGGATGTCAAAATCAAAGCTTTAAATTTTCGTACATAGGGACAAAATTTGATATGTTAACCTTCTGGTTATAAAATATTTCAATTCTATATATTTAGAGAAAAACTACATATAATCTTATATACCTTATATATTTTTGAACTACACTAAACATTTCACTCCTCATGCATTAATAATCTATTATATATATACATAGTAGCAAAAAGAATTATTAAGTAAAATAACGAATCGTAGGTAAAATTACATATGTCAAAACAAATATACTTTAATTGATATTCGATATGTATTATCGACTACGAGATTTGTTGTTCAAATTTTTCACACACACGTATATATGACATTCAAGGCAGACCACACCCCTTGGGAGTTGGGACCAGGGCCCCCAGAGTCTCACTTTAAATTTATTAATTTATTGATTGTATTTTTATATATTCCTATGATGACCCCACAATTTAAAGTTTGTCTATGTTTGATCTACAATTTAATTATAATAAAATTCACTTTGTTATTATAAAGGAAAATTATTATAAATAAATAAAATATCAAACTATTTATAGATATAACAAATTTTTTTTTTTGATTTAGGATAGACGGCAGTAAACCTAGATAGACATCTATTCGTATCTATCTGGTAAAGTGATAGATGTTTATCTGGGTTTATCGCAGTTTATCATGGATAAAAAGTAAAATTTTGTTATATTTGTAATTATTTTCAACAATTTTTATATTTTTGAAAATATCATTTGTTATCGTCTTTGGATATTTATTTATTTTACAAGAAATCTCACCATCAATGAAGTTTTTTTTTTTCTTTTTATTGTTTTTTATTTCCATAAAAAAAATAATAATTTTTAATGGACAAATTGCAAAAATCACTAAGGTGGGAGTTGCAATTACACCCTCAAACTTTCAATTGTAAAAATTGGACCCTAAACTTTTTCAAGTGTTAAAATTGGACCTACAAGCTTACAATAATTAGAGAAATTGAACCCAAAAAAGATAAAAATTGAATTCTCAAACTTATACGAATGTTACAATTTTTACAATTATATAAGTTTAAAGGTTGAATTTTACCCAATTTTAAGATTTATATAATTTTGAGAGTTCACTTTTTAAAATCGAAAGTTTAAGGGTACAATTGTAACTACCACCATACTTTAGAAGTGATTTGTGTAATTTGTCTATTTTTATTTAATACTATAAACTTAAATCTTTCCAATTAATTACTTATTTGCAAATTAAAATTATAAACCGTGATTATAGTGAACATTTATTTAAAATTAAAACTGTATTCAATTTAACAAGGCATGAATAGACAGTATTGTCAATACATGGTATTAGGCCAAAACGGTCATTGTGCTATATAGAAGAACATCATAAAAAACGCGGTTTGTCATTCAAAATTTTGTCAACATATATGTGTTAGTAAAAAGTTCTCATCCTTTTGATACAATATCTCAATTTTATATAAACAAAACCAACCAAAACTTTTTCTTTTTTTAAGGCCCCTTTACTAATGTTTGTCTTAATATTTCTTTTAGGTAGGATCGTAAGGTTGTTTGATCTAGATTTGACTCAAATAAATTTTCTTTTTAAAAAAGTACTTTTTTTAAAAAAAATATTATAATCTATTATGTTTGTGTTTGAGATAAGAATGAGATATATACAGATGGGTGACTCTTGTGATATGCCCAAATATCATCTTTCTTCTTATTTGGAAAAATATGCAACCAAATGTTTGATTCTGTTTATTTAGATAGGAAAAAAAAATTAAAAAGAAATTAAATTTTTTTAGCATATAGAAGATTTCTTATTTAAGTATTGTCTAGGGTGTACAAAAATTGGTGTAGTTAATTTCTTTTTTTGACTAGATGAAGAGGATGAATTGGTACGTTATTAACCCAACAAGGGTTACCTTCTCTAGTGTAATTAAAAAAGTAGGTATATATAAAATGGATAAAAATTTTGTAGTTTTCCCTAATCCCCCTCCCTACATTTCTAAAATTAAAAGAATACATTTATAAAAAGCTAACTTTGCTTCCCTACATCCATATTTAGAAATGATGTATAGCACAAAAATATATACTTAGCAAGCGCTTACTTGCCAACCCTCATTTTAATTCATTGGTTTAATTCTATGTGATAATGGTTTAACTCAATGTGTCAACTTTTTTTTTTTTTTTTTATAATCTAATTAACCCGTGACATTAGTTGAGTAACAAATACTTGTTAATTATAAACAAAATTGAGATAATATAAAACTATAAGTTAGAAGAAAGTGGGGTACTTGACATAAAGAAAAGAAAAGGAAAGGAAAATAGGTGTGAGTGAAGTTTTCAAAGAAAGTTTGATGAAGATAAGAGGAAAAAGGTAAGGTAAGAGATTGAGAGGTGATGGGACAGAAAGCAATGCCTGAAATTTCTTTAACCAAATACTTAATTTATTGAGTTTTGGGTTGGGGCTCACATTATTGAATATTATTATTCATTTATCTACTAATATGGAAAATATTATAATAGGAAGCAAAGCATTATGGGCTACTTTTATCCAAGTCGGTTAGAATGAAATGACCAATGTGATACTTGAGTGGTTTGGTTTGGTTCCCTCTTCTCAATAATAGTTGGCTCTATGGTGTAGTTCTCTAAGGTACTTAACTACCTAACATATCATTTTCCTTTTAAAATATATAATGTTTTTCATTTTTATTTTATTTATAATTATTATGATTTCCTTATAGTCACTTTCATAATTATCAACCGAATTCACACCGATGTTGTTTTATATATCTCTTATGGAGTAATTACAAAAACTTGCATTTAATTATTACTAATATTATTATTATTGAAAAAAAAAAACGAGGGGCAAGGTTGAATTCATTAAAATAATCATATATATGATTGTCTAGATGTTAATATATTTGTACCTAGAAGTTTGAGAATGGTATCAATTTAAACTTTGAACTTCCGTAATCCTTTAAATTTCCTTCGAAAAACATTGTCTGAAGCTTATAATGTATCAATTTAACTTCTAAATTATTAAAATTATTACATTCGAAAATTGTTAATACATTCATTCTTAAACATGTATGTGTAGACTTTCTTCAAACGTTGAATTAACAAAAAGATGACTATAATTAATGCAGAGGAGATTTCTTAACAACTGAGGTCTAAATTAACATGGTTAGGAAAATTTATAGACTTAATTGAGAAAATTATAAATCTCTCACACGACGTTTATCTAAGAAAACGTAATGGATAATATAAATGTGTACACACTTGCAAAAGTTTAAAATTTTAAATTGATATAATTATTAGTTCAAGATTTTAATTGATGCAACTCCCATGTTTAGAGCATAAATTGATATTTTATTAAAGGAAAAATTGCAAAAACTACCCCTAAAGCATAATAATAGCCAAATGATAAAAATTGAATCCTCAAATTTAAATAATTATTATAATTTCTATAATTATATAAATTTGATGATCTATTTTAATATTGATATAAATATGGAGACGATGAAAAGGTTAAATTGGGAGTATTGTTAACGGCGTTAAGGGCTGTAAGGGAAGGAAGATAGAGGGGCGGCGTTAAAACAAACTGACGGTGAGGGGGGAGAGAGAAGAGAATTGTGGCGTGGCGTCGACCTGGGAGAAGGAGCTGGTCAAATATAATTTTGACTTTTTATTTTAAAATGACATTTCAATCCTGGTCAACTGTAGGGTGTGTTTGAAATACATTTTTAAGTATTTAATTTAAAAAATAAATTATTTAAAAAAAATTAGATTATTTCGAAACCACTCAAAATAGATTTTGATGTGAATTTTAGATAAATTTTATCAAAAAAGTTTAAATAAAAATAAATTTTTTAAAAAATACCTTTTTGTTAAGTTAATCCAAACAAACCCTAAAATTTTCCATCTGGCAAGCCTTTGGACTTGTATTGGCTCGCCTTGGACCTTAAATTGACTCGGATAGGCTGACTATAACACAAGGGAAAAAAAGATTTAAAATACATTTTGGTCATATTATTTTTAATTTTATTCTATTTTAATGGTATACTTTTAGCTATTCAATTAATCTTACATGTAATCCTTCCAAATTTATTTTTATCCACCTTGGTAAATAATAATAATAACTTTTGTACAACAAAATGAATATATCAATCTATATTGAGAATGCTAATAGAAACCCATTTTTTTTCTTTCTTTCTTTCTTTCTTTTTTTTTTTTTTTTTTTTTGAAAAATCAATAGTAAACCATCTATAGACTAATTTTAAGCTTTTTTTTGGAAGAATATGAACAACAATGAAATATTTGAAAGTATATGGACCAAAATAGTATTTTAACAAAAAAAAAGAAAAGGTTTTCACTTTTTGAAGAGTAGTGCAGTTTTCTTTTGGTTAAAATATTAAAAGTATAAAAACTAAAATTGGACATTTAAAAGCATGGAGACCAAATTAGAGCCAAACTCAAAGTATAGAGACCAAAAATATATTTTAACTAAATATAAAAATATCTTTGAATTGAATTTACGTTCTTTCAACAATTGTAATATTAATTTCATAAACCTTTCAAAACTTTAAAGTAGAAATTCTTTAGAATTTCCTATTGAAATTGAGAGCTTGAATGGTATGAGTGAGTTAGTAATCACTATGTTTGTGGTTGAAATCCCTACCCCCAATTGTTCAATTGTGCTTAAAAAAAAGAATGGTATGATTGCAACCTATTACGGAAAGTTAGATCACTACATCTTTTTTCTTATCGAATAAAATTTTCTCTCTCTCTCTCTCTTTTTTTTTTATATAAGAAGGATAGGGAGATTGGAACTACAAACTTTGATCTTAACCTATTTATTATTATTGAATAAATTGTTAAAACTTGCAAATTTTAACCCATATATATATATATAAAAGATTAAAAAGTCTTTAGAAATCTGGGTGAAATTGAAAACTTAAGGTAAATAAAACAATCACAATGTTGTTGTAAAATTGAGGGGCAAAATGACGGAAAGACAGAAACAAGAAAACCGAGAAATTATAATAGTAAAATAAATAATATAATACATAAAAGGAAATAAAGTAACAAAATATAGGAAATGGAATTTTATAGAAATTTAAAATAACTCAAATTTCTCCAATCCTTTCTTTTCTTTTCTCACCAATGTGTGCACTTACAATATCCACTAAATGCCACTATTTATAGACAATTTGGTAAATATGTCGTAAAAATATATGACCAATAAGGATGTGTGACTATGAGACACATGTCATTAGACGGTAAACATGGGCATCTAAATTACACATATTTATGAATATTTATAATACTCCCCCTTAGATGTCTATTATATATATGAAATATGCCTGGTTAAAACCTTACTGCGAAAAACCTAATGGGAAAAAATCCTAGTGAAGGAAAAGGAGTACATATTTCATATAATCTAAAACTTCTAAAATAATACAATACATTTACTCCCCATCATAGGAACATCACTTGAGATCTTTGAGTCACCGCATTTCAATGTTCTACACCAATTTTTTCAAAGGTTTGTGGTTGATAATGATTTTGTAAATAAGTCTATAAGGTTATGATTCGAACAAATTTGTTGTACAGTGATGTCACCATTTTCTTCAAGATCATGAGTGTAGAAAAGTTTTGGTGAAATATGCTTTGTTCTATCTCATTTAATATATACTCCTTTGATTTGGGTTATACATGTTGTGTTGTATTCTTATAATGTTGTTGGAGGATTTTTACTAGAACACAAGCCACATGTTTCACGAATGTGTTGAGTCATTGATCTTATCATACACATTCTTTGCTAGCCTCATGGATTACAAGAATTTCAGCATGATTTAAGGAAGTAGATGTTATGGTTTATTTCACTAATCACCAAGATATAGCAGTTCCTCCACATGTGAAGATAACTTGTTTGAGATATAGCTTTGTGTGGAACAGGTAAATATCTAGAATCTTCATAACCAACTAAATTAAAATTTGATTTATTTGAATAAAAACAAACTCATATCGGTCGTTCCTCGAAGATAACGGAGTATATGCTTAATTTTATTTCAATGTTCTTTTGTTAGAGAATAACTATATCTAGCTAATAAGTTTACTGAAAATGCAATATCTAGCCTTGTATTATTAGCAAGATACATAAGTGTACCAATTGCACTAAGATATGGTACTTCAGGACCAAAAAGTTCTTCATTATTATCTCCAGGTTGAAATATATCATTCTTTACATCTAGTGAACGGACTTCCATCCCTATGTGAGACAGTAGATATGATATAAAGATTTTATATCTCATTCTTTCTATCAGTCTCAATATGATAACCATTGCAATGTATATGTTTAAAACTTAATAGATTTCTTTTTTATTGACTAGAGAACAATGCATTGTTAATTGTAAATTTTGTTCCTCTAAGCAAAATAATATTTGTTTTTCCAAATCCTTCAATTAGGTTTGCATAATCAAATATTGTATTGATTTTTGCTTCAACATTGTTAATTTGAAAAAATATTTACTACTTGTAAGTATTGTATGTGTAGTTACACAATCTGCCAGACATAGTTCTTCGTTCCTCATTTTTTAGTCACTCAACATAAGAAAATTGTCCACGATTCTTCATTTAAACAAGATAATTACAATAAGATAAACAAAACTTGAAATACAAATGTTTAACTTAAAAAAAAAAAAAAACATGAAAGATAGATAGACAAAACAAACAACATTAATTCTAAATATTCTCAAAATCAAATGAAGCCACTTGCTATGCCATCATTTGTGATGATTTTCTTTTTAGAAGATTCAAAGAAGTCCATCACATCCAAATTTTTCATGTTGGATGGGTCAAATATATCATTATCTTAGTATACAAAATTTGCTTCCACATTTTTCCTTTTTACTTCAAGGAAGCTTGATAGAGATCAACTAGGTGTTTTGATGTATGACAAACATGAGACCAATGCCCAGTCATTCTGCATTGGAAGCATTTAAGCTCATCACCTTTTGAATTTTTTATCTGGTGGAGTTTTTACTTTATGATCATCATTTCGGGTGGTTCTTTTGAAATTTGGATTATTAGAACGACTACCACAAAAATAATAATTATTTCTTCCTCTATCACGGTCATGACCTCGACCACAACCATGATTATTAAAATTTACAACATTCACTTCAGGGAATGGTGTTGTTCTTGTTGGTCGAGATTTGTGGTTTTTCATAATAGCTTACTATTTTGTTCAGCCATGTGAAGACATGAAATTAGTTCAGAATATTGTTTAAAACATTTCTCTTGATATTGCTGCTGCATAAGCATACTCGAAACATGAAATATAGAAAATGTCTTCTCCAACAATTTTGAACTAATTTTAAATAATGCGGAGTTGTAGTCACTTATTAATTTGAAATCTTGGAACCCTAAATGCATCCATTCATAACGAGTTTTAGCAAGAATGACCGATTTTTGGTGATCATATCTCTCTTTTAAATTCTTCCATAAGATACAATTAGCTTTTACGGTTAGATATTCCATCTTCAATCCCTCGTGAAGATGATAACGAAGGAAAATCATAACTTTTGCTTTATACTGAATGAATGTTATATTTCCCTTTTTAATTGTTTCTCTCAGGTTCATGGTATCTAGATGTATTTCAACATCAAACACCCATGACAAATAATTATTTTCATTGATGTCAAGGGCTACAAATTCTATTTTGGTAAGATTTGCCATGATAACATTCTCACAAAGAATTGTATTTATATTAGCAATTTAATATATGCTAAACATCAAACACCCATGACAAATAATTATTTTCATTGATGTCAAGGGCTACAAATTCTATTTTGGTAAGATTTGCCATGATAACATTCTCACAAAGAATTGTATATATATTAGCAATTTAATATATACTAAACATGCAAAAGGACATTTAATTTACTAATTATAATAAAGAGAAAAATAACATACCTAGAGGACCTACTTTCAACGAGAAAATGACGAGAGCTCGTGCTGATAACGTGTTGTAAAATTGAGGAACAAAATGACGAAAAAAAGGGAACACGAATACCAAGAAATACTAAATGCCACTATTTATAGGCAATTTGGCAAAGTAGGTGGTGGGAATATATGGTCATTAAGGATGTGTGATTATGAGACACATGGCATTGGACACTAAGCATGGATATCTAAATTACACATATTTATGAATATTAACTATAAATTTCTATTTTTAAAATTTTAAGGATGGAATTTTAACCCATATCAACAAGCAACAATTAGGTAGGATAAAATTTCAAGAAAGTAAATTAGTTTGACATAAATAGATATCTTATATTAAACCCTTAAACTTTGTTAATGGTATTAATTGAACTATCAATTAGAGTCTCGTTTGAAAATTGTCTATGTATCAATTTTAATAGTCTATTTTGTTAATCATTTGAAGAAATCTACACAAGTGTAAGAAATTGATTGACAATTTTCATAAGTAATCTTAATAAATTCACTTATGACAATTTAAAAGTTTAATCGATAAACTACTCAAAATAAAATATATTTTTATAAACTATTAAATCTAGGTTTGTAGATAATAAAAAATTGATGATAGATTTATCATAAAAGAGACTAAGTTGATATAAATTTCATAGAAAATAAAAACTAAATTGTCAGGAACGAATGGTGTTACTTTTATTTTTTAACCTTAAAAAAATTATAGATCAAATTGGTATTTTCCAACAGAAAGAAAAAGAAAAAAAAGATGAAACATACTAAAAAAAGGCGAGTCAAGATTAACTGAATTAATCCCGGGGGTCCATAAAGCCTAAAATAACCAACACCAAAGAAACAAAAAGCAGAAGGCAAGTAATAATAGGTAAAGAGAAAAAAGGGCAATTTGGTAAAACAAAAATCCAGAAAGTTCCATCATCGCAAATATAAATAAATAAGTAGTGAAAAGAAATGGTCTGCCCTCTTCTTCTCTCACCCCCGTACAAGCCGTCGCCTAAAACCTCGCTTCCAAATATACAAAAATTAAATAATAATAATAATTAATAATTAATAAAATAAATAAAATATAAAAACAATTCTAATAAAATAAAAACAAACTGCAACAACGCCCTTCCCTTTTCATTTCCACTCCCAATTCCCTTCCTTCTTTCTTCTTCGTCTGAAAAATCCTTTGCAACTATGCCGGCCACCGAATACCCAGGCTCCTTCCTGGGCCGTATCAGCATCCGCAGAAATCAAGTCATCTCCATGGACGGCGCTCACGAGCAGGAGCTCGAGGATCTCGAGCTCTTTCAGAAACATGTTTCCGAGCGATTTTCCGATTTACTACCTCCTCCCCCCTCCGACGACATTTCTCCCGATCCAATCCTCTCCATCGCCTGGCTCAGAAAGCTTCTTGATGAATTCCTCTGCTGCGAGGCCCAATTTAAGGCTCTCCTCATCATGGGCCGCGACCCTTCTCAGATTGTCAAACCCCCTCTCGATCGTCTCGTCCCCGAATTTCTGGATCGCGTCGTTAAGGCTTTGGATATCTGTAATGCCGTTCTCCACGGGATTGAATCCGTCCGACAGTTTCAAAAACTCGCCGAAATCGCGATTTCCTCTCTTAATCAACGCCCGATTGGGGACGGACAGGTTAAACGAGCGCGTAGGGCTTTGAATTCCTTGATTACGTCTATGGCTGTCGAGGATAAGGATTTTAGCAACAGTAAATCCACTGAGAGGGCTTGGTCTTTCGGGCGCCGCGGCGGCGGTGGTGTCAGCACCGGCAACGCCACACCACAGCATAAGGACCGAATCGCAGGGCAATTTCGGTCTCTGTCTTGGAGTATGGCTAAAGGCTGGTCGGCAGCGAAGCAGATTCAGGCGATGTCGTCGAATCTAGCAGCGCCACGCGGTGGGGAGTCGTCGAGTTTGCCGCAGACGGTTTATCTGATGAGTACGGTTTTGGTGTTTGTAATGTGGACTCTGGTGGCGGCGTTACCTTGCCAAGAGAGAGGTGGGCTGCCGACGAACTTCCCGGTGCCGAAGCAGATGAGTTGGGCACAATCGATGATCGGACTGCAAGAGAAAATCGCGGAGGAGTGGAAGAAGAAAGAGAAGAAAGGAAGTGGTGGATTGTTGGAAGAGATGCAAAGGATGGAGAAACTGAGTCAGTCATTGATTGAATTCACAGAGTCATTCACGTTCCCGTTGGAGGTGGAGAGGGCGGAGGAGATGGCGGGGCAGGTGGGGGAACTGGAGGAGACATGCAAGAAACTGGAGGAGGGATTGGTGCCATTACAGCAACAAATCAGAGAAGTATTTCATAGGGTTGTGAGAAGCAGGACAGAGATTGTGGAGCTTTTGGAGTATACTGCAAAAACATCTTCTCCAATTGTGTAAACAGAAATGAAAGAAGAAGAAGAAGCCATTAACAAAACCCCATGATTACACCTAAACTATCTTCAAAACCAATTCCTACTTTTTCTTCAACCAATCAACTGTGTTGATCTTGGTGGCGCCCCATGTAGATTTTGTAAGATTTTTTGTTTCTCCTTCTCTATTTTGGGTACTATTTCTTACTGATGTTTAATTTTTTTTTTTTTTAAAATATAATTTAAATTCCTTTTGCTGTTAGAAAAAGGATTTAAGGTAATCTGCAGATGTAATTGTGATGAAGTATATGGTTTGCTGAAAATGAAATATCTAATTTCTTTTTATAGTTTTTCTATTTTGGTATGAAGAATAGAATATACATTGGGAAAGAGTGATGAATGAGAGATATTTGAAGGACAAAAACAATTAAATAATAATTATTATTATTTGTAAAAAGGAAGGTGAGAAAGGAAAGTAATAATTATCCATGTGCCTGCTTTTTCTGTTGCAGATTTTTGTACCTCAATTTCTCAATTCTGTTTCTATGACTATCACAATGTCGGATTTTTTTTTTTTTAAAAAAAAAATCAAAATTAATAAATTTTCAATTACCCGTCTAGTAAAAAAATTAATAAAAAAAATTAAAATTGTTTTTTTTTTTATTAGTCATAAATAAAAATTAAAGGATCACCTTAGTCTTTCGCCACATTCTTCCATGATTAATGCTCACTTCTTATCTCTTATGTGTGCATTAATGAGAGAATTATTTGATTTTGGATAAAATGAGAGAATTATATAATTGAAAAGAGTTGTAGGATATTTATTTAATAGATAAAGAAGCTCTGTTGGATTGTTTATTGGACATGAATCACAACATGCTAACCATGTTTAAATTATGATTTAGATTTAGTTTTAATAATTGGATTGGCCTAGATACACCATTAATGCTATAATTATGAAACAATATATATTCTGAAAAAGTCATACAATTTACATTAGTCCTCAATATCAACAAATTTGGTTTTAATGTACTTGGAGAGCATCTCATCTCCAATATTCCATAATAAATAAAGAAACAGATGAATTACAAGTTTAACCTTGAAACTCAATGTTTTATTCTTATTTGGGCATTCTTAACTTTTCAATTTTATGTATAATAAAAATACTTGAGCTTTCAATTATGAATCCAAAAGTTAGTTGAAACAAATTCAACATTTTTTTTTTTTTGAAGTTTACATGCTAAACACAAAATATCTCATTAGTTATAAAATTCAATTTAGAACTATTAGACATTTTTTAAAGTTTAGGAAGCAAACAAATGTAATTTGAAGCTAAATTTGTAATTCAACCAAAATAAAACAACCTCATAGGATAAAAGTGTTTGCAACAAGTCAAGTTCATAGTTCCAACATATGAAAATGTTAATTAATATCAATTCTTAATTAAAGAAAGGATCGCTCAATAATGTTAGGATATGTTAATCTTCATTAGCATAAAATAAAGAAAGAAGGAGAAAAAAAAATGTGTATGATTGAGTAGTTTTAATTAGATAAGTGGAAGAGGTGCCTAAGGTGATATAAGTTCATTTTATAGAGCAAGTTGTGTTTGAGTGAAGGCATTGAAAAAGGGTAGTTGAAGTAAACAATATTTTTTGATAAATGACAAGTCATCTATCATATGGACAAAATTTTTTTGCATGTCAATGATTGAAACAAACAAACTACTTCTTTTTTAACCCAATTCTCTATTTCTTCAAAATATAGGAAGTCTGTCTCAATGTCAAATGTCATCTCACCCTTTGCAAATTACAATAAAATTTTAGACAAATTACAGGGACTATTTCAAATAATAATAATGTTATTTTAAAAAAAAATTGAAAAATAGGGTGGTTTAAAAACTAATGACAAAAATAAGGTGGTTTGGAAAATAATTTGGAAATTGGGATAGTGAAATCGTGTACCCGGTACACGATTTCAGTCAAAGTCTTCCGTGGCGGTAGTAAGTCGTGGACCGGGTCCACGAGTGTTGACCAAACTCGTGGACCGGGTGCACGATTTCGACCAAACTCGTGGACCCGGTCCACGAGTTCCAAACTCGTGGACCGGGTCCACGAGTTTGCCTCCACAAAGTTGCACTCATCTTGCTATAATCGCGGGGAACGAGCAGTTATTTCGGATAGTATTTATGGTTCGAGTTTTGATCAAAAAGACTTCTTACCCCCGTTCTTTTCCCATGAGCAGTTATTTCAGATAGTATTTATGGTTCGAGTTTTGATAAAAAAGACTTCTTACCCCCGTTCTTTTCCCATGATACGTCCAAAATCGTCCGGTTTTTTTCACATGATAAATAAGTTAATTAGTTAATTACCCACTTAAATGAAAATTTGCTTCTTACTTGTGTTCATCAATTATTGTATTAGTTTAATTGATTCTTAATTATTGAAAATGTAATGGAAAATCATTAATTCATTTAGTTAAAGATAAAAAGTTAATACAAATAAGGAAATCTAAAATACAAATCAAGTGCCACATGGTGGTCTTCTTCGCGCACGTTGTCCACGACGAGGCACAGGCACTTCAATTTGTTGTTGCTGGTGGATTACATTGTTGATATCCTGTTGGGTGACGCCAGATGGAAATTCATCGTGTGCATAATATTCCTGTTGATGGCCAGAACCGGATGCAATGTTTGGTTGTAATATGTGAGGTTCCTGGTCATCGGGTTGCTCTAGAACACCTTTGTCACGTTGTCTCTGTCGTCTACGACGAATACGTTTTCGATCAGTGTCAGCAACATTGAGCCTCCTTGTATGTTGAATGATTTCTTCAACATTTACCATGTTTTGCTCACACATTGAACTCAACTCTAGTAAATTGTGTTCTAAGGAGTAACTGTGCACATTGTGGACAAAATTATTTCTGCACGATAAAAAAAAATATATAAGTATAAAATAATATTCTTAGCATGTAATTGAAAAACACTACATAATAAGATGCTTACCATGCAGTAATAGTAGGCACCGTCAGGTGTGATAAATCTTCTTGTGATAGAGTCGTACCAGGACAAATAATCATTAGACACATCCGACTCGTTTATTATTTCTCCTTGTGCACAGCGGCCATGACGTGCACGCCAAAATGATATATACTCTGCATGAATTTGACGCCAGTTTTGGTCGTGTTTACCTCTTAAATCGATTTGATGTAGTTGAGGGAGTGTATTACACAATGTCGGTACTGTTTGCTGCATACCGAATTGTCTCAACACTCGATCTGGTTGATGCCACTCTACGATATGAAAGCATATAAGTGGGCTGACCGTCAACCAAATGTCCTCTCCATCATGACAGTAATCAGGCAACAACGACATAACATGTGGTGTATATGGCGTCCAATTGATCTGAAACCATGTACAAGAATAATTAGAACCTAAAAACATATGTAATATTCAGTTATATGCAACATATTTATTATTACCTGATTTTGCATCAAACGGTCAAATATTGAGCGATATACCAGCAACATGTTTGCTGATTGTTCAGATGCAGCTAATACACCGCTCCATCTATCACATAGATATAAAACAATTAAATACTTTGCTAATTGTATTGACAAAGAAATTAATATATACAAAAAATAATACCTGGCACTGAGTGGACGTCCTATAAAATGTTCTGGAGGTTGTAATTGGACTTGTGGTGCAACAATGCTAAATCGATCATAGGCCCATACTTGAAGTAGTATCAGTAGGCCTGCTATATCCAAAGCTTGTGCATGACTGGCTCGACATAATTCTCTGTACAGCCATGCAAGACAAGCACCACCCCATGAATTACCAGCTTGCTCAAAACTGGCCAGTAGTGGGAGGAACATTAAATGCACCAGCGTGTTCGACTTGTCTGCAAACAGAAAGCCTCCAATCAGCTGCATGATATATGCTCGTGCATATCTCTGTATACTGACGTCATCGGCATCAGGAGACAATTCTGTGAACTGTGAGGCTAACCACGGGAGACTCAACCTTGAGCCTTTTAAGTCAAGTGGTCGAACACCTAAGAAATCTTCACAAATTTGTTTCCAATCATGTTGCAAAGAACCAGTAACAGGTTCTCCGTCCACTGGTAAACCAAATTGTACTGCAACGTCCTGCAGCGTAATGGTGTATTCCCCACCAGGCATATGAAATGTGTGGGTCTCCGGTCTCCAGCGCTCCACTAAAGCAGTAATGAGGTGCCAGTCCAACTGTATGAATCCAATTTGTGCAACCCCAATAAAACCAGTCTGTTGTAGATAAGGCACTATACGTTCATCGAACGGTATTGTATGCTGAGAAACTGCCTCTCTTCTCCGACAACATAGCACCACGGTGGATGCATTATCCCATACTGTCTGTGATCAGTGCGTGTTTTGAAGATATAGCTGAACAGGGTTAGATGGACCAGGATCCATATTCAACACTGTTAAAATAAACAAAATTCATTACAATGTTAAATAAACGAAATACATTACAATGTTAAATAAACCAAATTCATTACAATGTTAAATAAACGTAATACATTACAATGCTAAATAAACGTAATACATTACAATGTTAAATAAACGAAATACATTACAATGTTAAATAAACGAAATTCATTACAATGTTAAATAAACGAAATACATTGCTTGCTAAACTATGAATGACTCGAAGATGAAGCTCCTAAATTACGGAGTGGACAGGTACGCTTGTTATGCCCTGATCCCTTGCATATCCCACATCGAACTTTCGTGCCTGCCTCGCCAATCCATCTCATTATGAATTCGCGAAGTCTTGGGACTACCATGCTCCCTTAATAAGTTTGCGTTAGGGTGCACTTCCGTAAATGATAACTCTGGCCAATAGTCAGGGTGCTGTATTGGATGGAAGCGACATTCATAGCATAACTTTAAATGAGACAATTTATAGTATTCATCAATCAGATGCACGTATGAAAAACGCATGTAATTACAAATTGCAATTACATGAGAGCATGGAATCTTGAACGACTGCCATTTGTTACAAGAACAAGTCCCCTCTTTCAAGCACACTACTTGTATGTTTTGGCCTTTGTAGGGAGAAACCATACTGATGCCAGTTCGAACTTCAAAACTTTGTGTTTCCCTGTCAACTAACGTCATTGTATGTGCAGTTGCTCGTTTCTCCCACCTTTTAAGCTTTCTCATGGCATATTCTGTGTACATGTCCCCACGATCGAGTGCTTCACTTATTTCTTGTCTACGACGTTCAAAGTATAAGATTGTCCGATAAAATGTTAACCTAACAATCGATGTGATTGGTAACATTCTAGCTCCTTTAAATACCCCATTCAAACATTCAGCTGCATTGGTTGTCATCCACCCAAAGCGATACCCATTATCGTGTGATTGCATCCATTTATTCAAATCGATATCAGAAAAATATTCAAGACATTCAGGGTTCAATTTCTTTAACTCTTTCATGTTTCGAATGAACTTACGTCTTTGGTGTTGATTTCTAACCCTAAACACCAAATCTTTAAGTTGCTTTGATTTGTATTTCGAATTGAAATTACTCGCAACATGACGTAAACAATAACGATGATATGCTTTAGGTTCAGCCCAACCAATTTCCTCGTTGTTAATTGCTGCAATGATCCCTCTATGTCTATCCGAAATTAAGCAAATCCCTTCTCGGTCAGTAACATACTCGCGCAATGGCCACAAAAACCATGACCAACTAGATGTATTTTCCCCTTCAACAATAGCAAATGCAAGAGGAAATATATGCCCATTCGAGTCAATAGACAAAGCAATGAGCAATTTCCCTTTATACTTGCCGTAAAGATGGGTTCCATCTATTTGAATTAAAGGCCTACAATACTTAAATCCTTCAATTGCAGGACCGAATGCCCAAAAAACATGACCAAATATAGTTTTACCAGGCACATCAGAAGGGAGAAAATGCCAATCTACTCGTGTACCAGGATTGTAGTGCACAGCAGCACTCAACTAGTACGGAAGTTCTGAATACGATTTCTCTCAATCGCCAAAGACTGCAACCAAAGCTTTTTTCTTAGCTTCCCACACACGTCTGTATTTGACATTATATCCATACTGTTTTTTAAGTGCTTCTTGTAGTACCGCCACATGCACACTAGGATCAGCTCTAACTAAATTTTAAATTTCATTGCTCATGAAATTAGAATCAAGTTGTGAATTATCTTGTGCCACTTCTGTGTATAAACAAGTATGGTTCTCTCCAAGTTTAGTAATTTCAAACATCCCATGGATTTTGCGTCGACAAGCACGCAACCTCCACCTACAACCTTCATCTCATTGCTTGCATCGCACATACCAAATATCCTGGTTCGATTCTACCACAAATATTTGGTAGTATTCAGTCACACAATATTTTTTTACTGCCATTTGTAGGTCTTCTTTCGTATCAAATACCATTCCTTTTTGTATTATACTAGAGTTATCTAGACTTTTTCCCCTTTCCTCCAAGGTTGATCCTTGTTCACAGACTGAATCAGTAATTTCCCATTCTATCTGTGTAAATATCTCCGACTGAACCAACTCATTTTCATTTTCTATATTTCCTTCTTCTCCAAACAATTCATCAATTTCTACATCAATGTCACTATCCGCACAATTTCCAGCTTCAATAATAACTAAATCTTCTGGACGAAACGACATATTTAAATTCGTTTACAACTGTAAAGGTTAAAAAGAAAAATTAGTTCAAATCTACCCAAAATTATAAACTCGTGGACCCGGTCCACGAGTTTACTACCCAATATAACTAATTTCCCACCATATTATTTACCAATAATTATTCCTACAACAATAAACGCCGAATAACATTCAACACTCAAACCTAAATTTTTTAAATTTATTAATGCATGCAAAACGTCTACATATACAAATTTATTCATTAATGCAAAACAAAACGTACATAACTATTGCATATTTATAAGATAATTAGAAAGAAAAATGTATATGCATACGTATATGGCGGCGACAGCGGTGGCAGCTAAACGACGGCAGTGGCGGCGGCGGCGGCTAAACGAAAAGGGAATGATTTGAGAAGAAGAAGAGAAATGACAGCGACAATGACAAACGAGAAGTGAAATAAGAGAAAGGAGAGAAATGAGTAAGGAAATGAAGAGTGAACGGAGAGATATGAGGAGAAATGAAGACTGAAGAAGAAGAAGAAGTGAAGAAGAAGAAGCCGAAGAAGTGAGGAAGAAGGAGGGTGGCATCGGGTTTAAAGAGAGGGAACTCGTGGACGGGGTCCACGATTATCGAAATCGTGGACCCAGTCCACGAGTTCGATCAATGCATGCAGGGTGGACGCAGGGTAATCGTGTACCCGGTCCATGGTTTTATGAAATCGTGGACTGGGTCCACGATTTCACTACCCTAATTTTGGTATTTCTTTCCCCCCACCCTATTTTTGGAATTATTTTTTAAAAAAACATTATTTTAAAAAAAAATTCCAAATTACAGACATAAGAGTTAAAATTGGCTTAAATTACTTTCAAATTTACATAATTATATAAATTGTAATATTTTTATAAGTTTGAGGGTTTAATTTTTATTATTTCTAAATCTAATTTTTACATTTATTGTAAGTTTGAGAATCTAATTTTAACACTTGTAGGACTTTAGGAGCCCAATTTTTACAATTGAAAGTTTGAAAGTGTAATTGTAATTAGTACCATATTTTAGGGTAATTTTTGTAATATATAATTTGAGATGGTATTGTTTTTATTTATTTATTTAACTTTCATTGGAGCTAAGTTGATGTTTTAAGATGTACTTTTCTAATTGGAATCTTTAAAACAAGATGTTATAAAATATTATAGGTAAGTATTCTAAAATAAAATAAAAATAATTTTTTAGTTATTTGGATAAGGGATTAGTTTTTTTTTTTTTTTTTTAATTATTTTTTATTTTTATATATAATAAGGGTAGAAATAAGAATTAAACCTCTAAAAGAAATTGAAGGAAAATTGTGATATATGACAAATTAGGGGGTGGATGAGAAGAATGACAAAATCTAAACTTAATTGGTAGAATGACAAACACACCCATTACACATGGGTTTCAATTTTCATAATCCCTAAATTGCCCTTAGGAAATATGCAACTTTTGTTTTAAATACGTTTCGTACAATTTTACTAATACGTTGTAGCTATATTTTTTATGTCCAATTTACGATTTTAAAATTTAAATTTTTAAAAAACAGAATCTTTGCTTATCTTTAGTCGGTATTTGGATTTTGAGCAAGTTAATGTTTGAAATACGGTGTAATTATTTTTCAAATGTTTAAATAACTATATTTTATACAATTTTACTAATAAGATTTAATTATATTTTTGATGTCTAGTTTACCATATATCAATTTTCAAAAAACAAAATCTTTTGCTTATTTTTCATGGGTGTTTGAATTTTAAGCATTTATCTTGTTGGATGATCTTAATTATTTAGATTATCTTTTAAAAAAACTAATTTTATTTTATTAGTTTTTCGATTTTACTTATATATCTATCGATTTATCTTATTTTAATAGATACTTGAATAGTATTTGTTTTTGAATTTGGAGTATAGCTTCAGGAGCTATACTCTCCAGAGTATAGAATTTTTTAACCTCCAAATGAAGATAATTAATCTATTTATAGAGTTCTTAGTTGGACTTTGTAGGCTTAGACTTAGTTGGTGAATGAACCTATTCTTTAGGCTAACTAGCTAAGCCCAAATTCAATTAGTCCCAAATGTTATAATTTGCAATTTTATCATTAAGAATAATATGACAATTTACAATTGGCCTAAAATTTCTTTTTCAAATGGTAAAACCACCAAACGAAGTTCGGTTCAACTACTATTGATTGTTTTCATCATACAGATGAAATTGAGAACTAGAGGGTGTGTTGAATGAATTTGAACAAATATCATAGAGACCGTCTCAAAAAAAAAAAAAAAAAATTAGAAGACTTTCTTAATTTGCAGTGAAACGACGAATATACAAAAATATATTTCTCTCTTTCTACAACTGAAGCAATCATGTCAATAAATAACATAGAGAAATAAAGAGAAGTCAAAGAAACACATTCAATAATTAAAAAAAAAAAAAATTACCATGGGTAGGAAAAAAAAATTACAAACATAAGAATGATTTTCTAAAATTGTTAATATAGCAAAAAATTTTAAAGTTGATTCCCGGTCTTTTATTATTACAATTTTATTATCGTTTGTGTATCTGCAGGTATATTAGATATATTTTATATTCTGGTATATCAACTAACTGATATGTTTTATATTTAGTATATTAATCAATAGATATATTTTATTTAAAGAATATAATTTATAGAACTAGTATATCATGACTTACTTGGGTTATGCTTGACATTGTTTGTTCAATTATGGTAACTTTTTTTTTTTGTTTCATTTTGATATAGAGTTATTTTCGCCAAAATAGTTCAATTTTGATGTTGATGGTACATTTTAAATGCATTACTTTTGTCAAATGATATACCAAATATAAATTATATTAGTTAATCTATTTTATTTGTAATTTTTTTATATGATTTTAATGGCATATAAGTTATATTTAATTTGTATATCAATTGTATAACAAATCGTATATTAATTGATTGATATACCTAATTTAGAGAAGAAAAAAACATATCAATGACATTGTTGATATACCAAATATGAAGTATATCATTTAGAAGGATACTTAAAGGTATAATATTGACATTTCAATTGTATATTAGTACTAATTCAAAATAAATTGCATGTAGATCATTGGTGTATCAATAGTATATCATAATGAGCTCAAAATGTAGATCATTAATGTATTTGTAGTTTACCAATACTCATTCAAATTTTATTTAAATTGCAACATAGGTGTATCTAATAATATATCAACATTCATTAATAATTCATTTCATGTATATTTTTAGTGTATCAATAGTATATCACTCTTGATCTAAATCCATTTTAAATATTCTATTGGTATATCATTAATTTATAAACACTAATTCAAATTTTATTTTAACTATAACATTATGTGTCAATAGTATGTTAGTATAGTCATTAAAGGTTCATTTCATGTATATTTTTAGTGTATCAATAGTACATCACTATGATCTAAATCTATTTTAAGTATTTTATTGATGCATCAATAATATATCTGTGACGCCCCAAAATTTCGGGTATTTTTCTCCTTCATCGCGAATCCGTCTTTTAATAAGAAGTTAGGAGAATTTAGAAATAAAAATAATAATATAATAATTTAATTAATCAATAGAAACATTAAAGGAGGATTGAGTTTTACTAAGTATTATTTGTATAAGAAAGTAAAGATTTAAATTAAATTGAAAGAGAGAGGATTTAATTTAATTGGAAAAAAGAGAGATTTTATTATAGTGTGGGGAAGAGAGAAGATTTAAATTGAAAAAGATTTTATTTATGGGTTATTTATGAGCTTCGGTTTGCGTGCTAGGTTAAAGTAAGGAAAAGAAAAAAAAATTCTTTTCTCTCTCTCTCCCTCTTCGTACCAGTGCCGCCCCCCCATCCATTTTTCTTCTTCTTCTTTCCAACTCGCGTAGGTTTCTCGGCCAACCAAACGTCACTGACCCACCGCCAGATTCGTGGGTCGCAGGTCTGCCGCCACCGTGAGCTGTCGCTGTTCCGTGAGTCAACGCCTCTGCCGCTGTCGCCGCAAGTTGTCTCTGCCTTCGCTGCGTGTCTGCTGCCGCCAACGCAAGTCGCCGCTGCCAGATTCGCGGGTTGCAGCCGCCATCGACAAATCCCTCGTCGGTTCCATGAGTCTTGGTAGACTCTTGGTAAAGTTTCAGTTCCGCAACTGATTTCTTTCCCTTGGTTGGGTACCTTGTAGGTTTAGCGTTTGACATTTTGCGTTGTTGTTGTTTAATTGTGTTCAAAGGGACGTTGGAGAAGGTCAAGATTGAATCCAGATTAGGAATTTTGGACGTCTTTAGGCATTCTCCAGGTAAGGGATTTACTACCGGGTCTAGTGGCGCCTAATGCCCAATTATATCACTAATTATTATTGTGTTGCTGTATGATTATTGCTATGGTTGATTACTGCATGCATAAATTTTTACTGGTTATGCTAAGTTATGTGACTTGAATGTGACATGGTCATGCCTATGTGCTTGTGATATTGTGACCCTTTGCCACGAACTAATTATGCCATGACATGTTACTAAAGGTTATCCTATTTGTTGTGCCCTGTACCCCTAGGTGTCCCTCGGGATTACCACCTATGTTTATGTTTACAAATGTGATCACTGTGTACCCTCGGATCGCTCCCTATGCTTATGCCTATGCCTATGCCTATGTCGAATACACGGGCGCACGCGATAAAAGGATAACAATTTCATTCTTAGGCCCAATAGTGGATCTCTTACTGAGTATAACTATTCACCATTTTCTATGTTTTTCTTTCCAGGTAAAGGACGGGGTGGCCAGACGTATGACCAAGGGAATCCGTGACCATACCATGGGATCGTCGTTGTTGCTTCTGCATCTTAGACTAGGGCATAGAGTATTGAATGTGTAAGGTAGCAGCATTCGTTCATTTATTTGACCATTTGTTTATTTATTTATTTTTGTTTTGTTCTTTCATATTTGATTTTGTTCTGTTTGAGGTTTTGCCAAACTGTTTAAGGGGTACCCCGCTAAAGCATTTTGATTTCTCTATGTTTGATTTAATGAAATATCAGAATTTAAGTTGTTTCACATATTTGGCAGAGTTTAATAAAAGCATGTAATGCCGAGTCTCTTAAGTTCCAACGTATTTATGAAATAACCATGCATAGCGTAGCGTCCTATTAGTTAAAAAGTCAGGTCGTTACAGTTGGTATGAGAGTCTAAGTTTTAGGTTCTGTAGACTGACTTATTGTATAAGTCACAAATGTCCCATGGTAGTAAAGGATCCTTCGTCATCGCCAGGTATGCCCTCCAATATAGATGTATATATTTAAAGACTTATCGAATAACATTGGTTTGATTCATGAGTATGATTGTCAAGTTTCTCTTGGTAAGGGGTCTTGACTGTCTGATGGTGTGTATGGTAGGTTATGGCACCAAAGGACAAAGGAAAGAGAAAGGTTAAGGGTGGGCTCCAGGACCCCCCCAGTGCCGTTAGAAGAGTAGGACCCCGATGTTCAAGAGGAGGAGTTGCTAGATGGAAATCTTCAGACAGGGACCCTTCTGGTTCAGGATGGCAGAGGCTAAGTTTCTGCACCAGTGCTTATTAGTCAACTAATGTACCAAATATAAAGTATATTAGATGACTGATATACCAAATATAAAGTGTATCAAATATACTACTGATATACTTTCTGATACAACAAGAGTAAATTTGGAATAATAAAAAGCAGAAATTTGCTTCAATTTTTTTTTGTTTTTTTGCTATATTTACAAATTTTAAAAATTCATTACTAAATTTGTAATTTTAATAATATTTTTTTTGCTATTCCTAGGAGTGCCCCTAGAAAAAGGCCAACCAAACTACATATGTCTCATGCAAAAGTAGATTCATACTACATGGAGAGGTTACAATCGTCCCAAATCACATTTTAAGAAATCTTACAATGGTTGTCTTGACTTCCTAGCTAGTACCACAACTACGGGAAAATTTCCTATATTGTGGTGGTATGAAATTTTTTTCATATATACTATCTTCATTTATTGTGTGCCATATCAATGCTCTTTTAAAATGTAGGTGGAATCTATTGACATCAATGTATGAAGACAAATTTATAGTGTGAACACAAGGAGTATAGAATGTAATACTTTTAAGCTTAAAAAAAGGTTTAAAAATGCTTCTACCTTTAGTATAGTGGTCAATTTGTTTGAAATTTTATTGAGTTCGAAAAGAATTAATTAAAAAAAAGTTATATAGATATATTTTTTCCTATATTGATATTCTTATACCAATTTTCTTACAACCAAATATAAACCAAAACTTAAAGTTAAAGCATAAAATCTTACAAAATATCACAAAATTCCAAAATTAAAATCTCCCCTCAAAATTTACCAAAACGATGAATACCAAATACAAAAACAACATTTTTGACTATTAACACATACTAAACGACTAACGTACAATCTTTTTAATTAACACACACTTAACTTAACTGAAGAGATCACTTTTAATGGGATAAACAAATGTCAAAATATTAACGAAAAGAAGAGTAAGAAGGGAGAAAAAATAGAGAGAATAGAGAAATGTTAGGTCGGGAGAGAGAGGAATTAATGAAAGAGAGAGGTAATTGGGCATGGATAAACAGTAAGAGCATATTTAACTATTGGCAAATTGCAAAAATATCCTGAATTATTTTGGTAGTTGCAATTATACCCTTAAGCTTTCAATTTTAAAAAATAAGCCCTCAAAATTATATAAATGTTAAAATTGGTCAAATAGGACCTTCAAGCTTACATAATTGTACAAATTTTAAAATTTGTATAAGTTTCAATTTTTACTATTTGTGGGTTCAATTTCTATGATTATTGTAAGTTTGAGGGTCCAATTTTAACAATTGTTGAAGTTCATAAGCCCAATTAATTTTACAATTGAAAGTTTGGGAGTCTAATTGCAATTACCACCATACTTTGGCGAATGAACAAGAACATGCTTTTTTGGAGAGAGATACTATTTCATCAATCGAGTCACAGGTATCTAACATATTCATACCTAACGATTTTCCACAAAGTGGTGACGAAAGGTATAACTTGTATAAATCTTTCCATTTTCCAATTCGATTCGATCCATTCATTCGTCAAACTATTTACTCGATCACAAACAATTTTGGAACACCTCTAACATAGAGACAAATAGTCAATTTTGAAAAAACTTATTGTATTTCATTATTCCATTGATTTTTTTTATTATTTTTTTTTTAAAATTTGTGATTTCTACTGATGAATCATTCATTCTAATCATCATTCCCCATGTAATTCTATATAGAAATTCTTTGATTTAAAAAAAATTTAAATAATATACATAAATTTGAGTTATATTACTTACCTTATATTATAGAATATCAAATGAAAATAATGATTAGTAGTAATTAAAAGAAATGTTTGAAAAATAAAAAATATTCGAGAAGCCAAAATATATATATATATATATATATATATATATTTATTTATTTATTTTATATATATATATTTACATATATATTTATTTATTTATTTATTTTATTTTATTATTATTTTTTTAATAAGGTTACTAATGCAACATTTTGAAAGTTTGGAGGTATTTTAGCAATGAGAGAGTAACAATTTTTGTTCACAACTATTTTTGAATTTTTCTTTAAATTTAAGGGTATTTTTCCATATAAAACTAATGCTAAATGTGTTTTTGAATTATTTTTAAAAATTTAGAAATATTTTTGACATTTTTTTTTTTTTTTAAAATTTAGCCATTATATATATAATGTGTTCCTGTCGCAACAATCTTTCATAGTATTGTAACGCTACCCCATGGAAAAATGGGCACTGCAACCCTATTTCAGCTCCACAGTAGAAGTAATTATTCTTATTGATGCATTATATTGAAAGTCCCTATCAATATCTACTAAGGTTTTGGAAAGAAATCAAAATTGATAAACTAACTAATAAATTCATCAACACATATAATTAATTAAAAACTAATACCATAGACATCCGATTAAAAACCAAACTGAAAAAATACTTAAATTAAACAATACCTTGTGTTGATGTCAAAATTTAGACAAGGATATGTCTGTGTTTTCCATACATATAACATCAACTAAAAATTTATAATTTAGGGAAGAAGAAGAACGTGACCTATAAATAGGAACATCTGCACATCACCATGGTGCTTCACACAAGTTCCGATGCTTAAGTTAGAAAATGATTAAGTGCAACAAACTGAGAGTTTAAGTGTAATTGTAATTTTCCAAATGGGAATTGGATGAACCTCTAAGTCATAATGATCAAGCAACTAATGGCATAATAATTCTTAGAGATAGAAGAAAGATTCTCCTTGTAGTCAATACCATCTTTTTTAATTCTTAGAGATAGAAGAAAGATTCTCCTTGTAGTCAATACCATCTTTTTTAGTATACCTCTGGCAACAAATCTAGCTTTGTGTCATTCAATATTACCATTTGTGCCACTTTTGGTCTTAAAGATCCATTTACATCTGACCCTTTTACTTCCTTTAGACAACAAATTATCAAGATGTATATATATAAGTGCAGTTGACCAAGTCCTTCCTAATAGGGTTTTGGAGTTACATTCGTATTATCCTTTAACTCATCGAGTCGAGGCATGTGAGGGGCGCGCGTGCCCCATTTGGCATTTTGCTAAAGTTCACCTCGGTCTCGGCCGAGCATCTTCTCTTAGACCCATTTTGGTTTTTTGAGCGATCCTTTGGATTAGACCATGACCTAAACATGCCCCATTAGGTACTTTGTTGGGCTTGCCAAGGTCAAGGCCCAAGCTAGACTCCTTCTCTAGGCCCATTTTGGTCACGGGGTGCTACTTCAAGTCTGAATCTTATCTTCTTGGCTTTATTGTTTATGTTCTTACTTATTGTTATACCTATGATGGAAAATTTCTATCGAAATCTCAAAATTTTGATGGTCTTGAAATCCCGATAGGGGGAATTTCGCAGCCCCCCTCCCCCATTTTGATTAAATTTTGAGAAATCTTGAAATTTCAAGAATATGCTGAGCATATTTTGATTTTTTTTTAGCAATTAGTTACAATAGTTAAGTTCAAGTTTTTTCAATTTTATGATCTTGATTACAAATTGTATAGTTTCACACGCCAATGTCATTTATGACGAAAGATGAAGTTTTGTAAATTGTGCCACTTTTTCTAATTTCCTACTTTTCTCAATTTTCAATACAAAACTTTCATCCCCAAATAAATTGAATTTAAAAACAACTACAAAAAATCTATATTTATTTTTAACCTCATTCAAATTTTATTCCATTAAAATTTCACATTATTTTACCTCAAAATTGAATTGAATGTGAGTATTGTTTCTTTTACCATCCAAGACTTTCAATTTCACATCACTTTCACCTCAAACTATTCATAAATTTTATATTATTTTGTAAGTTTTTCTTTTTTTTCTTTTCTTTTTTTTAAATTATGCTCTTGCATCAACATTTATATAGACATTTATGATATACATGTAAAATATTGTCTTATGTTATAGTAATCTTGAATATAAAAGTCCAGTTATAGTCTAATTAAGCCAACATTAAAGTATTCATTAACTAATTATAATAATTTCCATCAATTTTCATAAAGTTGATCAACATTGATATTTCGAACCTTAATTAATACCAACAAAAAAAAAGAAATGTAATCAATGTCTAATTGTCATGGGCTAATCTAAACTTGGTCTACGTACACTCCTAATTTATTAGAATTTTTCTTGTACGAAATTAACATTTGTTAAAGAAAGACCAATTATTAAGGTCTTTGTTTTCGAACTAAAAAAAAAAAAAAAAAAGGAAGAAGGAGAAGAAGTCGTCTTTGTTTTTTAGGTTTTGAAGGTCATTTCTAATTTTCTTTTTTTTTTCCAAATTGACTCGCCAACCACCCTATATCATATATATAAAAACGGCCTCATATATGTATATTCGAACAACAAGCTTCTATATATATCAAACATAAACTTATAATTAATGGACAGTTAAACACACGGAACCCTTATCTTAAACCTAACTTAATTTAGTAAACCTAAAAAAAAATTACAAAACTCAACTAGTAGAAAATTGTATGTGAAGGTTTTAACCGTGGATAGTTATGTTGGTTTGTTGGGTTTAGTTAGGATATTCAATTATAATAGATTGAACCCATGACCTTTCGACCGTTCCACTACCACTAGGTCAACTCCATGATGGTTATCTCCCCTATATTAATTTACTGATGTAGGACTATGTTTGCATCTCCACGTTCAAATCTAAAAGATTGATTGAACAGAGGTAGAGTTTAAGAGAAAATTAAACCAAAATCATTGTATTATTCAACTTGGCCGGTGGAGGTTTCTTGCTATTCCATACAACCCCACAAAACTTGGTTTGACAACATCTATATGTTTCAATAATATCCACTCTCTCTTTCTATTCTTCTTTATATATTGAAAAGTTTTTGTAGTTGTGTACCTAAACATTCACCTCTTCATCTCTTGCAATAACTTTCTACTCTTGGCTTCCTTCTTCTTCTCTCTTTATTTTCAGTCCAAGTCTTTGATAATCCATCTTCCTTCCACCAAATCCTAAACACACAACATGATCATGGTAATTCACTACATCATGGTATTCTAAATATTTCTGTAATTCTTTTTTTTAAACAATATTTTTGGCCTTAAACCCTTGGAAGAAGGAGAAAAGATATGTCAAGATGATCATTATTATTCTTTTAATTAAAAATAGTCTCTATTTGAAATAGCTTATGGAAGATATATATGGATCAACAATTATAGATTTTGCTATATCTTTAAAATTATTCTACAAAGCATTATTTATTTCCCAATTGTGTTTTGATGCAGAAAGTAGTCCTGAAAGTGAATGTACATGATGGAAAAGCCAAGCAGAAGGCTATGAAAGCAGTTTCCAGCCTTCCAGGTACCAATTTCTTTTCCCTCTTTAACTTTTTATGTATTAATATATACTAAAAAAAAACAAATGATTTTACTATATATGAATATTTCACCAGGTTCTCGCCTTTCATTTTTCGTCATAAAAAACATGTTTATTATATACCATCATACTTACATAACTCTCTCTCAAGAAAGTTGGTCTTGTTGTTTGTGTAGGGATAAATTCCATAGCCATGGATATGAATGAGAGGAAGATGACTGTAATTGGAGAAGTAGACCCAGTTGAAATAGTTGAAAAACTGAGAAAGTTTTGGTTTGCTGAGATTCTCACAGTTGGACCACCAAAAGAGGAGAAAGATGAGAAACAAGATATCAAAAAACCACCACCAGATTGTTGGATTCCCTATCCATATTATTATCCTCGTTACTATATCATGCAAGAAGAAAACCCAAATCCTTGTGTTTTTTGTTAATGCATTATTATTTTATTATGGGTTTCACAAGATTCATTTTTTTTTTTTTTTTTTTTTTTGGGATTTTCATATGTTTGAAAATTCTATTACTTTTCTCTAATAATCTTCATCTTTTTCAAAAAACTTTTAAATTTCTAGCAAAAGTTTAAAAACAATTTATTTTATTTTTTATTTTTATTTTACTTTTAATTTCAGAAGTAGATTTGTATTTTGGAAACATTCGTAAAAAGTATATATATAAAAAGAAATTCAATATAGGAAAAAAAAATTAAATGGTTATCAAATTGGATCTTAATTGTTCTGGTAAAATTTTCTGAGAGAAAATCACATTCCAAATTACACTTTTTTTTTATTTATTATTATATTTTTTAAGGATGTTTTTGATTGGTATAGTGATGAGTTATCATCTTTGAGAAGTTATTGCTTTACTGTTTTTTTCTTTTTTAAAAAAACATTAAACCTTTTTTTGTTTGTGTTTTGACAAGATAAGATCAATGAGATCAATTATATTAGTTAATGTTTGATTGATGATGCTAATAAGAGTTTATCCATCCTTTTCCAAATCGAAGAGAATCAGAGTTGAGTGCCTATTTAATTTATTTGAGTAAACTAAGATATATACCTAAAAAAAAGACAGAAAATTTTATATTAAGAGACTATACCTGAAAACTACATCTAAACCTTTCTATTGGAAGGAAATAAATTTATACTTCAAATCTAAATTTTGGTTGGATCAACTTAAATTTTAAAATTTGATAAGTCAATCAATTTATATTCTTTGTTAATGATTTATGTCTATTTTCATTTCATAGTTACACTCAAAATCAACTCATAATCACTTAATGAAATTATTCATGTTTCAAATTATTTTACCAAGGTAGCTATAAAAATTATCATATAATTCCTTCCCAAATGTGATAGAAAATTTGGAAAGAGATGAAGAAAAATATCACTCAAGCATATTAAGGAAAAGATGCTACATCCATTCTATTTAAGCCATTCTTTTTAATATTAGGTTAATTATTTTATTTTAAAGAGAAGTCTTATACACTTGAAAATTATTATATAATTATTGGTTTAATTCTAAAATGGAATCCTATGGAAATGTGTAAATTATCTAAAAATTTATAGCGTTATTGACACAATTATTATTGTGAGATGCTAAATGAAAAAACAAATTTAAATTAAAACAATAATTTTTCTTTATTAATGTTATCATTTTTTTTTTTTTGCAAAGTATTAAAATCATATTTCTATTGTTTTTTGCTTTTGGGTAGTTTTAAGTCTAGCACAATTATTTTAGGGAAAATGAGAAGAGTGTTGGAAAGATTTTGGTTATTTAACTTTGGAAATAATGGATTAAAAGACCTATTTGAAGGTCCAAAATGATTTTTGCTTTACTTTTTAAAACTTACAAATTCTAACCTTTTACTTACTTCATTATCAAATAATTTTACAAATTTACCCTTATTTAAATTTTTTCTCTTTGATTTTTTTTATTCTTCTTCTTCCTTCCTTCTTTCCTCTTCTTGATCCCATCTGGCACTTTTCTTCCTCTGGTGCAATCAACTTCGGTTTCTCTGGTATGACCAACTTCACAACGAGGTCATGCACTGGTGCTCGTGAGTCCACGTGAGCAACTTCGACCATTTTCTTCTTCTTCTCTCCCTCTATTCAATTTGTGTTGCAGAGTGACATTGAGTGCCAGATAGCGAGACCAAAGAGTGAGATCGAGCATCGAAGAGCGATATCATGAGAGAAAAGGAGAGAGGAAAGTGACCTGTGAGAGGAAATAGAGAGAGAGAGATTCCTTTTTGGTAATTTCACCTGAATTTAACGTCAGCAAAGGATCAACAAATCTCATTTTAAAAAAGTGGGACAAATCTCATTTTTTCCTCTAAAATTTGGGTTATCAATTAACCCTTGAAATTTGATTCAAGTAGTAATTTAATTAATCCATGTACTATTTTAGTTTGTAATGATTGAGACTTTATGACCCCATTTGGTAACCATTTCATTTTTTGTTTTTATTTTGAAAATTAAGCCTATAGACACTACTTCCTCCTTCAAATTTATTTTTTTGTTATCTACTTTTACCAATGGTTTAAAAAACCAAGCCAAAATTTTGAAAACTAAAAAAAAAAAAAATTAGCTTTTAAACACTTGCTTTTGTTTTTGGAATTTGGCAAAGAATTCAACTATTGTACTTAAGAGAGATGCAAATCAATGTTAGACAACGGGAGAAAATAGGCTTAATTTTTAAAAAAAAAAAAAAAACAAAAAGAAAAATGGTTACCAAACAAGGCCTATACTTTTAATTATAACAATTTGTGAACTTTGATGTATAGCAATTTAGTATATCTTCTATTTTTATTGTAACGACCTGACCCTTTAAAACTAACATGTCGCTACGTCATGCATGACCGTTCAGTGAATGCATTGGAAATTAAGAGACACGGTATCACACACTATAGATAAAGTCGGTCAAATTCATAAAACGGTTGATTTTCTGATATTTTACTAAACCAAACATAGAGGAGTAAAAACGCTTTAGCGGGGTACCTCTTAAGTAGCTAGGCAAAACCTCAAGAAAAAGAAAGCCAAACATAACAATATCAAAACAAATAACAAACAGTCTAATGTATGCAAATACTACTACCCTACAAGTCTAATACGCTATACCCTAGGCTAAGGTGCGGAAGCAATGTCGACGATCCCATGGTACGATCACGGATTTCCTCGGTCATGTGCCTGGCTACCATGCTCCTTACCTAGGAGAAAAACATAGAAAAGGGTAGCAATCATACTCAGTAAGAGACCCACTACTAGGCCTAGCTATTACCCTTTTTGTCATGTGCACTCGTGTACCTGGCATAGGCATAAGCATAGGCATAAGCATAGGAAGCGACCCGAGGGTACGTTGTGATTACATTTGTAACATGGACATAGGTGGTGATCCCGAGGGACACCTTTCGTAGCACAGTACATTAGGGGTACGGGGCACGACAAGTAGGGTAACCTATAACATGTCATGGCATAGCTAGTTCATCGCAGAGATTCACAGAGTCATAGGCACATAAGCATAAGTACATTACTTACAAGCTACACACTTGGCATACTGAAACAATCATAGCAACCAACATCCGAGACAAAAATTCACAGCGACATTCAATAGTCAACAACACAATTAGACATTAGGCGTCACTAAAACCCGGTAGTAAGTCCCTTACCTGCGAGAGTGAGATTGCGGCGAGACTGAGCGAGACTAAACGAGACAGCGAGACTGAGCGGGACAGCGAGACTGAGCGAGTCAGCGAGACTGCCTGTGCGAAGTCGCGACTTCCCTACACTGCGGCAATGTGCTATGAAGGCTGTGACGACGCGTCGCAGAGAGGGCAGGCGACGCGACGATAAAGATTGTGACGACGCGTCGCGAAGAGACTGAGATGCTGCGGCGCGAGGACTATGATGATGCAGCAATGAGGACTGATGATGCGGCGAAATGCGGGTTGTGACGATGCGACGCGACAAGGATTGAGACGTTGCGGCACGAGGACTATGATGATGCCGCAACGCTGAAAGCTGCGATGATGGCGACAGTGAGGGTTGGAGAGGACGGTGACTGAGTGACGGAGGGTTGTGCGAAAAATGGCTGACGAAGAGGTGATCGAGAGAGAGATTGACCTTTTTTTTTCCTTCTTCCCCTTTCTTCCTTTCTCCTAAAAACGCCACTTGATCAAAAACTCAACCGGAGACCTTTCCCCAACCGAAACCTGATTTCTCCTAATGACCAAGGATTTCCAAACCCCCCTTCATGCTCCTTCCGCCTGCATAATTCTTTAGTTGTTATTATTATTATTATTATTATATATATTTTCAACTTAAAGAGAGAAAAATTGATTTACCTGAATTTTGGGCCGTTACACTCTCCCCTCCTTAGGGAACTTTCGTCCCTGAAAGTCCTAATCTTGAAAGAGCGAACTTTCGTCCCTGAAAGTCCTAATCCTGAAAGAGCTCAGGGTACCTTGATCTCATTTCATCCTTCCGCTCCCATGTTGCTTCATTGAAACCGTGGTTCTGCCATAATATCATCACCAGTGCTATTTCCTTGTTGTGCAAGGTTTTCACTTCCTTTGCCAAGATTTCGATGGGTTCCTCCTCGTAGCTCAAGTCTTCCCTCAATTGTAATGGTTCATAGTCCACTATGTGAGAAGGGTCGGCGACATACTTCCTCAGCATGGAGACGTGAAACACATTGTGGACTGCATCGAGAGACGGTGATAACGCCAACCGGTAAGCCACGGGGCCAATCCGTTCCAAAATCTCGAACGGCCCTATGAAACGGGGACTTAGCTTCCCCTTTCTTTCGAACCTCAAGACGCCCTTCAACGGGGCCACTTTTAAGAACACGTGATCTCCCACATCGAACTCCAGATCCTTGCGTCTAGTGTTGGCGTAACTCTTCTGCCTGCTCTGTGCGGACTGCATGCGCAATGTGATTTTTTTGATAGCCTCATTTGACACCTGCACCAACTCCGGCCCTAACAATCTCCGCTCTCCCACTTCGTCCCAACATACTGGAGATCTACAACATTTTCTGTACAATGCTTCGAATGGTGCCATGCCAATAGTAGCCCAGTAGCTGTTGTTGTAGGCAAATTCCATGAGGTGTAGGTAGGAGTCCCAACTTCCCGGGTGGAAGGCCAAGCACGCAGCATGTTCTCCAATGTTTGATCCAATTGTTCTGTTTGGCCATCCATTTGCGGGTGGAAGGCCGTACTGAAATCCAACCTAGTGCCCAAAGCCGCCTGGAGCCTTTTCCAGAATTAGAATTGAACCGCGGGTCCCTGTCTGACACTATAGAGACTGGCACCCTGTGCAACCTTACCACCTCTTTCAAGTAGATCTGTGCCCACTTACTCACTGAAAAGGTAGACTTGCCTGGGAAGAAGTGTGCGGACTTGATAAGTCTGTCAATTATGACCTAGATAACTGTATGGCCAACACTGTCTGTGGTAAACCTCCCACGAAATCCGTAGATACGTTCTCCCACTTCCACTCGGGAATACTTAGGGGCTGCAATAGCCCTGCTGGCTTCTGCCTCAGGGCTTTCACTTACTGGCACACCAAGCATTTACTGACATAGTCAACTATTTCTTTTTTCATGTTATGCCAGCAATAACAACGTTTCAGGTCCTGATACATCTTAGTGCTGCGGGGTGAATCGAGAAGGGAGAGTTGTGAGCTTCTAACAATAGTTCGTGCTTAAGTTTGTTGCTTGCCGGCACACACAAACGCCCCTGGAAAAGTAGACCGTTTTTCGATGATAACGAGAATTCGCCGCCTTGACCCGCCACTAATTGGTTAACCTTCTCATAATCCTTTGTTGAGCGTTGATGAGCCTTTGCCTTAGGATTGGCTGGACGGTCAACTGCGACAATTGCGAGGCGACCTCCCCGATAGAGACAACAACACCTGCCTGCTCAAATTCTCTACACAACGGAGACTGCCTAGTGATCAGAGCTGCCAAATGCACCGCTTTCCTACTAAGAGCATCTGCAACCACATTTGCCTTGCCGGGGTGGTACAAAATTTCCACATCATAATCCTTTACCAGCTCCAACCATCTCCGCTGTCTCATGGTTAACTCCTTCTGGGTGAAGAAGTACTTTAGGCTTTTGTGGTCCGTGAAGATTTGTATCTTTTCGCCATATAAATAGTGTCGCTAAATTTTCAGAGCAAAAACCACCACTGCCAACTCTAGGTCGTGAGTGGGGTACTTTTGTTAATGGGTTTTTAGCTGGCGAGAGGCATAGGCCACCACCTTACCATGTTGCATCAACACGCAACCCAATCCCTTCTTGGAGGCATCACTATAAACCACAAAACCTCCTAGCCCGTCTGGTACTGTAAGTACTGGTGCAGAAACCAACTTCTGTTTAAGATCTTGGAAGCCTTCCTCGCAAGCTTTACTCCACACAAAAGGAGCACCCTTCCTTGTCAACTGAGTCAGCGGTGCGGCGATGCGATAAAAGTCCTTAACGGAACGACAGTAATAGCTTGCCAAGCCCAGGAAACTGCGCACCTCGATGACTGTCGTAGGACAGGGCCAGGTAGTTACTGCCTCGATCTTCACAGGGTCGACCTAGACTCCGCCCTTCGATACCACGTGTCCCAGAAAGGACACCTGCTTCAGCCAAAATTCACACTTTGAAAACTTGGCGTACAACTTGTTGGCTTGTAAAGTTTCCAACACTTGACGCAAATGCACCTCGTGCTCAGCCTTAGTCTGCGAGTACACCAAAATGTCGTCAATGAATACAATTATGAAGGTGTCAAGGAAATCCTTGAACACCCGATTCATTAGGTTCATGAATGCTGCCGGGGCATTTGTCAAGCCAAACGACATCACTACGAACTCATAATGTCCATATCTAGAATGGAAGGTTGTTTTTGGGATATCGCTGTCCTTGATCTTTAGCTGGTGATAACCGAACCGAAGGTCAATTTTTGAGAAAACCGTGGATCCTTGCAACTAGTCGAACAAGTCATCAATCCTCGGGAGCAGGTACGTGTTCTTGATAGTGACTTTATTCAACTCCCTAGAGTCGATGCAAAGGCGCATCGTCCCATCCTTCTTCTTCACAAATAGAATGGGTGCGCCCCACGGTGACACACTGGGGCGAACAAAACCTTTATCCAACAATTCCTGCAATTGAGTCTTGAGCTCCTTCAACTCTGCTGGAGCCATTCTATAAGGGGCATTCGAGATAGGTGTCGTACCCGACTCCAACTCAATTGCAAAATCTATCTCCCGATGCGGAGGCAGACCTAGGAGATCCTCCGGGAAAACATCAGGGTAGTCCCTCACTACTGGCTCTGAAGTCAAGGAAACCTCCGCTTCTCTAGTGTCCACCACACTGGCTAAATACTCCAGGTCCCTTGGTTCAGTAGCTTACTGGCCTTCAGGGCTGAGATTACCTTCGGCAAGACCACGCTCCCTGACCCTTTAAATCTAAAGCTTGTCGTAGAAGGAGGACTGAAGACCACCTTTTTACGGGAACAGTCAATGCTAGCGTGATTAGTAGCCAGCCAGTCCATACCCAAAATAACGGCGCCAAAAACTTGTTCATTGAATTTGTTAGTTTAATTTCTAATTAAATTGAATTGAGTTTCTTAGCTCGTTGCACAAAAATAGATTTATCATTTCCGTACAAGCATGCGTTGAGAATTACTCTAGATGTGATCATGACTAAGCAAGTTTTCCTATAAAGACCCAAGTATAAGCATTTATAGGTTTCCTGGTGAGTCCAGGGTCGAACGCAGGGATTTGTAATAACTAGGCGTTGAGGCTAAATGTATGACTATGTGGTGACTGTACATGTAAATATATATATGCGTTTGTTGAATATATGTGTATCTAAACTATACAAAAAGAATGAAAATAATTTCCTACTACTATTAATGAAGTGGACGCGGCGTTGGGTAGTTATATGAAACAATGCGTCAGATAGCATGCGTTGAGAATGAATGGGACCATGCGATAGAGGTAGAGTTGAACGCAAGAGCTAGTTGTTACCTAAACTTTCTAAGTACAATTACATACCTACAAACTGCGTGTGTGAATCCATCTCTCGATGTTTCGACGCCACATTTATCTTATCTCTAAGATGCATGGTAAGTTTGTTTTGGCAAAAGATGAACTACATCTCTGCACTCATTTAGTCTTAATTAATGCTAAAGATTAACTATCCACTCTCTCAAGCTCGACAGTTATGCTTACTACGTTGTTTGTCAGACAAAGTTATGCAAGCTAAAAATATGCATTAATCAAGATGTAACATACTCAAAATTGCTCAAGAAAACTAACTTTTAACATTCAACTCCTTTAGCATTTAGACAGCATGGTGTAAAGTATTTAATACAGAAATGGATGGAAGATGATAGTCAATCGAACTTATATTAAAGAAATAAATCATTCTCTCGAATGTCATTAACAAAATATAAGCAAGAAGGAGAGAAATGGAAATAAAATAGAGATGAAGGGCGTCAAGCCGCCACTGGCAACGTCTTGCTTCATGGAGGCTTAAGATGGTTGCTATCTGATACATATATTCCATAAGGTGAAGATTCTCACTCACTGGGAGACGACTCTGAAGATGCTCAGAATCCTTCTCTTAGAAGAGCTCGAAGTGGAGGCTAGTTATGGTGAGGGAGAAATAGTGCAGAGCTTTCGCCTCTTGTACTGGTCTCTCTTCCTCCTTTTCTTGGAGAAGCTTGTGGACTATTTATAGGCGTCAAAAGTTGATATCATGATGACCTGACATCTTATGCATTAAACTTCAGCCACGCTGCATAGACTTTTCAGATTGTCAGCCTATTTGTTCTGCCATGATCTGATTGGGTGTTGTCCTTTTACATAATGACATGACAGCTGTTTGAGCATGCGCCTGTTTCTACTTTTCAGATTGTCAACGCATAGGCTCGACGCATGGTCTTAACGCATGGGCTCAGCGCATAGGCTTCAACTTGTCCTCGCAGCAGCTTCGTCTCTTCGTACTTCTATTGTTTGTGCTTCTTTTCTTCTTAACCCTGCGTTAGGAACATAAAAGCTCATCGTTTTTCAGGTATTTTCCTTTGTAAGTAGTGCCAACATATGGTGATACATTTTTCATCATTTAACTACTAAAATCATGCGTTTAGGTCTAAAGTTACTCTAATTAAATCAAATAGTGACTACAATAACTTGTATTTCTACAAGTTATCCCCAAATTTGAGTTAATGTTTGTCCTCAAACATTTATTTGAAGATTTATTAAATTCTACAGCCCTAAGTCTAAGTAAAAGTGCACCCTCTCAACATGCCTTCTAATCCTTGACTATATCAACAATCAGATAACTATACCAATCAGATAATTATTCTGCATTCCTGGGCATTGCTCCGCGGTATGGCCCTCCTACTTGCATTTGAAGCAAGTCCCCGTGCCAATCAGACAGCACCTCTAGTGGCGCTTCCCACAGTTCTTACATACGGAGCGGTCTCTCCAGACTCCTCCTGCCTCAGTGGCCAGTTGCTTATAGTGACCGAAGGGCTTATTTGAATGCGAACCCATTCGCGGGGGCTCTGGTGCCTTTTGGTTCGTCTTACGCTTATGACCCACCGAGATCCCTGCCATCAATGACCTCCGGTACTCTTCACCTTCCCAGGCATCCGCGTCGATTCTGACTGCTGCTCGAAGTGCTGCATCATAAGTCTTGGGGTCCTGAGAATAGACCAAACCTCGCAACCCGACCTTAAGTCACTGAACAAACCTCTGCACCCATGTTTTCTTCGTGGCCACCATCTCTGGTGCGAAATGGGACAGTTTGTCGAATTCTTCCTCGTACTCTTCCACTGTCATCGCTCCCTGCTTCAGGCTCAGGAACTCCGCCTGCTTGTTGAACTGTGTATTCGCGAGAAAATACTTCTCATAAAACCGCTTCTTGAACTGGTCCCACATTGCTAGGCCATCTGGGGTGTCTATCATTCTTTCAGCTAAGCGCCACCATATCTCAGCATTATCTGTCAGCATAAAGATGGCACACTGGAGCTTTTGTTCCTCTGGGCATCTCATGTAGCGAAAAATTGTCTCGATCGAGGACAGCCACATTTTTGCCTTTGTAGGGACATTCAGCGACCCATCAAAGGTACGAGGGTTAAATTTTCGAAAGTCTCTCAGGTGCTTCGCTTCTATGGACCAATCATGAGCATTTTGGTTCTGAGGTTGAGGTAGAGGTACTACTGCTGGTGGGGTCGGTACTTGCTGAGATCGTGCAAACTGAGCAAAACGCTCATCCATCATATCATTCATCTGGCCCAGTACTACGGTCGTGATTGCTTCTCCAATTGCCGCCGCCAAAACTGTAAACTCGAAAGGGTTCGCTCCTGGGTTAGCCTCAGTCATGTTCCCTACTCGACTCCTTGCTTGAGTCCTCTGCCACCCCACATCGAAAGGGTCCTCCACCGGAGGGTCTTCGTCTAACGACGTGTCATCTTAGACCTCGGGGCCCTGTTCCTTCAATGGCACTGCGGGGTTCTGCAACCCGCCCTTTTCCTTTCTCTTTCCTTTGTCCTTTGGTGCCATAACCTACCATATACATTGTCAGTCACGTCAGGACCCCTCCAAGAGAGACTTGACGATTTGTTTTTTTTTTCCACAAACCCATAAAATATATATATATTATTATATATTTTTTTTGTATGCACATTTACATACATATGTAGGCCTAGGTTTTTTGTTTTTTTTTTATTATTCTTTTTTATATGTATGGAGAGCATACCTAGCGATGATGAGGAAGTCCCTTACTTGTGAGAGCGAAACTGCGGCGAGACTAAGCGAGACAGCGAGACAGCGAGACAGCCTGTGCGAAGTCGCGACTTCCCTACACTGCGGCAATGTGCTATGAAAGCTGTGACAAAGCGTCGCAGAGAGGGCAGGCGACGCGGCGATGAAGATTGTGACAACATGTCACGGAGAGGGCTGAGACACTGCGGTGCGAGGACTATGATGATGCGGCAATGAGGATAGATGATGCGGCGAAATGTGGGTTGTGACGATGCGACGCGACGAGGACTGAGACGTTGCGGCACGAGGACTATGATGATGCCGCAATGCTGAAAGCTGCGATGATGGCGACAGTGAGGGCTGGAGAGGACGTCGACTGAGTGACGGAGGGTTGTGCGAAAAATGGCTGACAAAGAGGAAATCGAGAGAGAGATTGACCTTTTTTTTCCTTCTTCCCCTTTCTTCCCTTCTCCTAAAAACACCACTTTATCAAAAACTCACTCGGAGATCTTTCCCCAACCGAAACCCGATTTCTCCTAATGACCAAGGATTTACAAACCCCCCTTCACGCTCCTTCTGCCTGCATAATTCTTTTGTTATTATTATTATTATTATTATTATTATTATATATATATTTTTTTTCAACTTAAAGAGAGAAAAAGTGATTTACCTGAACTTTGGGACGTTACATTTATACTATGGATAACAATTTAGAAAATGTCGTCTAGATTTAATGATATTTCTTACATATATAGATTATTATATTAGAATCTAAATTTGTTTATAAATTATAAAGATTTAAGGTGTTACACTATGAAAATTGACACACTCATGTCAAGGTAGTCCATTGGAGATGACCTATTAGTTTGTTATTATAGATTTTTATAGAATAAATACTCTTCAAGCTAGATATTTCACTAATAGACTTCTTGTTTGAAATATTTCAAAATAGGAAAATTTTAGGATTTTGGGACAAAAATGCCCTAAACGGATCCTAATTAATAAAACATTTATCATTTTGAAAAACCGAGATCTATTTATGGTATGCATAATACATTAATATACCTTTTAATATTTAATATATTTTGTGCTATATTTATGGCATTCATAATGAATACACGCTTCCACAGTTATAGGCATTACAATTAATATTGTCATCTCCATATCCAGTAGATTACATGCTTGTTAACTTCCATAATAAACTATTAATGAAATACGATTCTTACATCTGCCATTGTCGTTAACATTCAAGCTCATTTTTCAGTTCATTTCCGCTCGATTTTCCATTTTTTGCGGTTGTCACTGTATTGTGAACGTCTATATTCAATGATTTGCATAATCGAGTACTCCCCTGTATTGGTATGGGTAAGTTATCTAATGTAATGCAGTTACGCTGATTCATCTGAAGTTTTCTATTTGTACTAGCACCGATATTCATAAAATATGCACCTTTGTATATATATATACCTTATGATATATATGACATAGTGTATGTACTACATTTACATATCTTAATTATCGTTCATACACTTCTACTGGTATCCACTGAAACGTATATGTAATATATTCTTATGTATATAATTAATTACGGTCTAGTTATATCGTGCCTTATAGAACATTGTCTATATTTGATAGGACCAAATACTGTCCCCATTCTATATGGTGGCAATTTCAATGAATTGGATAATTTCGTCAACTACAAAGTAGTTGAAATAGCATTGAATTTAGGGATGTCATTTGCTAAATTGCAACAGTTGGTATTGGATAAAATATATGGTATATTCAATTTTCAGAATGTTGACATTTATGCTTGCATTGGATCGAAGGATTTAATAAAGAAAGACGTCATTATTTCAAAAGACAATGATGTGAAATGGTTGTATCACCTTATTTCCAGTGGTGTTGAAAAGTATTCTTCATTGATTATTGACTCTAGCATTATGTATTCGTAATAGACATCCGATTGAGGACGTTAGAATTAGTCATGATGAATGTGGTCGTTTTTACCAAACAATTGATATGAACAAAATTACACCTGATTTCCAACTTAAGATAGATGACATGTTCTCGTCAAAGATTATGTTGTTCAATGTTGTGCGAACGATTGCGATTAGAGATAACTTTCAATACAAGACTGAGAAATCTAACAGGAAAGTACTTCTACTAAATTGTGTTGTTGATGAATGTCAATGGTCTCTTTATGCTCGTTCGATTGGGGAGGACGAAAATTCTACATGGACTATTATTTGTTTTGACAATGAGCACTCGTGCTCTTTAGATATTGTGCTATCTGGACATAGGCAAGCCACTTTTTTTGTCATAAAAGAGTGCATAAAGAAGAATATTAGCATCGACGGCAGCCAGTTGAGTACTCCAAAAGATATTGTTCACTATATATGTACCGAGCATGGATTTAATATTTGTTACATGAAAGCTTGGCGTGCTCGGGAAGCTGCCATTAACAAAATCCGAGGTTCGCCGAAAATATCTTACCAACAGATTCCATCATTTGCCTACATGCTGACTGCGAGAAACCCATGTATATTAGCTATGTACTCTACGATTTGGTGTTTTAAATCATAGTTTATTGTTAACTCCTTACGATTTATTATTTAAATTAATTGCTATAGGTTCAATGGTTGAATATAAGGTTGACAAATAGGGGAGATTTTTATACTTTTTCATGTCATTATCTGCATGTATTTCTGGTTGGAAACATTGTTGCCCTGTAATATTTGTTAATGGTATAGTTATGAAGAACAAGTATGGTGGGACACTGTTAATTGCTTGCACTCTAGATGCAAATGAACAAATATTCCCTTTAGCGTTTTGTGTGGTTGATTCTGAAAATGACGCTTTATGGCAATGGTTTATGAGCCAATTAAGAAGGATCATTGGTTATCGGAATGACGTTGTTATTGTCTCTGACAGACATAAGAGCGTAGTGAAAGCAGTTGAGCTTGTAATCTCTAATGCATACCATTGCATATGTATGGTACATTTGCATAGAAATATCAAGCCTAGATACAAGAGAAAGCTCGTAGACTCCATATCAGTGCCAGAGAGAGCTCCGGCTTCCAGAGGGTGAAGCACTTACCGAGTATTCACTCGGACCATTGTCCAATATTGCTCGAGGGATTTCAGTGAGTCTTGGAAATAGGATGATTCCGAAAAGAATTTTTATCCAAACATTAATTGGTCGTGTATTAGCGGACGATATATATATGGGCCCGCGCCAGCGGATGTGACGGAATTTTTTCCTTGTGCGGTATCAGTAGCTTTGTAAGAAGTCGGGTCTCCGATAGAGAGAGATGAAAGAAGATAGACAAGAAATCAAATAGGAGGAAACACTTTTCAATAGAGGAATCGGTATTCTAATGACTTCCACTGGTGGCGGGCGAAGGGTCCAAAGGACACGTAGCCGGGGGCGAGTCAAAAAATCCAATAGTTCTCTTTTCGTTCTTGTTCATCAATCGGAAATCAAGAAAGGCAAAAACAAATAAGACTTTAAGCCAGGACTACTAGCACAAAAACTGGAGATTCCATTAGCTTAGGCACTTGACCCTGATGGCTTTTTCACAGGCTCGCTCACTTGCTTACATCAACATCAGCCCCTTTTAGCAAAGAGCCAGAGAAACTTTTGTTTCTTACGCGCAAAAGCTTAGAACGTTGTGGATTTTGAAATTCAAATGTGTCAGTTGGAATCTAATGCACGTGGCATACACGAAGAGTTAGAACCAATTGGGTATTCTAGATGGTCCCGTGCATATTCACCTCGTAGTAGATATTTGATAATGACAATGAACATATCAGAAAGTCTTAATTCAGCAATTCTAGATGCAAGGAGATTGCCTATTACATTTATGCTTGAAGCTTTAAGGATGATAATGCAACAATGGTTTCAAGATAGAAGGAATAAAGCAACCTATCAAGTCACAAATTTTACTAAATCAACCGAGCAACTTTTAAGAGAAGAAATTGACAAAGGGAGATAAATGTAGGTAAGTACACAATCAATGAGCAGTTGTTTATGGACCATATACATATTTATTCAAAATTATTATTACAGGTTAATGCAGTAAACAATATGCAATATTAAGTATTGGATGGAATATTTCAACATAACGTACACTTGCCTTCCAGAAGTTGCAGGATGTGGAATATTTTGCAGATCCTATGCTCACATGCATGCACAGTATTGAGTAAAAAGCACTTATCTATTAAGAACTATGTGTCGCCATATTACCTTAACAACACACTTTCATCAATATACAAAGATTCAATTAATCCTTTGGGTGATCAACGTGCGTGGAATGTTCCTAAAGATTGCAGCTCAATAAATATTCTACCACTGAATAACAAGCGTCCAGTAGGTAGACCTAAGAAGTTGAGAATTCCTTCACAGATGGAGTTTAAGAAGCGTATTAAGTGTAGTCGTTGAGGAAGATAAGGACACAATAAGAAGAGCTACAGATTTTCACTAACACAATAGGTTTATAAATATGTTATGTACTTTTTGAAGATTTTTCTAGTTAGACAAGACATTTGTTTATGTTCAGTTATTTGGCTTATTTTCTTATAATACCAATAAACTTATGTTTATATACAATTCAATACCATCAACATATATGTTTGATTGTTTATATGTAGATCATATTTGTAATTATACTCCAACAAATACATATAAAAACTATATATATCGATTTCACGCCATATACAGTAGTTTATATTCGATATGAATATAATTTTTCATTGCATTTAGCTATATATGTTCACTGCTTTTTTATATGGTTGATATATTTTGCAGTTTATATTCCATATATGTGAGATGTCACTGTAGTCAGTTTAATGTAACGATTGTCTTATATCTTTAGTGCTATTATATTTGACTGTTTATAGTAAATATATGCGCCATTTCACTGTCATCAGTTTATTGAATAAAAAATGTGGTGTTCAGAACTAATGCTAACTGTCTATTGATTCAAAATGTTTACATAAGATTCATAGTCTATAGATATCAACTTAGTTTATCAGAACAAAAAACATAGTTTATCAGAACAAAAAAACATAGTTCCACTACAATTGGGACATTAGTTTGAAGGATGGTGCATTAAAACTGTCTTCTAACTTTAATTTTTTCTCTTTTCCTTTGTCATCCGCTGATCCAAATTTGGTTGTAAAAGGTGATCTAATCAATTTTGAAGGCACGTCTGTTCTACGCCCTCTTGGTATATTTGTATCTTTACTGGTGAATGGATTAGTCCCTCTCAGCTGTTACAAAATATACTAAAGAATATTTATCAACTAATCCACCTTTTGTCAATTTTGAAAAGTTGTCATATAATAAAAAATCACTTACATCATCCAAGTAAATGGTGTTGCTATCATAATTATAAAGCATTTGTCTTTTTTTCTTTTTTTTTTCCTGCAACTAATGTTCAATTAGAGAATAAATGATAAACCATTGTACTCCGCTTATGGAAAATAAATGATAAACATATAGTTCATACCTCAATGGCTTCCCTTTCAATTTCATCAACCTGATGTAAGAAGTTTGTACTGAGTATTGTCGAATTCAAACATAATCCTTCAACATTCTATACTTTCAATTACAATCATGTATTAGTATGTTAGACAATATATGCTTCAACATAAATATATAAATAATCAACATTCAATATATGCTTAGCTATTTTAATCCACATTCACATACACATGTTCATATTTTTCATACCTGGTTTATATTTGATTCCCATTTATGTTCATGGGTTCTATTTTTTCTTAAGGTTGGTTGTCATTGTCATTATTACCCGCTGCCATGTCTTTTTCAGCTTCTGGTTCATTTTGGTTATTATTTTCATCATTTTGTTGTGGTTCAAAATCTCCAAACCAGCCCTCCAATCCTCCTACATCATAATTCCCCCTTTCATCATTGTCTTCTTCTCTATTCATTTCTTCTTCATCTTTTCCATTTTTCCTTTTTTTGTAGTTCAGCAGCCAGCATGTTTAGTTTATTCTCCAGCTTAGCAAACTTACTCACGACTAATTCTTGAAAATCTAGGAAATACTTTGGGACAACACTGCATTGTGTCATCTCAGAAGCTCTACTATTTTCACTTTTGTAATTGACTCGTACATTAAAACTTACATCATTCTTGTCAAACACCTTCCTTGCTAGGTCATTCCATTCAGGATGCACATCTGCTACCCAATTGACCATTCTTGGCATTTCTGCAGACACTTTTTGACAACACACTATTGAAGGACCCGACAAGCTTGGATGCATTCGTATACCCAAACAATCAATGCTTGTGGGAATCTAGCTATCCCCACTTGCAATGCATCCGGATTCTTAATTGCCTTTTTAATAGATTCCAATGTTGTCATATATGCAATCCTCCCCCATGGATATGCATCAAATTGCACCTCGTCATCCAACATCTTAATATGATCAATTTCTACCTCGGTTGTTATTTGTTTTGCTAGTAGGAAGTTTGTTAGGAACAACAGATTTGTAAGCTTCACATAGTCCTTTTTTAATGACTCTCTAGTTAAAAACATGTCCGTCAGTTTTGTTCTCCTAATCAATTGATCCTCATTGAAGTATCTTTTTAGGAACTTTCTTCTAAACCTTTGCATATCTAAAGTAGGGAGTTCACCACAATTTAGTTCTGTGATCTTCTCAAATTCACCTATACCAAACTCCACTATCTTTCCCTCAAAATTAAAGGTTAATTCATCCTCCTTTGTAATAGTACACTGTCTTCGAATGATGTGTGATAGCAATTGGTTAGGGAACTTACTGATTTTCAGGTTTAGAAAAGGACTATTTTCAAACCTACCTAAATGTTTACTATTGAGATTATCCTTGATTGTTAGAATGACTTCGTATTTCGAATAAACATTGAGCTTTTGCATAGTAGACCATCTATGTCTAGGCAACAATAATGGTGCATCCTGTAATTTGTTCAAGAAGGTTGTCACTTTCAAATAAACTATTGAATGTTTAATATTTCAAATATTGAATATTTCAAATAAACTACCAAATATTTCAAATTATCTCATACAGCCTATCTAAGTCAGCACGATTTGCCTCCCTTATACCACAAGGGATTGGATTCACCCTTTCTTTCGCACGGTCGGTCTGAACACACCATACAGATTTAATTTAATAAACTTGAACAATTATCCAAACTTTGTATGATGTACAAATAAACTTTAGTGTATACCTTAGTCATATTTTCTTTCCTTTTCACGGCGCTTCTTCCTTCAGATCCCCTTGTTCTTTTTCTTGGTATGTTTTCCCATAGAAAGTCAAATTTAATAATGAAAGTCCATTTTATTTTTAAATTGAAAGTTTAATATGTCATACCTTTCCACGAGTAAGGACTTTTGCTTGATGTGTTTTTTTTCGTTCACTTTGTCGCAATGGTGTTTTCGCAGGAACCTATTATCATGAGAACAAATAAAACAATCATCAAATTTAACATATATATATATATAACAACAAGTATATCAAGTATTTACTTTGGTGTGATCAGATATTTACCTTACTTACACGTTCCCTTTGATTTAACATTTTTTTTTTTGTTTCTTTCCCTTGATAGTTCCCTTTTCCTAGTTTCAACGGGAACGTTGTCACCATCCTGTTACACCATAATGGAATTCCTTTAATATATATATACATATATAACATAAATCCTTGGTAATATACTTCAGATTCTTTGCTAGAAGCCTTTTTCTCCGCTGTCCCATGATCTTGCGCCATGTCCTCATCAATATCTTCGCATAAAATTTCCTAATACAGAAAAACAAATAGTTATGAATATGGCATAAATACATATTAACATCCATTAAACAATAGTACATAAGTTATAAACCTCATCAAGTATTTCTCTAACAATATCCTCTTCCTCCATTATGTCAGGTTCAACCATGTCATCTTTAGGTATATGCTCCATCTATATGTAATATATGTTAGTAATCATTGTTCTTAATAATTTTTTATTCAATATATACTATTAATTATTTACCTCAAACTTGTATCCGTATGAAACTATTTGTATTCCAAACAAATCCTCCACTTCATCCTGTACAACTTCCTCACTTGGTTGTACTACTCTTAATGGGATTAAGTCACTTTCAGAGTCTCCAAATAACCTGTCATGAAATTCGGACGATGAAGGCAGTTCAGTATTATCCTCTACCTTCACCCATTTAGGTGGTTGGTTTGTGTCTTCATCCTATACAGATTCAATGGAGAAAAATATTAGGTTCACATAATTTGCTACTGTTTATATAATTGATATAGTATACATTAAATCTTACATCAGAAGAAAGGCTAATGACATTGGTCTTCTCCTTTTTCGGTTTGTATGTTGGCCTGTTTGTTGATCCTATAATTCGATTGCTTCGTCTTCTTTGTTCCTTTTTCTGTATTCATACCTATATACTATTAACTATATACTATTAACTACAATATATGTAAACCAAATAGAATATTTGTACTCATGTTAGATTATAGTATATAAACTAAAGTATATATAACCATTGTTTCATATAAGCTAAAGTACACTGAACAAGTTGACCCTGTATATACTCTAGTATATATTTTATAAATGAAACAGTGTAGTGAAAAATCTCCACTCATTAACCGTATATACTATAGCACATTATACTAAACCCTTATGTAAACCCTAGAACATATGCATTATCGAGTAACTCCTCCAATGCAGAAAACACTGACATATGTAATCCATATGTAAAATGCAGAAAACAGAGACATATACTATAGCACATTATACTAAGACCTTATGTAAACCCTAAAACATTTCCATTTTCTTTGATTCGTACAATGTAAACCCTATGTAAAATGCAGAAAAGAAAGGCATATTCGCTCATTTGTACAATGCAGAAAACAGATGCCTCCTAAAACATTTGATGTTCGATCATTTGTACAAAAATGCAATTTTTCAGTAACAAATCATATGAAATCGAAGAAACCAAATGTAATAATCTAAAAATTATTAAAAATCGAAGAAACCTTACTTGCCGTGAGCGAACGAAGTAGGAACCGAAGAACTCCGAGACGAAGAAGAAAACTTGAACCAGAGAAGACGAAAGCGGCCACTGAAGACGAAGAAGACGAAGACGAAAAAGATGTAGACGATAAGAGGAAGAAGAAACTGAATAGAACAGAAGATGAAGAAGAAGAAAACGGCAACTGAAGGAGACGGAGACGTGGAGGACGGAGGAAACCAGAGAAGATTGAAGAAACCGAATGTAAGGAAGTGGAGAGAAAACTAGGGATGGGGAAGATGTGGTGTTTTTTCCATATATGTGTACGTTTAAAATAAAAGACGGTTGTGGAAGATGAAGATGAATAGTTGCCTTTTTTGTTTATTCAAAATTAGCGGAAAATAAAAACTGAAAGGCTAGAATGGTAAATGGAATTGGACATTTGTGAAATATGATGACCCAATAAGACATTTATGTAATTTATGGATACAAGAGGACATATATGAAATAAGGCCCAACATTGAAGGCCTTATATGTAGAAAGCCCTTGTTATTATTGTGTTATGGAAGCCCATTATTTGGTTCTTTTCTGATATCCATGTAATTTTCATTTTATCATCTTCTAAAATGATTAAAAAATGGTTTATGAGTATAGATTTAGTGTGGGTGTGTTCAAAACTCTTTTGCAAGAGTTTTTTATCCCTAATTTTCTTTATATAAGGGTTGTATCTCTTTCTCTCAATATAATGAAAATGAAAGGTTTTCTCTTACATGTTTAGATCCTTATATTTTTGCTTACAAGTATCCTGTGATGGTATTAAAGCTTAATGTCTAACAAATAATTTCTTTTTTTATTTTGAATCTTCTGCTCGAAGATTTCTTCTCTGATTCGTAATTTTTTTTTTAATCTCTCATTCATGGCGATTGCAGAAACAGATGATTCTACTTCATATTTTGCTCCGGGTAATAAAATTTCAATTGTTAAATTGAATGATGATAATTTTTTATTTTGGAAACTTCAAATTTCTACAGCCTTAGAAGGATATGAGTTAGATACTTTTCTGGAAAATGACCCACCACCGAAGTATCAGACGAACGCTGGATCTTCATCTTCAACAAATCGAACGAGAAGTATTGAATACAAAGCTTGAAAATGTCAAGATCGTCTAACTCATCTTGAGTTTTGGGTTCCATGCCCGAAGATATGCTTACTCAGATGATTAATTGCAAATCTAGTAAGGAGATCTGGTCCACTTTACAAAGAACTTCTCAGCACGAAGCCTTACTCAATTGATGCAGTTAAAAAATAAACTTCAAAATATCAAAATGAGATCAATGCCTTTGAAATAGTATTTTGAAAATACAATAGTATGTTGATGCTCTTGCATCAGTCGGTAAGCCAATATCTCGTGATGATCATATTTTATATATCCTTGCTGGTTTGGGGTCAGAATTTAAATCAATGATATTTGTTATTTCTGCTAGTACTGATTCTCCTTCTATTCAAGATGTTATGTTTCTCCTATTAACTCAGGAATCTCTTGTATTGAAAACAAAGTTGTTAGTACGAAGGGTTCTTTACCTTCTGCTAATCTTGTTTTCAATAATTCAGAAAAAGGAGAAATTTATTTACAAATCAGAAAAATTATAATAATCATAAATTTTATAACTAGAAGCAACGTGGTTGAGGGGGTGGTAGAGGAAATCGTGGAGGTTGTGGTAATTTTTGGAATGGTGGAAACAAGCCACAGGTGCTAGATTTGCACTAAATTTAGTCATAGTGCCTTTAAATGCTTTTTTCACTACATTCTCATCGAAATAATTAACAACAACCATGTTTGTTTCCTCCACATTTGCTCAAAATTCTAATCAATCTCGTCCCCACAGATGAATGCTATGGTAGCTTCTTGGATCTGAATTTTGATAGCAACTGGTATCCTGATTCTGGAGCTACAAATTATTTGACTAATAACTTCAACAATCTGTCTACTAGATTTGAGTATGAAGGAGGAAGTCAAATCTATACAACAAATGGGTCAGGTTTGCCTATTTTACATTATGGTTCTACTTTTCTTCCATTTCTCTTTAATCCTAGCCAATCCTTAATTCTTAAAATTTTTCTTCATGTTCAATCTATTACCAAAAATTTGATAAGTGTCTCTCAAGTTGCTCTTGATTAACCATGTTTATTTTGAATTTCACCCAAAATCTTGTTATGTGAAGGATCAGGTTACTGGCCAAATTCTACTCTAAGGGACACTCCATGAGGAACTTTATCGTTTCAATGTGAAACCAATACATAAATCTTTGAATCATACTAAGAATGTTCATCCTGAAGTTCTTACAACCATGTTTGTTTCTTTTTGTTCTTCTGTTAGTATGGATGTTTGGCATAGACGCTTACACCATCCACATTTTATTATTGTTAAATCTGTTCTTCAATTTTTTAAACATCCATCTACGCATATAAATAAATTAAACTTTTGTGATGTGTGTGCTCTTTGTAAACATCACTCTCTTCCTTTTCTTCGATTAAATACAATATATTCCGCCCCTTTGCAACTTGTTGTTTTTGATCTTTGGGGACTTGCACACAATTTATTTAGAAATGACTTTAAATATTACATTAGGTTCATGGATGTCTACCATCGTTATACCTTGATTTACTTTTTACAATCTAAATTTGATGCATTCTCAACCTTTTAAAAATTCAAACTTTTGCTAAAAAACTATTAGGACATCCTATATTGAGACTTTAAATTGATGGAGGGGGAGAATTCAAAACTTTCATTAATTTTCTCACTCAACATGGCTTTGAACATCACATTTCATGTCCTCATACATCCCAATAAAATGGTATCATTGATTGAAAATGTAAGCCCTAACCTCTATTTTCCTTTGCTTTAGCACAAATTAAAAACCATGGTTTAAGGTTGGCTAGGGTTTGGCTTGAATGAGTAGGAATGTAGGAGGAATTCTAGTGCTTGTTTAAGTAACTATGAACTTTCCATTTACTTTTAATAAAGGAATAAAAGGGATGGAGATAATGGTGTAGTTGAATGAGGGAGTGTGGCTGGACTTAGGAAAATTTTTCTAAGTGTTGAAGGAGAATCTCAAGTCAAACTAGGTCAAGAAGTTAGAATTAATTTAGGAAAGATGTTAAATTAAGAAATAAATATTAAATTAAATTAAATTAAATTAATTATTTAAAGAGAAATAATATTTAATTTGGGTGGCTAGGATGAGAAGAAAAGAAGAGAAGCCACGTTGAAGCAAGGAGTTTTGTGGCCAAAGATGATTGGCTGGACTGGCCAGCAGCTTGGACCTTAAGAAAGCAGCTCAATTACAATGTCAGTTCTCCCGATTCACTCGTGCCATTTTCATCCTTTTTGGACCAGAGAGAGCTCTATGATTTAGAAATCCAAGTTAGGGCTGCCAGAACGATTTGAGGTTGAGAAGCTTGAGAAAACTTTAAAATACCGAAGATTGTCGCAGAAACTAGCAAACCAGACAAGTTAACTTTGAAGAATTTTTCAAAGATGCTCGGGAAGGTTTTTGAAGCTCAATTTTCTTGGTAAGTTAGTTAAGAGATTACCCTTGAGCCCCATAATTTTTATTTGAATTTTATTTGAAAAGAAAAGGTGTTTTGGAGCTCTAAAAAAATCAGGTTGAGAAAAGAAGACTGCTAGCCAAAGTCTGTTGGAGGCTGCCCAGAGTTGCTGCCCACTCCTGCACACCCCAGCTTGCCCACACCTGTCGTTAGCGCCCCACACCCGCACACCCTGTGCAGCGCCCACACCCAACTTCTACGCCCCACACCCGTACAACTTGTGCGACACATGCCCCACACTTAGCGCCATGCCAAGCCCACGACAACGCAACACACGCCCAACGCCCCACGCCTCTGCCACCACGCCCTTGCCAGCACCTCTTGCCCACCTACTGCCCACCAAGGGTGTCCACAACCATTTTGGGTAATTTTGGACATTTTTGGATTCTAATTGATATTTTCTTAAATAATTGGCCTTAAAATGGGTAAATATGAATTTTAAGCTGATTTTTGGATATTTTTGGAAATTTTGAAAATTTTGCCAAATGGTCCTTAAAGGGGTGGAAAGGATGAAAAAGGTGGAAAATAAGCTTGATATGGACAATGTGGATGGAATTTAGTTTAATAGTGTTTGTGAGGACTTCAAGGAGGTGATCTAATGGCTCGTAAATGATATTTCAGATCAAGTTGAGGTTGGAAAAGACTATAAGCCTCGAGGGACAAGCTCAGATTGTGAGTGACACTTGTTTTCTTTAAAGGGATTCTATTTATAACGTTTAATCATGATTTTTTATGAAAGGTGAAATCATGATGATTTGCTAAATGTTGAGCATGATTATTGTTTATACTTGATTTTATGACATGAAAGACATAATCTACCTTTTTCCCCGCATTTTATGAAGCATGTTAAATTGATGCTTACTTAGGAAAAATGATTTGATTTTCCATGAAATGATTTATGATGAACTATTTGTACAAGCACACTTGTTTCCTAAAATGTTTTTCTAAGGGACCCAATGCTGAAGAACGTTGAGAAGGCATATGGGCAACCCTATGACATGAAGGAACTCAATGCTAAAGGTCGTTGAGAAGACATTTGTCTCTTTATATCTAGACATGTTCTTTTTGATGAATCTCATTTTCCTTTTGCTCATATATCCTCTGAATCTAACTCAAAACCTATGTAAAAAACCATAACTCTATCTCACGTGCCTTCTATTATATCTTCTTCACATAATGAGAACCATTATGTAGATAGTCAATCATCTCTCTTAGTTTCTGATAACTTTGACCATCCAAATTCTACTAATGTGCATCCTTTATAAACAAATTTGATTGGAGCATCTCAAGGTAGGGAGGAATCACAACCTACTGTCCCTACAAACAATGTTTCAACTCTGGATCAAGTTTCAGCTCCTTCATAGTTGTGCCCACGCATCCAATGATGACTCAGGGTAAGAGAGGTATTTTTAAACCTAAGGTTTATCTTGTTGATTATAAACAAACTGAGTCGAGAGATGTTAAAGACGTATTAAAACATTCCCATTGGAAACGTGTTATGGATGAAGAATATCATACTCTTATAAAATAAAACACTTGAGATTTAGTTCATGCACCACATGATAAAAAGATTATTGGATGTAAATGGGTCTTCAAAATAAAACATAACTCTGATGGTACTACTGCTAGAAATAAAGCTAGATTGGTTGCTAAAGGTTTGATCAAACTCCTGATATTGATTATACAAAAACCTTTAGGCTTGTTAAACCAATTATTATTAGAGTTTTGTTAACTCTTGCTTTGATGTACGGATGCTTAATTCAACAACTTGATGTAAATAATGCTTTTCTTCATGGCATTCTTAATGAAACTGTTTTTATGGAACAACCTCCGGGTTTTCAAAAGTTTGGATTTGTTCCCTTGGTTTTGCAAACTCAAAAAGACTTTATATGGTCTAAAACAAGCCTCTTGTGCCTAGTATGATACACTAAGCTCTTGCTTGCATTTACTTGGATTTCATACATCTAAAGCTGATACATCTTTACTGATATGGTCCTCTGCATCTTCATTTTATATATTTTGATCTATGTTGATGATATAATTGTTATGGGGAATTCTTCTAAAGAGATCGATAACCTAATCAATACTTTGCATAAGAATTTTTCTTTGAAAGATCTTGGTGTTGTGACTGGTGTGTCCTAAATCTCTTGGGTCTTGTAGTTTTGTAAATTGTATATACATTTTATTTATTGAATAAAATAAGAAGTTATTTTATCTATCTTCTGCATTAAACTCAATCCAATAAACTAAGATTCCATGGTTATTTTATGTAAACTTAAACATGTATGTGGTTGACATACAAGAATAGATCGTATTTAAGTAATAACCAAAAAGGTCTAGGAATAAGGTTGGGTGCCTTATTCTAGTAACACTACAGATATGGCTCACTTTGTAATTGTTACAAGGAGTTGAAAGTGTTACAAACGATTTGATCCTAATCGTTCATGTAGAGAGACATGTGAGTGGGAGTATCCTATACAAAGAGTTTGTATAGGACGGGACCGCAAAATGTTTAATTTCTCTTTGTAATGCCATTAATTGTAGAAATTAACATTTCATAGGATGACTATAGGTAACTCGACCTAAATCCTGAGTGAGTTATGAACTCCTGTCTATGAGGACAATCCTTTAATCTGTATGGGTGAGAGTGGCCAAATTGCCAACTCAATATGCCTACCATTTTGGGGATTTATCTGATTAGAGAGCTGGAAACATATATTCACGAGATGGAATTCACTCCTTCTCGTGTTTATGGTAAGTAGATAAATTACTCCCTTAAGGGCTGATTCTAGGTCTTGAACAATGAGACCTCACCCTCTCACTAGCCCGAGAGGGGTTAGTTTATAGTTGGACTATAAACAGTTTGTTCTTAGAGGGATCAGTGGTACTTAAGAAGTTAGATATAACTACAGGGGTAAAACCATAATTTGGCCAAGCTTTAGTTATGAGTAATTTGTGAAGGGTCGACTTACTGTTGATTAGTTAATTTCGTGGACACAGAAATATATCTATAGTGCGAAAAGTGCAACTGTAAGTTTTTCGTGGAGTGACCTATAATTAATGAATATTGATTAATATAATTAAAAAGTTTAATTGATTAATCTCATATCATTGAAGCTTCTAACCATAGGTCCATAAAGCCCCCTTACTAGCTCATAAAGGATTAGTATTAGAATTAAACTTTTTGGTTAATTTGAAATGTTCAAATTAAGAAGGGAATTAATTGTATGTGATACAATTAGCATGATGTATATAGATACATTATAATATAAGTTTATTTTGAAAGAGATTCAAATTTATACTTTATATTATAAGAGAGATGAATATTTAAATGAGATTTAAATATTATCTATATGAATGAGATTCATATTAAAACTATAGGTTATGTGAGAGAAAGTTATTTGAATATGATTCAAATTTAAATTAAATATGAGGTAATTAATTAATTAATTAATTGTTAATTATTTAATTATATTTATTAAATAAGATTTAATATAATATAATTAAATTAATTAATAATATTATTATATTAAATTAATTAATATTATTATTAATAATTCTCTCTCCCAGTCCCAATTACAATAACACTTTCTCAAAGCTTTTGACTACTTACACCTTTTTCCCACATTGAATTAGAGTTAGCACGCTAAGCTTAAAGTGTTTCTAACTGGAATGACTTGAAACCAAAGAAGTAGTAGGAGGCTATCACTTTCTTCAATTTTTCCAATGTCAGACAAACTACAATTTTAATATTTTGCTAAAACTCAACAATATGGTAGACTTTTTGTGGGATTATTGAGTAGTTATTCAAAGACTGTAACAAATTTTACAAACTCAGTTTGAAGGATGAATATCCACATCAGTTCAATTGCTGGCTCAAGTATTCAAAGAAATTGATAAAACTAGAATCACCTCTAAAAATAACGAGCTCAAAAGATGGAGGTACACTTGAGTCTGCCTAAAAATTGGAGAAGAGGGAATCGCCCTTGCGTGGTGGTTTGGAAGCATTCGATAGCACAATTTTGAGAGCTCTTTCGATGATGGAGTCATTGGATGGTATGATGGAGACGTCTTCAGTGGGTCAACCATGGAAATTTCAACATTGGAAGCGACCACTGCGAATGGAAAATTGATGAAGATGAAGAAGGTGTGGCATTCATCGCCAATGGAGTCAGCTTGCTTGAAATCAAAATTGAATGCAATGGATCCGATTGTGGTAAGCCCTAACAGCCCAAATTTTCCTTGAAATTGGGTAAAATGGCCAAAATGGAACACCCAATTGAAAAGATGGTTGTTTTTTTAATTCTCTAATTCATGGCCAAAATATATTGTAGAGAACCCATTTCCCTATTTGATTTTTCCAATTTTGCCCTCTCAATCTCATGCTTGTTCAATCATGTGTGAGTATATATTCTCACAAATTTAGTATATCTGGTCCAAATTAGATTTTGTTGGGATTTGATTACTAAGTATTTGTTTTTAAATATTAGAGATGATTTAAAAATAATAAAAAAAACAATAAAAACTTCTTCAATAAATTCATGGTTTTCCTTACCGCTATAGCCTCTATCATTTGCCGTCATTGGCATCAACACATCTCATATCCAAATTTCTTATTAATTCCACCCAATAGACCAAATGCTCCACTTAGTATATGATTTGCATAATTTTTCACTCATCTTCCTCTTCTTTCCTGCTATGTAGTATCATGCCAAATTTTATATACAACATCTATCAAAAGGAAACAATGTTAGCGATATAGGACAATGTCCAATGGGGAAGTCGGCATGGGTAACCATAGCGTTTGTTCATCAATATATTGTTTTCCTGATCGTTTTCAAGAGCATAGAGTAGGATGAGTGGTTTGGGTTTTGTAGGGTAAAAAAAAGATTAAAAAGTACATAGTAATTATTGAGTATTTTTGTTAAATGCTTGATCGTGGACAAATTGAGGGGTTATTGGACAAATTTGAGGGTCCGGAAGCTCTCCTAATATCATAGAATATATATACACCTTTGAAACCCTGACTAAAAGAACTGATGATAGAAAAAAGGTGTCGTTTCTCTCTCCCTCTAGAAATAAAATGTCTTCTTGATAGAAGATTTTCATCGGAACGTTGTAAATATTAGGTATTTGCATGTTTTTCCCAAATCTATTAAACTCTTTTTTACACCATTCTCTTGCTTTTTGTTATTCTAACCCTTGAGATTTTGATGAGTTGCAAATAGCATGTATTTGCATGCTAGTTTTTTGCTTTTTTCTTTCTTTTTTTCTAAAGATTTTAAGTGATTTTTAAATGTGCAAATAAGAGGTATTTACATGGTTTTTTTCCCCAAATCTATTAAAGTCTTATGTACACTATGTATTTACCTTTTGTTATTCCAACATTTGAGATTTTCAATGTCTTACAAATAACCTGTGGTCTCTTATCCAATAGAAAATCTTTTTTGTCCAATACAGTATTTCCATCCAAAGATTTAATTTGTTACAAAGTATTTGTATGAAGATTGATTTTATTTTGTTGTATTTGCAAGATTCAACCTACAAAATTTAAATTTTAGTTGTTACAAAGTATTTGTGTGGCCTAATTTTCAGCAAGTTGCTTTAATCATGGACTCCAAATCTCATTAGTATTTTTTTTCTTTTCAAAAGCATCATTTTTTAGTTTGTTATCTTAAATTTAGAAATTTTAGGGAATTTTTTGTCAATTAGTTAAGATTATTAGATATTTTATTTTTAATTTATTAGGTTTGTTTAAAACAGACCATAATTGTAGGCACAACAAGGATATATTTGTCCATTTCTAAATTTTAAAAAAGTAGAAAAGAATTGTTTGGCCATTTTTCTAAATTGAAACTGTTTTGGCCATTTTTAAAAAATATCATTCTATTTTGACTATTTGTCTAAATGACCCGTTTCCCTTTTCCTAATGTGAGCCACGTGGATAGTGAGACGAAATGCAGGAGAAAATTGATTTTGGAGGATAACGGTGAACGGGACTACTGTGATGTGGGTCAAGAAAAAGGCCTACCTTTAGCCAAAGGCAGATTGGAGAAGGTTGAAGGTGGTTGACCTTTAATTGGTTCCGACCATGCAACCCATTTGGAGTCCTTTCTCTCTAAGGATGCTTTAGTAACAACTCACAACAATCTGAGGATCTTTTACTGAGATTTTTACGTTAATCACCTTCTTTAGGTTTTATATTTCAAAAATGTCCTTTGAATGTGTATTTTTCAAAAAAGAAATTTAGCAATTTTTTGGGACTAAATTACTCTTCTATTTTTTTATTTTCCCGTTTTCCCATTTTATTGTGTATATATATTTTTTATATTTATCAATTGTCATTAATGAGAACCACCTTTTTATGTAATTTTTGTGTTCTTTCAAATTCTTTTAGCCTTGATTATTGTGTTTTAGGTAGGCTTAATGATGAGATTTAATGATTATTTGTTGTTTCATCTTCTTATGTAATCTCCTTTAAAATATTGTTCTTTTTTTTTTTTCTTCATCTTCCTCCTCTCTTCATGTGTTTGCTATTGAAGGAAGGTGTTTATTTCTTATTCTTCTTCTTTTTTTTTTCTTTGTTTTTCACCTTTTTGCTTTACGTTCTTTATGCATTTTTGTTTGTTATTTTTCACGTTTGCCAGACATGCTATACTCCATAAACAAATTTTTTCCTTCCCCAGTTTCTTATTTATTTATTTATTTTTTTGCAAAATACCAAACTTTTATGGAGTTGTTTATTTCTAGTGCGATTTTCCTTCCTCGTTTTCTTACTTTTTTCTTATTGATTTTCTTCTTCTTTTTTTTTTTTCAATTCAAATTTTTTTCAACTTCTGTATGCTTTGTGTGAATGTTTCTTTAATTTTTTTTGGATCATTTTTTTTTTAATTTGCAAGGTGTATATAGTATACGTTCTTAACTTTTTCTTTATTTTATATCGTTATGAGGTTTATTTGATATATTGTATATCTTTTTTTGTATTCGGAGGTATATATGACATATATGCTATATCATTCTATAGGTACAATTAATGTTCCTATTTATATTACAGTCGTTTTAATGAAAGGGATAATTTCATCAATTACAAAGTAGTTAAAATACGTTTCCATCATGAAATGTCTTTCGTTTAATTTCAACAATTAGTAGTTGATAAGATAGGAAGTGTAGGCAATTATGGCAATGTTGAGATTTTTGCATGAATTGGATCAAATGATTTTATGTAGAAGGATTTAAAACTTTATGAAGATAGCAATGTTAGATGATTGTTCAGACTAATATCCAGTGGGACTGAAAAATATTGCTCATTTATTATTGTTTTTTCAAACAACCTATCAATGGATTTTGGCATGATAACTCCCAATGAAACAATGAGCAATATAAAGGACTTTCAAGGTCGTTATTACGAAACAATTGATTTTGCGAAGATTAACCTGAATTTTAAAGTTAAGATTGATGACATGTTTTGATCGAAAGAGGTGTTGTTGAATGCTATATGAGCTATTGCAATTAGAGATAACTTCCAATTTCAAACTATTAAATCAGATAAGCAAGTATTGGTTTTAAGTTGCCTTGTTGATGGTTGTAAAGGGTCACTTTGTGCTCGTTCGATCGGAGACGATGGAAACTGTACGTGGGTAATTAGAAGGTTTGATCATGAGCACTCATGCTCTTTGGATATTGCATTTTCTAGTCACATGCAAGCATAATGTTTTGTTATTAAAGAGTGTACTAAAAAGAAGATTAGCATTGATGGTAGCCATTTGATCCCTCCTAAAGCTATAGTAAATTATATTCAGATTGAGCATGGATTGAACATAAGTTACCCAAAAGCTTGGTGTGCTCGTGAAGCTGCAGCGAATGAAATTTGAAGGTCACCTAAAGAATCTTTCAAGATGATTCCAGCATTTGCATACCAATTGTGTCACACCCCAACCCAGGTTTACTCTATACCTAGGAAGGAGCATGATCCTATTTCCCAACATAAGACTCTATAAGATAAACACCATAAAAGAATAGCAAAACAATCAACAAACCCATAATCTCATCAGATGAACGTGCAAACTTTCAATCAACATGTTTGTATGTTCACATAATAAGTACAACACGTCCCCCTTTCTACCCTCATGAAATATGTTCATTACAAGATATACGAACAAACTAAGTATTTACAACTATCCCAGAGGTTCGCTTTCAGATAGGCCCAGACGAGATTCTTCAGTAGGCTAGGCGTCTCGGACACGCTCGCTACCTGAAACAACAAACAACAACAAACCGGATGAGCAAAAGGCTCAGTGAGTGACTAAATCTACTAAAACTAATCATGACAACTTAAATCCAGTTTGTAAGATAATAACCATCGCATAACACATCCCAATGAATTATCAAGATTCACTTTTCACTATGCATGTATAACTATCAATTCTCATGTTTCACAAATTTTCATCTATTTAGTGCTTTCACTTTCCGTCCCTCAGCACTTACTCATTTACAATTACAGTACCATGTGCCTTCACATGAAATCCCTCGGCACAGGTAACAAACTCTATCTATGCTCAAGTGCCTTCACACATGATCCCTCGGTGCGAGCTAGTTGTGATGGGTTACTACATGCCTTCACTTATAGTCCCTGAGCATTGTAGTCCATTCTTTACTGTTATTCAAGTGCCTTCTCAAATCCCTCAACACTTAATTTCACGCTTACTCACATGTAGCTTTCACCATAAGGTCCCTCAGCCACTTATGTGCTTAGACATTTGTAATAATATTCTTCTTAAATCACTAACACATCACATACATAAGGCATACTACCATGAATCACGTTTCCTTATCAATATGCGTACTAAGTTTAACACAAGATATAACAAACAGTCACTCACAATCGGTCCCGGCTCTAAGTGGGTTATAAGCCTCCTCGAGCTCTTCTTGGCTTGAAAATACATAATCCTCAAGTTTAGTTTCCATAATCTCCCTTTTCCTTTAGCATACAATAGCATCGTTATTCTATAGAAAATGGTAAGTTACTAGCGTTACTCAAAAGTTACTTAAACTGTACTAGCGACACTGCGTTGATTAAAACCAGCGAGACTACCTTGAAGAGCGATACCCAGCGATACTCTAGCGAGAATTGTGAGACGCAAGCCTATCTTTGCGTTGCAGCGTTACTTTCTCTTCTGCTCAGTCTCTCGCTCACCCAGCGATACTTTCGCTGTGACAGAACCATTTCCTTCTTCCTTTCTTCTTCCTTCTTCAACCTGCTAAACATTTCGTTTCAATCAATTTCAGTACTTTCTTCCTTCTACAACTTGTTAGAATACAGGTCCTTCATCTTACCTCAAAATTTCATGAAGCACATCTTCCCCGTTTAGGACATATCCTCCGACAACTCCGAGTTACCTCTAATCATTCGACAGTTCAACTCCCGTCTCTTCTTCCTGAGTTTGACACACAATTAAACAATTTCAGCTCAAGCATTCTTCATGAAACCTGCTAGAAATCGAGTTAACTTACTAACCTCAAAGTTTCAGCCCTAACCTTCGTCTCTTCAATCTGTTCTTCCTCCAAAACCGAGCATCACTCTGAAGAGACCACAGCCGCCGAAACCTCTGTCAAACCCAAGTTTTTCCCACGAATTCAATGAGATTTCTGCTTCAGATCAGCATGAACATCTTCTTCTACCTCCCTTCGATGTTTCGCCTTAATATGGACCCAACTTGAGCTCTGAAATGCAAGCAGAACAATTGAATTCTCAGTCCACTTATATATATATACTACCGACTTATACTCCATTTCAACTCTATACTATAATCCGTTCAACGCATACCTCCTATGCTCAGCTTCAGCAACGCACACGGCCTCTGATGATATTTCATTTCAAACTCTCCCGCCAAATAGTTAACATACCCATTACCTTCTCTCAGCCAACACTCCTTGTCCAACGCATACTCGCCTTCGACGCATGGTAGCGTTCACCGCATAACAGCCTCACCGCAGATCAGCTCCCAAACTCCCCGTGGCCTTTACTTCCAACGGCACATTGCCTTCAATGCGTTTGACGCATAATGATCCTCGATACCAAGTGATCCTCCACGCCTTATGTCCTCAACGCGTTTCAACTTCAGCGCATGATCAGCCTCTCTCACCTTTGCGTTTACACCAAAATTATTTCCTCTACAACAGGTTGCCATCAATGCATAGCTTACACTTAGCCATTTTTCCACTCCAAACGCAAGCCAGCCAACTACTTTTACACATTCACCCATCTCTCGGCCCCTTCTTACTTTGCGTTCTCATAAAAATAGATGCGGGGCTTACAAATTGTCTCCTAGAAACCCAAGTATATTGCTTATATCATCATCCCTTATTTGAGATATATCATGGTTTATCATACAGTACAAATCATATTCATTTATTTTTGGTTTAATTTGAGTCAACATTTTATAGGTTCTATTACTGACTATAAGATCGATGATCATGGACGTTTTTTGATTTTCTTCATGGCTAGGGGTGAGCATGGATGGCTGAAAAATCGAGCCGAACGACTGAAATCGGCCGAACCGAGGGTTAGAGGTCTTTTTTTTAAAAAAAAAAAACTAGTCGGGGTTGGTTTTCTAAAAAAAAAAGATAGTTATAAACTGACCAAAAATTCAACCGAACTGTCCGACCTCAACCGAAATTATTAAATATTAGAACATTTATTGATAATTTAATATGATATACTTTTATTATAAATAATATAATATTACAATATTATAAAATTAATATTTATATCAATAACCCTTTTTAAAATCTTCTTTCCAAATCCCAACAACCAATTACCAGCCCAATAAATAAAAAAACAAAAAGTTATAGAACATGCCTTACGCAAGACGCAACGCACGACATGACTTCTCCCCTCCGGCTTCCCCTTTGTCCTTCAGCTCTTCTTCTTCTTCACTCTTTACCTATTCAACACAACTCCTCTCCCCAGTCGACTACTCCCCTTATAGTGTAAAATACTTAAAAACGGCATGTAAGCTTTTTTCCCTCTGGTTCTCCCCTCACAGGCGTAAGTCTCTTCGTCTTCTTCACCTACGGTCCTTCGACACATCTTCACCTTTAGAAAAAGGTAAGCGTTTTGTCTTTTCATTTCTTTTTTTTTTTTCAAGTTTTATTTGTGTTTTTAAACTATTTCAAGTTTATTTGAGTTTTTAAGTTTAAAATTATGGTTTTTTTTTTCAGTTTTCATTTTTTTTAGTTTTTGCTTTAATTTTTGGTTAATTATTGTATGTATTTTAAAAAGTTACAACTTGTAAACAAGTTTTTATTTTTTCGGTTTTTTTATGTGAATGTAAAAAGTTATATTATTATCACTAGAAGAAGATTGAGATTTAATGACATTTAAAAACTATCAGATTTAAAATTCGTGACAGTTATTTTCAGCTATTGTATTGCCTGTAAAAGGTAGAAGCTTCAATGATATTTGTTGAAAAATGTCATAATTGGTTTTCTTATGACAAGAATTAATTGTTAACAATGAACAATTACTGACAATCATAATTTGTCATTTTCAAACATACTATGACTTTTTATCTTTGTCACCAATTGACTCAAGATGAGGTATTTTCTGTATTGTTATGGATACTGACGACAATTATTAAATGTTAAAAAAGAAAATATAATGACATTTTTCTATTGTCAATAATATCTGAACCATAACATTTTTTTTGTGAAGAATATATGAACCATGGCAAATATTTTTTGTCAACAGACATTCTATCATGGCACGTTTTTTTGTCACCCAATATTTCATATTACGATAGTTCTGTATTGTCAATAAAAAATATTTTTTGATATTTGTTATTTCTTTCAATCTTGTCATTACACATGAATTTTGATAATCAAATAATCCTAATTAAACCCAAAAAGAAGAACACAACTGTAAAATACCTTAATATAATTATCATAAAGTTGATAATACTTTTATAAAAAGATCGACTAGTTACAATTGGTGAAGGTTTGACAATAAACTATAGCTATTTTTGTGTAGGGTGAATATGCAAAAGGAAAAGGAAAAAACTATCAACACAACTGAGAAGATAGATGATGAGGCAATTGTCAATGTTGATGAAGATGAAGAAATCAATGAGAATTCAACAAAAAGGCGTAAGAACAATAAAACATCCATAGTTTGGGAACATTTTGAGCGTTTGAAAGGTGATCCTACTAACCCTTATACTAGGTGTAAGTATTGCGGAACTACTTATGCATGTCATTCAAAACGTAATGGTATGGAGACAATGAAAAATCACTTAGATAATTGTAAGAAATACCCATACCAAAGAAAGAGAGATCCAACTCAAAAGACCTTAGCTTTCAAACCTAAAGAAGAAGGTGTTAAGGATGGTCCTTCCCAACTTGTATGGGAATCATTTAGTTTACAAAGTTGTCATGAGGCTTTGGCTAAAATGATAATCATAAATGAATTGTCTTTCAAGTTTGTAAAGAATAAAGGGTTTCAGGAAATTGTTAGTAAATTAACATGTTCCCAAGAGCTTAAGTTTGTCCTTCCATCTTGATTCACCATGGTGAGGGATATCCTAAAGATGTATGTTAATGAAAAACAAAAATTGAAAGACATGTTTGTGAAAATGAAATATAAAGTTTGCCTCACTACTTATTGTTGGACTTCAGGATAGAATATGAACTATATGATATTGACTACACATTTTGTTGATTCTGATTGGAAGTTACATAAAAAAATTCTTAGCTTTAGGGTTATTGAAAATCATAGAGGGGATACCATTGGTAGGGCTATGGAAAAGAGTTTGAAAGGTTGGGGAATTGAAAAGGTCATGACTATACCTGTTGATAATGCTAGTTCAAAAATGATACTACTATTGCTTTCATGATTAGGAGAATCACTAAGAGGTTGATATGTAATGGTGAGCATTTGCATGTTAGGTGTTTTGCACATATATTAAACCTTATTGTATGTGATGCTTTAAAAGAGCATAATGAGAGCATTAGTAGAATTCGAAACACCATTAGATATGTGAGCTCTTTCCCTACACATATGATGAAATTTAAAAAGTGTGCTGAAAATGAAAGAATATCTTGCAATAGTATTGTATGTCTTGATGTTCGCACTAGATGGAACTCTACGTATATGATGCTTGAGACAACTATTAAGTTTGCAACTACATTTAATAGATTAGAAGATGATGAAGATGCTTATAGGAATGATTCACCACCTACTAAAGAGGATTGGTTAAATGCAAGGATGTTGGTTATGTTTTTTAAAGTGTTTTGCATTGTCACATTAAAAGTGTCTGGATCTTTGTATATAACTTCAAACTTGGTTTTTCGTGAGATATGTAGAATTCAGAATTGCATACGAAAGAATGCTAATAGTGGAAATAAAATGCTTTCTACTATGGCTAATAATATGAAGGCTAAGTCTGACAAGTATTGGGGAAATGATGACAGGAAAAATAATATACAATTGTGCATTGTTGTGGCTTTAGATCCTCGTTACAAGATGAAGTGCTTAACTTATTGTTGAACAGATCGTTTTGGGCCAAACATTACCAATATTAAAGTTAGAACAGTTGAAAATGTTTTGAGGCGTCTTTTCCATGAATACAACAATGGGCAAACTGGTGGTGTTTATGCTAGTTCTAGTGAGAGTTGTAGTGCAAGTGTTGGTGTTGCTGTTAATGCAGGTGCTAGTTGTAGTCCTAGTTCATCTGAATCTACTAATGATCCTCATATTCGTGGTTGTAATTTTCCAACTGTCTTGGATAGCATTATAGATGTAGATTTGGAAGATGATATGCAAGTGGTAATGGAAAAGAATTATGGATACACATGTGGGTTTTGAACTATTGAGACTACGAGTTTTGAAAGGGAATCAGAGATTGATGTATATTTGTTGGAATCCCTCGAGGAGTGTGTTGATAGTAGTTTTGACATTCTTCATTGGTGGAAGCAGAATGAGCAGAGATTTGTGGTTCTTAGTCGTATGAGTAGAGATATTTTGGCCATTCCTGTATCTACTGTAGCGTCTGAGTCAGCTTTTAGTACTGGAGGAAGTGTGATTAATGCAAGTCGTTGCTCATTGGCTCCAAGAATGGTGGAGGCTCTTTATGCACTCAAAATTGGTTAAATTCAAACCAGGATTTCGAGCTGTCATGGATGGGGAAAAAGACATTGACAAGTTGGAAGAGGAAGATTTTGCATAATTGTGTTTGAATTTGGATGAATTATGTTTATTTGTTTTGTAACTTTTAATATTGTTTTTTTTGTATGGATAATGAATTTTGTTATTAGGACATTGATTGAATAGTGTCACTAGATAGTGAATTGGATACTACTTACTAATTAGTAATTTTGTATCCTATAATGGATAGGATAGTGTCAATTACTAATCTTGCATTGAAACTTTCTATTAATATTAATTATAAGAGTGAATTTCAACAATATGGTAGTTTTTTTAAAAAAATGACAAAAATAGGGTAGTAAGAATTTTTTTTATAAAAATAATGTAGTTTAAAAAAGAAATTCTTGAAATAGAGTTAAATTGGAAACTATTGACAAAACTATGGTAAATCTAGAAATAGAGAGAAAGAGCAAGAGTGAGAGGACAACAAGAGAGATAAGAGTGATTGTGTGAATGTAAAGGAAGCGAGACGAGAGAGAGAGGGAGCGAGAGCGAGAACGAGAATGGGAGAGGAAGAGAGTGAAAGAGACCGACTCGACCCCGAAATCGACTGATTCGACCTTGAAACCGATTGATCGGTTTAACCAATATATTTTGAAAGTGCAGTTCTCAAATTTTCAAACCAAATAGGGTGGTTTCGTCATTGATTTTTATGAAAAATCGACCCTAGCCGATCGATGCTTACTCTTATTCATGGCATTGTCTGCATGTATTTCTAGTTGGAAGTACTGTCGTCCTGTTATATCGGTTGATGGTACTAATTTGAAGAACAAATATGGCAGGACCCTTTTAACTGCTTGGCCCCAGATGCCAACGATCAGATATTTCTTTTAGCGTTTTGTGTTGTTGATTCTGAGTATGATCGGTGGTGGCAGTGGTTTATGTTCCAACTGAAGAAGATTATTGGGAATATAAATGATGTTGTGATTGTCTCTGATAGGCATAAAAGTATAGTAAAAGCAGTTGAGTTGGTATTGCCTAACGTATTCCATTGTATATGTTTGGTGCATTTGTTATGGAATATAAAGCATCGATACAAGGAGAAACCCGTAGATTCCACTTTTTTTTTCTTGTGCAAGAGCTTTCAACATTGTGGATTTTGAAGTTCAAGTGCGGCAAATGGAGTCTACTGCACAAGGCATATGACGTGAGTTAGAAACTATTGGTTTTGAGAAATGGTCCTGCCTTTTGTCCTCATAGGAGGTATAACATTATGGTGACGAACATGTTAGAAAGTCTAAATTTTGCCATTTTAAATGCTAGAGATTTACCAAATTGTTTAATGCTTGAAGTTTTAAGGATGATGATGCAACAATATTTCTATAATAAAAGGAGTGAAGCAGAATTTCAAGTGACCAACTTTACTAAAGCCACAGAGAGCCATATGAGAGAACAAATTGATAAAGGAAGATCGTTGCAGGTTTGTTTTTAGAGCATATGCTTTAGTGAAATATAAGTTTATATTATATATTATACAGTATATAGGGCATATACCGTTATATACATCGACTAATAGTTTATAATGTATATTCTTTAGTATATATCATATACATGTATTAATGTTGTTGAGATTGTTTGCAGGTGTTTCGAGTGAACATTATGCAATATCAAGTGATAGATGGAACCATTCATCATAATGTGCACCAACCTTCTCGAATTTGTAGTTGTAGGATGTGGGATATTTTGCAAATTTCATGCCCTCATGCATGTTCTATCTTGGGTAAGAAGAACTGTTCTACTCAGGATTACGTTTTACCGTATTATCTTAATAGTAAACTTTCTTCAACATACAAATATTTTATCCATCTGTTAGTTGATCCGCGTGGTTGGCACATTCCTGAACATGTAAGCTCCGTAAATATATTTCCTTCTAATGTAAAGCGTCTAGTTGGTAAACCGAAGAAGTTGAGGATTCCTTATCTTAAAAGTTTAAGAATCATGTGAAATGTGGTCGTTGTGGAAGCTTGGCCACAACCGAAGGTCGTGCAAATTTAATCTTACACAATAGGTTTTTGGGTGGTTTTTGAAGATCAGTTTTTTTAATATTTCTGTTATCTGTTACCAAAGAGAACGGTAGAGAAATTGTTTTATTCACTTTTGGAGTAATCATTAATGTTTTCAGTCTTTATTTTGATTGCAAACTTTTGTTTCCATATCAATAGAGAAATATCCATCTTAGTTTATTTTGTGTTAATTTTGAGTTTATTTCAAATGTTCTAATGTATATTGCGAGTACATCCTGCATATTTCCAAGTATAATTCCCATTTTTTTTTATGTTTTTCGTGGTTTAGGTTTTATTCAAATGTCCTGCATATTTCCAAGTATAATCCCCAATATTTTTGGAAAATTTTTCCGATATCTTGCTCTTGCTTTCTCGCTATCGATCTCGCTCACTCGTTCTCGCTTTCTCTATTACTCTCACTCTCTCTCTCTCTCGCTCACTTTTGCTCCTAACTCACAATCATCTTATCACTCTCGCTCTCTCTTTCTCACTCTCGCTCGCTCCATAGCTATCACTCTTTCTCGTTTTCTCTATCGCTCTCGCTCTTGCTCCTTACTCACAATCATTCTTATCTCTCTCGCTTTTTCTCTTTCTCACTCTCTCTCTAGCTCTAGCTATCGCTCTATCTCACTCTCACTATCTCGCTCTCTCTCGCTCTCTCTCTCTAGAGTTGGTCGTGTCAGAGTGTGGACTCTTCGTGTCGGAGAAAATGCATGATGTACTTCAATATACATTAGAACATTTCAAATAAACCCTAAATCACTGAAAACATCTAAAAAGTATTGGGGATTATACTTGGAAATATCAAACAAGGCATATGCTGCCGTACATAACATATTTCCAAACATATATAAAGAGTTCTATATTTCAAAAACCTAATATCAAGAAACAAAATCGTTTGATATGTACTAAAGTTTATTGGGTCGGAGTTTCATAAGAAGAAATAAATCGTCTTCTATATCTAAAAGTTCTAGAAATGCAAAATAAAATCCTTGGCATTAGTGTTCCGAAAAAGGCCAGTTCATATTTCTATTCAAGCTGCAACTACGGTTGTGACAGTAAGTTGAAAGTAGGTGCACGGTCTTTCAATTTCACTTTTTTGGCTTTCATATTTTCCTCCGTTGATCCAAACTCTGTTGTGAAAGGAGATTTCATCATTTTTGAAGGAATTATTTTTCTCTTCCCCCTTTCTTGTACTGGTTTGTTTGCTGCTTGTGGAATACTATCTCAAACCTGTTTCCATATAAACAACAATATGATTAGAATAAATTGTGATTTTTCTCAAGTTAATAGTTGGATTCTTACAGGATTTTTCTTCGATGTATTTTTGTCATTATGATCACAATTGCTATCAACCTTCCCTTTCCCCTATAATATATACAACTATATGTATTAAAAGTCCATATTTGAAAGGCAATTTTATTTAATAGTTAAGTATGGATATTTATACCATCATCGCTTCTTTCTCCATTTGTTCAACTTGAAGTAAGAAGGTATACCTGAGTTTAGTGTTACTTAAGACAATTTCTTGCACATTCGATATCTTAATACGTATCTGATAACTTGTAGAAATACAAGTTATTATAGTCACTATTTGATTTAATTAGAGTAACTTTGGAGCTAAACGCATGATTTTGGTAGTTGAATGATGAAAAATGTATCACCATGCGTTGGCACTACTTACAAAAGAAAACACTTGAAAAACGATGAGCTTTTCTGTTCCTAACGCAGGGTTAAAAAGAAAAGAAGTGCAAACAACCAAGTACGAAGAGACAAAGCTGCTGCGAGAACAAGTGGAAACCCATGCGTCGAGCCTAGGCGTTGAGACCATGCGTTAAGACCATGCGTCGAGAAAAAGTAGATACAGACACATGGCCAAAAGTTGTCATGTCAATATGCAAAAGGATAACACACTATCAGATTATGGCAGAACAAATGGGCCGACAATGTGAAAAGTCTGCGCAGCAGGGCATGGAATTTAATGTAAAGGTATTAGGTCATCATGAGTTTCAACTTTTCGACGCCTATAAATAGCCCAAAGCTTCTCCATTAAAAAAGATGAGAGACCAGTTCAAGAGGCGAAAGCTCTGCACTATTTCTCCCTCACCATAACCAGCCTCCATTTCGAGCTCTTCTGAGAGAAGGATTCTGAGCATCTTCAGAGTCATCTCCCAGTGAGTGAGAATCTCCACCCTAAGGAATCTATGTATCAGATAGCAACCATCTCAAGCCTCCATGAAGCAAGACGTTGCCAGTGGCGGCTTGACGCCCTTCATTTTTGTTTTATTTTCATTTCTCTCCTTCTAGCTTATGTTAATGACATTTGAGAGAATGTTTTGTTTTCTTAATATGAGTTTGATTGACTATCATCTTCCATCTATTTCCGTATTAAATACTTTACACCATGTTGTCAAAATGCTAAATGATTTAAATGTTAAAAGTTAGTTTTTCTTGAGCAATTCTGAGTATGTTACATCTTGATTAATGCATATCTTTAGCTTGCATAACTTTGTTTGACAAACAAATGTAGTAAGCATGACTGTCGAGCTTGAGAGAGTGGATAGTTAATCTTTAGCATTAATTAAGACTAGATGAGTTACAGAGATGTAGTTCATATTTTGCCAACGCAAACTTACCATGCGTCTTAGAGATAGGATTAATGTGGCGTCGAAACATCGAGAGATGGATTCACAAACACAGTTTGTAGGTATGTAATTGTACTTAGAAAGTTTAGGTAACAACTAGCTCTTGTGTTCAACTCTACCTCTATCGCATAGTTCCATTCATTCTCAACGCATGCTATCTGACACTAAATTACATATGACTACCCACGCCGCGTCCACGTCATTATTAGTAGTAGGAAATTCTTTTCATTCTTTTTGTATAGTTTAGGCACATATAATCAACAAATGCACATATTTACATGTACAGTCACCGCATAGTCATGCATTTATTATCAACGCCTAATTATTACAAATCCCTGCGTTCGACCCTAGACTCACCAGGAAACCTATAAATGCTTATACTTGGGTCTTTATAGGAAAACTTGCTTAATCATGATCACACCTGAGTAATTCTCGATGCATCCTTGTACGGAAATGATAAACCTATTTTTGTGCAACGAGCTAAAAAACTCAATTTAATTCGAATTGAAAATCAAACGAACAGTATCATCAAATAGTATTTTAATTATTATATTGGATTGTACATTTGTTATAAACTAGCATAACTTTATTGTAAACTTATGTATCTAAAATAGACAAAGTATATTTTCAACATCATGTAGATTTTATAATTGTCATACCTCATCTGACATTGTTGTATGTGTATCCGTAACACCCTTAACATTTTGTTCCTATTTTTTACAAGATCAAGAACTGTTAAAAAGGTCTGGAGTTTATATGATATATTAAAAGTTCAATTGTTGTTTTCATTGTACCTCAACAACCCCCTCCTTTGTCTTCATTATGTTAATCTCTTTTGTCTTCATTATTTTGCACTCCATCTCCATCTTCATTTCCTTCATCCATCCCCGCTCCTTCATTTCCTTCATCTCAATCAAATTCATTGTTGTATTCATCATTTACTTCCTGGCTTTCTTTTACTTTTTCATTTTCTCTTTCTAAAACTTTCACTTGCTCAGTCAGGATGTCTATCTTCTTATCCAAATACTCAAACTTCCTCATCATTAGTTCACGAAATTCTTCAAAAAATTTCGGTACTTTCTTAACAACTTCTTCATTTAGTCTGCTACTTCCTCCATGGTGTGTACTTCTTTGACCTTTAGCCTTCTCGCAAAGAGTTTAGTTAATTTAAATTAAGGTTGGTATGATATACACTGTTATTTATTGTTCATAAATTCAAGAAAACTTACAGTTGGTTTGTCAAAGACTTTCCTCGTTAGCTCATTCCATTTTGGATGCATGTTAGCCAACCAATTGTTCATTTTCGAGATTCCAGATGACACTTTTTGGAAACAACATAATGGAGGGCCGGAGAGGCTAGGGATGCATTCAAATGCCCATACAACCAAGGCATGGGGGAAGCCACCAACCCCACTTATAAAGCATCTGGACTTGTTATAGTCTCCTTAATTGAATCAACTGTTGTCATATATGCAATTCGCCCCCATGAATATTGATCAAACTGCTGCTCGTCATTCAACATCCTAATATAATTAATGTTCACTCTAGTGGTCAGTTGTTTTCCTAGGAGGAAATTTGCCAAGAATTATATTTTTGCTAGTCTCACTCGGTCCTTTTTTTCATAGATGTTTTATCTAAAAACATTTCACTTAAATTTGATCTCCTAATAAGTTGTCATTGGTCGAAGTGTTTGGTCCAAAGCCTTTCACTAAAATTGTGCATATCCAATGTTGGTAACTTCCCACAGTTGAGGCCAATTATCTTTTCAAAATTAGAGATTCCAAACCTAACAATCTTTCCTTCAAAATTGAATGTCAACTCATCTTCTCTTGTTATACTACATTGTTGTCGGATTATGTGATATAACAATTGTGTAGGGAATTCAGTAACTTGGAAGTTTAGGAAATGGTCGAATGACTACATCAAAATCTTTTCCCAGATGTTTCTTCTTAAGGTTGTGCTATGTCACCGGAAGTCAACGGGTTTCCTGATACGATATCGAAAGCCGACGGGCTTTTTGCTACGATATTGAAAGCCGACGGATTTCCTGCTATGTCATAGAAAGCTGACGGGTTACAGGAAGTCAATAGGTTTCCTGCTACGATACTGGAAGTCGACGAGTGTCCTGCTACGTTATCGAAAGCCTATTGGTTTCCTACTATGCTATTGAAGACCTACGAGTTTCCTACTATGTTTCGGGTGCCGACGAGTGCCTTGCTACGTTTGTGAGCCTTCGGGCCACCAACTATGTGTTAGGATGTGTTAAATTGTTCACTAGATGGCCATCAATGATTAGTAATTTATGCATGTCCCACTAGTATGATGTACTTATTGGAGGTTACTTACTGAGTATTTTATGTTTAGCTTGACCCCGGTAGTGAGGTTACTTAACTGAGTATTTTATACTCAATTCTTTTCATATTATGTTTTTCAGGTAAGTGAAAGGACACTTCGACGAATGATGAGAGAAAACCTTGACTGTGCCATTGGGACTAGTGAGATGCTTCCGCACAAGTGATTTAATGTTTTCATCTTTAAGAATTTTGGTTATGTCAATTGAATTCAGAGCTTTATTTTTCTTTTTCTTTTAAAATTTCTCATGGTTAGATGTTTTATGCGGGTTTTTTGTTTTATTAAAATTGTACAAGGGGTACCCCGATAAAAAATTTTCAATTATTTGGATTTTGTAAAAGATATTTATTTTAATAAAAAAGTTATTTTGTTTTTTTTGTAAAATTATGAAAAAGAATCGTTTTAGATATATGCATGCATATAGTGACGACTGAGTTCAAGTCATAGAAAGTCGGGTTGTTACAGATTCTTATTAAATCACCTTTGATTTCTAAATAAAATTTCTCTAAGCTTTTAAAATTTTTTCTTCTAATTTTTTTTGTGATTTAAAAATTTCCTTAAAATTATACTATTTATGATTTCGAACATTTAAGAAAACTAATATATTATTTCAGAAGGATTTCTAACAATTTGGTTTCTTTTTTTGTAAGACCGCATTTTTCCTAAAAAATTATCCGACGACAGAATTTAGAAAATTTGGGAGTCTGATTTTCTAAAATTGATGAGGTGAGAAGTCGATTCTTTGGGAGTCCGAGATCGATCTCCAATATGTTTTTTATTAAATTTTATTATGACCTTTTATGTTTGCTTAATTTATTATGATGCTTCTTTAATTATGTTTTTCTTATATAATGTTCATATTAAGTCTTATTTGATTTCTAATTAAAATTTCCCAAAGTTTTTAAATCTTTCTAATTAAAATCTCTCAGAGTTCTAAAATCCTTCTAATTTAAATTTATCTAAATTTTTAAATTTTTTCACAAGACCCTTTCTAAATCATTTAAATTTATCTATTATTTAATCTATGATTTGAAAAGGTTTTCTAATCAATTATTTTTCTAATGACTTGTTTTTAAGACCGTTTTCCTTAAAAAAAAAAAAAAAAAAATCCTATGATGGAATCTAGGAAATTTTGGGAGTCCGATTTCCTAGAATTCTTAAGTTGAAGGATCACATTTTTTAGAGTCCGAGATTTGATCTCAAGAAAAAATGAGTTTAATTAATTTTTTTATAAAAAAAAAACTTCCTTTATTTAAACACTGTTCTATGACGGATTTTGAGAAAAATGTAATAATTTCTCACTTTTTTGAAGTGAGGAATTTTTCCTCAATTATAAAGTAGTCAAATTGATGGAATTTGTCTAACTTATTTTATGGGATCATTGCTTATATTGGAGTAATGAGGGGTAAAATAAGACGTTATTTTTTTCTAAAAAAAATTAAAGAATATTTTCAATTCAAGATTTGAATTTGGTCATCGTTTGCTAAACAGGTGCCGTGGGGGTGCTAACACCTTCCCCATACACAAATAACTCCTGAACTCAACTTTAGTTTTCGTAGACCATTTTTGTTTTTTAAATTAAAAATTGTTTATTTTTCTTTGGTGTCCAATAACTGTAAAAAAAGATTGATGACGACTCCTTTTCTTTTAAAATTAACCTTTTTCGAGGACGTCAGCCGCTCCGCGTCGTCTTGGGCATGTGGCGACTGAAGGGAATTGAATCTCGGCGGAAGCGTGTGATCGCGTTCTTTGATTTCTTGAAAGAATTAAAAGTACAAAAAATTAATAAAAGGTTAAGCAACAAACCTTTGCCGATCCATAATTTCAGCAAAATCTCTCCTCAAATCGATAGTCTTCTCTTTGTAGTCTTCCTTTTCCAAGAGATCTTTCTTGCTATGACTCTGGCAAGGATCTAGTTTGTGGGAACTGCTTCTTGAAAGAATAGAGGAAACGGGAAGAAGAATTTTCTTAAACTTTTCTAAGAAAATTGAGCGAATTTCTAGAGAAAGACTTTTAGAGTAATCGTAGAGATTATTCATCTAGAGAGGTATCTGTGTTCTATGAGGGCTCCCAAGGGCCCAATTTATAGAACTCTATAGGCTACTCCTAATCCTATTAGGATAAACCCTCTGTAGACATTTTAAATTAAATATTTAATAATATCTAATATTAATAAATATCTGACTAAATAATATCTCATATTAAGTGGTTTAAAATATTTAAATCTTATTTAAATATTTATTTTCTGTAGAATATTTAATTTGAATCTCATCCAAATTAAATAATTAATTATTTGAATCTAATTCAAATTAATTAATTAATTTCTCCATCTATTTATTTATATGGATTTCATCCAAATAAATAATTGATTATTTGAATTATATTCAAATAAATTAATTCTCCATATTATAAAGTTATTGTTTGAACCTTGTTCAAATAAACTTTATAATAAATCATGTAATTAATTGTATCCAATACAATTAATATTTTCCCTCATAAATTTGAACATTTCAAAGTTTTCTTTCAACATAGTTGATCCTTGTTGGTCCGTGGTGAGCTAGCAAGGGGACCTTATGGACCTACAGATTATAAGCTTCAATGATCTAAGATTAATTAATTCAACTCTTTAATTAAATTAATCTTCATCCATTAACTACAAGGCAAACCACTATAGACCCATAGTTGAACTCTTATGCACTATAGGACAAGTTGTGTCCATGGATATAATTAGTATAAGCAAGTCGATCATTCATGAGTTATTCATAATTACAGCTAGGTCAAATGTCCGTTCTACCCCTGTAATTATCTCTTATCCTTAAGTACCATCGATTTCTCTAATGAACAATTTGTTTATGATCCAACCACAAACTAAGTCCCTCTCGGGCCAGTGAGAGGGTGGGGCCCCTTGTTCAAAACCCAAAATTAGCACTTAAGGGAACTACTCATCTACTTACCCTATATGGGAAGGAGTGAATTCCATCTTGTGAAGTTATGTTCCTAGCTCCCCATTTAGTCAAATCCCCAAAATGGTAAGCTTATTGAGTTGACAACTCGAACCACTCTCACCCTTGCAAATCAAATGATCAACCTCATAGACAGGAGTTCATAAGTCACTCAGGATTAAGATCGAGTCGCACATGATCATCCTATGAAATATTAATCTCATCAATTAATGGATTTATAAAGAGAGATTAAATATTTCGCGATCTGGTCTTATACAAACTCTTTGTATATGATATCCGCACTCATATGTCTCCACATGAACGGTTTGGATCAAACCATTTGTAACTATTACAAAGTGGGTCGTATCCATAGTGTCACCAGGACAAGGCACCCAACCTTATCCATATACTATAGACCTTTAAGTTATTTCTTGAACATGATCCACACGTATGTTAACTACATACATGTTCAAGACTTCATGCAATAACCTTGGATTTTTTTGTTAATGGATAAATTAATATTGCATAATTAATAATTAAATTAGTGACAACATGTTTTCGTTGCATGCTTCTTCTAACATATTCTTCTTTCAACGCATGGATTAATTATCTTTTGCAGTTTGTTTTCCTATGCAATCATTAGATTAGTGCAACATTTTTCACAAGTAATAGGAATTGAAGTTAAAGAACACATTGAAGTAAATTTTTGCACGATTTTCTTGTTATTTAATGGCTTTCTTATTCAATATATCTAAATATTCTATAAATATAAGTTATCATACCCCCAAATTTAGAACATGATTGTCCTCAAATATGTCTTTATACTTTCTCCAATCATGAATTCTTCTACCCTTAATGCGTTATAGAACCACTCAGAATACTTCCACACTTTTGGGATGATCACCAAGGACAAGGTTTCTCTAGTAGACCTTTTCTCACTTCTCAACTTTATATGTAGCAAGTCATTTTCTCAAACAATTTTTCTCATTTTCTTAGATCGCTCTAGTCTCAAATTTTAGTAATGGATCTGATGTTTCTTTGCGTTGAACTCAGTTACTCGCCTTCATTTTGACATACCAACTATGGGGTGCATGAGGGTAGCCAATATGACCAAGTGTTGATTTTAACTCAACTCTTATCTTAATAAGTTTCCTTTTCGTTGACATTGGAATTGGTTATTTTTATTCATATTCATCGTTGATCCTAGTACCTACCTTCGTTTTTTCATACCAACTATGAGGTGCATGGAGGCAGCCAACTACGAGCAAGTGTTATTCTTAAATCAACTTTTATCAGGCTGGATTTCCTTGCACTGACAGTAAAGTTGTAATATAGTTTTTTTTAATGCTTGTATTTAGTAAATCTATTCGTTTATCATATCAAACCTCTTACCACCCCCAAGTTTTAGAGAGCAGCACTGTCCTCATTGCTGAAAATAAAACACCAGGTTGATTTAATAAAATTGAAAAGAGGTTTGATCTAGGGTTTGCCAACATATGTAGTTATTGTTGGGAATTATGTCCTAATTCTCGTGGTTTGTAAATTGTATAAATGAATTATTTATTTAATAAAATAAGTAGTATTTTATTCGACATTTAGATTGCTTAACTCAATCCAATAAACTAGGATCTAATGTTATTTTATGTAACTTGAACAGTATGTGGTAGACATACAAGTGGATCTTGTTAAAGTAATAACCTAAATGGTCTCTAGTATATGGATAAGACTGGGTGCTTTATTATCCTGGTGGCACTATGGATGTGACCCACTTTGTAACTGTTACAAATGTTGTAAGGTTTACAAATGATGTGATCCAAATCGTTCATGTTAAGATGTGCGAATGGGGATATCCTATACAATGAGTTTGTATAATACTGGACCGCAAAAATGATTAAGCTCTCTTTATAACATTGTTGACTAAAGAGATTAACATTTCATAGGATGACTGTGTGTAGCTCGATCTCAATCTTGGGTGAGTTATGGACTCCCATCTATAAGGACAAATTACAATCTTGGGTGAGTTATGGAGTCATGTTTATAAGGGCAATCCTTTGATTTGTATGGGTGAGAGTGGCACGTGTCCAAGTAAGGAGCTGGGAATATGATGCGCACTTGCCATGTTTACTGCAAGTGTACGAGTCAAGTTATAATATAAGACGGTTAAGTTCTGAATATTGTTCCACCGAGGATTCAATTGTGTAGGTTTAAGTTACTTAGCTATAATAGAATTGAATCAAATTTATTTGAGGATTCGATCTCAAGTTCTGATTTAAGAAAACCTTAAAAAGGAAAGCAAGTAAATGATAAACACAAGAGTCAAAGAGAGTTCTAGGGTATTGAATCCTTGTTTAATTCATTATGCAACATTCTAGGGTTCATGGATTTTATTGCAATTCATATGCTTAAGTCTAGAAACATAAATCCAAGTTATTTTCTATAAAAAAAAAACAACATTTTCTCATGCAACCTAATTGATTACTAATATCTTGAAACCAATATAAGTTGAAGAGTCTACAATATCAACATAACTTTATAAACAATTCATCAATACCATGAAACTAAAGAGTTTAGCCACTCATAGCTTTAGGCAACATGTTCACAAACAATTTAAGCATAGAAAGAGTGTAAAGAAGGGAAACTCTACTGAAAAGAAGCTCTTGATTGAGGAGGAACCGATAAGATGTCCTTAGTCTTCACGTCGAGAACTCGAATGACACCAAGACTCTCTCTCAAACTCTTTTCTCTCTTTCTTGTAGCCAACTCACTCTTTGGGACTCTCTATTGTTCTTTAATTTCTCTTGTTTTCTTGTGTCTCTTATTGTTTAGGCTTGCTGGAAACTCTCCAATTTATAGAGTTGGCTGCCTAAAATTCTTTCCAAAATTGTTGATTCTTCAAAAAAGGAAAGTTGGCGCCGCACCGCTAGTCAATGGCACCACTACGCTGACTGACATGAAAACCTACCCTTGGCGCTGTGCTGCAACGTCGCATTGGTGTTGGTGCGCTATGCTTGACTAATGCTCTTGGGAAAAAGTGTCGTGGCAGCGTTGAGCTGGCGATGCCCTGTTTTTGGCTATTTGGTGATTCTTTCCTCTTTTTCACTTGATTTTGGCTTGGTTTAATTCTTTTGGCTTTCGGTTCTAGTTTCCTTTTTATTGACCTGAAAACCACTAGTAAACAAGTGAAATCTAATATAAACTCTCTTAACTTAAGAGAACAAAAAGCACTTTTCAAGCGTTTTTCAGAACATAGGTATACAAGATGAAATTCACTTCTTCCCGTCTTTAGGGTAAGTAGATGAATTACTCCCAAGTGTTGATTCCGAGTCTTTAACAATGAGGTATCACCATCTCATTTGGCTCGAGATAGATTTAGTTTATGGTTGAACTATAAATTGATTATTCATTAGAGGGATCAACTACAAGAAAATTGACTATTTTTTAAGGTTACAACCTTTGAAAAAAACCTTTAATGAACCTTCGATACACTTTTTTTCAAAGGTTATCTCAACCTTTGAAAGTGTCAAAATAGATTTCGTTGAAAATACTTTTTTAAAGATTTACTAATGTTCAAATATTATTATTTTTCTAAGGTTTATTAACCTTTGAAAATAATTATTTTTCAAAGGTCATATGTCTGAAAGAGTTAGGAACACACATACAGAAGTAATTTGGATCTAAAGCACTCTAATTTCATCAATTTTAAGAATTAAACATGCTTGTTCATAAAATAAAAAAATAGGGTTTTGATACTTGTTATAGCTCAAAATTGAAGCAATTTCTTTGATGATTCTGATCACGAACACTTCGTGTACCACCACAAGAGTCTTCCTTGTTATTCTCTGTCCTTAGAACGGATTGTGCGTTCCAAGTTATGATGTATTTGGAGTAAAAATGAAGGTTATGGAGAGTTTGGAGAAATGAGTTATTGGGATAATTTTTATGAAAATTCTTAAAAATCAATCACTTTATTTGATGTGAATCAACTTCTATATAAAAAAGAAAACATGCAAATCAAATTCACAACAAATTGACAATAACTAAGTGAAAAACTAAGGGGGAAATTTAAGTGGTTTCATGAGGTATTGAGGTGAATACACCTCCTCCTTCATCCCATGCAAGGTTGAAAAACTCAAATTAAATTTTAAATTGAATTTTCTAAAATTCATTTCATAAATGAATTTTTTTTCATTTTTTAAAATTAATTAATATTTAATTAATATTAATTTAATATTAATATAAAACTAATTTAAACAATTAATTAAATAAATAATTTAGTTAATTATATTAAATATTAAATTAATAATTTTTCCACTTATCTCGATATTTTTCAATCCGATGAATTTCTAAATATTTAAATCATATTTAAATATTTCCAACTCTCCATTTTTTAACAAAATGTAATACTTACTCCCTAAACTAAATTTGAACTTTTTCAAATTCTCTCATCATACTATTTTAAGTTTAGTCCATGAGCTAACAAGGAGACTTAATGGACCTACAGATCATGAGCTCCAACGATCCAAAATTAACTGGCTAAACTCTTTAACCTAGCTAATTAACATTCGTTAATTACCAGGACATTCCACTATACCTCAATAGTTGTACTCTCCTCCCTGTAGATATATTCCTATCCACTTGATATAACCATGATTAATAAGTTGATCCTTCACAAGTTGTTCGTAATCATAGATGGGTCAAAATTACTGTTTTACCCTTGTAATTACATCTTGTTCCTTAACTCCCACTGATCCTTTAATGAACAATTAGGTTGTGGACCAACTACCAAACCAAGTCTCTCTCAGGCCAATGAGAGGATGGAGCCCCTTGTCCAAGACCCAAAATCAGTACTTAAGGGAACAACTTCTCTACTAACCTTGAATTAAATAGGAGCGAATTCCATCGCCAAAGACTATGTCCCTAGGTATCTACCTGGTCTTATCTCTAAAATGGTAGGCTTATTGAATGACAAACTTGGGTCACTCTCACCCATACAGATTAAAGGATAATCCCAAATAAACAGGAGTTCACAGTTAGCTCAGGATTAAGATCGAGTTACCTTAGGTTGATATTGAAATAATCAGTCTTAATAGTAAACGACATTATAAAGTAAAAGTGATTATCTCATGGTCCAGTCTTATTCAAACTCATTCAATAGGATGCCCCCACTCTCATGTATTTACATGAACAATATAGGATCACATCGTTTCTATCAAATACAAAATGGGTCGCATCCATAGTCTCCAAGATAAGGTACCCAACCTTATCCCTATATTATAGATCGTTTTGGTTATTAACTAAACTTGATCCATTTATGTTTACACATAAAGTCTAAGTATTCCAACTATAGTTAGGAGCTTCTTAGTTTATTGGATTTAGGGTATATTAAACGCAATCCACATATTTAATAACATTTTTACTGAATAAACCTCGACAACAACTTTATTGAAAATAGAATATGTTTAAAGTTTATAAACCATGAGTTTTAGGACACAAAACCTAACAATGTCTTCGATAATTGTCAAATTAATTATCTATAATTATTTATTATCAAACGGTTTTTTTTCTAAGGTTTTTATAAAAACTTCTTTATAAACATTGTATATCCTTTGAAAATTCTCTCACAAAACCTTTTATTATAAGAATAAGATAGCAAAAATAGGCAATGGCATGGATGAGAGTACACTTATATGTCATAAAAGTAAACAAAAAGACAATTGAAATTTTATAACATATTTACGCATCTCTGCCATCATTGTTTGAAATCTATCCTCAAAACGGTTTTCTAATTTGCTAATTTAATACTTGAGTGCTTGTACCTCAGCTTTTCTTTGTCATTCAGATTCTTGAAGATATTGTTTAGACTCATTAAGGCTACACTCAAGATCGCATACATTAGATGATGATCCAAACAAGTTAGAAGGAGTAATACCCATTTTATAACCATGAACGTGTTTGTGTTTCTCTGATCCAAATACTTGTAACAAAATCTCATCTTCGTTCATGTCAGGTGTACCATCGATCACTTAAGAAGCATATGATTTAAGTTTTGAATATAAATACAAATTTACATTTTATAATTCAAAATTAGCACATGTATAAATTCAAGTGTTTACAAATATACTCTATCATCTCTAGTTGGATAGGACAAATTGATTTTCTTGTTCAAAATTAAAAAAAGTACCCCACTCTTTGGCATCTCATGGTTAATGATGACAATTCCACAACAAAAATAGTTGTGCAGTCAAACATGACAAATAGGAAAAAACAATTATCCTGCATATAGACTTCATGTTGGCAGAGCAATTTTCAAATAAAATTAATGGATTATTACGATAGGTTTGTTCCCCACTATGTTTCTGTTGTATATTATACTGTATACGGTAATGAGATTAAACAAAACATATAAATTTCTTTAGTAGCCTTCTTACGATGAGGATACAAATAATTACAATAAAACTTTGTACATTTTCAGGTTTTGATACCATGTTTAAGTTCTTAAGCCATCTAGGAATTAAAGGAATCAATCCCACAAGTAAACCATGGTAGATATGGAAAGAGGAACAATAGTGGGAAAGGTACAAAAAGGAATTGAAGGAAAAACTAAGGAAAAACACACATTCAAATATACTTTATCACATGAAAGAATTATTTGTCTCGATTAATATTCAACTATAGACAAAACAAAATTAAATTAGGAGAGTTCTTCAAATCAATCATTTCCTGAACATAGCAACAAAGATGATAAATTAATCGTCCTAACTCAAAATCTAACCAATAACATCATATATATCCATTCTTTTGTACTTACCATTTTTACTTGTATAGTTTCATTCATAGCCAATTAATTATTGCTCAAAGTGAGTAAGCTCCCAAATTCTAATTCGACTAAGTTCTTCATTAGTATCTCGAATCTATTTAAGTGAAAAATATTATATATCAGATAATTTGACTAAATTAAAAGTAGTTAATGTAATTTTTCATTTAATTACCTCATTTTCAACTCTTTGTTGTATACTTTGTGAACCACATGTGTGATATACATTCAATGTAGAACGGTTATTTTTGGTTTCTTTCACACATCTCTTGTATTTAAAAAGTAGAGTATGAGCATCAATAAAAATTAAATCAATAAGCTTGATTGTTTTTATGTACATAAAAATGATATTAGAATATAATCTGATATTCAGTTGACTTCCATAACTTTGCAAAATATTTTGCATCTCCTCTGATAATTTCTAGTGGAATATTTGCCAAAGCTTTTACACCTGTATCATATTTGTGCAACCATTTGTTCTTTGAACTATCTCTCCAATTGTTATAAGATCGATAAATTTGAAGCAACACTGAAGCTTCATGACCTTCAACTTTAAGTCACTCATGCAAAATAAAATAAAATAAAATAAAATAAAATAAAATGGTAGTTGTAGTCTAATTATGTAAGAGGTAAATTAAAAAAAAAGAAAAAAAAACTATTTTTTCACATACCATTGTAAGCTCAAATAGTTTCTTTTTTGTTGTTGTATCAATATCTCTTCAACTTTTCACTTCTAAAGGAGTAAAATTGACTTGTCTAGCTAAGATAGTGCATCGACTTTTAAAGATATCAACATTATCTCCAACGGGTTGTCTCACTACTACAAATCTAGGTCTTAATGTCAGTTAGGGTTACATTCTCGGTTGAGTTATTAAAGGTCTTCAATGTCAGTTTTTGACTTACATCAAAGACATTAAGGACAATCAACATCAAACACCTTTAATAAAACCTTCTTCAATGTCAGTTGTCTTTAATGTCGGTTGCCTGACATTAAATGTCTGTTTTTGTGACAGGGAATTCTCGTCATGGTTTTGTTATTGAAAAATTAAAAAAGAAAAAAAAAAACAATTTACTATTACATGCACAAAATAAAATTTTAATTGCTTTTGTATATACAACTCAACTCTCAATAAACACAAAAATTAACTAATTCACACCAAAAAAAAAAGTGACAAATTGTTTAACTAAGTAACCTATTAACAAGTTACATTGATCAATTATACATAGAGCTCTAAAGTTTAAAGATTGAGAGAGTTGATTGTCTACTTTAAAGGGTCCGAATTCGTCCAAAATCGACCATACACCTTAACTTATCATACTAATTAGTCCAAACCTGTAAACCAACAACCTTTCACAAGTTAGAGATTATCCAAGGTTTGTTAAACAATATGCAATGCGTTATTTAATTGATCTAAACCAAGTTTTAACACATAAAACTTACCAAAGATGACTCTGAGTTCTAGTTGAAAATGTTATTGGACAACACAAGTAGAATTTGACCTTTGCCACCCTCAAGTGAAAGCAAATGCACATCATTAGCTAAGTAATAGAGCATAATACATTTAATTAATTTTCTTTTATAACATTTACACTGAAATAACATTACATAATTAAGATTCGTATTCAACATGACATATTACCCGCAAAACATAAATTTCACAATAAGATTACATTATATCCAAACACCATAATAATATTATCAAATATATGTAAACATAGTATGGAAAGTGCACCATTGGACAAGGCGATTGAGTTTAAAAAGAATGAACCTGGAAATACCATTTTAATATTGTTGTGGCAATCAAACAAAGGCTTTCTAATAATCAAATGGTAAGCAATGCACATAATCTTCAACATCGTATTCCTGTGCACTGCAAAATATTTAAGTATAGACATAGAAACACTTCACGTTGAAATTAATTGCTAATCACAAATAATTGTGTTTTTGAGTGTTAAATACTTTGTGAACTCATCGTTAGTCTCGCCAACTAGCTTTTTTCATATATACGAAATCGTTAGCTTCACCACACCACATCCAAGGGATAAAAGCACAACTCCTACAAATAACATAATAAACAAATCATCAATCTCAACCTCCCTTGATAAGAACATAAAAAAAAGTTGATTATAAGAAAGCTGAAACTCAACTAATAGCCCTTAAATACTAATATTTCTAGAAAATTATCTTAGAGAAATTCATATTTAAATTCAACTAAATCAAGTCAAGAAGATGGGTCAAACATAATAAATGAAAAAAAAAAAAAAAAAGACATGTAACCGAGAACAAGAGATAAAGAACAGAAAAAAAAAAAGAGATACAGCTAAGTCTTTTTCATCTAATAATAAGAGTTAAACTTATATTTATCAGAAAGTAGCTCTTTGAAACAGAGCATAAAACAAAAAAATCATTTTAAATTTAGCTAAACTGATTAGTTTAAGTCCTTGGGGTTGATTGGTTATTTAACATATATTAGGCAAGAGGTCTTGTATTTGGATCAATAGACTGAATTAACTCTTCAACCATGACAGTTCATTAGCCTCCATTTTTTTCTTTCAGAATTTTCTGGTGAACTGAATAAAAATAAATTGTAGTGATTAAAGAATCAACTTATCAGTAACAAAAATGCAGTGTGCAAAGTAAATTTATTTGCGTAACATATATATAAACTAGCTTTGAGTAATGAGTTAAAAAATAGATCATACATAGTACGTATAAAATGCTGTCTCAAATATACTCAGATACCTATGGCTAATCTACACTTCCGCATAACAAAAAAGTTATCGGCAATAGAAAAGAAGAAGAACGAACCTCCATTGAACAAAGAACTTAAAATCATATAAATAATGTTGCGTAATTGTTTATATAAACACATTGTTGATCTCGAACGGTGGTCTAGGCTTTGCATGCAACAAATATATCCCAACCATCCAGGAACTGGAAAACAAAAAGAGATTCTGTCATCATTCAATCATTAATAAACAAATTACAACATGTGTTCGAAAGCAAGCATCAATCAAGTTTCGCAATCGTATTTCCAAGCATGCTAATTTGTATAGTTTATCAGAGTACATGTTTTAATTGGAGATCAGGGAGGTAAAACACATGGAATCAAATCAATTTGAACGATTAATAATAGGTGTGTTCTATTAAAATGTCAAATTTTACAATAAACCAAATCAAGGGATATGTACCCAAAAGCATTTCGAAGAATCAGGCACCTACTGTATAAAAATTCAGGTGAATGTGTGCAGCCTTTTTCCCATTCTTGTAGGCACAACTGAATACAAGCATCATTTGCAAGTGACGTTTGTTAGGCATGTTCATCACTGCAATTATGAAACTCAGAATGGACTAGAATGTTAAGAATCAGTAATAACCAAAAGTACTGCATGAAGCAAAATGATAGAAACAACTAACAAATAACTATTTAAAATTAGGCTCAAGGGGAGTAGAATGCAATAAGACCTTATGCTGTGACAGGATGAAGGATATGGATAGTTTGCTTGTAGATTAGAGATATAAGAACCTTTAGCTACTGTTAGAGGGAAAGGACGAGAGAGCTGTGAGAGTTATAAAGGGTCTATAGTATAGGTATAAAGTCGGGGAACCTTATCTTGGTGACACTATGGATATGATGCACTTTGTATTTGATACAAACACAATGATATAACTCGTTCATGTATGTGACATGCGAGTGGGGGTATCCTATGCAATGAGTTTGCATAAGACCGGACCACGAAATAGTAATCACTATATATAACTCCGTTGACTAGTTAGATTTCTATTTCAATAGGATGACCTAGACAACTTAGTCTTAATTCTAAGTATATTATGAACTCCTGTTCACGAGGGATTGTTCTTTGATTTGTATGGGTGAGAGTGACCATTTGTCAACTCAATATGCCTACCATCTTCGAGACAAAACCGAGTGGGGAGCTGGGGACATAATTATACAAGATGGAATTCACTCATTTTCATTTTTAGGGTAAGTAGATAAGTCTTCCCTTAAGTGGTGTATCCGGACTTGAACAAAGGACCCTACCCTCTTAATGGCCTAAAAGGGGTTTTTGTTTCATGGTTGGACCATAAACAGGTTGTTTATTAGAGGAGCACTGGTTCTTAAGGATTTAGAGACCATAAACAGGTTGTTCATTAAAGGAGCACTAGTACTTAAGAATTTAGAAGTAACTTAGGGGTAAAACAATAATTTGACCCAGCTAGTGTTACGAATAGTTGTGAAAGACTAATTTGCTATTATTGGTCTATATCCATGAACATAGAAACATATCTATAGTGAGAAGAGTGCAGCTGTGGGTTCTTAGTGGAGTGTACCCATAGTTAGCGAATATTGATTAATGTGGTTAATGAGTTTAGCCGATTAATCTCATATTGTTGGAGCTTCTGATCTGTAGGTCCATAAGGTCCCTTTGCTAGCTCATTATAGATCAACAAGGATCAACTATGTTGAAAGAAAAATTTGATATATTCAAATTTATGAAGGAAAATATTAATTGTATCAGATACAATTAATTGCATGATTTATTATAAATTTTATTTGAATGTGATTCAAATTATAACTTTATAATATGAAGAATTAATTTATTTGAATATGATTCAAATAATTAATTATTTATTTGGATAAAATCCATATAAATAAATGGAGGGAGAATTAATTAATTGATTTTAATTGGATTCGAATAATTAATTGTTTAATTTGGATGAGATCCAAATTAAAGATTCTGAAAAAAATAAATATTTAAATAAAATCTAAATATTTTAAACCATTTAATATGAGATATTATTTGGGTAGATATTCATTAATATTGGATATTATTAAATATTTGATCTAAAATCTCTACAGATAAAATCTCTACAGATGGGTTATCCTAATAGGATTTGGAGTAACCCATAGAGCCCTATAAATAGGGCTCTTAAGAGCTTTCATAGAACACACTCTCTAAGAGAATAATCTCTACGATTACTCTAAAAATCTTCCTCTACTAATTCTCCCAAAGAACCGGTTTCCACAAATTGGATCCTTGCCAGAGTCATAGCGAGGAAGATCTCTTGGAAAACAAAAACTACAAGGAGAAGACTATTTGTTCAAGAATTATAGATTGGCAAAGGTATGATGCTTAACCTTTTTTCTTTACTTTTTGTATTTTTAATTTTTTCAATAAATCAAAGAACACGATCACATGCTTCCGCTGGGATTCAATTCCCTTCAGTTAGGGCCTTGCATATGAGGGTTTAGGAATACTCGTCCAGTTATTATCGTAGACGGTGCTCATCTCAATGGTAAGTACTAGGGCACAATGTTGGTAGATGTTGCTATGGACGGTAATAATCAGTTGTACCCTTTGGCATACACTATCGTAGACACTGAGACTAATGCATCATGGACATGGTTCATGACAAACCTGAAAAGGGCAACTGGAGAAATGTCCCAGCTTGTGCTTCATTTCAGACCGTCATCAGACCATTACGCATGTAGTCAGTTTTGTTTCCCGAATACCTTCCATGGTTTGTGTATTTACCACTTACAGAAGAATACTAAAAAGGATTTCAAGGACGCAACAGTGACCAAGTTCTTTGATGATGTTGCTAGAGCGTATAGGGAGTCCGAGTTCAAAGCTTTGTGGGATCAAGTAATGAGAGTAAAAAATGGTAGCTTTGGGCAATATTTATTTTGGAAGAATTTAAATTGTTCAAATTATCAGGGTTTTAAGTTAATTGTATATGATATAATTAATATAATGTATAGAGATATATTATAATATAAAGTTATTTTTTAATTAAATTCAGAATTAGACTATATATTATGAGAGTATTAATGTTTGAATAAGATTCAAATATTAAATTAATATAAATGAGATTCATATAATAAGAGAATTAAATGTTAATTGTATCTGATACAATTAATATAATGTTTAGATTCAAAATTAAACTTTATAATATGAGAGATTAATATATTTGAATAAGATTCATATATTAAATAATATAAATGAGATTCATATTAAAACTATAGGTTAAAACATAATATGAATGAGATTCATATATTTGAATGAGATTCATATTTAAACTATAGGTTATGAGAAGAAAATACATTTGAATATGATTTAAATGGAATATTAATTAAATATATGATATTTAATTAATTTAGGCCATGGCGCCATCTTACAGCGCGGCGACGCCACCATTTGATGTCAGTCAGCGCGGCGACGCCAACTTTCCTTATTTGAAAAATCAATAATTTTGGAAAGAATTTTGGCGGCTCAACTCTATAAATTGGAGGGTTTCTAGCAACCCTAAACACAAGAGACGCAAGAAAGACAAGAGAAAGAAGAGAAATCAAAGAAAACACCATAGAGAGTCCTTAAGAGTGAGTTGGCTGCAAGAAAGAGAGAAAAGAGTTTGAGAGAGAGAGTTTTGGTGCCGTTCGAGTTTGCGACGTGAAGACTAAGGACATCTTGGCTGTTCCTCCTCAATCAAGAGTTTCTTTACATTAGATTTTTTCTTTCTTTACACTCTTTCTATTCTAAAATTGGTTTTGAAAATGTTGCCTAAAGCTATGAGTGGCTAAACTCTTTAATTTTAGGGTATTGATGAATTGTTCATGAAGTTATGTTGTTATTGTAGACTCTTCATGGTTTGATTGTAATGAATATGCTTTTCATTGTTATTGTGCTTAAACCTTGTTGATTGACCATCCTTGAATGTTAGCTTAGATGTATGGTTGAGATAATTGTATGTCTAATTGGATCTATAACAATGAATTGTTGTTAATCTATCATGTGAATAGTTAGGTTAACAATGAAAGTTGGTAAAGACTACTTCTATTGCCATGTAACTTATATTGGTTTCAAGATATTAGTAATCATTTAGGTTGCATGAGAAAAAATTGTTTTTTTATAGAAAATAACTTGGACTTGTGTTTCTAGACTTAAGTACATGAATTGGAATAAAATCCATGAACCCTAGAATGTTGCATAATGAATTAAACAAGGATTCAATACCCTAGAACTCTCTTTGACTCTTTGTATTTCTGATTTACTTGCTTTCCTTTTTAGTTTTTCCTAAATCACAACTTGAATTCGAATCCTGAAATAAAATTGATTAAATTCTAGAATAGTTAAGTAACTTAAACCTTCACAATTAAATCCTCAGTGGAATGATATTCGAAACTTAATTGTTTTATATTATAACTTGACCCGTACACTTGCGTTAAAAACGAAAAATGTGCATCAAGCTTTTGGTGTCGTTGCCAGGGATCCAAAGAATGATTTTTATTACTTAATATTCATAAGAATTGATAGATCTTACTTTGAGGTGTATATTATTTTGGTTGATAATTTTGTTGGTTTATGCCTCGAGATCATACTAACAGTCTCCCTCTTGATCCCAAGATTGATAGGCGTATAAAAGAAATCTAAGGGTCCAACACAATCATACCGAGGAGATGGCTGAGGAGATACCAAAGGTAATTCAGGATTACTTTCAATGGACATTACCGACAAATCAACCCGGCATTATGAATGTGCCTAAAAATGTCAACAACTTTGAGGTAAAACCGGGGTTGATTCAAATGGCTAGAGAGCTTGCCTTTAGAGGAAGAACAAATGAAGATTCTGATAAGCACTTACGGTCTTTCTTAGAGATATGTGAAATGGTAAAAATGAATGGTGTTTCTAATGATACTATTAAACTGAGACTTTTTCCTTTCTCTTTACAGGACCGAGCAAAAGATTGGTTGGAAACCATACCTCCGGATAGTATCACTACGTGGGAGATCTTGGCTCAAGCTTTCTTGAACAAATATTTTCCACTGGCTAAGTCCCAAAGGCTAAGAACGAAGATTTGAACATTCCACCAACTTGAGGATGAGAACCTATATGAGGCTTGAGAAAGGTATAAGGATCTCTTGAGAAGGTGTCCTCAACATGGCTACCCGGATTGGTTGCAAATTCAACTCTTCTACAATGGGTTGTCAAGTTCAATGAAATCCATTCTAGATACTACTACCGGAGGCTCAATTTTCTCCAAGAATGCTCAAGAGGCCTATACCATACTAGAAGACTTGGCCACTACATCTTATAATTGGCTATGTGAACGATCTTGTCCAATCATCCCAAAAGCCGCCAGATTGTATAAGGTGGATAAGGTAAATTCTCTTAAAGCAAAAATAGCTTCCCTTACTAATGCTCTTTTTAAATTGACTATAGGGGACCAAGCTCAAGTAAGTCTACCATCCATAGCATCCATTGCCGCCATGGTGTTGGAGATGTCTACACACAAGGAGTTGGAACAAGGAGACAATGAGACGATCAATTCTGTTGATAGAGGACATTATAGAGGTCACCAACAACAAAAATTTCCAACTCATTACCATTCTAACTTGAGGAACCATGAAAACTTTTCTTATGCTAACAATAGGAATTTTTTGTAAGGTCCTCCTAGTTTTTCTAATGTAGATCCATCTCACACCGAAAAGAAGTCCAACCCAGAAGACTTGATGGTGGAGTTCATAGAAGAGTCAAGAGGAAGTACCACCACATTAGAGAGCACATTGCAAAGTCATGGCAAAGCTATTGACAATATTGAGGTACAAATTAGTCAAATAGCCACTTCTCTTCAAACAATGCAAAAAGGCAAGTTTCCTAGTTGTCTCAAGAGAAATCCAAAGGAGTGCAAGGCCATGACTTTGAGGAGTGGGAAAAAGTTGTCCACTCCTTTGATTGATGATGAGGATGAGAAGCAAGAGGTAGATGAGACCATTCATAAGCCGATCATAGAAGATGAACCTAAGGAGGTCTTAGAAAAAGAGAAAAAGGTAAAGGAGTCGACATCTTCAAGTAAGTCATTTGACCCTCTACCTTTTGTACCTAAAACTTTGCCCTATACTCCAACGTTTTAGAAAGAAAGAAATAGACCCCCAATTTGCTAAATTCTTAAAATTATTCAAAAACTTTCACATTAATATTCCATTTGCTGAGGTTTTAGAGCAAATGCCTAACTATGCTAAATGCATGAAAGATGTTTTATCTTAGAAAAAGAATTTTGGGCAATATGAGATGATTAGCATGACAAAGAGTGCAGTGTTGTGTTGTAAAAGAAGCTACCACAAAAACTGAAAGATCTAGGGAGTTTTACTATACCTTGCACTATTGGGTCTTTAAATCTTACTAGAGCTCTTTGTGATCTTGGTGCTTCTATTAACTTAATGCCTTTATCTGTCTATAGGAAGCTTGACATTGGAAAAGTGCAACCTAGCACTATCACTTTGCAACTAGCTGATAGATCCTTGGCTTATCCTAGAGGTATTGTTGAGAGGATGTGTTAGTTAAAGTTGACAAATCCATCTTCCCTGCAGATTTTGTAGTTTTGGACATGGAGGAGGACTTTGAGATTCCTATTATCCTTGGGTGCCCATTCCTAGCAACTGGGAAGGTCATCATTGATGTCCAACAAGGGAAGTTGACTCTAAGGGTGAATGATGAGAATGTTGTCTTTAATATTTATAAGTTCTTAAGTCATCTTGATGAGGGTAGTACTTGCCATGCAATAGATATAATTGATCATACTATTTCTGAGCATGTTGAGGCCGTGTTGGCTACTGATCATTTAGAATAAAGCATAATAGGTGTTAATAATGTGGATACTATATTTGATGAAATTGCTTTCTATGCTAAGTGGTTAGATAACATGTCCATATGCACTAAAATGTATAAACCAATGCCTCTAGCTCCTTTGTATGTTATAAGTAATGTTCAGAAGCCTACTCTTGAATTAAGGGTGTTGCATTCTCACTTGAAATATGCATTCTTAGATGATTTGCCTTCTTTTCCTGTTATCATATCTTCTAATTTAAATTTTGTGGAAGAAGAAAAATTGTTGAGAGTGTTGAGGGATCATAAGTCTGTCAATGGTTGGTCTATTGAGGATTTTAAAGGTATTAGTCCGTTAGTCTATATACACAAAATTTTGATGAAAGATACCTTTAATCCTTCAGTGGAACATCAAAGGAGACTTAATCCCACAATGAAGGAGGTAGTCAAGAAAGAAGCGCTCAAGCTTTAGAATGCAAGAATCATTTATGCCATATTTGACAATTTATGGGTAAGTCCTATTCAAGTAGTACCCAAGAAAGGTAGTATGACTGTTGTGAAAAATGAAAAAGATGAGATGATTGTCACTAGAACTGTGACAGGATGGCGGGTGTGCATTGACTATAGGAAGTTGAATAAGGCTACTAGAAAAGATCATTTTCCTCTTCCTTTTGTGGATTAAATGCTTGATAGACTTGCAGGTTATTCTCACTATTGCTTGCTAGACGAATATCCTGGGTACAATCAAATTGTCGTTGCTCCTGAGGATCAAGAAAAGACCACATTTACTTGTCCCTATGGGACATTTGCTTTTAGGAGAATGCCTTTTGGTTTGTGCAATGCCCCTGCTACTTTTCAACATTGTATGATATCTATTTTTCAGGGGCTCATTGAAGACATAATGGAGATTTTCATGGATGGTTTTTCTGTATTTGGGTCTTCATTTGATTCTTGTCTTGTTAATCTCACTCGTGTTTTGCAAGGTACCAAGATGCCAACCTTGTGTTGAATTGGGAGAAGTGCCACTTCATGGTCAAGAAGGGCATCATTCTTGGGCACAAAGTCTCACAGAGAGGATTGGAGGTGGATAGGGCTAAAATCGCCGCCATTGAACAATTGCCACCTCCCACTAATGTGAAGGGAGTTAGAAGCTTCCTAGGGCATGCAAGGTTTTACAAGAGATTTATTAAAGATTTTTCTAAAATTGCAAAACCCTTAAGTAACTTGTTAGAAAAGGAAGCTAAATTTGTGTTTGATGATGCATGTCTACTAGCTTTTAATACTTTGAAAGAAAGATTGATTTATGCACCTATTATTGTTGTACCTGAATGGAGTCAGTCTTTTGAAATCATGTGTGATGCTAGTGACTATGCTTTATGAGCTGTTTTAGGTCAATGTAAAGATAACATGTTTAGGGAAATTTACTATGCTAGTAGGACTCTTGATAGTATCAACAGAAATATACTACTACTGAAAAAGAACTGCTAGTTGTTGTGTTTGTCCTTGATAAATTTAGATCATACTTGCTTGTCTCTAACATATTAGTGGATACTAACCATGCTGCTTTGAAGTATTTATTTTTCAAGAAAGATTCCAAACCTAGACTGATGAAATGGATTCTGTTGTTGCAGGAATTTGATCTAGAAATCATAGACAGAAAAGGATGTGAAAATATGGTTGTAGACCACATGTTTAGGATTGAGAATGGGGATGCTAACTCATGTCCCCCCATTTTTGAGATATTCCCTGATGAACAATTGTATCAGGTGAAAGATAGTTTACCTTGGTTTGCTGACATACTTAACTATCTTGCAAGAGGACATTTGCTACCTGACATGAACACTCAACAGAGGAAGAGATTTTTGCACAATGTCAAGTCTTACCATTGGGAGGACTTCTATACAAGATTTGTGCTGATAGTATAATAAGGAAGTGTGTGCCTCAAGAAGAGGCGGTAAGTATTCTAAACTCATGCCATGCCTCCCCTTATGAAGGTCACTTTCAACCCACTAGAATTGCACCTAAGGTACTTCGGTCAGGTTTTTATTGGCCTTCTCTTTTTAAGGACTGTTATACTTTTGTTAAATCATGTGATAGGTGCCAACGTATTGGTAATATTTCTAGACAACATGAGCTTTCCATGAAACCTATCTTAGAAGTGGAGCTTTTTGATGTCTAGGGTATTGACTTTATGGGGCCTTTCCTATGTCTTCTGATGGCTATCTATATATTCTAGTTGCAATTGATTATGTATCTAAGTGGGTAGAAGCCATAGCTACTAGGACTAATGATGCTCGCACTGTTTTAAAATTCTTGCATAAGAATATATTTACATGCTTCGGTATACCTAGAACATTTATTAGTGATGAGGGTTCTCACTTTTGCAATAAATAGTTTGAATCCATGATGCAAAAATATAATGTTAATCATAAAATTGCCACAGCTTATCATCCTCAAACTAATAGTCTTGATGAGTTATCTAATAGAGAAATCAAGTAGGTTTCGGAGAAGACCGTCAAGATCAGCCGGAAGGATTGGGCCCTTAAGCTTGATGATGCATTGTGAGCCTACCGTACAACTTTCAAAACTCCAATAGGTACTTCACCGTACAGGTTGGTGTTTGGAAAAACTTGTCACTTACTGGTAGAGTTCGAGCATAGAGCTTATTGGGCCATCGAGAAGTTGAACATGGATTTTGAGAAAGCCGGTGAGAAGTGCCTCTTGGAACTTAATGAGATGGAGAAGTTCCGTGCTCAAGCCTATGAGAATGCCAAACTTTACAAGGAGCGCACTGCTAGATGGCATGACAAGAAGATCACCCTACAAACCTTTCTTTTTGGACAAAGAGTACCTTAAAACAAGTGCTTGTTGGGAGGCAACCCAATTTTATTGCTTTCTTTATTTTTCTTTTTATTTTCAAAAAATCATAGAGGCACTCATATGCTTTCTTAATTTTTTAGGATCTTGGTTCATCACAAAAAGTACTCCTTACACCAAGCATGTTTGATGGCTTCCCGCTTGCTCCCAGGCTTGCTCTTTCTTTGTTTGATGCTCTTATGCATTTAGGACAATGCATGATTCTAAGTTTGGGGTGGGAGGTGGCACTCATACTTTTGTGTGTTTTCTTATCCTGCCATGCATGTTTGTGAGGTTTTTAATGATCATATGTATGTAAATGAAATTTCAAAATTTTTTTTTTTGAAAACTTTGGAGCTTTCAAAGATAATGGGAATGTTTTTATGGTTGTGTGCTTTTGATGTTGATTGCCCATGATTAGATTTGAATTTGCATGATAGATGACTTAGTGTGGAAACAGGATAGCATTATCTTGATGTAAATTCATTTAAGTCCCTCTTAAAATCTCTCATATTCTTGAGCACGTAGCCACTTTAATTTAGAATCTTTAACTAAAAAAAGGATTAAGTTGGGTGTATTTGGTTGTCACTTCGAAAGGCCCCACTGGTTAGAGAGTCGAAATGCATAATGGTTTGTAATCTTAGACTAAGGAAAAAGAAAAGAGTACACATGCCTTTGAGGAAAAAAAAATGTACACAAAATACATGAGCTTTACATGCCTATCTTTTTAAATGTTAAACTTGTAATGAGTATGCATGGATGGGGGTAAAAATAGTTGCATTTGCTGTGATCAGTAAGGACACCTGAGAATTGACTAGGTACGAGACTCTACAGTGAATGTGTGAAAGTTAGTGCCTCTAGGTTTAATAAAAATTTAGGGCCCATGAAAAATGTGATTGAATGGCACCTTAGTGGACATATTAGTCGCTTAAAATGTGTGGATATTTGAAAATTGGTGCATGATCTAGAGTAGGGGGAAAACTAAGGAAGCTCTCTTAAGTCCCAATTTGAGTTTTAGCATTTTGAATTAAATGAGGCTTGTACACATATATGGGAGATAGCAAGATTTACTCTTGAATGACTATACCAATATAGATATGCTTGCATGTTTCTACTCAAGCTCTTAAATGCTATTCTCTGAGACATGAGTCGTTAGTACACTTTTCATTTAAACTCCCTTTATTTGATTTTATTTTTTGCTCAGGACTAGCAAATCTCTAAGTTTGGGGTGGTGAAAAGTGCTTTTTATTCTTTTAAATTAAGGGAGGTTATATTAGATTTCACTTGTTTGTTAGTGGTATTCAAGACAATATAAAGAAAACAAAAATCAAAAGCCAAAAGAACTAAACCGAGCCAAAATCAAGTGAAAAAGAGGAAAGAACCACAAAATTGCCAAAAGTAGGGCAGCGCCGCGTCACCAACTCGACGCTGCAATGACGCTTTTTCCTGAGAGCATTAGACAAACATAGCGCATGTAAACCCTACTTTCATTTGTAGTTGCTAAACATAACTACGTAGTATCCCTATGAAGTTATTTACTTGTTCTCCCTCTTGTAGATCGAAGGAAGAAGTGGAGGAAGCCGGAAGTAATTTTTGGTAAGTTGAATATTTAAGTCATTAAGAGGAAACCGAGTTAGAATTTACATTGAATATTAGTTGAAACGTAAAAACAGATTTTCTTTTTGTTTTTCTTAATTTTTCTCCTAAATTACAAAGAAAGAAAAATAAAGGAAAAGAAAGGAAAGGAAAGGAAAAAGAAAAGAAAAGAAAATTAATAAACAAATTAAAAAAAAGAAGAAAGAAATGAGATAGTGGGAGAAAGTCGATGAGTTTTACTTTTAGATTGGGAAGTTGCCGACTGGATTTTCTTCTATTTCCAAGCTCAAACCGATTGTATTCTTCAGTTGGACATCGAGGAGAGGTAGAAGAAGATATTAAGGGCAGATTCGTGTAGGATTTTGGTCGGTTTCATGGTGAAATTGAAGCTGAAGCAGAAGAGTTGCTTGTTGTCAAGCAAACAGAACAAGTTTTGGTGTTTGGTAAATATTGAGGGAAGAGAAAGAGTTTAAAGCTAAACATTTGAGGTTAGTAAGTTAACTCAATTCTTAACAACTCTTGTGAAGGATGGTTGAGCTAAATATGAAGAGAAACATGTTAAAATTTAGATGGAAGCGACTGATACGAATTTCCTGAGTGATCTGGAGCAGGGTGAAGTAAATTGGGAATATTTGTCAAGTGAAGAGGAGTTAAGCTCTGACATTTTGGGGTAAGCTAGAAAACACATTTCTTTACAAGTTTGTAGAAGAGAAGAAGTTCTAATTTGTGTTGAAACTGCAACTTTTAACAGTTAGTAGTGCAAAGACAGAAGCAAAGGGAGCGAATCTCGCTGGAAAATTTGACGACATTGGGAACGTGGAGAAGCGAGAGCGAGACAAGTCTCGCTGGTCTCGCTGGTGGATTTTGTCTCAAAAATCTCACTGATCTCTGATGCGCACTTTGAGTGTTAACTGCAAGTGTACGGGTCAAGTTATAATATAAGACGGTTAAGTCCGAATATCGTTCCACTGGAGATCCAATTGGGAAGGTTTAAGTTACTTAGCTATTCTTGAGTTGAATCAATTTTATTTGAGGATTGAAATTGAATATTATAAGTTATGGAAAATAAAAATCAAATAAGGAAAGTATTAAAGTGAGAAACACAAGAGTCAAAGAGAGTTCTATGGAAATGAATCCTTGTTTATTTCATCATGCAATATTATAGATTTCATGGATTTTATTGTAATTCATATGCCTAAGTCTAGAAACTTAATTCCAAGTTTTTTTCTCTAAAAAACAACCCTTTCTCATGCAACTCGATCGATTATTAATCTTTTAAAACCAATACAAAATTACATGGCATTAAAAATAGTCTTTAGCAACTTTTATTGTCAACCTAAGTACTCTCGTGATAGATTAATAACAATTCTTTGTTATAGATCAAGTTAAACATACAATCTCTCAATCATACATCTAACCTAACATGTAAGGATGGCCAATCCACAAGAATTAAACATAATAACAATGAAAAGCATAATCATTCGAACAAAACCATGAAAGTCTACAAGATCAACATAAATTCATAAACAAATCATAAAAACCCTAAAACTAAAGAGTTTCGCCACTCATAACTTGAAGCAACATGTTTAAGCAAAATAAACAAAGAAAGAGTGTAAAGAAAGGGAAACTCTACTGAAAAGAGGCTCTTGATTGAGGTAGCACTGTCACGATCTCCTTGGCTCTCACGTCGGAATTCGAAGGGCACCAAGACTATCTCGAACTCTTTTTTTCTTCCTTGCAACTAACTCATTCTTTAAACTCTCACTTAATTCTCTTCTTTTTGTGTCTCTTTAGGTCTGTAACTTACTTGATTTGCTTTGATTTTCTTTGATTATTTGGGCTGCTGGAAACCCCCAAATTTATAGAGTTTGGCCGCCCAAAAATTTACCAAAAATAACAAATTTTCATTTAAAGAAAGCTGGCGCCGCGACGCTGGTCCATAGCATCGCGGCGTTAGGGCTGCATCCAAAATTGTTGCTCTCAGCCGCGACGCTGTGTGATGCGCAATTTGAGTGTTAACCGCAAGTGTACAGGTCAAGTTATAATATAGGACAGTTAAGTTCGAATATCGTTCCAGTGGAGATCCAATTGGGAAGGTTTAAGTTATTTAGCTATTCTAGAGTTGAATCAATTTTATTTGAAGATTTAAATTGAATGTTATGAGTTATGGAAAATACAAATCAAATAAGGAAAGTATTAAAGTGAGAAACACAAGAGTCAAAGAGAGTTCTAGGTTAATGAATAATTGTTTATTTCATCATGCAATATTATAGATTTCATTGATTTTATTGTAATTCATATGCCTAAGTCTAGAAACTTAATTCCAAGTTTTTTTCTCTAAAAAACAAACCTTTCTCATGCAACTCGATCGATTATTAATCTCTTAAAACCAATACAAAATTACATGGCATTAAAAATAGTCTTTAGCAACTTTTATTGTCAACCTAATTACTCTCGTGATAGATTAACAACAATTCATTGTTATAGATCAAGTTAAACATACAATCTCTCAATCATACATCTAACCTCCATGTGAAGATGGCCAATCCACAAGAGTTAAACACAATAACAATGAAAATCATAATCATTCCAACAAAACCATGAAAGTCTACAAAATCAACATAAATTCATAAACAAATCATCAAAACCATAAAACTAAAGAGTTTAGCCACTCATAGCTTGAAGCAACATGTTTAAGCAAAATAAACAAAGAAAGAGTGTAAAGAAAGGGAAACTCTACTGAAAAGAGGCTCTTGATTGAGGTAGCACCGTCATGATCTCCTTGACTCTCACGTCGAAATTCGAAGGGCACCACGACTATCTCGAACTTTTTTCCTCTTCCTTGCAACTAACTCACTCTTTGTACTCTCACTTAATTCTCTCCTTTTTGTGCCTCTTTAGGTCTATAACTTCCTTGGTTTACTTTGATTTTCCTTGATCTTCTTTTTGATCATTTGGGCTGCTGGAAACCCCCAAATTTATAGAGTTTGGCCGCCCACAAATTTACCAAAAATACAAAATTTTCATTTAAGAAAAGTTGGCGCCGTGGCGCTAGGACTGCATCAGAAAAGTTTGCTCTCGGGTTTTAGCGCCGCGGCAGCGCCGATGCGTTTCAGAAATATTGTTCTTGGGCATTAGCGCCGCTTCGCTGTCATGCGTTCAACAAGGATGCGTCGAGGCAGCGCCATCTCGACGCCGCGATGCTACAGAACGATGCGTTCATGTTTCAGCGCCGCGGCAGCGCCGTCCAACCGCCGCGGTGCTACTATGCTTCCAGAATGATGCGTTCATGTTTCAGCGCTGCGACGCTATCCCAAAATTCGCTCTTTTGAGTTTTTCAGCTCTTTTTCGCCGTATTCTTGCTCGGTTTTGATCTTTTAGTCGTTTCTTCTAATTTTCCTCGTTTTAACCTGAAAATCACTAACAAACAAGTGAGATCTAATATAAACTCCCTTAATTTGAGAGAATAGAAAGCACTTTTCAAGTGCTTATCACTGTGATGCGTTTCAGAAATATTGTTCTCGGGCATTAGCGCTGCGGCAGCGCCGTCCAAGCGCCGCGAGCTATCATGCGTTCAACAAGGTTGCGTCGAAGTAGCGCCATCTTTGCGCTACAGTGCTACTATGCGTCCAGAATGATGCGTTTATGTTTTAGCGCTGCGGCAGCGCCGTCTTGGCACCGCGGCGCTATCTTAAAATTTGCCCTTTTGAGTTTTTCAGCTCTTTTTCGCCGTATTCTTGCTCGGTTTTGATCTTTTAGTCGTTTCTTCTAATTTTCCTCGTCTTAACTTGAAAATCACTAGCAAACAAGTGAGATCTAATATAAACTCCCTTAATTTGAGAGAATAGAAAGCACTTTTCAAGTGCTTATCAACACCCCAAACTTAGAGATTTGCTAGTCCCGAGCAAAGAATAAAATCAAATAATAGGGAGTTTAGATGAAGAAGTGTGCAATTGACTCATGTCTCAGAGAATAGCATTTAGAGCTTAAGTAGAAACATTCAAGCATATCTATATTGTTAGGATCAGTCAAGGCGAAATCTTGCTATCTCCCATGTGTGTGTGTGCAAGCCTCCTTCAATTTAAAATACTAGAACTCAAATTAGGACTTAAGAGAGTTTCTTTAGTTTTCCCCCTACTCTAGCTCATGCACCAATCTTCAAGCTTTCATACATTTCAAGTGAGTAATATGTCCACTAAGGTGCCTTTCAATCATATATTTTTTTTCATGGGCCCAAACTTGCATTCTTTTACCTAGAGGCACTAGCTTTCACACATTCACTGTAGGGACTCGTACCTAGTCAATTCCCAGGCGTCCTTACTGATAACAGCAAAGGCAACTCTTTTTACCCCTATCCATGCATACTCATTACAAGTTTATCATTTAAAAAGATAGACAAATAAAGCTCATATATTTTGTGTACACTTTTTCTTTTCTCAAGGCATGTATACTCTTCTCTTTTTCCTTAGTCTAAGATTACAAGCTATCATGCATTTCCACTCTCTAACCGGTGGGGCCTTTCGGAGTGACAACCAAAAACACCCAACTTAATCTTTTTTTTCAGTTAAAGATTTTATTTTAAAGTGGCTACGTGCTCAAGAATAAGAGAGATTTTAAGAGGGACTTAAATGAATTTAACTCAAGTTAGTGTTATTCTATTTTCACAATAAGTCATCTATCATGCAAATTCGAATCTCATCATGGGCAATCAACATCAAGGCACACAACCATAAACAATATTCCCATTAACTTTGAAAGCTCCAAAATTTTCAAAATTTTTCAAAAATTAACATGCATATGATCATTAAAACCTTCACTAACATGCATAGTAGGATAAGAAAACACACAAAAGTACGAAAGACACCTCCCACCCCAAACTTAGAATCAAGCATTGTCCCCAATGCATAAGAGCATCTAACAAGGAAATAGCAAGTCTGGGAGCAAGCGGGAAGCCACCAAACAGGCTTGGTGTAAGGAGTACTTTGTCTGATAAACCACGTTCCTGAGAGATAAAGCATATGAGTGACTCCAAGATTTATTGAAAATAAAATAAAAAGAAAAGTAAAGAAAGCAATAAAATTGGGTTGCCTCCCAATAAGCGCTTGGTTTAACGTCTTTTAGCTACACGGGGCTTGCGAATCACGGTGGATCCCAAGGTGGTTTCTTCCTTTCATGCTTTGAATCACCTACAACTTTTAGTATTCACCCACATTGACACTCACAAACATATTCATTAGCATTTGGTGAGTTAGTCAATAAATCATTATCAAGCTAAACATCATCGTTTCTAATGTGGTCAAGACTTATTAAAGAATCATCATGCTTAGATTTTAACAAACTCACCACTTCATTTTTAACATGCTTCTCCAGAATTTTTTCATAATTCATTATAGGTTTGGAAGGCATGCAAGAAGAACTAGGAGAATTATCACAACTAGAAACATGCTTCATAGGATTTTCTACTTTAACATCAAGCATGCCATTAGTCTTACCATTCAAAGGAGGCTTATCATGCATAGAGTTTTTATTTGAAGAGAAAGGCGATGTTACACCTTTGTGCTTGGCTCATGATGCTCATACCTTTCTACATCCGGATGCTTAAGGGTTTTATAAATGTCGAATGTTACCTCCTCATCGTTAAGGCGGAATGTAAGCTTTTCATCTTGCACATCGATGAGGGCCCTTCCGGTGGCCAAGAATGGTCTCCCAAGGATTATGGGGACTTCGGCATCTTCCTCCATTTCTAATATCACAAAGTCCGCCGGGAAGATAAACTTTTCTACCTTAACCAAGATATCCTCCACAATGCCGTAGGGATGAAAAAATGATCAATTGGCCAAAAGCAAAGATATGGTAGTTGGTTGCACCTCTCCACCACTAAGCTTTCTAAACATGGATAAAGGCATTAAATTAATGGAAGCTCCAAGATCACAAAGTGCTTTTGTAACTTTATTGTTGCCTAAATGACAAGGGATAGAGAAACTCCCTGGATCCTTTAGTTTTGGATGCAATTTCCTTTGTAGTGTCGCACTACATTCTTTGGTTAGTGCAACCATTTCATAATCTCCATATTTTTTCTTCTTAGGCAATACATCCTTCATGAATTTGGCATACTTAGGCATTTTTTCTAATGCCTCTGCAAAGGGAAGGTTAATTTCTAACTTTTTGAATATGTCTAAGAATTTTGAAAATTGAGCATCAATCTTTTTCTTTTGAAATCTTTGAGGAAAAGGTAAAGTATTAGGGATAAAAGAAGTAGAGTTAGAAGTACTCCCTATGTTGGACTTTGATTTCTCCTTTTCCTTAGATGCACTCTCTTTTTGTTGAACATCCTCTCTGATGACTTCATCTTCTTCTTGTGGAAGCTCATCATCTTCATCATTGATCAAGGGAGTGGATAGCTTTTTTCCACTCCTCAAAGTCACGACCTTGCACTCCTCCCTTGGGTTTATCTCGAGACAACTAGGGAACTTACCCTTTTGCATTGTTTGGAGGGAAGTTGCCATTTGACTAAGTTGAACCTCTAAGTTTTGAAGTGTCTTACCTTGGCTTTGAACGGTGCTTGTAATTGCTTGGACGGAATTCTCCAATGTGGTTGTCCTTGATCTTGACTCTTTGACAAAGTCAAGCATTATGTCCTCTAGTGATGATGTCTTTGCATTCCCCGCTCCATTGAATCCTTGAGGTGCTTGCAACACATTCTTGTTGTTAACATATGAAAAATTCTCATGATTCCTCAAGTTGGGATGATAGTGAGTTGGAAGTTGTTGTTGACCTCGGTATTGTCCTCTATCTACATAATTGGCTACTTCTAACTCATTAAGCTCTTGTTGACTTGCCATGGCCGCAAGGGAAGTTATGGATGATGGACTTTCTTGGACTTGGCTTCCTTGAGAAAAATTAGATAAAGCATTAGTAAGAGAAGCCAATTGAGCTTTTAGAGAACTTACCTCGTCCATCTCATATCATCCGGTGGCTTTTGGGATGATTGGAGAAGACCGTTCACATGGCCAATTGTACGATGTAGTGGCCAAGTCTTCTAGTATGGTATAGGCTTCTTGAGCATTCTTTGAAAAAATTGAGCCTCCTGCGGTTGCATCTAGTATGGACTTGGTTGAGCTTGCTAATCCATTTTAGAAGAGTTGAATTTGCAACCAATCCGGGTAACCATGTTGAGGGCACCTTCTCAAGAGATCCTTATACCTCTCCCAAGCCTCATATAATTGTTCATCCTCAAGTTGGCGGAATGTTCCAATCTCCGTCCTTAGTCTTTGAGATTTAGCCAGTGGAAAATATTTGTTCAAGAAAGCTTGAGCTAAGATCTCCCACGTTGTGATGCTATCCGGAGGTATGGTTTCCAACCAATCCTTAGCACAGTCCTGTAAAGAGAAAGGAAAAAGTCTTAGTTTAATTGCATTGTTAGAAACACCATTCATCTTTACCGTTCCGCATATTTCTAAGAAAGATCGTAAGTGCTTGTGAGGATCTTCATTGGTTCTTCCTCTAAAGGCTAGCTCTCTAGCCATGTGGATCAACCCCGGTTTCAACTCAAAGTTGTTGACATTGATGGGTACATTCATAATGCCGGGTTGATTTGCCGGTAATGTCGATTGGAATTAGTCCCGAATTGCCTTTGGTATCTCCTCCGCAAACTCCTCGATGTGATTGTGTTGAACCCTTAGGTTTCTTCTACACGTCCTTTCAATCTCGGGATCAAGAGGGAGAATATTAGTATTATCTCGAGGCATAAACCGACAAAATAATCAAAAAAATAAAATAAAGTAAAATAAAATAAAATAGAATAAAATAAAATAAAAAAGGAATAAAATAAAAATAAAATAAATAAAATAAAATAAAATAAGAAAAAATATAAAATAAAAATAAATAAAAATAAATAAACGACAAAATAATATACACCTCAAATTAAGATCTATCAATTCTAATGAATATTAAATAACAAAAACCGTTCTTTGGATCCCCGGCAACGGCGCCAAAAACTTGATGCGCACTTTGAGTGTTAACCGCAAGTGTTCGGGTCAAGTTATAATATAAGACGGTTAAGTCCGAATATCGTTCCACTGGAGATCCAATTGGGAAGGTTTAAGTTACTTAGCTATTCTAGAGTTGAATCAATTTTATTTGAGGATTGAAATTGATTATTATAAGTTATGGAAAATAAAAATCAAATAAGGAAAGTATTAAAGTGAGAAACACAAGAGTCAAAGAGAGTTCTAGGGTAATGAATCCTTGTTTATTTCATCATGCAATATTATAGATTTCATCGATTTTATTGTAATTCATATGCCTAAGTCTAGAAACTTAATTCCAAGTTTTTTTCTCTAAAAAACAAACCTTTCTCATGCAACTCGATCGATTATTAATCTCTTAAAACCAATACAAAATTACATGGCATTAAAAATAGTCTTTAGCAACTTTTATTGTCAACCTAATTACTCTCGTGATAGATTAACAACAATTCATTGTTATAGATCAAGTTAAACATACAATCTCTCAATCATACATCTAACCTAACATGTTAGGATGGCCAATCCACAAGAATTAAACACAATAACAATGAAAAGCATAATCATTCGAACAAAACCATGAAAGTCTACAAGATCAACATAAATTCATAAACAAATCATCAAAACCCTAAAACTAAAGAGTTTAGCCACTCATAACTTGAAGCAATATGTTTAAGCAAAATAAACAAAGAAAGAGTGTAAAGAAAGGGAAACTCTACTGAAAAGAGGCTCTTGATTGAGGTAGTACCGTCACGATCTCCTTGGCTCTCACGTCGGAATTTGAAGGGCACCAAGACTATCTCAAACTCTTTTCCTCTTCCTTGCAACGAACTCACTCTTTGAACTCTCACTTAATTCTCTCCTTTTTGTGCCTCTTTAGGTCTGTAACTTTTTTTATTTGCTTTGATTTTCTTTGATTATTTGGGCTGCTGGAAACCCCCAAATTTATAGAGTTTGGCCGCCCAAAAATTTACCAAAAATAACGTTTTTTCACTTAAGGAAAGTTGGCGCTACGGCGCTGGTTCATAGCGCCGCGGCGCTAGGGCTGCATCCAAAATTGTTTCTCTCGGGTTTTAGCGTCGCGGTCGCGCCGTCCAAGCGCTGCGACGTTGTGATGTGTTTTAGAAATATTGTTCTCGGGCATTAGCGCCGCGGCAGCGCCGTCCAAGCGCCGCGACGCTGTCATGCGTTCAATAAGGTTGTGTCGAAGCAATGCCATCTTCGCGCCGCGGTGCTACTATGCGTCCAGAACGATGCGTTTATGTTTTAGCGTCGCGGCAGCGCCGTCTTGGCGTCGCGGCGCTATCCCAAAATTCGCCCTTTTGAGTTTTTCAGCTCTTTTTCGCCGTATTCTTGCTTGGTTTTGATCTTTTAGTCATTTCTTCTAATTTTTCTCGTTTTAACCTGAAAATCACTAGCAAACAAGTGAAATCTAATATAAACTCTCTTAATTTGAGAGAATAGAAAGCACTTTTCAAGTGCTTATCAATCTCGCAGCTCTCGCTGGTCTCGATCATCCACAGTCTCGCTGGTACTACTGGTTTTTGCTTGTTTTCGTTGGTTTAGTCTCGTTAATGGCTTGAATCTTGTACATTAGTGAACTCTTAAATGAAATATAGCCTCGGTTGAGCATCTCTTCATGGAATATAGTCTGGGTGATAGTTTTGTTTATGTAGTTTGGTCTCGGTGATGAATAATATGAATGTCTAAGGCTTGTTTTCTATGTAAAAATGAATTTTAAGGAAATCTAACAAAGGGAAACGTATTATTCTAGGTCGAGAAGAGCTAGGGAAGACATATAACCCACTAAGAGCCTGGAACGAGTTGTGAGTGATAATTTTATTTTTAAATGAGTTTACTTTAAACAAAGTTTTCTTGATATATGATTATATTTGGAAACATGTTTATATGTTTATGCTTTTCTCGGGTTTTAATGTGCTGTGAGAATTATTTGCTTGAAGAATGTATGTGTTTCCATGTACGTGCGTATTATGTGTTTTACATTGGAAATCATTTGAAGCATGCTAGTTGTTAAACGAGTTTTACGATAGGCATGCTATTTATTAACCTAGGATTTTATGGAAAACATTGATGATTGTTAATGAGTTTATGAGATTTGAAATGTTATAAACTCGTGAATTTTTATTATGCTATTTTCAAAGCATGTTGTTTTTTAATAATGTTTTTGAAAAGGCTCCCAATGCTGAAGGACACGGAGAAGGCACGTGGGTAACTGGGATATAGAAATGGTTCCCAATGCTGAAGGACTGGGAGAAGGCATGTGGGTAACCTAAGTATAGAGATAGGCCCCAATGCTGAAGGACTCGGAGAAGGCATGTGGGTGGCCTAAATCTCGTTTATGGAACCCGGTACTGAAGGACTTGAGAAGGTATTTGGGTAACCCAAGATATGATGTCTATGTGCACATAGAGGTATGATGGACGTTGTTGTGTTGAGACTACTCCACACAGCTAAGGATATTTGACGTTGGGTGTGTCGAGATTTCTCCGCCCTAACTAAGAATGTTTTCGACGTTGAGTAGCATTGAGCTCCGCTCCGCCTCGACTAAGAAAAATATGATTGAAATGTGTTGTACTTACATGGTTTTCCTTTAGAAATGATACGTATGTGATTTGATAATGTTATCTGAGCATGATTTGTTCGGATACGGAAACGATTTTATTAATGCTTATTTGTTGTCATAACTTGATTATAGTTTTGATTTAATTATGAATCAAGGAAGGTTTTTACAAAACAAGTCACTCACTAAGCAACCTAGCTCATGCTTTCTTTGTTTTTCTATTTTTTAGGTAGCAAGCGAGTTCGGGGTGCTTAGCCTACACAACAACTCGTCTGGGCCCACCATCAATGTTGGAATTTTGAGAATTGTAAATATTTAATCTTAAACCTATGTTGTACATATAGAAGGTTAAGGGCGGAAGTTAGTGAACTTGTGTAAATTAAAGGTTGAATATAAATCAATGTCAGTATGATAGCTTAACCCTGGTTATAGTTGGATGTTCAATTGTTGTGTATATCTACTTATTAGGTCTTGGTCAAGGTATAAGGCTAACAGTGGATGCTGTAAGAGGGTCGGTGTCTACTGTCCTCACATTTTCTCCTGGGTTAAGAAGGTACCTTGGAGGGGGACGCGACGTTGCGACTTGGCGCTGAGGGTAGGTTTTAATGACACAAAATGCCACAACGCCATCTTACAGCGTGGCAAGCGCCAACATTTGATATCGGTCAACGCTGCGGTGCCAACTTTACTTATTTAAAAATCAATAATTTTGGAAAGAATTTTGGGTGACCAACTCTATAAATTGGAGGGTTTCCAGTAACCCTAAACACAAGAGACGCAAGAAAGCCAAGAAAAAAAAATGAAATTGGAGAAAACACAATAGAGAGTCCCTAAGAGTGAGTTGGCTGCAAAGAAGAGAGAAAAGAGTTTGAGAGAGAGTTTTGGTGTCGTTCGAGTTCACGACGTGTAGACTAAGGACATCTTGGCGATTCCTCCTCAATCAAGAGATTCTTCACAGTAGAGTTTTCCTTTCTTTACACTCTTTCTATACTAAAATTGGTTTTGAACATGTTGCCTAAAGCTATGAGTGGCTAAACTCTTTAGTTTTATGGTATTGATGAATTGTTTATGAAGTTATGTTGTAGACTCTTCATGGTTTTATTGTAATGAATATGCTTTTCATTGTTATTCTGCTTAATTCTTGTTGATTGGTCATCCTTGAATGTTAGATTAGATGTATGGTTGAGATAATTGTATGTCTAATTGGATCTATAACAATGAATTGTTGTTAATCTATCATGCAAATAATTAGGTTAACAATGAAAGTTTCTAAAGACTACTCCTAATGCCATGTAACTTATATTAGTTTCAAGATATTAGTAATCAATTAGGTTGCATGAGAAAATGTTGTTTCTGATAGAAAATAACTTAGACTTATGTTTCTAGACTTGAGCATATGAATTGCAATATAATCCATGAACCTTAGAATATTGCATAATGAATTAAACAAGGATTTAATACCCTAGAACTCTCTTTGACTCTTGTATTTCTCATTTACTTGCTTTCCTTTTTAGTTTTTCCTAAATCACAACTTGAATTCGAATCCTCAAATAAAATTGATTCAATTCTAGAATAGCTAAGTAACTTAAACCTTCACAATTGGATCCTTAATGGAACGATATTTGGAACTTAAATATCTTATATTATAACTTGACCTGTACACTTGCGGTAAACACGAAAAGTGTGCATCATACAATTTTTTTTTTTTACATTGAATCAACACAATTCTCTTTCAATCACTCAACACTCTCAAGTTACAGAGAAAATGTTTCTCTGCAAAAATTCCTCCCTATCTTCCAAAAGTGGTTTCCACAAATATTTTCCTTGTCAGAGAAAAGCAGGGAAAACTTGGTGGTGATGTTTTGTTCAAGATCTAAGAAGATTGAAGAGATGATGGATTTAGTGAAGAATTGGGGAAGATTGAAGAGTTTTCTTCAAAGTATTTTCTTTCTCATTGAATTTATTCTTAATAAATCATGCTTAATTAAAATATGTTTAAATTTCTCTATATCTTCTGAAAATTAAAAACATAAATTAAAAGGACGCACGTTCATGTGCTTTTGCTGAGGAATTCAATTCCTTCAATTTGATTCTCCTTTACCAATCCTATTGTTAATGTTAAAAGCACCAAAATAATCCTCTAATATTTCAGAAACATCTTCATCATCAATGCCATTATCATTTTCTCATACTTCATAAATAAAACTTTCTTCACCTTACATTGGTCATCTAGTGTAATTTGGAATTATCCCAAACATTAACAAAACTGCTTCAACATCGTCTTGAGTTTTAAGTATTGCATTATTGCATCTCTTACATAGACAAGATATTTGATCAGACGTTGCATGCATGGATGCAAAATCTAAAAGACTTCTAACTCCATTTCTATATTCTTGCAATACTCAATCTTCAATTTGCATCCAAGTTTTTCCATGTTATAGAATGAGCTCACAGTAAAAATATGATATACTTCTTTGCAAAAAGTAATTAAGAGACTACCTGAAACCAAATTATTACTTTAAGCTAATTTATTTATAACTTTTGGAATAATAACCATTATAAACATCAAGAAGAAAATTAATAGAGACTAAGTTTCCTGTTTTGCAATTAAGAAAAATTCCTTCCTTTCAAGTTGATAGCTCTCGGAAAGAGTTATTTTTATGTCCTTAATTCTCTTTACTTGTTATGTTGTATATGATTGAATGTCTATTTTTGTAAGTATTCAAGAAAATCATGAACCTCAGAGTGTCACAAGTCGTTCGAGGTTGATTTGGAGCTATCAGAAGTGAAATCGGGCACCCAGAGCTCAAAGACTAAAAAATTACCAAAATGCGCCTAACGCAAGTGCATAGCAGAGTGCAACTATGCTATGCTCTACGCTTAAAGACAGAGAGTAGAGCGTAGCGACGCTCCATCAGAGCGCAACGACAGAACTCAATGAGGTCGAGGAGTTCATCAAATTTTCTTCTTCTCCTTCATATTTCTAGCATCTTAGCTTAGGATTTTTACTTTATTTTGGGTTGTAATCATGGATTGGGAGCTCCTACCTCTTCAATCTTTGTCAATGAAGTTGTTTAGGTAAGTAATTTTCTAGTTCTTGACACCAACTCTTGTGTAATTATTGAGACTTGTATTAATGAATTCATATTATGATTATGTCTCTTTTAATTTGTTTTTATTCTCTGATGTATGTTTTTGGTTGGATTGACGCACGTACAACTCGTTTTTGCTCGAGCATTTCCTTATGTTCGTCCATGCCTAAAATCGATAAGTAGCAAGGGTTAATGTCTACATGCTAAGGAATATAGGTTATCCAGATGCTTTAGAGTGTATGTTTAACCTAGATTCAAAGAAACTTGGTTAATTAGGTTAGGCCTTTCCTGCTAATTAATCACACAATTGAATCCTAGGGCTTAATGTGCACATCCTCAGTTTTAATTTATCAATATTGAACCCACTTAGAACTCGTGGCTTGTAGTTTAATTAGGGCTTAACGCTTTAATTAATGGCTAGGATGCTTGCTCGGTTTATTTCAAATGATTAGGCTGCCTATTGCGTCAATGAATTTGGATGAATTGAGTAAGTAGTTGTGATTGCCTAATCGTTAACAGGCTCATTAAGATATTTCAATGATAGAAGTTACACAAGAATCTCAATTTGCTCCGAGACTAGAATTCTTACCCTTGATTACATTTTCCTATTATTTTACTTTCTTGCATTCAATTTCATGCCTAGTTCTAATCTCCACCCCTTTCCCTCCGCTTATCGCTTTAATTAGGAAACTTAAGGAAACAAAGTCTACAGTCCTGCGATTCGACCTAGACTTACCATTATTGCTACGCCATCATAGTAATAAGAGTAGGATTTAGTATTATAAATTTCTTTTGATAGTTCTTTTTGGGTATCAAATGACGCCTAAAAAGAAATTCCTTCACAAGTCACAAAAGACAAAGAATGACTAGATAAATGATTAGCTCTCTTGCTTAATATAATTAGAAAAGTTAAGAGGACAGATTGCATTCATCCTAGATTTTCAACAATTCAGACAGTGGGATCTCAGCATATGGATTTCATCATTCTTCACCTAACAGCTAAAGTACTCAATGCTAATAACCCATAGATGATTAACAATTGATCACTTGCGAAGAACAATCTTTTTTGGATGACTCAAATTTCTTCTTCTAATTTTTCCACTTCTCTAAAAGCGAATCAAAACTAAAGGGGCTTCCAAGTTCACAGGATGATAAGTTAATAGTGTTTTTATTTGCAACTAAAGGATTGAACTATGATGGGGCTGGTTTGAGTTCTACACTCTAGATGCATAGATCTTCTAGAGAGTGGAAGAACTCCATCTCTTCCATAGAAAAGGCTAAATGCCATATCAAAATTGGGATCATCTTTAAAGTTTGCCCTTTTAACTCCACGAACCTATAAAGAGAGTAGAAGCAACTATAAGATTAACTATAAATCAGAACAACGTAAGAATTATATAACTATACCAAAACATTGGCAAGTATTTGTCTGTGCTTCCTGATCTACTGGAATATTTCACTTGAAAAGGTTCATTTGTATTATGTTCTTTAAAATATAATCTTTGGTTGTAATTATAATTATCATTTTATAGAGAGGATATGAATATTTTGATGTAAATTGGAAAACACTTTATGAACTTTTCTAATATTAATGTTGAACAAAACTAAGTTAGATAAATGATTAGCTCTCTTGAAAGAGCAAGAAGCGAGAGCAATGAGTTGGATGAGGAAACAAAGGATGAGGTTGAAGAAGTCGATTACTTACAGAATATAGCGAACATTGCGCCAAAAATGATCCTCAAGGAAGGCAACACCGCATCATCTAAGCTTCCAAACAAAAACATCAAACAATTGAAACAAGATGTGATTGAGCCTATCAATATCCATTCTTATCTTTGGTTTCCATTAATGGTGGGGCAAGGTAAGTAATTCTAGTTTGGGTTTGGTAGTTTTTCCCTTTAGATTAGTTGTGAGACTTGTTCTTCATCCGACATTATTCAAATACTCTTGTTTCTGGATTTTACCATTGAATGGACTGATTATGAATTGTATTATCTTGTGATTGCTTGATGAACAATTATTCATGGTATGATTCAATATTTTTAATTTGTACTTTGGTAAATAAATCATTAGGAAGCAAAGGGTTAGATTAATTTGCTTTTTGTGAGTCAGCTGCTAGTAAGTATTACTTTAATAAACCTAGAGGTAAAATTGCATTGAATATTTAATGACGGCTTTTTTGATTAAATATTCATCTTAATATATTTCATTAAGCTTAATGTGATTGGTTCAAGTGTTTGGAACATGTTCTTCTACTCATATTGGCTAATTAGGTAATTAAGACAATTGATTAGTGTTTCTAATCAATTTGTCTAGACTTAGGCAACAAGTATGATATAGAGCTCAATGATAAATTAAATTAATGGGAAAAACTTCAAATTAAACCCGAGCTAAGCCTTTTTAATCATAATTTGACAACTCTCTTCTCTCTCTCTTGCTCTCATTTATTATGATGCAATTTACTTTTCTTACACTTAAATCAAACCAATCCCCCCCTTATTACCTCGGGACTGTAAGCATTCTTATTAAGAAACACAAAGATTCTTTGTGGATTCGACCTGTAATTCCACTACTGCCGTTAAGGAAGGAATAGTAATTATTTGGTCCCATCGGAGAATTTGACACCCTTCGATCGCTCGATCAGAGGACCTACAAAAAAAATGAAAAAAGGGCTCAGATGTAGAAGTTAGAGATGGACAACTGTTGATTGGAGAATGATATTGGTAATTTTGGACTAGTAAAAGGACTGAGTTAAAAGTAAACCCATGAGAGTTACATTATCCTAAAATGGACTCAAGATTGGTAGGAAATGGGCTCCGGTGAGTTCCTTTGAAGTATGGGATGAGAAATTGGGTCATATGGCCCAGTTGGCCCACCTTGGTCTCAGAGGTCGAGGCTAAGGCTGATAAGTCATCTAGGACCTCCATATTGGTCCAGTCCAACCTTTAAGGATCTTGTTTCCAAAGGGATAAAGGAGATAGAATCTTAACCCTAAAAGGATGAGGAAGATTCCTAACAAGACTCCATTATAAATAGAGCATGACAATCCAACATGAAGTAAGTCCATCTTCCTCCTTAAATTGTTTGATTTGACCTTTGTGTCAAGATCTAACTTAAGCATTGGAGTGCTCGTAGCAAGCACCACACTAGTGTGTTATTTTAGCTATTATGCAGATGATCTCCTCCTTATATTATACATTTACCTTTGATAGTACATGAAAGTCAGGTGAATTCACTTGTCCAAATTTTGCCATCAACAGTTGGCATTGTCTATGTGGAACAAGTGTTGCTTGAAAAAATTATAACACACCAGAAGGATGGACCAACGAAATGATAGTGACTCTGATCAAGACAGGCATCCTTAGAGAACTATGAGTCCATCGGAGGACAAGCAGCTAGTTCGGAACCCTTCTTGGCCTCAACCTCTGAAGGAGGAGGAAGAGGAGAAAGTCACGGCTTTTGGAAAAGAAGGTTGATGACCTAGACCAAAATTTGAGACGAATTCTAGAGATTTTGGAGACTTAGGAGTAGATTTTGAAAGAGCAAGAAGTAAACTTCAACGAATAGCAAGATAGCTCCCAAGAGAAAGGAAAAGCTCCATTGATAGAAGATGAGAACAATTTGCAAACTCACAACACGAGGCATTGATCGACCAAAAGTGTACGAATGATAAAAATATAGATAAAGGTGATCTAAGTTCAAGCATACACTATCCGTGAAGTAATAAATTTTGGAGTATTCCAAAAGTTAAATCCAACGAGACTAGTTATCTAATTAGGTTGGTTTCAAACAATGCAATCAAAGAGACCAAAGGTAACCAAAGTAAAGTAAATTGGGATGAATTGGTTGATGTTTTTAAGAATCATAGCAATTACTTGTAGAAGTAGGGATGCATGTCACACGCCCCTCCCGAGCTATCCTCTTAACCTGCAAAGAGGGGTGATGATAGCAAACATCGATCCTTTATGACATCCACTGTCAACTTAATTCTCCTCAAGTTCCCTCACCAAGCACTTAGTCACATAATTTTAATTTACATCCAGACCATAAATAATACCAAATGATACTTTATAATAAATACATAAGAGTTTTTACACATATCCACCACTCCTTAGACCCCAATATGTACAATGCTAGGTTTAAGTACAAATATTTACGAAGTTCAAAACTAAGAAGTAGATCCAGATGAGTTTGATGAGTAGGCTAAGTACCCCGGTTCTGCTCAATACTTGGAAAGTTGAAAACATTTGAAAACATGAGCTAGGTTGCCCAGTGAGTCACAAGTTTATAAAACTATGCTTGGCTTAAAAACTCAATGAAATCATGCTCGTAATTCAAATAGTAAAGCATTGAAAGCTTATAAACATTTGTATATGCTTGAAAGATTTTCCTTAGTTGAGGCGAAGTAAACACAACATTGTTTAACGTCGAAATACAACCTTAGTCAGGGTGGAGTAGTCTCACCACGCCCAACGTCGAAAACAACCTTAGTTGGGATGGAATAATCTCATCATTCCCAACTTCAAATAACCTTAGCTGTGTGGAGTGATCTCAACACAACAATGTCGAATTTCCCTCTATGTGCACATAGAAATTATAATTCGGGCTGCCTGTGCACCTTCTCTAGTTCTTCTGTACCGGGTTCCCAATATTAAGACTGCCTATATGCCTTCTATATGTCCTTCGGCATTGAGGACTATCTATGGTATTCAGGCTGCCCATATGCCTTCTCCATGTCCTTCGACATTGGGGCCATCTTTTGAAAATAAAGCATACTAAATCGCTTATAAACTTGAGTTAAACAATTTCTTAGAATTTTAAGGTATTTCTCAAACAACATGCTTTCAAAAAGCTCGGTACCGTACAACATCATGCTCAAAATCATGTAAAAGCATGTTCAAAATCATATAAAAAAACAAATGTTTTATCAAATTTAGCTTATGCTGGAAACCTCATATTCTGCAAATAAACTGAGTATTGTAGAAATATCAAGAGAATAAATCATTTAAAACAAAATTAAGTCACTCACAACTTGTCATGGGCTCTTAATGGGTTATATGCTTTCCCTAACTCTTCTCAGCCTAGAATAAATTAATTCTTTTTGTCAATATCCTTAAAATTCCCTTCATGACATGTTTTAAGTCATTTTAGCTCAAAAAGGCTCACCGACAAGCAAAATTTAGTCAAAATGTCCAAAAGTAGAAAACTGCCCCTAGGTGTGTCCAACAACCCTGTAGTACGCACACCTAGCCAATCTAACCTGAAATGGGCGGCAAATCTCGCACACCACACTGCCCTGCATGCCTAACCACTGCCTCGCATACTCTGCCCTCGTGGGTGGCAATTCTCGCACACCTATTACCAAAATAATCTCAAAAGAGCCAAGGTGCGCGCGTCTCTGTGTCGACAGTCCCTGTCGTGCACCTCAGCGAGACCAGCGAGATTTGTCTCGCTCAACTTCTGCACACACGCAATGCCACCAACGAGATCCGTCTCGCCCCCACAGCTTGCACACAGACAACAGCGCCTCTCGCTCACCCTTGCGTTGCCAAGTGGCGTGTTGACCCCCCCTAGTGTCCAGAACTTGTCAAAATAAACTCAAAAGGTTCTTTCTTTCAGCCAAAACCCTTGCTTGTTTGCATACACAGCCTCTTAAAAAATGCACCCAACAGCCTCAAAACACTGTCTTTTCTTCCAACTCAAAATTTCAACCTCTAACTCCTCTCCTTTCGTCAGATATCACTAAATCTTCCTGCTTTGCCCCAATTTACCTTATCGCTGAACAAGCTTGAGTTTTTTATAAATTTCGATTTCTTCCTCACAGATTTTCTTTCTGACAGTTCTGTCGGTGAAACTAGACTCAATTCAGGATAATTTGGTTGAAGAAAATCGCAAATGGCACGAGGGATTTGCACACACCAACCTCTTCTACCACACCCTTCTATTTATAAACTTCACAAAAATTATTTTTGCATGCAAACTCCTAGCTCGCCACCTCATACTTGCATGCATGCCCATAGCACACTTAACCTTAATTTGACACCTAATTTGGCTTGCTTAACACTTAAGTCTAGGCTTTGCTTAATCAAGAAGGAATGGTGCACGCATCCTTGTGTAAGACCTCCTCCACGCATTCTTTTAAGGTTAGTTGGCTGCTTTTCTCGGCTACTTATGCACGCAGCCCCCTTGGTCGATTTGGATGCCTAGCTTGGACGCATAGCATGGACACATAGCACCATGCGTCAGTCCCATAGGCCCTCTTGAACACATAGCTCCCCAACGCGTCCCCCTCACTAACCTCAACCAACGCAAAGCTTATTGCACGCCTAGCCCACTTGCCCAATAAGCAACATCAAGCCTTCACCCATGCTCACCCTCATGGACGCATGCCTTACCAAGCCAACGCATTACATACTCACACTTGGGGCTCGACTATCCAAGGTCTTCAACCTAGCCCACCTTTTTGCCGGCTACACACACCACCCATGCCAAAGGCTCTCGACCACCTTCCTCTCAACTACCCGCCTACCTGCTTGCCATCTTCCAAAGATAAAAGTAGGGCTTATAATGCAACTATGTTTTAACCAAAGATCATTATGCCTTAAGTGACGCGGTCGCAACATACCAACACATTGACTGACTCATGGACAAAATCTTCTCCTATTCGGTCTTGTCTCAAGTTCCATTAGAGATAATCCTATATTTCTATGGTTTGCTGCAACTTAGATAAATTTTAGTGTGACTTCTTTATTCTATGTTGCCCCTTATTTCTAAGGTTGCATGGGGAACTTATTTCTAGGCTTTAACCTCATATTCTCTTATGAAATATGCTTACATGCTAAACTTCTCAGTATTAAGACTCCAGTAGATTGGTAATTTAAGTGGGCAGATTAAATTAACAATATTTTCCATACAACTAACGAAGGAAATATGCAAGCAAATGAGGTATGATACTTTGACAAGTGCTTAAGCCATAAATCCCTAGGGCATCAATATAGTTGAATCCATTAGTGAATTTAGCTAATAGTTACGAATACATTAATTGATTTCATTGCTTCCATAACCATAGTTACGATAAGAATGTTCAAAGAATAGAACTACTCAAGATGAAAATATGAAAGTAAATGCTAGAAATACAGTAAACACCCATTTGATGACTTCCTCACTTTCTTAAGCTCCCTAAGATGGGTTCTTCTATCTCAAGGACAAATCTTTAATCTCTACGCTTATTCTCACGGGGTAGGGAGGTCCTAACTCTAGTTTTTCCAGAGAAACATTCATTCTTCGAGAGGTTCTGGAATTTTGAGTGGGGGCCCCTCTTTGAAGGACCGAATTTTGTGGTGGATATATTCAATGCTTGAGGAGAAAGCTTCCCTCCCATTTATAGTCTTCAAATGGGTTAGGTAGGTCCAATTTCCACGTTTTGAGTGCCCCAGTAAACAACTTTGAGAGAACCCAACCAATCACTTATTGAGAGACTATACGCTCTTAAAAGAGCAGCATAACAGATTAAGGGAAGATTACGATATTTTAAGACTTGATAACACGACTTTATGCAATAAGTTAGAACATATGGTTATAGAAATAAGAAGAGTTACAAAGAAATCAGACAACCTGGCAGAAGAAGCACGTGTCATGATAGCAATTATCACAACCACACAACCAAACGACAAAGTCATGCTCAAATTTTTGGGGAAGCTACGTACTAAACTAAAGTATTGAAGGCAATTTTATTGATCACTTAGTTTAGTTTGCACCTTTTTTAAAAAAAAAAAAAAAAATTATTATTATTATTATTATTATTATTATTATTATTATTTTCTTCCCTCTCTTTTTCCTTTGCTTTGGCCTTCTTTTTACCAACTTGTAATTTCTTTCCCTTCTTAATAGAATGTTTTTATAATTTTTTTTTTTTTTTTTATGGTTGTTGCTTTCAAAATTTGTCATTCATTTCATTCATGTTTAATTTATTTATTATTTTCTTTCCTTCTTAATAAAATAAAACAGAAAAATAAGATAGCTCGATCACCGCGAATCAATCGCACTTAAATCACCAGATACAGAACTAGGAAAATGGAGGAGCAAAATGCAGAAATGAAAAAAACTAGAAAGATATCAAAGAATTAAATGAAAAAAATGGAAGCTATACTTCTTCTTTTGGAGAAAGGCAAGTTTGCAACAAACGTAGCTCAACCCAATACTACAGCTGCGGTAAGTCTACCATCACATCCACCAATTGAGGGATTTACAAGTAGACCACATACAACCCTCTTTACAATATTCTTGTTGATCAGTTTCCCTTCCCCTTCTCAACTAAGGGTGAGTCAGTTCCATTAATTAGCCAAGTAGGCTTTCCACCTGCTAAAGAAGATCTGTCAAAAGTTATAGTCACTATTCCTAACCTAGATGATCCAGAGATTAGAAGAAATTTGACAAAAGAAGAGCCTAAACCCTCTTCTAGTGGAAAGTTCCAGAATTTAGAAGAAAGGTTGAGAGTTGTGGAGGGAACAAATGTTTTTGGTAACATAGATGCTACTCAGTTATGTCTGGTGCCAGATGTAGTTCTTCCAGCCATGTTTAAAGTTCCCGAATTCGAAAAATATGATGGGTCTTCATGTCGTAAAAGCCATATTATCATGTATTGTAGGAAGAGCGTACATCTATGATGACAAGTTACTCATACACAGCTTCCAAGATTGCTTGACAGGTTCAGCTTCTCGATGGTATATGCAACAGATGGATCTCATATCAGGACATGGAGGAACTTAGTAGATTCCTTCCTTAAGCAATATAAGCACAACATAAACATGGTTCTGAACCGCCTAGATGTGCAAAAGATGGAAAAAAATAGTACAGAGAGTTTCAACGAATATACACAGAGATGAAGGGATACTACTGCATAGGTACAACCTCCTCTAACAGACAAGGAGTTTTCTGCTACATTCATTAATAATTTAAAAGCTCCCTTCTATGACAAAATGATTGGGAGCGCTCAAAAAACTTTTCTGATATAATGACGATCAGGGAGAGGAACGAGTATGGAATCAAGTATGGAAAAATAACCGACGTAGTAGAGTCGTCGACTTTGAGTAGAAAGAAAACTAATTTTTCAAAAGAAAAAATAAGGGGAGGTATAGATGGTAAGTAGAGTTAACCATGGTAACACGAGTCAATGGTCACATCCAAATGTTGGAGTTCCTCATTACCCTCAGAATTATTATGCACTGCCTTATCCATATCGTCAATATTATGTAAATCATGCGGCAGGTTAATATTATCCCTCCCCTGCTCAAAATCAACGTCCTTATGTGAATCAGGGGTACCAACCTCAAGGTCAATAAACTTCTTATGCTTGAGGACAGGATAATAAAGAGGGACGTAAATAAGTGCAGTCTGATCCGATCCCAATGACTTACATAGAGCTTGTACCACGACTATTCTAGAGTAATCAGTTAGCACCTGTACCAATAGATCCGATGCAACCTCCTTATCCTAAATGGTATGACCAAATGCTCGGTGTGATTATCATGCGGGAGCCATTAGCCATTCAACAGAAAATTTTACAGCGCTTAAGTACAGGGTGCAAACATTGATCAAGGCAGGATGACTGAATTTTAAGAAGGACAATGGACCTGACATGAATAACAACCCTCTTCCAAGCCACAAGAACCGACAAGTAAATGTTGTAGATGTTGGGTTGTATGTCCTAAAACTCGTAGTTTTTTTTTAAATAGGTGAATTTTAGTACATATTATTCCAGTGAATTAATTATTTATTAACTCTAAATCCAATTAAACTACGAACCTTGGCTACTATCATGAGTACTTGGACTTTATGTGGAGACATAAATAGGATCAAGTTTGAGTAAGTAGCCTCAATAGTTTAAAGTACATGGATCAGGTTGGGTACCTCTTCCTGGAGACACTATTGAATACGGCCCGCTTCATGATTGTTACAAATGTTGTAAAGTGTCATAAATGAAGTGATCCTGATTTTCTCGTGTAGAGACATGTGAGCGGGGGTATTCTACATCTGACCCTGAAATAATCACTGTTACATATTAACACCGTTTATGATTAACACTGGTTAATTTCACTTATCAATGACCTAGATAACTTAATCTGAATCTTGAGCTATCTATGAACTCCTGTTTATTCAGAATTATCCCTTGATCTGCATAGGTCAATAGTGCTTGATAACTTGTAGAAATACAAGTTATTATAGCCTTTTTCTTAGAGAAATAGAGATTAAATAGAAAAGCATGCGATAGTTTATGCTAAATTTTACTAATAAAATCTTCCTATGCGTTCTACACTTGTATTTTTATGAAGATAATTATTTTACCACTTTTTGAACCTAAAACGCATGTTTTAACGCAGGAATGCAAACGATGAGTTGACAACTTCTTAACGCAGGACTACGCGTTAGCAATCTGTTTTTCATGGACGCATGATCTGAACGGAACGCGAACAACCTGAAGATGCGTTAACGACTTCTCAACGCAAGACTATGCGTTAGCAACCTATTACGCATTGACATCAACCCAACTCTCCATGAACGCATAATAACCAAAGATGCAAGGCGCGGAAAATCAAATCAGAATCTTGAGAGATTTTCGGAAGATTGACATACATGATCTGTGGCTAAAGTGGTAGATCTAAATTGACCCGAGAATTACGCAATCAGGCGAGATAAACGCATGATATCAATTTCGCCGCCAATCAAGCAGATTTGCCATTGATTGCGAATGCAGCATCTATAAAAGAGCAAACCTACAAGATGGGAAAGGGTTGTTGATTCTCGGAAGAATTCCTAAGTGACAGCAGAGTTCTCTCCAGACCTCAACCGGAGATGAATAGCTCGAGAGAGAAGAGTCTTCCCTCCGCCTGACCACTTCACAACAGAACCTCATGCTTCCATCTAGGCGACTCAAGACATTGACGCCTTTTCCTGCTTTCCATCTTATTTTTCTATCTTGATTTTAGATTTGTGTCAAGACATTGAGCTATCTAAAGTTGTATTCCGTTCATCAATATATATTTCTTCCATGTCTACTCATTTCTCTATACTTTCCACTTTTTACTTTGAATCCATGAGTAACTAATCTATCAAGGGTCTAGGGTTGCGTTAGCATCTAAATAAGAACCATAGTGTAACTATTGCATCTTGTCAATTGCAAACTTAATTCGATGCTTATGTCCATCTAGCTAATAGATATAAGTAGTAATAATCAGATTGCTCGAGAGGGTAAGTGATTGTGGAACTCAATTGACAAGGCCAAGAAGTGTTACCTGTCTATAGGAATAACCTTGGTTCTTAACACTCTCCTATGCGTTATAGACATATAACGCATAGCGGCTGACAATCGGAAGAAGAGTCTGCGTTTCCGATGTTAGATGTTAACCAACCCGAACCCTGTTTTTATCCATTCATTCAAATCATTAGCTGACTTTGCTGTGTCGCATGCCTTTCCATCTTCCACAATTTAGTTTAGTGTACATGTTATCGCTTTCTTTAGATTAGAAACAAGCACACCTCAACTTATTTCTTGGTTACCACTGCAACGCATGTAATCCATTTAAATATAGAATCAACATAATCCCTGTGTTCGACCTCGGACTCAGCAAGAAAACCTCCTCCTTTACTTATACTTGGGTAAAGGATAGCAAAACTTGACAAATCACCAACGCATAGCATTTAAGCATAAGTAAGACGCATGGTATGTTCAACGCATAGTATGTGAAACGCATCATCGTAACTTACTTGCACCTTGCGTTAGTAGTACATTTCCATTTCACAATTGCATACATAACAGTGCTGCTCAACATTCCTCTCATTTCAGGGATAAGACCGAGTAGATAGTTGGGGACATAGAATTTGCAAGATGAAATTCAACTCCTACCCAACTTATTGATAGAAGAGAGGTTGTTCTCTTAAGTGTTGTTCCCAGGACTTGAACAAGGGGCCCCATCCTCTCACTGGCCCGAGAGGGAATGGATTTAGTGATTAGATCCTAAATCAATTGTTCATTAGAGGGACAATGGTACTTAAGGAGAAAAGATGTAACTCAGAGGTACATCGATATTTGACCTAGCTGAAGTTATGAACAACCTGTGAAGGATTGACTTATCGATGACGGTTATATCAAATAGACACAAATATATCTACAGTGAGGAGAGTGCAGCTTCGGGCTTTAGTGAAGTGTCTCGTTAGTAAACTAATGTTGGTTAACTAGGTTAAAGAGTTTGGCTAGTTAATCTCGGATCGTTGGAGCTCATGGTTTGTAGGTCTATTAGGTCCCTCTACTAGCTCATAAATGGACTAAAATCTTAGATAATATGGTGAATAAGTTTGAACCATTCAAATCTTGGCTTAAGGAATGAAAGTCAAATATATAGGATATATTGACGTTTAATTACGAATTAAACGTACAAATAGAGTTAATTATAATATTTAAATATGATTTAAATATTAATCATATGAATAGGGATTCATATCGGTTTTTTAGAAAAATCGGGACAAGTGGGAAAAATAATATTATTTTATTATTTAATATTAAAATAATATTTAATTAATTAAATATTAAATTATTTTTATTTAATTATTTTATTATTTTTTAAAATTAAAAATAAATTTTAATTCAATTTTGGAAATTCATTGAAAATTGATTTTTGAAGATTGGATTTTCCCACTAACTAAGCTAGGAGCTTGGTTGTCTTCTTAACAATTAACCAACAAATTAACCATATTGTGTTATCAAATTTTGATGCAATTGGATTGCATGTTATTCTTTAATAAATAAAGATGATTTTGACATAAAAATGGTTAAGAATTTTGTGAAATTAGGGGTTAATTTTGCAAAATTCCATCCATTGTTCATCTTCTTCCCAACCTCCATTCTTTCTCAAATTCACCATAAATTTGGATCCCACCATCCAATCTGAGCCTAGAGAATAGTAGAGAAGACTCTTGTGGTAGTCTACAACCAAGTGGTGCTGAAATTCATCAAGAATTGAAGGAGAATTTGGAGCTTCAAGGATAAGTGTTCTTGAAACTTCGGTTTTTTTTTCTTAATTGCATGTTTAATCCTCTAAATTGAGCATCTTAGAGTGAAAATTGATCAAATTAACTTCCGCTACTGATGCGCACTTTGAGTGTTAATCGCAAGTGTACGGGTTAAGTTATAATATAAGACGGTTAAGTCCGAATATCGTTCCACTGGAGATCCAATTGGGAAGGTTTAAGTTACTTAGCCATTCTAGAGTTGAATCAATTTTATTTGAGGATTGAAATTGAATGTTATGAGTTATGGAAAATACAAATCAAATAAGGAAAGTATTAAAGTGAGAAACACAAGAGTCAAAGAGAGTTCTAGGGTAATGAATCTTTGTTTATTTCATCATGCAATATTATAGATTTCATGGATTTTATTTTAATTCATATGCCTAAGTCTAGAAACTTAATTCCAAGTTATTTTCTCTAAAAAACAACCCTTTCTCATGCAACTCGACTGATTATTAATCTCTTAAAACCAATACAAAATTACATGGCATTAAAAATAGTCTTTAGCAACTTTTAGTGTCAACCTAACTACTCTCATGATAGATTAACAACAATTCATTGTTATAGATCAAGTTAAACATACAATCTCTCAATCATACATCTAACCTAACATGTTAGGATGACCAATCCACAAGAATTAAACATAATAACAATGAAAAGCATAATCATTCCAACAAAACCATGAAAGTCTACAAGATCAACATAAATTCATAAACAAATCATCAAAACCCTAAAACTAAAGAGTTTAGCCACTTATAGCTTGAAGCAACATGTTTAAGCAAAATAAACAAAGAAAAAGTGTAAAGAAAGGGAAACTCTACTGAAAAGAGGCTCTTGATTGAGGTAGCACCGTCACGATCTCCTTGGCTCTCACGTCGGAATTCGAAGGGCACCACGACTATCTCGAACTCTTTTCCTCTTCCTTGCAACTAACTCACTCCTTGAACTCTCACTTAATTCTCTCCTTTTTGTGCCTCTTTAGGTCTGTAACTTCCTTGTTTTGATTTTATTTTCTTTGATGATTTTGGCTGCTGGAAACCCCTAAATTTATAGAGTTTGGCCGCCCAAAAATTTACCAAAAATAACAATTTTTCATTTAAGGAAAGCTGGCGCCGCGGCGCTACGGTTGCATCAGAAAAGTTTGCTCTCGGGTTTTAGCGCCGCGGCAGCGCCATCCAAGCGCCGCGACGCTGTCATGCGTTCAATAAGGTTGCGTCGAGGCAGCACCATCTCGGCGCCGCGATGCTACTATGCGTCAAGAACAATGCTTCATGTTTCAGCGTTGCGGCAGCGCCGTCTCGGCGCCGCAGTGCTACTATGCGTCCAGAATGATGCATTTATGTTTTAGCACCTCGGCAGCACCATCTCGGCGCCACAGCGCTATCCCAAGATTCGCCATTTTTAGTTTTTCTGCTCTTTTTCGCCGTATTCTTGCTCGGTTTTGATCTTTTAGTCGTTTCTTCTAATTTTCCTCGTTTTAACCTGAAAATCACTAGCAAACAAGTGAAATTTAATATAAACTCCCTTAATTTGAGAGAATAGAAAGCACTTTTCAAGTGCTTATCAGCTACATGCTCATTTATCTATTAGTAGATGCACAAGAGTTTGGTTTTCAGGATGTCATGAGCATAATGACATCTAAAGAAGAGCTTTTTCAAGTTTTGTTTAGCAATGGATTAATCAAGCAATAGAATTTGCAAGGTGATGTCCTTGATACACAACGTAATGACAGTCTAATGTGTTTATATCATGCTGGGGCAAAAGGTCATTCTATTGATCAATGCCGTCATTTCTCCCAAAAAACATAGGAGTTATTAGATTCTTGTTTTTTAATAGTCTCACAGAAGACAGTTAAAGAATCGAAGCTCGGGCATGAAATACATATTGCAGAAGAGCGACAGACGCTATTTGTCGCCCAATTCTGTGCTAAATAAATTTTCCTAACTTACCCATAGTAGTAGCGGCAAGTTGGGTCGAACACAGGGAGCCCTTGAATTTCACAGTTGGAAAGTTTAGAATTCAAGGTAACAAAAAGGGGTTTTTGAAAAACAGTTGATTGCAAGAAACTTAAATTGCATGAAAATAAAATGCGGAGGTGATAACTTGTAGAAATACAAGTTATTATAGTGTTTCTCTTAGAAAAATAGAGATTAAATAAAGAATTATGCGGTAGTATTAGTTAAACTCTATTGATAAATCTTCCTATGCGTTCTACTCTTGTAAATAAATGAAGATAATTATTTTATAACTTTTTGAATCTAAAACGCATATTTTAACGCAGGAACGCAAGCAACATGTACTTGCGTTGGCAACTTCGTAACGCAGGACTATGCGCTGGCAACCTGTGACGCGTTGACACCCGCTCAACGTAGGATGATGCGTTAGAACATATAGATGCGTCTGCGCGAGTGAACGCATGAACCCAAATTCTCCATGGACGCATAACGACCAGAAACGCAAGGCAGCGGAAAATCAGATCAGAATCTTGAGAGATTGTCGGAAGATTGACATGCATGATTTGTGGCTAAAGTGGTGGATCTAAATTGAACTGAGAATTACGCAATTAGGCAAGATAGATGCACGACATCAATTGCGCCTCCAATCACGCAGATTTGCCATGATTACGAACTCAACGTCTATAAAAGGGCAGACTTGCAAGCTGAAAAAAAGTTGTTGATTCTCGGAAGAATTCCTAAGTGACAGCATAGTTCTCTCCAGACAACAACCAGAGACGAATAGCTCGAGAGAGAAGAGTCTTCCCTTCACTTGACCACTTCACAGTAGAACCTCATGCTTCCATTCCGGCGACTCAAGACATTGACGTCTTTCCTGCTTTCTATCTCTTTTTCTAGCTTGATTTTAGATTTGTGTCAAGACATTGAGATGTCTAAAATTGTATTTCGTTCTAATCTACAATTCTTCCATGTCTATCCATTTCTCTACACTTTACGCTTATTACTTTGAATCCATGAGTAGCTAATCTTTCAATGGTCATGGGTTGCGTTAGCATCTAAATAAGAACCATAGTGTAACTATTGCATCTTATCAATTGCAATCTTAATCTGATGCTTATGTCCATCTAGCTAATCGATATAAGTAGTAATAATCAGACTGTTCGAGAGGGTAAGTGATTGTGGAACTCAATTGACAAGGCCAAGAAGTTTTATCTGTCTATACGAATAACCTTGGTACTTAACACTCTCCTATGCGGTATAGACATATAACGTATAGCGGCTGACAACCGGGAGAAGAGTAGCAAGTATGAATAGAATATCACCATGCGTTTCTGATTTTAGATGTTAACCAACCCGAACCCTATTTTTACCCATTCACATAACTCATTAGCTGACTTTGTTGTGTCGCATACCTTACCATCTATCACATTTTAGTTTAGTGTACATGTTATCGCTTTCTTTAGTTCGATGCATCCCATCTTGAATATTTTTGGTTACCACTCCAACTCGAATAATCCAATTAATTATAGAATCAGCATAGTTCCTGTGTTCGACCTCGGACTCACCGAGTAAACCTATTTCTTTGCTTATACTTGAGTTAAGAATAGAAAAAATTGACAGATCATAAACACATAACATTAAGCATGTTCAATGCATAGTATGTTAAACGCATAGGAAGCTTAATAACAATAGATAAACGCAGCAACAAGTCTTCGACTTTCAAATCTGTCGCACTACAAATTTTTGGCGTCGTTGCCGGGGACTTGAGATCTGTCCCACTACAAGTTCTTGGCGCCGTTGCCAGGGAATATTGCATTGATTTAATTTTTTTTTTAGGATTATTTTGTTGTAGGAATTCCTCAATTGAAGGAGTATTGTGAGTTTCTCCTCTGCCAGAAGTTCCAAACAGTATTTGAGTGACGGGAGCAATCTTGAACTTGATAGTAACCCTGAGGTTGAAAGGACCTTCACACAAAACACAAGGTAGAATCGAAGAAAGACCAATCGTAGCTTGGACATGATTCAAACGGCTAGTGAGGAATTGCCTGTATAAGCAGGAGGATTATTGAATATGACCTACTTGCAAGCCATAGATATTTTTGACAGAATTTCGTGGAATACTAATGAGTGGGTGGACGACGGATATGGATTTTGCTCCACCGATAGAAGGCAAACGCAAGCTAGAATGCTTGAAGCTGATTCTGCCACCAATCTCTCAGCGTAGATGTTAACCATGTCATCTCTGTTGAAGACAGCCTTGAATAATCAAGGTGGATTAGTTGCTGCGATGAACACAATGAACGCAGTGAATCTGACAACGTTTGTAAGTTGCGTGCAATGTGGTGCTGGGCACTTGTATGACATGTGTCCCTACAACCCCCAGTCAATCTGCGATGTTCAAAACTACCCCTACGGTGAGACGTACAATTCGGGTTGGAGGAACCACCTTAACTTCGAATAGGGTGGAAATCAACAACAAACGCAAGGGGCTGAGCAGCAGCCGCAGAGAGGCAACCCTCCTGGTTTCAACCAAGGGAATCAAGGCCAGTATCATCAGTTTTAGAGGGATCCGCAAGCGGACGCATCGTCCTCATCGTCTTCCATGGAATCTCTTTTACGAGAATATATTAGTAAGAAAGAAGCAACCTGTAATTCGCATGAAGCGATGCTTCAAAGCCAAGCCACTGCAATTCGCAATTTAGAAGTTCAAATGAGTCAAATTGCGAGTGAGCTCAAAAACCAACTACAAGGAGCATTGCTGAGTACAACCGAAGTTCCAAGAGGGAACTTAGAAGAACAATGTCAAGATGTGACATTGATACGTGAGGAAAATACCCAACCCACAGTGCAAGATTAGAGGACACAAGGAAACTTGCAACCTATAAATGCTCCAACAATGAGTCAACCAATGAAGAGTAGTATACATAAAGTCAACCAACCATCATCATCCACTGAATTAGAAGAAGAGGAAAATGAAGAGCAGAGAGAAAAAGCAACGCAGGCAGAACCTGTGTCTATATATAAAGATACCACTCCTGGACGCGTCCTAATTGACGTCCAAGAAGGAATATCAACGCCCCGTGTCGGTGATCAGGTAAAATTTAATGTAGTTAACGCATTGAAAGACCCTGATCACTTCCAATCTTGTCAGATAATTGCAGATACCAATGAAAAGACAAGACCTATGAACATAGTGTTGAAAATTGAAATCCTCAAAGACAATGAAAATGGTGGAGGAGAAGAAATTAATTTGCTCTCTAATCGTATATTAGAGCAATTAGACCGGAGCAACAGATCCACGGCAAAGATTGAGTCGTTATTAAAAGAGCCTTCAACGCATGAGCTAGAAATCAGACCAACGCATCCCAAGTACGCGCACTTGAGGGAGGTCATATTGCAATTAATCGTCTCCTCTGCGTTGAACCCTGTACGGGATAAAGGCTCCAATGATCCACGCGAGTGTAATAACTGAGCTTGCGTTGAAAGGTCCCTGCATTGCTGAACGCCTATTTTTCTAGGGATGCTTTCTTTTACCCTTGCTTTCTTTCTTCTATTCATAATTTGTTTTTAGTATTTATTTTTCATTCTTTGAATTCAGTTTTAGGAGTAGTGTAAATTAAATAAGCATGAAATTAGGCATTGAGCTTCCATGCAAATTATCTGATTTCACCACATACTCTGTCATTCGTGCATTCATCGATAAACGATCTCTGTGTTTATCAAGTTAAGATTAGGAGTGCGGTTAGAGCTGTATACTCTGTCAAGCGCATAATACTTAACTTCCAATGCATACTGTGAACTGAAAACTCTGCAATCATCAGTCATGCATCAATTGTATGTGTTCATCATTTCTTCACCGCATTGAATTTCTACTTACCTCTTTGCATTGTCCATTATTGTAAATTCATTCTGAGTACATTTAATTATTCCCAACTTTTATCTTTGCGTTGAAAAGTTAGTCACTATGATGATAATCATGCTTACACTGTTTGTACACTCTTAAGTTAGATTACTTTCAATGCGTCTGCATACTATTCCTTAGAAATGCAAACCTACTTTGCATGTATGCAAGCTGTCAATTCAAACCTCTTTTACAAAAATTTTCAACATAATCTTTGTTTACGATTTAAGCAATGAGAACCTTGCTACTCTCAAAGTTTGGGGGTGGAAGAGGTTTGAACTGTCAAAGATAAAAATATGAGAAACTTATTTCAAATAATAATAATAATAATAATAATAATAATAATAATAATAATAATTCTTTTTAACGCAAAACTCTGTTGACAAGACTAATATATGTATCTTGTTAAGGGTTTAGCTGAAAACAACACATGCTAGTAGTTGGCCATCTTCATGTGGGTAATCGTAATCAGCAACGCATAGATAAAATAACAAACTCCAATGTCTAGAGAGGAAACCGATCTTAGATAAGAGTTTAGTCGAGAAGGGCACTTGCTCATAGTTGGATGCCTCCATGCACCCAGTTGGTATGTCAGAACGAAGGTGGGTAACCCTACTCGACGCATAGCCACCTAATATATAAATAATAAAACAAATGAAAGGAAAATGAACTTTATATCTTCATCTTTTCAGACTCAATGTTAAAAGAAGAAACAAAAATTTTGTGAATAATGAGTAAAGAATTTTGAGAAGAAAGCTTGCCGCATACAAGTTAGACCCTTTCCAAAGAAAAGAATATAGAGGTAGAGAAGTAATATAACTGATGGGTAGCTGATTGAGTATAGTATTCTGAGAGACTAGTCAATTCATTGAGAAATTTTTAGGGTTAATTGAAGTTTCTTGGATAGAAGTTATGCTTGAGGACAAGCATTTCTCTAAGTTTGAGGGTGTGATAACTTATAGAAATACAAGTTATTATAGCCTTTCTCTTAGAAAAATAGAGATTAAATAGAAAATTATGCGGTAGTATTAGTTAAATTCTATTGATAAATCTTCTTATACATTCTACTCTTGTAAATGGACGAAGATAATTATTTTATAACTTTTTGAATCTAAAACGCATGTTTTAACGCAAGAACGCGAGCAATATGTAGATGCGTTGGCAACTTTGTAACGCAGGACTATGCGCTAGCAACTTGTGACGTGTTGACATCCGCTCAACGTAGGATGATGCATTAGAACATATGGATGCGTCGGCACAAGTGAACGCATGAACCCAAATTCTCCATGAACGCATAACGACTAGAAACGCAAGGCAGCGGAAAATCAGATCAGAATCTTGAGATATTGTCGAAAGATTGACATGCATGATCTGTGGCTAAAGTGGTGGATCAAAATTGAATCGAGAATTACTCAATTAGGTGAGATAGACGCACGACATCAATTGCGCCTCCAATCACGCAAATTTGCCATGAGTACGAACTCAGCCTCTAGAAAAGGGCAGACCTGCAAGCTGAAAAAGAGTTGTTGATTCTCGGAAGAATTCCTAAGTGACAGCAGAGTTCTCTCTAGACAACAACGGGAGACGAATAGCTCGAGAGAGAAGAGTCTTCCCTTCGCCTGACTACTTCACAGCAGAACCTCGCGCTTCCATTCCGGCGACTCAAGACATTGACGCCTTTCCTGCTTTCTATCTCTTTTTCGAGCTTGATTTTAGATTTGTGTCAAGACATTGAGCGGTCTAAAATTGTATTTCGTTCATTAATCTACAATTCTTCCATGTCTATCCATTTCTCTACAGTTTATGCTTATTACTTTGAATCCATGAGTAGCTAATCTTTCAAGGGTCACGGGTTGCGTTAGCATCTAAATAAGAACCATAGTGTAACTAGCATCTTGTCAATTGCAATCTCAATTCAATGCTTATGTCCATCTAGCTAATTGATATAAGTAGTAATAATCAGACTGCTCGAGAGGGTAAGTGATTGCAGAACTCAATTGACAAGGCCAAGAAGTGTTACCTGTCTATAGGAATAACCTTGGTACTTAACACTCTCCTATGCGGTATAGACATATAACGCATAGCGGCTGACAACCGGGAGAAGAGTCGCACGTATGAATAGAATATCACCATGCGTTTCTGATTTTAGATGTTAACCAACCCGAACCCTGTTTTTACCCATTCACATAACTCATTAGCTGACTTTGCTGTGTCGCATACCTTACCATCTATCACATTTTAGTTTAGTATACATGTTATCGCTTTCTTTAGTTAGATGCATTCCATCTTGAATATTTTTGGTTATCACTCCAACTCGAATAATCCAATTAATTATAAAATCAGCATAGTTCCTGTGTTCGACCTTAAACTCATCGAGTAAACCTATTTCTTTGCTTATACTTGGGTTAAAAATAGGAAAACTTGACAGATCATAAACGCATAACATTAAGCATGTTCAACGCATAGTATGTTAAATGCATAGGAAGCTTAATAACAATAGATAGACGCAGCAGCAAGTCCTTGACTTTCAAATCTGTCGCACTACAGGAGGTAAAAGAAGTAAAATTCAATTAAAGAAGCTCTAGCTTGGGTTACGCGGGATTTCCTTTGTTCGATGTTCTTATCATTGGTTCATCATTACTAAATTCATTGAAGCTAGCACCTAATCAATTCAACTAAAAATGCCATAATTGAATTGTCCTAGTCGACAAGTTAGATTTAAGCAAACCGATGAAAAACATGCAAAATTTGACTAAACCTAACCGCATTAAGTTCAAAGGAAAATTGGACAGAACATGCAACTGGAAAGACCTAGATTGAATGTCCTATCGATTTAATCCTAGGTTGATTAGAACAATGCGCATCACCATCTAGATTTGCAAGCTAACCTAACCTATTGCTTCCTATGTTGACATACAACAAATTGTCATGAATTGTAATACAACAAAAGCAATAATCAAAATAAATACCAGCATTACAAATTGATCATAATTCTTGAAAACTCGAAATTAAATAATGCAACACTTGAATTAAGTTCAAAACATCAAAAGAACATCAATTACAATGGAAAAACCCTAATACCCAAGGGAAAATTGCATGAAATGACCCAAAAACTAAAAACTTATCAATGGATGACCCACTCCTAAAAACTTGACCATCAATAACCAAGGCCACGTGAAATATCAATTTTACCCCTCGAAATTAAAACAGCCCAAAACTTTCTCTCTCCACCGAAATTGATTGCATTGAATGCCGAAGCCTTCATCACCAGCATTTTTCAGAATCATTCAATGTCAATTACCATTGTCACACCCCATCCAGAACTACTCTTCCTTAGCCCGAGACGGAGCGTGATGACAGCAGTCATCGACTCCTCGGTCGACTCCCACTGTCAAACTTACTTTAGCTTTCTATTTAACCACACTTCTTAGGAAGATGAATCCATTAATTCTTGACAAACCTCGACTTCGACCGGCAATGGAAACTGTCATGCTACCTAAAAAGTGGAAAACATATGAAAACATGAGCTAAATAGCCCAAAGTGACAGTTTTGAAAATACTTTACTTTAACTATAAAACTGATCATAATATAAACATTGTCAAACAATGCGTACAAAATATCGATTCAATTCATATTCATACAAAACATGCTCAAATGCCATTGTCAAATCATACATGCTCATTTCAGAAAAAGATACTCAAAAATTCCGTTTGTTTCAAATCATTTCCCTTAGTTGAGGCGGAGCGAAGCTCAACGCTACTCAACGTTGAAAACATTTTAAAATCATTTCCCTCAATTGACGCGGAGCGGAGCTCAATGCTTTTCAACATCGAAAACATTTTTAACTCATTTCCCTTAGTTGAGGCAGAGCGGAGCTCAACGCTTCTCAACGTCGAAAACATTTTTTAACTTGTTTCCCTTAGTTGAGGCAGAGCGGAGTTCAACGCTACTTAATGTCGAATATCCTTAGCTGTGGGGAGTAATCTCAACACAACAGCGTCGTACGTTCCTCTATGTGCACATAGGTATCATAATCCAGGCTGCTCATATGCCTTCTTTGAGTCCTTGAGCATTGGGGTCCTATTTCTATATCCAACTTACCTATTTGCCTTCTTCGAGTCCTTCAGCGTTGGGAACCTTTTCTATATTCCAGCTACCTATTTGCCTTCTTCGAGTCCTTGAGCTTTAGGAGCCTTTTCAAAGATTTTATAAAATACACAACATGGTTTGAAAACATCTTATCATAAATTCATAAGTTACACATTTCCAAACCTTCCATAAAATCATATATTATCATTAGCATGCTTTTCATAAAACTCATTCAAACAACCAGCACGCTCAAATGCTTTTCAATATAAAACGCATGATATGCATAGTAAACTCATAAGTTTTTCAATCATACAACCATGCTTTCAAATATAAACTTGTCAACTATATCACCTTGTTCAAAGTAAAACTATTTTAAATAAATCGTCACTTACTACTTGTCCTGGGCCTTTAGTGGTTTATATGCCTTTCCTAGCTCTTCTTGGCCTGTAATCATACATTTCTCATTGTTAGATTTTCTTAAGATTTTCTTAACATAACCAACAAGCTTTAACCATTCATACTTGGTCAATAATTCACTACCGAGACCACAATTCAATAGAATATCCTTAATGAGCGAAATTCTACACAGCTAGTGAGACTCACCTGGGCAGCGATACCTAGCAATACCCAGCGAGAATTATGAGACGCAAGGCTGCTAGCGACACTCCCGTTACCCGTCTCGCTACTTCCGCTTACTTCCAGTGTCGCTGCTCTTTCAGCGATACTTGTCTTCCACAGCTTCTGCCTTCACCTTCGCTTTCACTTCTATCTGTTAAAAGTCGTATTTCTAGCCCAATTTAGCACTTCTTTCCTTCTACAAACTTGTAAAGGAATGTATTTCCTAGCTTACCTCAAGATTTCAGAACTTAACTTTTCTTCGTTTGGTAGGTATTCCCGACTTACTTCGGGTTGCTCCAAATCACTCGAAAAATCTGTACCAAGCACTTCCACCTATCATTTAACATGTTTTTCTTCAAATTCAGTTCAACTAACCTTCACAATATTTGTTAAGAATTGAGTTAACTTACCAACCTCAAATTCTCAACCCTAAACTCAATATCCACAGAACGTTATCTTCCAAATACTAAACGTTGTTCAGATTGTACGACACCAATCAACGCTTCTATTCTAGCTTCACTTACACCACGAAATCGATCAGAATTCTACACGAATTTGCCCTAGACTCCTTTCTCTACCTTTCTTTATCGCTAAGCTGGAATATGGAATTGATTGGAGCTTTAGACACACCGAACATAATTGAAAACTTAGCTTTACACACTTAAACGAGCTGCCGACTTACCTCCACTTTCTCTTTTATTTTATCTTCCAAAAACTATCTCCAAGTATCTCCTTCAGTCTTCGAACGCAATCTTCCATTGACAAACTTGGACGCTAGCCTAGACGCATCGCACCATGCGTCTGAACCATAAACACCCTTGAACGCATACTTCGCTAACGCGAACTTGATTACTAGCTTGGCACATTGCATCATGCGTTGAACCATGGACACATTTGGATGCATACTTCGCCAACAACCAACGCAACCTCCCTACCGATCTCAATCAACGCATGGCTGTCCAACAACCTCATCAACGCATAGCCTCGAACATTTACTTACGCTCAACCTCCGAAACACATGCTTCTCCAGCAACCGTATCCCCTTTATACTTGGTCTCGGCTACCCAAAAGCTTCACCTAGCCACTTCCTTTTTAGCACACACTTCTCCAAAGCATAAGACACCTTTCAACGCATGATAACTCATGCCTTAAGGCTCTCGGTCACTCTTTTACTTGCCTTCTTTAGCTTGTCATCTTCCAAAACTAATCTTTATAGCTTGTTAACTTCCAAAACTAAGTGTGGGGCTTACAACCATTATACCAACAAAATTGAATGCGAAGATACTAATGGACGGTCACTCTCACACATTCTTCCATTCTTCCATTGTGTTTTGCGAGTTTCACAAACATCTAGACGAACTTAATCTTCTTCCATTTTTCTCACGAGTTACAATGTCAGTCGCTTCCATTGTGTTAGGCCATTGCTTACAATTGTCTATGCAATCACTTACATTTACTAGGCGATCACTCCGTTTTTTCTTTTCAGAAGATCATTTCTAACTAAAAACCTTAACTTCTCTGCAGGTCAATGAATCTACTTCGCATCTTTGTGTGATTTGGTGGGGAATAAGATCAAAAACAAAAGTTTCAAGAACACTTACCCTTGAAGCTCCAAATTCTCCTTCAATTCTTGATGAATTTCAGCACCACTTGGTTGTAGACCACCATAAGAGTCTTCTCTACTATTCTCTAGGCTTAGATTGGATGGTGGGATCCAAATTTGTGGTGAATTTGAGAAAGAATGAAGATTGGGAAGAAGATGAACAATGGATGGAATTTTGCAAAATTAACCCTTAATTTCACAAAATTCTTAACCATTTTTATGTCAAAATCATCTCTATTTATTAAAGAATAACATGCAATCCCATTGCATCAAAATTTGACAACACAAAATGGTTAATTTGTTGGTTAATTGTGAAGAAGACAACCAAGCTCCTAGCTTAGTTAGTGGGAAAATCCAATCTTCAAAAATCAATTTTAAAATCAATTTTCAATGAATTTCCAAAATTGAATTAAAATTGATTTTTAATTTCAAAAAGATAATTACATAATTAAATAAAAAATAATTTAATATTTAATTAATTAAATATTATTTTAATATTATTTTAGTATTAAATAATAAAATACTATTATTTTTCTCACTTGTCCCGATTTTTCTAAAAAAAAAAACCGATATGAATCCCTATTCATATGATTAATATTTAAATTATATTTAAATATTATAATTAACTCTATTTGTACGTTTAATTCGTAATTAAACGTCGATATATCGTATATATCTGACTTTCATTCCTTAAGCCAAGATTTGAAAGATTCAAATTTATTCACCATATTATCTAAGATTTTAGTCCATTTATGAGCTAGTAGAGGGACCTAATGGACCTACAGATCATGAGCTCCAACGATCCGAGATTAACCGGTCAAACTCTTTAACCTAGTTAACCAACATTCGTTAACTAATGGGACACTCCACTAAAGCCCGTAGCTGCACTCTCCTCACTGTAGATATATTTGTGTCCATTTGATATAACCGTCATCGATAAGTCAATCCTTCACAGGTTGTTCATAACTTCAGCTAGGTCAAATATCGATTTACCTCTGAGTTACATCTTTTCTCCTCAAGTACCATTGTCCCTCTAATGAACAATTGATTTAGGATCTAATCACTAAATCCATTCCCTCTCAGGCCAGTGAGAGGATGGGGCCCCTTGTTCAAGTCCTGGGAACAACACTTAAGAGAACAACCTCTCTTCTATCCTAAGTTGGGTAGGAGTGAATTCTGTCTTGCAAATTCTATGTTCCCAACCATCTACCCGGTCTTATCCCTGAAATGGGAGGAATGTTGAGCAGCGCTATTGAGCTTACTCTTACCTATGTAGATCAAGGGATAATTCTGAATAAACAGGAGTTCATAGATAGCTCAAGATTCAGATCAAGTTATCTAGGTCATCGATAAGTGAAATTAATCAGTGTTAATCGTAAACGGTGTTAATACGTAACAGTAATTATTTTAGGGTCAGTCTTACACAATCTCATTATGTAGAATACCCCCCCCCCCCTCACATGTCTCTACATGAGCAAATCAGAATCACTTCATTTATGACACTTTACAATATTTGTAACAATCAGGAAGCGAGCCGTATTCAATAGTGTCTCCAGGAAGAGGTACCCAACCTGATCCATGTACTATAGACTATTAAGGCTACTTACTCGAACTTGATCCTGTTTATGTCTCCACATAAAGTCCAAGTACTCATGATAGTAGCCAAGGGTTTGTAGTTTAATTGGATTTAGAGTTGATAAATAATTAATTCACTTGAATAACTTCATATGTACTAAAAATCACCTATTTACAAACCATCAGATCTGTGGCAACGCCGTCTGTTCAAGTGCCCCCCACTGTCTCAACCCAACCATTCGTAGACATAGCTAAACCATCAGATGGCCCATCGTACGACGACCTCATCACAATCCCCCACGATTGTTTGAGCGACGAAGATATAAGGGAAGGTCAGATTTTCTTCTCCAAATATGACCTGTCGGTTAAATTGTTGATACTCGCAATAAAGAAGAACTTTGGATACCATGTAAAGAAGTCTACGAAGATTTTCCTAACAGTGCGGTGTTTGTTTGAGGGATGCGAGTGGAGAGTCCATCTTTCAAAGTGACTAAGTATCCGAGTGCCCATACATGTTCCCTTGAGATGAGGACGGGTAATCACCCAAGCAAAGAGTTGGGTTATTAGACACTTAATCAAGTCCAAGTATGATCAAGTAGGCCGAACATACCGTCCAAGGGATATAATTGAAAATGTCTGATGGGATTATGGTGTGAATATAAGCTATGAGCGAACTTACCATGCAAGGGAGTACGCCCTAGTATTTGCATGAGGGTCGCCAGAAGGATCATATGCGCTTGGTACGGTGTTTGAGGTTGAAGTAGAAGATTAACGGTACTTTAAGTACGTCTACATGGCATTGGTCTGTACATTAGGGGATTCTTGAATTGCATTCGTCCTGTAATTGTTGTCGACAATACGCATTTGCACGAGAAATATAAAGGTATGTTGTTAATAGCAACATGTATTGATGGCAACAACAACATATATCCAATTGCTTTTGGTATCGTAGACGGCGAGAACGATGCATCCTGGCTTTGGTTCATGATCCACTTGAAGGCCTTGATCGGAGACATCCCTAGCTTGGTGATTATATTAGATCGTCACATATCCATCGGGAAGGCTGTATCAAGCATATTCCCAGAGCCATTCTATGCACTATGTATATACCATTTTTGAAATAACTTGATGGATAAGTTCAAGAATAAGGACATAATTTCAAATTTCTATCTAATAGCCAAGGCCTACAGGATGTCTAAGTTTCAAATATATTGGTCTAAGCTTCAAAGATATCCCGGGTTGATAGCCTACCTTGAAGAGATTAGATTACAACGGTGGGCACGAGTGTGTACCAAGTCCATTGTAGGTATGACAAGATGACAACGAATATAGTAGAATGCCTCCATGGAGCCTTAAAAAACGAAAGGGAACTGTGTATTACGAAGCTTCTTGATCATATTCGGGGGTGGTTACAGAGTTGGTTCTATGGCCAACGTACACATGCCATGGAATGCACAAACCTTGTAACGAATATAGTAGAATGCCTCGATGGAGCCTTAAAAGACGCAAGGGAACTACATATTACGAAGCTTCTTGATCATATTCAGGGTTCTATGTCCAACGTACACATGTCATGGCATGCACAAACCTTGTAACTAACTATACAATGACTATCTTGAAAGAGGCTGAATCGTTGTCTAGAACATATCGTATATCTCCATTGGACATATAGTGCTAAATGTGGACGATGGACATCTTGGTGGGCTGGTTGGTCTCCGTTCAAGAACATGTACGTGTATGGAGTTCAATTGCATGGAGATTCCATGCTCACACGCAGTAGCTGCAGCAACCATGTGGAACATTAACATCCAAACGTTTTGCTCAAAGTGGTTCACAGTAGAGTGTGTGCTAGCTACGTATGTCGAACCGATATACCCAATTGGTCATCGACAAGAGTGGAAACGAAGACCTGATTTTGATGACTTTGAAATCTTACCACCGTGAAAGGTACCAAGCATAGGTCGACGACAGACCGTTTAAATACCGTCTACTGATGAGGAGCGACAACAAGTACATAAGTTTACGCGATGCGATCAGAGAGGACACAACAGAAAAACATGCTGGCAGCCACTGATAATGCTTGCCACGGGGACGCATGGGATGCATGAAATATAGTTGCTTAGTTTGTATCTAATTGTTTTAATTAATCAATGCAATTGTATACAATTAAGTCATGCATGTAGTTCTGTACACGATCGGCCACCATATAATAAAAGATTGCTTATTACATGTCTCAACAATCGGTTAGACATGTAATGCAATCTTAACACGTCTAAGTGATCGTTTATTGTATATCAAGCAATCGTTTAGTATATATTAAACGTTCGTTTAGTGTACATTAAATGATCGCTTAGAGAAATGTACACGAATAATGATTGTAATACGAGAATTGGACACGAATACTTGAAATTGATAAAACAATTGGATTAAATTAATTATAATATGAGAAATGTACATGAATACTAATTTAATTGATTACCATAAGAACTTGTTTGCCCATAGTTCGGCTACATATTGTCTCCTAAATACAGGCATATTATTCAAATTTAGACTATCTTTATTAGTTTTTGTTACAAGATATTCCAAAAATTTACAAAAAAAAATCCCACAGTTGAGAGATTTGCCCCACTTGAAATTTGGAATCCACGTATCGAATCTGCAGGCTATCAAAATTAATGGTATGGCCTCGCCCAGCAGCTCAAGTCTTGGATTCACGATGTCCGCACGGATGTAGTCTGACATTGAGTTGAAGATATAGATCGTGGATCCATGAAGGTCGATTGCAGCCATGACCCAATGTTCGTTTATGTTGATTGGCCCAAACACGTAACCCACCTCCGCCATGCAGGCTTGTAGTCTTTGTTCTGGCCGTGTGCGAACTCGAGGAATGTCAAGTGAATAGCTCAAAAATCGGCATGTGCAACCTTGTTGGTTTAAGGCTCCACTGTCCCGTCAGGCATGACCACACCATCAGGTCGTATATTGACCGCAATTCCTTCAAGATTCGTAAGGGAATCCTGTAGAAAATCAAGGGTTAGATAAAATAACAATGATAATCGGTCAAAGTACAAAACAAGTTCTGGGTTACATACCATAAATCCAATGTTCACCACTGTGAACCGAAGTGAACACAATTCGGGTCGGGATTGAAGCTTCCAGTGAACGTGGAGCACTAGTATGTCCATATTCTACAGAAAACAATGGAAAGTCTAGTAATACACGAGTCTCAATTAAAGTATTAAACGACGCTTATTAATCCTAAACGATCATTTATTAATCCTAAATGATCGCTTAGCATTTACTAAACAATCACTTAGACCGTCTACGTGATCGCTTATATAATCATAAGCGATCGTTTACATATTAAGCGATCGCATAAACATAACTATGCGATCGCTTAATGTTATCTAAGCGATCATTTGAATATTAAAGGAAAACTTACATCCCCAATCACCCATGTATTCTTTTCAAGGGTTCTGAAGAATTCCTTGGGCCGGGAGGTGTATGTTACTGTCTGTTGTTGAAAGATCTAAAGTCCAAAAACTTGTTGCGTTTATTTATTAAGCTTACTATCCGTTCAACATGTTTAATACTATGCGTTACTAATCTGTCAAGTTTTCGTATCCTTCACCCAAGTATAAGCAAAGAATGAGGTTTTCTCGGTGAGTTCGAGGTCGAACACAGGGACTATGCAGATTCTATAATTAATTGGATTATTTGAGTTATACGTTTAAAGAAGATGATGAGAAGTGATGCATTTAACTAACTAGAAAGCAGTAAACCTAAGCTAATGTGGGTTGATGGAGAGGTATGCGACATAGCAAAAGCAGCTAATTGAGTTATGTGAATGGTAAAATGCAGGGTTGGGGTTGGTTATCATCTAAAGTTAGAAACGCATAGTTGGGTCTATTTCATACCAGCGACGCTTCTCTCGGTTGTCAGCCGCTATGTGTTATATGTCTATAACGCATAAGAGAGTGTTAAGTACCAAGCCTATCCCTAGGTAACACTTCTTAACCTTGTCAACTGAGTTCCACAATCACTTACTCTCCTAAGCAGTCTAATTATTACTACTTATATCTATTAGCTAGATGGACATAAGCATTTGATTAAAAATACATTTGACAAGATGAAATAGTCTTTTACGGTTCTTTATTTAGATGATAACGCAACCCGTTATCCTTGAGAGAGTTAGTTACTCATGGACGATAAACAGCAAATGGAAAGTGATGAGAAATGAATAGCCATGTAAGATATATAGATTAATGAACAGATAACTGTTTTAGAAAATACAATTCCTTGCTAATATACTAAAACAAAAGTAAGAAAAGAGATAGAAAGCATGGAATGGCTTCTCAATGTCATGAGCTCGCTGGGATGGTAGTGTGAATTCTGCTGTGAAGTGGTCAGGCGGAGGGAAGACCCTTCTCTTCCAAGCTATTTATCTCCGGTTGTCGTCTGGAGAGAACTCTACTGTCACTTAGGAATTCTTCCCAGAGGTCCAACAACATTTTCGTCTTCAGATCTGCCCTTTTATTAGATGTTGCATTGCAATCACAGGCAAATCTGCATGATTGGAGGCTGAATTTCTGCCTTGCGTCCATCTCGCCTAATCGCGTGATTTTCGGTTTAATTTCGATCCACCACTCTCGCCGCATATTAAGCATATCAATCTCTCGACAATCTCTCAAGATTCTTATTTGATTCTCTGCTGCCTTCTTGATATGCGTTCACGGATAACTTGCGTTAATGCGTTCAAGTGTGCCAACGCATCCATCGGTTGCTAACGCATCAACCTACGTTGAAGGGATGCCAACGCATCCACAGGTTTGGTTGCGTTCCTACGTTAAAACATGCATTTCAGGCTCAAAAAGGTTCAAAACAATTATCTTTATCAATTTACAAGAGTAGAACGCATAGGAAGATTTATCAATAGAATTTAGCATCAACTACCGGATGATTCTCTATTTAAGCTCTATTTTTCTAAAAGAAAGACATATAATAACTTGTATTTCTACAAGTTATCACTGTTCTCTTCTCATCCTTTGTCTTCGGATTGCTCATCCACTTCTTATATGCAGCTCACAGCACATCCGGTACTGGGAACAAGGGGTCATACACTTGGACCGCTCTGATGGGGAAGTTGGGGACAGGGACTAAGGGTTGAGGTTGCAGTGGTTGGGAAGGTTGAGGTTTGGAAGGTTGTGAAGTTTGGAGAGGTTGGGGAGGTTGGGAAGTTGGTTAGGGAAGTTGGGGTTGAGATTGAGGTTGATTTAGAAGGTAGGGGTTGAGGTTGGGGTTCGGAAGGTAAGGGTTGAGGTTGGGTTGGTTCGGAAGTTGATTGGGGAAGTTGGGGTTGAGGTTGAGGTTCAAAAGTTAGTGGTTGAGGTTAGGTTGGTTGGGAAGTTGAGGTTCAGGTTGAGGTTCAGAAGGTAGGAGTTGAGGTTAGGTTGGTTGGGGAAGTTGGGGTTGAGGTGGGATCGGTAGGGAGGGGGGACCAGTGTTGGAGGATGTTGGCTCCCTCTTCGGCCTCTTCACATTCTCAGGTGAAAACCTCGTCACCTTATTTCTCTTCCGACAATCAGGCATCACCTTCTTTTCCTATACAACATGAAAGTTCTGTTAAAATACATATGTAATAATGTGTATATGAAATTACATCAAATAAATACCTCGGCCATTTTGGCTGGGGTTGTCAAGTCTACTATGCTCCTCATGTTGAATGATTAAGTGAGGAGCACTTCACTAGGGAGCTCTTCGACAGAGGGTGTGCTGGGTTGTATGTCCTAAAACTCGTAGTTTTTGTAAATAGGTGTTTTTTAGTACATATGAAGTTATTCAAGTGAATTAATTATTTATCAACTCTAAATCCAATTAAACTATGAACCCTTGGCTACTATCATGAGTACTTGGACTTTATGTGGAGACATAAACAGGATCAAGTTCGAGTAAGTAGCCTCAATAGTCTATAGTACATGGATTAGGTTGGGTACCTCATCCTGGAGACACTATTGAATACGGCCCGCTTCATGATTGTTAGAAAAATTGTAAAGTGTCATAAATGAAGTGATTCTGATTTGATCATGTAGAGACATGTGAGCGGGGGTATTCTACATAATGAGATTGTGTAAGACTGACCTTGAAATAATTACTTTTACGTATTAACATCGTTTACGATTAACACTGATTAATTTCACTTATCAATGACCTAGATAACTTGATCTGAATCTTGAGCTATCTATGAACTCCTATTTATTCAGAATTATCCCTTGATCTACATAGGTAAGAGTAAGCTCAATAGCGCTGCTCAACATTCCTCCTATTTCAGGGATAAGACTGGGTAGATAGTTGGGAACATAGAATTTGCAAAACGGAATTCACTCCTACCCAACTTAGGGATAGAAGAGCGGTTGTTCTCTTAAGTGTTGTTCCCAGGACTTGAACAAGGGGCCCCATCCTCTCACTGGCCCGAGAGGGAATAGATTTAGTGATTAGATCCTAAATTAATTGTTCATTAGAGGGACAATGGTACTTAAGGAGAAAAGATGTAACTCAGAGGTAAATTTGTATTTGACCTAGCTGAAGTTATGAACAACCTGTGAAGGATTGACTTATCGATGACGGTTATATCAAATGGACACAAATATATCTACAGTGAGGAGAGTGCAACTACGGGCTTTAGAACATACAACCCAACAAACTCCCACTTGGACTAAAACTCCTAATGGGTTACAACAAAGTTGAGTACAGTAAGAGAAATCTAAATACAATAAACTAGGTCAAACTTTGACTGAACCGGCTGAAAAAGGGTTGAACCGGTCAAACTTTGACTGAATCGGTCAAAGGTTGACCGGTCAACTTCATCATCTTCAATTTTGCACGGGAGGAAGAACCAGAAGAGAGAGAGAGAAAAAAAAAAAAACTGCTGCTTCTCTTTTTTCCTTCTTCATGAACACTTCTCGGTTTTCTTCGAAATTCGGCCAAATTACAACTCGATAAATCCCGAAAAAATTATAGACTCTTTTCGACTCATTAACGAGCAAAACACCCAGATTAATTACAATAATTGACCACAAATTGAAGGGTAAAAAAAATGCCAAAACCAGAAAAACCAATTTAGCTCCCATAAACATTCATCTCATGAATTAAACCCCACCAAAGCAAATTGAGTGAAATTAATTAGCTGTGATACCAATTGATGGAATAATGAGCATGCAGCAGAAGTTAATTTGATCAATTTTCACTCTAAGATGCTCAATTTAGAGGATTAAACATGTAATTAAGAAGAAAAACCAAAGTTTCAAGAACACTTACCCTTGAAGCTCCAAATTCTCCTTCAATTCTTGATGAATTTCAGCACCACTTGGTTGTAGACCACCACAAGAGTCTTCTCTACTATTCTCTAGGCTTAGATTGGATGGTGGGATCCAAATTTGTGGTGAATTTGAGAAAGAATGAAGATTGGGAAGAAGATGAACAATGGATAGAATTTTGCAAAATTAACCCTTAATTTCACAAAATTCTTAACCATTTTTATGTCAAAATCATCTCTATTTATTAAAGAATAACATGCAATCCAATTGCATCAAAATTTGACAACACAAAATGGTTAATTTGTTGGTTAATTGTGAAGAAGACAACCAAGCTCCTAGCTTAGTTAGTGGGAAAATCCAATCTTCAAAAATCAATAAGACAGCCAAGTCGTTACGAACCACAGATATCTCCTTGCATAGCATCTTGTACGACCGTGAATGCTTGTGCCTTCTGAAGGTGGGGTGCCTCTCTGAGGTCTCGACATGCCTTTTTTTCCCCCTCTGACCACTAGACTGACCCGGGAGTGGGGTCGTTGTCTCCATAATCTACTGCTTGACTTGTTCTTCTTGTTGCATAGGGGGTTCAGCTTGAATTTCTATTGGCTGCTCGAGTTGGTCTTCTTCATGAGAGGACTCGGGTTGATCTGCCTCGGTGTCAACCGACGGCTAATCTCTTGACGCAGGGTTGACACGTAGCATCATCTCAACCCCCCTTATTCTATCCTCCTTGTACCTCAGTTCATCTGACGAAGGTACAAGTCTCGCTTAGACGATCATCTGTAATGCAAACAAATCAATAGACGATTACCCAATAATAAAAAGATGAGTAAACAATCACTTGGATTAATGTAAACGATCGCCTAAATAATCTAAATAATCACTTATATCGTACCAAACAATCGTGTATATATACTAGGCGATCGCATAGTCTATGCGATCGCTTATCATAAACTCATCGATCGTTTAGATATTCTACACGATCATTGAGAGACATCTAGATGTATATCAACGATCGTTTAGATCATCTAACGACTTGTACCTTTTTGGGTTGGAAGACATTCCTTTCCAACAACTTGTACGATGGAGGCTGAGGACATGTCCACTTTAGAATTTGTGGAATGGCACTTTTGCTTGCTTTGGTAACCACGAACTTGCTAGAAGTGGACAATATCTCGTATGCCCACACTTATAAAAAACACAATATAAACAAATTAGGCTATGGATTCGCTAAATATAGAAGTATAATTGAAGTATAAATTAGGCTAAATCGTACCTAGAATGCAAGCACATATCCTAGATGCAGTAGTATGTGGTGTGTTTGGGGTTGTCTGCCTTCTTGATATGATGTGCCTCTTTCTTTCCGCGCATGATATTCTTCATGTTATTCAACAACTGTTTGAAGAAGACAAACGACCAGTCATAGTTGATAAAGACTTCAGAGTCGTCGACAATCCCAAAAGTCTTTGTGTCGAATTGTGTCTTCTTGTCTTTGCCAATCATAACCGTCTCGATATACAAAGTAAGGGCTACCTTCACTGCTTCTTGATCATTCGTAAATCTGATCTTCTCGAAGGCAACCTCAACATCCTTGACCAGCTTTTCCTTCTTATCATTCGGGTCCTTAGGTCCAAGGATGAGATGTCGTAGTCTCTCGCCGCATGTATCTCGTTTGACCATTTCTTCAGTCGACCATAGCCCGGTTATGAGATTGAAGTCTTCTTGAGTGAAGGTAACCTTCTTCCTCATAATATTGAAGTTGATTGAGTCAGTGCTATCCTCCCTCACCTCTTATAGCAAGAAGTGGTGGAATAGCTGTCCATTGAACACCAAGTCTACCTCCAACAGTGGACCAAATGAGGTCTTCCTAAACATTTCCATCTGATCAGTTGTTAGCTTGCTCTTGATCAGAGAGTTGGTTTTGTGGACCATGCAGGAGACGGTGGCAGTGAAGTACTTATCCTCAGATATGACCATTATCAACCTATAGCAAGGAAATGCAGTACAACATTAATTTAACAGATTAAAAACTCCTAAACGATTGCTTATGAAATATTAAACGATCGCTTATTAAATACTAAACGATCATTTAAAGTACTGAGCGATTGCTTAGTCCATACTCTACGATCACTTATTGAAATAAGGGATCGCTTAGTAATCTATGCGATCTCATAATCATTTAAACGATCGCTTAGTCGTATAACCTAGATTGGGCGATCGATTATTCTAGGTTTAGCGATCGTTTCACCGAAGTTCAGCGATCGCTTGAGCTAGGCTAAGCGATCGTTAAGCTTGTTATGAGCGAACGTTAAACCTATGATTAGGCGATCGTTAAACCTAATATGGGCAATCATAATGGGCGTACCTTTTAGATGAAGCAGAAGACGATGACTAGGAAGAAGAGAAAGCAAAAGGTTTAGAGAGAAAGCGGAAAGGTTGGGAGAGAAGGCGATCGTTCAAATATCGTAAAAGTTTTCCAACAGGTGGGTGGCGACTTTTAAAGAAAAAATCAAAAGGAGCATTTGGGCTGTTTTAATTTCGGGGGTGAAATCGGTATTTCATGTGGCCAAAAGGTCACTGATGGTCAAGTTTTTGGGAGTGGATCCATAGATAAGTTTTTAGTTTTTTGGTCATTTCGTGCAATTTCCCCATACCCAAGCTAGAAAGACATTACCTTAGATAATAATCGGCATATCGATTATTGGGTTCAAGTTCCTAAGGATGAAAAAAAGAAAAGAGGAGAGAATGGAGCCAAAAGTCGGCTGGTCCGGCTATTTTTAACGTAGATGCCGAAGATTTCTTTCTAAAGAATCTATCACAGCACCGCAGCGCTGACGTGAAATTTGCCGCATGAAATTTTCAGAGCGTGGCAGCGCTGCCAGCGGATCTCCTTGAGAAAATTTTCAATCTTGCAAGGTTCGTTACTCAAGTCTTAATAGTCCACTAAGATTCAACCTGCATTCACAATGACATCAGTTCATAATCAATCAATGAAGCATAGATTAAAACTAATTCTAGACCAGCTCATGCAAAAGTGAGTTCAAAGCCCTTCTAATTAAGTTCCTAGCACCCTGGATGTAAGCCCTGTACTTGACCTTGTGAGAAGGAAAATTAAGAAGAGACTAAGAGATGGGCGTTTAGTAGGAAAAGTTGGCCGAGTTGTGTGGGGGCAAAAATGGCTAAATATTGGCCATGTGCTGGTGACATTATGCGTTGATGAAAGTAGTTTGGCGTGGACGTAGAGGTGAAGGAAGGCCACGAGGCGTTGAAGGCCACAAGGCGTCGAAGGTCACTATGCGTTGAACGCTACCATGCGTTGAAAGTGGGTATGCGTTGGTGCATAGAAGAATGGCCGAGAGGACCATGTGTTCGTCGGCTATCCAGCGATGGGGCGTTGGGAAATTGTAACACACAAAACCGAGGCTATGCGTTGCTGAAGCCAAGCACAAAAGGTATGCGTTGATTAGATCAATATATAGAGATGAAGTGGAGATTAAGTCGGTGGTATATATATAAGTGGACTGAGAATTCAATTATTTTGATCACATTTCAGAGCTCGAGTTGATCCCATTTCGAAGCTAAACAACGGAGGGAGATGGAAGAAGGTGTTTATGTTGGTTTTGGGTGGAATTCTTGTCGTTTTCGTGGAGGAAACTTGAGTTGGAACGGAGAATTCAGCTGGTGTTACTTAATCTGAGTATTATTCAGTGTTGGGGGAAGAACGAACTGTGAAAGCTGTGGCTAGGGTCGAAATTTTGAGGTTAGTAAGTTAACTCGATTTCTAGCAATTTTCATGAAGGATACTCGAGCCAAATTTGAGTAAATGTGTGTTAAACACCAGGTAGAAGAGATCAAAGCTTAATTGCAGGATGATTAGGAGCAATTCGGGGTTGTTTGAGAATATCTCTCAAACGAAGAAGACTTTCCTTATAAGACTTTGAGGTAAGATAAAGTACTTATGTCTTTACAAGTTTGTAGAAGAAAGGAAGTTCTGAATTTGGCTAGAATGCGATGTTTAGTAGGTTAAAAAAAGAAGTAGAAAGAAAGAAGAAAAACTGTGTCGCTACGATAGTAGTATCGCTAAAAGAGCGGGAGACTGAGCAGCGAAGCGAGTGTCGCTGGTAATGCAAAAGGGGCTTTGCGTCTCACAACTCTCGCTGAAGTCTTGCTAGGTGTCGCTCCTCAGGTAATCTCGCTAGTCTCGTTCAATCCGGTATCGCTAGTGCAGTGTCCTATAGTGTGGTTTCGCTGGTAATCTCGCCAGAGATGTGGAGTATCGCTATTTGTGAATGTTTTGGGGGAAAAAGAGAGTTCGGTGATGAAACGAGTATAGAGTTTAATTATGTATACTTAATGAGTATAAAAAGGAAGTCTAAGGAAAACTTAACGTGAGAAATGTGTGTTTTCAAGCCAGGAAGAGCTCGAGAAGGCATATAACCCACTCAGAGCCGAGACAAGTTGTGAGTGACTTTCTACTATATCTAATGGTTACTCTTAGCATGGTTACTTGGTTATGGGTGAGTAGAAATTATTGTATGGTGTAGCTATTGAGTATTTATGTTGTGTTGTTAAGTTTAAAGGGAACTAAACATACTACTTAAATGTAACCATGGCCGAGGGACCTTGTGTGAAGGCCTATGGGAATATGTTATATGATACTCAGTGCTGAGGGACCACGTGTGAAGGCACTTGAGTAATTGGATGAAACGGATTCCAGTGCTGAGGGACTTTGAGTGAAGGCATATGGAAATCCATCATATGTTAGCTCGTGCTGAGGAACCATAAGTGAAGGCACTTGAGCAGTGATTTTGTAGGGAAACCAGTGCTGAGGGACCTCGTGTGAAGGCACATGGTAATATTGACATAGTTAAACTCAGTGCTGAGGGATGAAATGTGAAGGCACTTAAGGGTTTGAAATGCCGAGGGACAAAATGTGAAGGCATTTGTATGTGAAAGAATATGAGAGTTTGTATTGGAGGTTGAGTGCGTTGAGCTTTGCTCCACCACAGCTAAGGAAGGATAATTGTATTGAAATTGTACGGTTAATGGTGCTGTTTGTGATATATAGCATGGGTGACTTAGAAATTCCTGTTATATGGCTTGTGGTAGTTACTATGGTCTACATTAACTCAAGAATGTTAATAATATTTGAATAAATTCAATCACTCACTGGGCTTAGGCTCACTCAATTTGCTTGTTTGATTGTTGTTTCAGGTGCGAGCGTGTCCGGGACGCCTAGCCTATAGAAGATTCTCGTCTGGGCCTACTTTGGAGCAGACCTCTGGGATAGTTGTAAATACGCAGTTTATGTTCATGTTTTGTTGATGTACATGTTCCTTGGGAGTGTTGTGAGGATCGATTTGTAGTATATGTATAGAACACTTGTTTGATAAGTTGTTATTTTATTGCATGACTTAATAGCAGAAGTGTTTATATCTTGAGATTAAGCTGGCATATAGTTAAGTCTTAAAGATCTGGATATGATTTATGTTATAGTATAGAGGTAGAAAGTATGCAGGTTTGCGCTCACTCCTAGAGGAGAAGGATATCTGGGAAGGGGTGTGACACTGGAATTGCATTAAATTGCTCTCAATTTGTTTTCCCCCAATGGTGACTCATGCACAAATCATCAAGTGTCCAAAAAAATCAAAGCGGTAATATTTCAATGGAGGTGCCTGAATTCAAACTCTAGGGCCCTAAACTTGCATTTATTTTACCTAGGGGCATTAGCTTTCACATATTTACCGTAGGGAACTGTACTCACTCTTTTCTCGTGAGTGTCCTAACTAATCACAACAAAGGCAGCTCTTTCTACCCCTAGTCATGAATATCATTACAAGTTTTCTTTTTCTTTTTCTTTCTTTTTCATTCTTTTTTCTTTTCATTCATGATATTTTTTTAAAGCACAACATTCTTTTTCAGCAGGCATATAAATATTTTTTCTTCCTCATTATTACATTACGAACCATCATAAGAGACACTATCCAATCAGTGGGGCCTATCGAGGTAACAACAAAAATACAAACTAAATAATACGATTCTAAGGATGAACGACCATCCTCAATGCCATACATAGAAGCAGCAAAAGAAGCTTTTGAATCCTCATTTCAATCTTTTGAGGTTGCAAATGCCACTATTGTATGTGGAAAGATGGGAAACAAGAGGCCATCATTTTCAAAACTATATTTAAAGAAAAACAGCAAAGGTTTAGATGACTTACTACAAAGCGCTTGAAAAGTGCTTTTTATTCTCTTAAATTAAGGGAGTTTATATTAGATTCCACTTGTTTGCTAATGATTTTCAAGTCAAAAAAAAAAAAAAAAAAACAGAAAATAAGAATTAAAAACTTAAAGATCAAAACCGAGCCAAAATCCAAACAAAAAGAGCAGAAAACCGGCGCTGCCGCGGCGCTTTTTCCCGAGAGCAACCTCTGCCTTCAGCGCAGCAGCACCGTCGCGGCGCTACGACATGGCGCCGAGGGTAGGCTTTCATGATAGACAGCGCTACGGCGCCATCCTTTAATGATGGACAGCGCAACGACAATATTGACCAACGCCACGACACCAGTGTTCCATATTTGAAAAAACTATAGTTTTGGAAAGAATTTTGGGCAACTAACTTTACAAATTGGAGGGTTTCCAGTAGCTCTAATCATCAATCTACACACCAATAGACACAAGAAGAAGAGAATTGAGAGAAAATTCATTAGAGAGTCCAAAGAGTGAGTTAGCTACAAGGAAGAGAGAAAAGAGTTCGAAAGAGAGTCGTGGTGCTATTCAGTTGCCGACGTGAAGACCAAGGACATCTTGACGGTTCCTCCTCAACCAAGAGCTTCTTTTCAGTGGAGTTTTCCTTTCTTTACACTCTTTCTTTGCTTATATTGTTGTGCACATGTTGCTTAAAACTATGAGTGGTTAAACTCTTTAGTTTTAGGGTTTTGATGAATTGTTTATGAAGTTATGTTGATATTGTAGACTCTTTATGGTTTTGTTGTAATGAGTATGCTTTTCATTGTTATTGTACTTAATTTTTCTTGATTGGCCATCCTTGAATGTTAGGTTAGATGTATGGTTGAGATAATTCTATGTCTAGTTTGATCTATAATAATGAATTGTTGTTAATCTATCATGAGAATAGTTAGGTTAACAATGAAAGTTGCCAAAGACTAATCTTAATGCCATGTAATTTGTATTGGTTTCAAAAAATTATTAATCAATTAAGTTACATGAGAAAAGGTTGTTTTTGAAAGAAAATAACTTGGATTTATGTTTCTAGACTTAAGCATATGAATTGCAATAAATTCCATGAACCCTAGAATGTTGCATGATGAAGTAAACAAGGATTCATTACCCTAGAACTCTCTTTGACTCTTGTGTTTCTTATTTATTTGTTTTCCTTTTTAGTCTTTCTAAAATCAAAACTTGAATTTGAATCCTCAAATAAAATTGATTTAATTCTAGAATAACTAAGTAACTTAAAACTTCACAATTGGATCCTCAGTGGAACGATATTCGGGACTTAATTGTCTTATATTATAACTTGACCCTTACACTTGCGGTAAACACGGAAAGTGCGCATCACTTACTGAGGGTGTCAAAGAATTTGAAAAGATTCGGTTTGGGATACAAACCAAGTAGGGAAGAGATGATCAGAGCACGAAAATGGGAGGGGAAAGTCGATAGCGAAGTTTGAGTGTCACGAGACTCGAATCCAAATAAGCAATATTCCCCATCTTTATGAATCCTTCAAGTCTGCCAGCACAATTCATCCAGAAAGTCAAGATTTTGAAGCAATGGTTGTTGTAGAAGATAGGGATGAAGTGGATCCTCTAATCTACTTGTGCCCAGAGGACTTTGAGTTAAATAATTGGACGGTATTGAAGCTTCCATCAATTGTTAATGATTTATCAAAGTAATTGTTTGCTTTTCGTTATCATTCAAATCTTCTTGTGAGCTTTATTTCTTTCATCAATAAAAAGCCTTTTTTTTTAATTTTTCTCTACCTCTTTCTTCTTCTTCTTATTATTATCATCATCATCATCATATTTCTTTCTTTATTCATCACACCAAATAATCGCCATTTTGAACAATGATACTGAAATTGAAAACACAAACGACCTTAGATACGTACTCAATCCTTTTGCACACGTGTTGAACTTGATGAGGGAACAATTGATAGCGAAGAAAATCTTGAACTTTCTCCTGAGTTATTAAGAATGATTGAAGAAGATGAAAAAATGTTAGGACCTCATGAAGAACCAACAGAGACAATTAAGTTAGGGTCCCAAACCGAAGTGAAAGAAGTTAAACTTGGTGTTATTATAACAGCTGAAAGTCGTCAAAAGTTAGTAGAATTACTCACGAGTATGTTGACGTCTTTGCTTGGTCGTATCAAGACATGTCAGGTTTAGATACGAATATTGTCGTACACAATTTGCCACTTAAGCCTGAGTGCAAACCAATGAGGCAAAAGTTGCGCAAAAGCTTGACATGTTGGTCAAAGATAACAGAAGAAGTGAGAAAATAGATTGATGTAGGATTTCTAGCAGTAGCTAAGTATCCCGAATGGGTAGCAAACATTGTTCCAGTTCCTAAAAAGAATGGACAAGTTAGGATGTGTGCTGATTACAAGGACTTGAATTGGGCAAGTCCTAAAGATAATTTTTCACTTCCTCATATTGATGTGTTGGTAGATAATCCTCCTAGCTTTTTTATGCGCACTTTCTGTGTTAACCGCAACTGTACGGGTCAAATGATAATATAAGACGGTTAAGTCCGAATATCGTTCCACTGAGGATCCAATTGTGAAAGTTTAAGTTACTGAGCTATTCTCTAGAGTTGAATCAATTTTATTTGAGGATTGGAATTTAAGTTGTGATTTTAGAAATAAAACTAAAAAACAAAAAAGAAAGCAAGTAAATAAGAAACACAAAAGTCAAAGAGAGCTCTAGGGTAAGGAATCCTTGTTTACTTCATCATGCAATATTCTAGGGTTCATAGATTTCATTGCAATTCATATGCTTAAATCTAGAAACATAAATCCAAGTTATTTTCTTTCAAAAACAACATTTTCTCATGCAACTCAATTGATTACTAATTTCTTGAAACCAATACAAATTACATAGCATTAAGAGTAGTCTTTAGCAACTTCCATTGTTAACCTAACTATTTTCATGAAAGATTAACAACAATTCCTTGTCATAGATCTAGTTAGATATACAATTATCTCAACCATACATCTAACTTAACATTCAAACATGGCCATTCAACAAGAATTTAAGCACAATAACAAAGAAAAGCATAATCATTACAATAAAATCATGAATAGTCTACAATATCAACATAACTTCATAAACAATTCATCAATACCCTAAAACTAAAGAGTTTAGCCACTTATAGCTTTAAGCAACATGTTCACAACAATATAAGCAAAGAAAAAGTGTAAAGAAAGGGAAACTCTACTGAAAAGAGGCTTTTGATGGAAGAGGAACTGTCAAGTTGTCCTTGGCCTTCATGTCAGAACTTGAACGGCAGTACGACTCTCTCTCGAACTCTTTTCTCTCTTCCTTGCAACTATCTCACTCTTTGGACTCTCTAATGAACTTTCTCTCAATTCTCTTCTTCTTGTATCTCTTGGTGTGTTTAGGGCTGTTGGAAACCCTCCAATTTATAGAGTTTGCCACCCAAAATTCTTTCCAAAAATGTAGAATTCTCAAATATGGAAAGATGGCACTGTAGCGCCGTAGAATAGCGTCGCTATACTGGCTGTCATTAAAAGATGGCATCGTCGCGCTGCTGCATGGTGCCGCTGCACTGTGCATCATAATAACCTACCCTCGATGTCGTGTTGCAGCGTTGCGACGGTGCTGCTGCGTTGAAGGCAAAGGCCGCTGGCGGGAAAAAGCGGCGTGGAGCTGCCTTGTTTTTTGCAATTTTGGTGATTTTCTTCTCTTTTTGGCTCGGTTTGATTCTTTCGGCTTTCGATTCTTCTTTTCTTTATTTTGTCCTGAAAACCACTAGCAAACAAGTGAAATCTAGTATAAAGTCCCTTAATTTGAGAGAATAGAAGGCACTCTTCAAGCGCTTTTCACCACCCCATACTTAGAGATTTGCTAGTCCTGAGCAAAGAATAGAATCAAATAAAGGAGTTTAGATGAAGAAGTGTACAATCGACTCAGAGAATAGCATTTAAATGCTTAGTAGAAACATGCAAGCATATCTATATTGGTATAATCATTAAAGGCCAAATCTTGCTATCTCCCATGTGTGTGTGTGCAAGCCTCATTCAATTTAAACTGCTAAAACTCAAATTGGGACTTAAGAGAGCTTCCTTAGTTTTCCCCCTACTCTAGCTGATGCACCAATCTTCAAACATCCACACATTTCAAGTGAGTCATATGTCCACTGAGGTGTCATTCAATCATTTTTTTTTCATAGGCCCTAAACTTGCATTCTTTTACCTAGGGGCACTAACTTTCACACATTCACTGTAGGGACTCGTACCTAGTCAATTCCCAGGCATCCTTACTGATCACAGCAAAGGCAGCTCTTTTTACCCTCATCTATGCATACTCATTACAAATTTAACATTTAAAAGGATAGACATATAAAGCTCATATATTTTTGTCTGCACTTCTTTTTTCTCAAAGGTATGTATACTCTTTTCTTTTTCGTTAGTCTAAGATTACAAACCATCATGCATTTCTACTCTCTAACCAGTGGGGCCTTTTCAGTGACAACCAAATACACCGAACTTAATCATTTTTTCAATTAAAGATTATAAATTAAAGTGGCTACATGCTCAAGAATATAGGAGATTTTAAGAGGAACTTAAATGAATTAACTCAAGATAATGCTATTCTATTTCCACAATAAGTTATCTATCATGCAAATTTGAATCTCATCATGGGCAATCAACATCAAAGCACACAGCCATAAAAAAAACATTCCCATTAACTTTGAACGCTCCAAAATTTTCAAATTTTTTTGAAATTTCATTAACATGCATATGATCATTAAAACCTTCATAAACATACATAGCAGGATAAGAAAACACACAAAAGTACGAGTGACACCTCCCACCCCAAACTTAGAATCATGCATTGTCCCCAATGCATAAGAGCATCAAACAAGGAATGAATAAGCCTAGGAGTAATCGGGAAGCCACTAAACAGGCTTGGTGTAAGGAGTACCTTTTATGATGAACCAAGATCCTGAAAATTAAGAAAGCATATGAGTGACTCAAAGATTATTATTGAAAATAAAATAAAAAGAAAAATAAAGAAAGAAATAAAATTGGGTTGCCTCCCAATTAGCGCTTGGTTTAAGGTCTCTAGCTAGACTGAACCAATGGATCATTCAATGAAAACAAGGTTCTCAATTCAGCATTCTTCATCACCAATGTAATGCTTCAAACTTTGACCATTTACTTTGAAGATTGTCCCATCATCGCTTTGCAATTCCATGGCTCCATGTGGGGACACTTTCACAATGCGACCATTGTGTCCTAAACTTACTTGGAAACAAACGTAAACGTGAGTTGAAAACTAATACTCTTTGTCCAGGAAGAAAGGTCCGTGGAGTGATCTTCTTGTCATGCCATCTAGTAGTGCACTACTTGTAGAGTTTGGCATTCTCATAAGCTTGAGTGTGGAACTCCTCCATCTCATTGAGTTTCAAGGCGCGTTTTGATGGCCTAATAAGCTCTATACATGAGCTCAACTGGTAAATGACAAGCTTTTTCAAACACCAACCTGTACGATGAAGTACCTATTGGGGTTTTAAAAGCTATACGGTAGGCCACAGTGCATCATCAAGCTTAAGGGCCCAATCCTTCCTATTGGTCTTGACTGTCTTTTCCAAAACCTACTTGATTTCTATATTAGATAACTCAGCAAGACCATTAGTTTGAGGATCATAAGCTGTAACAATTTTATGATTGACAATATATTTTTGTATCATAGATTCAAACAATTTATTGCAAAAGTGAGAACCCTCATCACTAATAATAGCTCTAGGTATACCAAAACGTGTGAATATGCTTTTATGCAAGAATTTTAAAACAGTGCGAGCATCATTGGTCCTAGTAGCTATGGCTTCTACTCACTTAGATACATAATCTACTGCAACTAGAATATACAGGTAGCCATCAGAAGACATAGGAAAAGGCCCCATAAAGTCAATACCTCAGACATCAAAGAGCTCCACTCCAAGATAGATTTCATTGGAAGCTCATGTTGTCTAGAAATATTGCCAGTACGTTGGCACCTATCACATGATTTGACAAAGGTGTAGCAGTCCTTAAAAAGAGAGGGCCAATAAAAACCTAACTGAAGTACCTTAGATGCAGTTCTAGTGGGTCCAAAGTGACCTCCATAGGGGGAGGCATGGCATAAATGTAAGATACTTGCCACTTCTTCTTGAGACACACACTTCCTTATTATACTATAAGCACAAACCTTTTAGAGTTCATGTCAGGTGGCAAATGTCCTCCTACAAGATAGTTAACTATGTCAGCAAACCAAGGCAAACTATCTTTTACTTGATACAATTGTTCATCAGGGAATATCTCAACAATGGGGGGACATGAGTTTGCATCCCCATTCTTAATCCTAGACAGGTGGTCTGCAACCACATTTTCACATCATTTTCTATCTTTGATTTCTATATCAAATTCTTGCAATAATAAGATCCACCTTATTAGCCTAGGTTTAGAATCTTTCTTATCAAACAAATATTTGGTCAGTATGCAGTACTATTTTATAGCCAAGCAAGTATGATCTAAATTTATCAAGGGCAAACACAACAGCTAGCAGTTCTTTTTCAGTAGTAGTGTATTTCTGCTGAGTACTATCAAGAGTTCTACTAGCATAGTAAATTGCCCTAAACATGTTATCTCTACGTTGGCCTAAAATAGCTCCTAAAGCATAGTCACTAGCATCACACATGATTTTAAAAGATTGACTCCATTCAGGTAAAAAAAGTAGGTGCAGAAATCAACCTTTCCTTTCAAAGTATTAAAAGCTAGTAGACATGCATCATCAAACACAAACTTAGCTTCCTTTTCTAGCAAGTTACTCAAGGGTTTAGCAATTTTAGAAAAATCTTTAATAAATCTTTTGTAATACCCTACATGCCTTAGGAAGCTTCTGACTCCCTTCACATTATTGGGAGGTGGCAATTGTTCAATGGCGGCTATTTTAGCCCTATTCACCTCCAATCCCTTTTGTGAAACTTTGTGCCCCAGAATGATGTCCTCCTTAACCATGAAGTGGCACTTCTCTCCATTCAACACAAGGTTAGCATCTTGGCACCTCTGCAAAACACAAGTGAGATTAGCAAGACAAGAATCAAATGAAGACCCAGATACAGAAAAATCATCCATGAAAACCTCCATTATGTCTTCAATGAGCCCCTAAAAAATAGACATTATACAATGTTGAAAAGTAGCAAGGGCATTACAGAAACTAAAAGGCATTCTCCTAAAAGCAAATGTCCCATAAGGACACGTAAAATGTGGTTTTTTCTTGATCCTCCAGAGCAATGACAATTTGATTATAACCTGAATATCCATCAAGGAAGCAATAATGAGAATAACCTACAAGTCTATCAAGCATTTGATCTACAAAAGAAAGAGGAAAATGATCTTTTTTAGTAGTCTTATTCAACTTCCTATAATCAATGCATACCTGCCATCCTGTCACAGTTCTAGTGGCTATCATCTCATCTTTTTCATTCTTAACTATAGTCATACCACCTTTCTTGGGTACAACTTGAACAGGACTTACCCATGAACTGTCAGATATGGCATAAATGATTCCTACATTCAAAAGCTTGAGCACTTCTTGCTTAACTACCTCCTTCATGGTAGGGTTAAGTCTCCTTTGGTGCTCTACTGATGGGTTAAAGGTATCTTCCATCAAGATTCTGTGCATACAGACCGACGGACTAATACCTTTAAGATCCTCAATAGACCAACCAATGACATACTTATGATCCCTTAACACTCTCAACAATTTTTCTTCTACCACAGAATTTAAATCAGAAGATATAATAATAGGGAAAGAAGAAAAATCATCCAAGAATGCATATTTCAAGGGAGGAGGCAACACTTTTAATTCTAAAGGAGGCTTCTCAACATTAACACTATTTATAACATGCAAATGAGCCAGAGGCATTGGTTTATACATTTTAGTGCATACCGGCATGTTATCTAACCACTTAGCATACAAAGTAATATCATCAAATATAGTATCCACATTATCAAAATCTACTATGTTTTGTTCTAAATGATCAGTAGCCAGCATAAACTCAACATGCTCAGAAATAGTGTAATTAATTATATCTATTGCATGGCAAGTACTACCCTCATCATAATGTCTCAAGGACTCATGGATATTAAAAACAACATTCTCATCATTCACCCTTAGAGTCAACTTTTCTTCTTGGACATCAATGATGGTCATCCCAATTGCTAAGAATGGCATCCAAGGATAATAGGAATCTCAGAGCCCTTCTCCATGTCCAAGACTAAAAAATCTGCAGGGAAGATAAATTTGTCGACTTTAACTAACATATCCTCAACAATCCTCTAGGATAAGCGAAAGATCTATCGGCTAGTTGCAAAGTGATGGTGGTAGGTTGCACTTCTCCAATGTCAAGCTTCCTATAAACAGATAAAGACATTAAATTAATAGAAGCACCAAGATCACAAAGAGCTCTAATAGCATTTAAAGAACCAATAGTGCAAGGTATAGTAAAACTCCCTGGATCTTTCAATTTTTGTGGTAGCTTCTTTCGTAGCACAACACTGCATTCTTCAGTCATGTTAATCATCTCATATTGCCCAAACTTCTTCTTCTTAGACAAGACATCTTTCATAAATTTAGCATAGTTCCGAATTTGCTCTAAAGTCTCAGCAAATAAGATATTAATGTGAAGCTTTTTAAATAATTCTATGAAGTTAGCAAATTGAGAGTCTATTTCTTTCTTCTTTAAACGTTGAGGATAGGGCAAGATATTAGGTACAAAAGGTAGAGGGTTAGATAACTTACTTGAAGATGCCAACTCCTTTACCTTTTCCTCTAAGGCCACCTTAGGTTCATCTTCTATGGTAGGCTCTTGGATGATCTCTTCTACCTCTTGCTCCTCATCCTCATCATTGATCAAGGGAGTGGACAGCTTTTTCCCACTAGGAAATTTACCCTTTCGCATTGTTTGAAGAGAATTGGCTATTTGGCTAATTTGTACCTCAATGTTGTGAATAGCCTTACCATGACTTTGTACAGTACTCTCCAATGCAATGGTCCTTCCTCTTGACTCCTTTATGAACTCCACATCAAGTCTTCTAAGTTAGACTTCTTTTCAGTGTGTGATGGACCTACATTGGAAAAGCCAGGAGGACCTTGCAAAACATTCCTATTGTTAACATAAGAACAGTTTTCATGGTTTCTCAAGTTAGGATGGTAATGAGTTGGAAGTTGTTCTTGTTGGCCTCTATAATGTCCTTTATCAACATAATTGGCTGTCTCATTGTCTCCTTGTTCCAACTCCTTTTGAATAGACATCTCTGATGTCAAGGCAGCAAGGGATGCTATGGATGGTGGACTTGCTTGAGCTTGGCCCCTGTAGTCAATTTAAAAAGAGCATTAGTAAGGGAGGCCATTTGAACTTTAAGAGAATTTACCTCATCCACCTCATACAATCCGATGGCTTTTGGGATGATTGGAGAAGACCGTTCACATGGCCAATTGTACGATGTAGTGGCCAAGTCTTCTAGTATAGTATAGGCCTCTTGAGCATTCTTGGAGAAAATTGAACCTCCGGCGGTTGCATCTAGAATGGATTTGGTTGAGCTTGATAATCCATTGTAGAAGAGTTGAATTTGCAACCAATCTGGGTAGCAATGTTGAGGGTACCTCCTCAAGAGATCCTTATACCTTTACCAAGCTTCATATTGTTGTTCATCCTCAAGTTGGCAGAAAATACTTGTCCAAAAAAGCTTGAGCCAAAATCTCTCACGTAGTGATACTATCTGGAGGTATGGTTTCCAACCAGTCCTTTGCTCGTTCCTATAAAGAGAAAGGAAAAAGTCTTAGTTTGATAGCATCGTTAGAAACACCATTCATCTTTACCATCCCACATATCTCCAAAAAAGACCGTAAGTGCTTGTGAGGATCTTCATTGGTTCTTCCTCTAAAGGCTAGCTCTCTAGCCATTTGAATCAACCCCAGTTTCAACTCAAAGTTGTTGACATTGATGGACACATTCATAATGCCGAGTTGATTTGCTGGTAATGTCGGTTGGAAGTAGTCTCAAATTGCCTTTGGTATCTCCGTCGCCATCTCCTCGGTTTTATTGTGTAGAGCCCTTAGATTTCTTCTATAGGTTCTATCAAGCTCGGGATCAAGAGGGAGGATGTTAGTATTATCATGAGACATAAACCGACAAAATTATCAACCAAATAATATACACCTCAAAATAAGATCTATCAATTCTAATGAATATTAAATAAATAGAATCGTTCTTTGGATCCCCGGCAACGGCGCCAAAAACTTGATGCACACTTTTCGTGTTAACCGCAAGTGTATGGGTCAAATGATAATAAAAGACGGTTAAGTCCTAATATCATTCCACTGAGGATCCAATTGTGAAAGTTTAAGTTACTTAGCTATTCTAGAGTTGAATCAATTTTATTTGAGAATTGGAATTTAAGTTGTGATTTTGGAAATAAAACTAAAAAAGAAAGCAAGTAAAGAAGAAAAACAGGAGTCAAAGAGAGTTTTAGGGTAAAGAATCTTTGTTTACTTCATCATGCAATATTCTAGGGTTCATAGATTTCATTGTAATTCATATACTTAAGTCTAGAAACATAAATCCAAGTTATTTTCTCTCACAAACAACCTTTTCTCATGCAACTCAATTAATTACTAATTTCTTGAAACCAATACAAATTACATGGCATTAAGAGTAATCTTTAGCAACTTTCATTGTTAACCTAACTATTTTCATGAAAGATTTTAACAACAATTCCTTGTTATAGATCTAGTTAGATATACAATTATCTCAACCATACATCTAACCTAACATTCAAACATGGCCATTTAACAAGAATTTAAGCACAATAACAAAGAAAAGCATAATCATTACAACAAAACCATGAATAGTCTACAATATCAACATAACTTCACAAACAATTCATCAATACCCTAAAAATAAAGAGTTTAGCCACTCATAGCTTTAAGCAACATGTTCACAACAATATAAGCAAAGAAAGAGTGTAAAGAAAGGGAAACTCTACTGAAAAGAGGCTATTGATTGAGGAGGAACCATCAAGATGTCCTTGGTCTTCACGTTGGAACTTGAACGGCACCACAACTCTCTCTTGAACTCATTTATCTCTTCCTTGCAGCTAACTCACTCTTTGGACTCTCTAATGAACTTTCTCTCAATTCTCTTTTTCCTGTGTCTCTAGGTATGTTTAGGGCTGCTGAAAACCCTCCAATTTATAGAGTTGGCCGCCCAAAATTCTTTCCAAAAATAGAGAATTTTAAAATATGGAAAGATGGCGCCACAACGCCGTAGAATAGCGTTGTTGCGCTGATCATCATTGAAAGATGGTGCCGCTACGCTGTGCATCATAATAGCCTACTCTCGGCGCCATGCTGCAGCATCACGACAATGCTGCTACCCTGAGGGCAAAGGCCGTTCTCGGGAAAAAGCGTCGCGACGCTGCCCTATTTTTGGCAATTTTGGTGATTTTCTTCTCTTTTTGGCTCGGTTTGGTTCTTTCTGCTTTCGATTCTTCTTTTCTTTATTTTGACCTGAAAAGTACTAACAAACAAGTGAAATCTAGTATAAACTCCATTAATTTGAGAGAATGGAAAGCACTTTTCAAGTGCTTTTCACTTTTCCACCTTCTCTTTCATGGATGAATTCTCAGGCTATAACCAAATCAAGATGGCAGAAGAAGATAAAAAAAACTACATTTATAATATTATGGGGGACTTTCTACTATGAAGTCATGCCTTTTGGATTGAAAAATGCTGGGGCAACCTACCAATGTGCCATGGTTACCTTATTTCATGATTTAATGCATAAGGAAATCGAGGTATATGTAGATGATATGATTCTTAAATCTTAGACAAGATGAAGATCACACAACTGTTTAAAAAAAGTTATTCGATCGATTGAGGAAGTTCAAGCTTAAGTTGAATCCAAATAAGTGCACATTTGGGGTAACATCAAGAAAGTTGTTAGGCTTTGTCGTAAGCCAGGAAGGGATTAAGGTCGACCCTGATAAGGTCAAAACTATTCTAAAAATGCAACCATCACGCACCCAAAAAAGAAGTTAGATGATTTTTAGGGAGATTAAACTATATCGCGAGATTTTTATCACATCTGACAGCAACATGTGAGCCCATCTTCAAACTACTTCGTAAGAGCGACGTAGGGGTTTGGAACGAAGATTGTCAAAAGGCGTTCAAAAAGGTCAAGCAATATTTGCAGAATCCTCCTATTTTAGTCCCTTCGACCACAAGTAGTCTGCTTATTTTGTATCTTACTATGACAAAAATTCAATGGGATAAGTATTAGGACAACACAATGATTTCGGCAAAAGAGAGAAAGCCATATATTACTTGAGCAAGAAATTTACCAGTTGTGAGACGAGATATTCCTTGCTTGAAAATCAATTTTCCTTGCTTGAAAGACCATACATGCTATACTATACGACATGGCTCATCTCAAAGATGGACCCTATAAAGTATATATTTTAGAAGCCGTCTCTTTCAGGCAGAATTGAAAAGTGGCAAGTTCTCTTATCTTAATATGATATAGTCTATTTACTCGAGAGTCAATCAATGCACTAGCTGACTACTATGAGCTGATGAAATTTGATTTTCCTGATGAATTGGTCTCTACCGTAGCAAAAAAGGAAGAAGTACTGAATTCGGAGACGTGGACCATGTTGTTTGATGGAGCCTCCAACAAATTAGGACACAGAGTAGGTGTCATTTTGATATCACCAGAAGGAAAATTATTCCCTTTTTCAGCTAAGTTAAATTTTGATTGCACTCATAATATGGCTGAATATGAAGCATGCTCTATGGGTATCCAGGCGGCATTAGACATGAAGATCAAAAAACTTCAAGTCTTAGGAGATACCATGTTGGTGATTCACCAGTTAAGAGAAGAATGGGAAACAAGAGACGCAAAACTTATCCCATATAAAAAGCTAATAGTGGAATTGTCTCAAAAGCTTGATAAAGTTACTTTTGACTACCTACCAAGGAAAAATAATTAGATAGCGGATGCTCTAGCCACGTTGAGGGTGTTGTTCAATATAGATCTCAGTCAAGAGATCCAACCTATCAAAATTGAAAAGCGAGATGCTCCGGCCACATGCATGACAATTGAAGAGGAGCCTGATGGTAAACCATGATATTATGACATTAAAAAGTTCATTGAATATAGAGAGTATCCATTGAATGCCTCAAAAAATGATAAGTGCACGCTCAGAAAGTTAGCAATGAAATTCTTCTTGAATGGAAAAGTACTGTACAAAAGAAACCATGACATGGTGCTCTTAAGATGTGTAGACGTGACAGAGGCAAATAAAATCATGGAAGAAGTTCATAAAGGAGTTTGCAGAACTCATGCAAATGGGCACATGATGGCTAGACAAGTATTAAAAGATGACAATTATTGGTTAACTATGGAAGTAGATTGCATTAAACATGCGAGGGAATGCCATAAATGTCAGATATATCCAGACAAGGCCCATGCACCTACATCTCAGTTGAATGTCATGACAGCCCCTTAGCCTTTTTCCATGTGGGGAATGGATGTGATAGGCCCCATCAAACCTAAAGCCTCAAATGGACACCATTCATTGTGGTAGCAATTGATTATTTCACCAAATGGTTGAAAGCAATGTCTTATCAAGAGGTAACAAGACATTTGTGATTAAATACATAAAAAAAGGAAATTATGTCACACCCCCTCCCGAATTATCCTCCATAACCCGAAAGAAGATGTGAAGTCAGCAACCTTGACTCCTCTGTAAGGTTCACTGACCAGCCATTTACTTTACCGAAGACGGCCCAAACGAGGTTCTTACATAGGCAAAGCATCCCGAATTCACTTGCTACTTGGAAAATTTGAGAACATAGGAAAATGTGAGCTAAAGCCCCGTGAGTGACTGATTTTGTAAAACTATCTTTTAATCAAAAACAGGCATGTTACATTTATACGTATAAAACAAGATAAGTACATCAATACAACAGGAACGTATTTTCAACATCTCTTTTGAACTATATCAAATCGTTCCAAATCAATAGAGTCGTTTAGAAACAATTATACGAAAACTCGTTTGGTTTCTCAATCATTTCCCTTAGTTGAGGCGGAGCAAGACTCAACGCTCTCAACGTCGAAAACATCCTTAGTTGGGGTGGAGCAAGGCTCAACACACCCAATGTCGAAATCATCACTGGCTCAAAGCAGAGCAAGCTCGATGCACTAGCCAGATTAACCTCTATGTGCACGTAGGAATATGACTGGTTGCCCATGTACCTTCTCATGTCCTTGAGTACTGGGTCTCGGGAAAACTCACGAGCCTTCTTAAGGAGATAAGCACTGAGCCTCCTCTTAAACATTTTATCGATCAGTTGAGTAGATCATTCATATGAAACCTTTGATAAGAAACAGGATGTTCTTGATAAAACTACATCTTGCAACATGCCTTTCAATGTAGTAAAACAATCAAGTAAAACATGTCTTTTAGATAATATGATTAAACATCATGCGTTTCATGAAATTGGTTATCACAAAACCACATCACGTAAGTATGTTTCAACAAAGTTCAGTTTGAAAGAAAAAAAGAGTCACTCACAATTACTTAAGAGATTCCCTTTTAAATCTCTGCTTCCCGAGCTCTTAAACGCAAGGCTTAAACTCTTTTGTCTGCCTTCACCCTCTGGTAGTCTAGTTGGACGCAATCCTGCAAAGTGCAGACTAACTCTCTCTATTCTTTTGGATGCGTCGACCTCTTTGAATACAAAGTCTAACTTGAACGTATCGTAGCGTTCACCCTTTATGTTGAATTCGGATTAAACGCAAGGCTCACCCTTCTTGACGCAAGCCAACTTCTTAACACCAGATGACTTAAGTGTCAAGGTTGTCTTCCTCTTTGGCCGCAGACTTCCTCCTTCAAACGCAAGGTTTTCTTCTTTCAGCTCTCTTTCTTTCCTTCTCTCAAGGATTATTATCACCGAATCATCAGTCATTACTTTCCCCTCAAGGTCCTATTTATAGAGAACTTGTCATTCTACCTCTCTTCTTCTGCTGCCACTTGTTTGCTACATGTCATGTTGCATGCTTAATTAATCATGCATTAGTCCAAGTGTCACTTTGCATGAAATGTTTATCATGCTTTCTAACACCTCCTACTTAATGAGGTGTCACAATCATGTGTAACCACCTGGCCTATAGACTTACTTTATGGGTTCATTATGTTCCAATACACAACTACACAACCAACTCCTTGCTCCTATGCGTTCATGGAACTATCTTCCAGATTCAACTCCTTTGCTTCCTTTTACTACCCTCGGCTTTGCTACCTTTATTCCATTTCTCCTTTATTTAAGTGTACAAATTTTAAATGCATACTACTATGCGCCTCAGCTTAACATCATACATAAATTTTTATCGCATTTAAATGCGTTCAACTCCCTTTCTTACATTCGTTCACAGCTACATTTCCTCCTTTGTACAATTGCACTCTTCTGACCATGTGGTTTACCTTTGACTACCACATCCAACTCACATTCTTTCTTCCTGCGTTTACCCTCCCGCATTTACCTTTGCTTTATTCCGCGTTTATGACCTTCCTTTTAGTCCCTTGATTTTACCCTCTATGCGTCCTTGAATCTTATATCAAGGTTATTCCTTAATCATTTCCTTCTTTAGCTTCTTCCTTTGCGTTTACCTGAGATACTGATAACATTTTCCATTATCATGAAATTAAGCTCTTCAGCGTATGACTAAATAACCAATATTTTCTCACCACATAACTTTCTCAACGCATAGTAAGACCCTACTAATCGCTGAAGTTCTACTAGCATATAATAATCCTTGAACGTTTAACATTTCATAGCACTTTAACGCTTAGCGACCCCTTGTGCACTTGCTGCACTAAAGAACTTCCCGATCAGCACTATGGTCTTTTATAGTAAACCTTCAGCGCATAGTTATTATCCACTTTGTGGCTTATCAATTTATTATTAACCCTTAGCGTATCGCATTCAACTACTCTCCACTTTAAGGCATTCTTCTCAACATAGCGTAAGTTGAATACAACCCTTGGTCAGACTCCATCTTTACCTCCGAACACATAATAACACCTTTCAACGCCTGACATACCTATCAAAATAACGACCCATCTATCAAGGCTATGGCAACGGTCTACTTTCTTCTCTTTACACTAGCTTCCCATATAAGGCTTACCAACGCATAGCCATAATCCATACTCAATTCTATTTCCTTCACCTCCATTTACTATTGCTCTATACAACACTCAACGCATTACTTTTCTTAGCTTCACCCCCCGACGCGTTGTCAACCATTCCACCGCAAGGTATTTTTCCTACGTGATGGTTCTATACTTTGCATCATCGACACATGGTACTTCACCCCATACACTTGCCATCATTAGAACCTAATTTCACAACTTGGTAACTCCTCAGTATTAAATACCATGCGTTTGAGCTTAACCATCTATGCGTCAACCTTATCTCCAGAAATATTTCTACTCTCTTTTTTTTTTAATACCATTCATCCCAACGTACATAATTTATTAGCCATAATTCAGTAGTTTCACAATCTTAACTTTTCATTTAAAAGTTCCGCTAATCCACACACTTTTATCCTTTTATCCTTACTAGTTATGTGAATACTTAAGTTTTTGGGGACAGGGTATTACAAATTATGTGTCGCTATAGTCTTCCTGAAACTATAGTGTCTAATAACGCTCGAAATCTGAATAGTAAGTTGATGCAAGAGTTTGGTGAAAAATTCAAGATCAAACATCTTAATTCAACTCCCTATAGGCCGAAAATGGATGGGCCAGTGGAAGCTGCTAATAAGAATATAAAGAGAATTGTGCAAAAGATGACAGTTACATATAAAGATTGACATGAAATTCTCCCCTTTGTATTACATGGATATTGTACATCAGTCCGAACTTCAACTGGGGCAACACCATTTTCTTTAGTCTACGACATGGAAGCTTTTCTTCCCATTTAAGTAGAAATCCCATCATTACGAGTTCTTATGGAAGCTAAACTAAAAGAAGCCGAATGGGTCCAAAATTGCTATGAACAATTGAATTTCGTAGAAAAAAAAAAGACTAACAACATTACACAGGGGTTAGCTTTATCAAAAGCAGATGACAAGACCTTATGACAAGAATGTACACCCTAGAGTTTTCAAAGAGGGAGATTTAGTTTTAAGACGAATTCTCTTGTTTCAAAAAGATCACCGAGGCAAGTGGACTCCAAATTATGAAGGACCATACATAGTAGAAAAAGCTTTCTCTAGAGGAGCTTTGATCTTGACCAATATGGATGGCGACCGACTACCCAATCCAGTAAATTCAGATCATGTGCGAAAGTACCATGCGCAAATTTCAAAAATTTAGCAAAGTCTCAGCAAGTATCTAAGAGAACTGCATTTACTTTCAATTTCATTTTTCAAGTTTGATGCTTATACTTTGGATTTTGGTCCTAATAAGATCCTCCTTATGACATTTTATTTTATTTTTTCCTTTATTCATTTATTTATTTATTTATTCTTCCTAAATTAAAAATATTGTCATTACCATTACAATATTAAAAGCAAATAGTTACATTTGATAAATCAAAACAATTGTAGTAACCCAATATTTCAGGAAAAGCACTAAAAACATAGAGAATTTTGAAATTGGGGCAAAGTCGTATTTGGTGATGATAAGGAAAGTTACCATTTTTTTCACATTGGGGCAAAGCCATTCTATTTCATAGCGCCATGTTGTAAAGATTATGTTGCTAGATTAAGTTCAAGTTCCTGAAAAGTATGAAGATGCAGGTGATCGAGCTATCGTTTTTTAAATAAGAAGTAATATAAACTTATCCATTGTAGTTGCATTACAGTTTGAAGATCACATTCGCATCTCATGCAGTCAAACATTTTTTCACTAGTGATATTCGCATCCCAATTCTAATATGCGCATTAGCATTTACTTTGATTAAATCGAACTTTGATACTTAGTTGAGGTCGAAGCTTGGTCAAGTCATGTCCGTTTGTTTTTATTGTTGGTTAAATCGAACCTTGACATTTAGTCGAGGTCGAAGCCTGGTCAAGTCAGGTCCGTTTTCTTTTACTTTTGGTTAAATCGAACCTTGACATTTAGTTGAGGTTGAAGCCTGGTCAAGTCAGATTTGTTTGCTTTTATTGTTAGTTAAATCAAACCTCGACATTCAGTCGAGGTTGAAGCCTGGACAAGTCAGGTTCGTTTGCTTTTATTGTTGGTTAAATCGAACCTCAACATTTGGTCGAGGTCAAAGCTTGGTCAAGTCTATTTGTTTTTGTTGTTGGTTAAATCGAATATTGACATTTAGTTGAGGTCGAAGTTTGGTCAAGTGAGGTATGTTTGCATTTATTTGTTGGTTAAATCAAACTATAACATTAAGTCAAGGTTGAAGCCTGGTCAAGTTAGGTCTGTTTGTTTTTATTGTTGGTTAAATCAAACCTTGACATTTAGTCGAGGTCGAAGCTTGATCAAGTCAGGTCTGTTTGCATTTATCTTTCGTTAAATAGAACCTTGCTTTTCAGCGAGGTCGAAGTTTGGTGAAGTTAGGTCCATTTATTTTACTATTTGTCAAATTAAACCTTACTGTTTAGTTGAGGTTGAAGCTCTTTTATGCCATGTCTATTTCCTTTAAGATTGGTTAAATCAAATTAGGTTGCTAATTAACTGAGGTCAAAGTGTGGTTGAGTCAGGTCTGTTTGTCTATTTTCTTTAATGTTGGTAAAGTCGAACTTTGCTTTTCAGCGAGGTCGAAGCCTAGTCAAGTTAGATCCATTTATTTTACTTTTTCGTTAAATCAAACCTTGCTACTTAGTTAAAGTGGGAGCCTGGTCAAGTTAACTCTACTTACTTTATTGTGGGTTAAGTCAAGCACAATTTGAGATAGTAGTTTGAAGTAAATCTTCACCTCCTTTAAATACTTTGTCTTTTTCCTTTGTCTATCTTCTTAATTCTTCAAGGATACACAAAGGGGGGCAAATTGTAGACACCATATTTGGTCCGGTTCATTTATTTGATTTTATCTCTCCGTTACATTTATCTTAATTTAGTTCATTTTTCCCCTTTTCTCTTAATTTTATTTTTATTTTTAATTATCAATTTATTCTTTGGGTTTACTAGTTAGTCATATTTTTTTACTTATTTTTTTCATTATTAGTTTATTATTTATTTATTTATTATTTTTATTTTCTTTTATATTCTTTTATTTTTATTTTTTATTTTATTTTTCTCTTTTTTTATTCTTATTATTATTTTTTGTATTATTATTCCTTTTTTTATTTTATCATTTTATTTTCTTTTATTTTTAGTTTCATTATTTTTATTATTTATTTATTTATTTATTTATATTTTTTCTCTTCTTTTCCAACATTTTTTTTTCTTTCTTTCTCATTTTATTTTATTTTATTTTATTTCTAGTTTCATTATTTCATTTATTTATTTTTATTATTATTTTTATTTTTATTTTTATTCCCCATTTGATTTTTTCCTCAAACTTCTTCCTCCATTTGATTCTTTCTCCAAACTTCTTCCTCCATTTCCTCTCTTCTTCCATTTGAATTCCCTAACATATCTCAACTCCAAACCTTCCCCTCTTCCTATAAATTGATGGAAAGATTTCAATAAGGAGGAGGAGGAAAGGAAATTAGAGTAACAAATTAAAAAAAAAATGCATGGTGAGAGGCAAAATACACAAAGGGGGAGGAGAAGAAGAAAATTGCGAGGAGAAGAAGAAAGTTTGTGAGATTGAAGAAAAAGGAAGTTGTGAGCGGAAAAAGAAGTTGTGAGGTTGAGAAAGAAGGAAATTGTGAGGGAAAAAAAAAAGTTGTGAGGTTGAAGAAGAAGGAGAAGAAGCAGAGAAAAGGAAAACGTGGAGGGGAGAAAGAAAAAGAAGAAGGAATTGGTAAAGGTGAAGGTGGGTCCCACTTATTCTTTTTATTTTATTTTATTATTATTTTTCTACTTTATCTTATTTATTTAAAATTAATTTTTATTTATTGTGATTTTTACTATTATTTCCTCTCCCCTTTAGTTTCCATCATTTTTATTATTATCCATGTATTATTATTTTATCCTAGTCTTTGATTTCCACAATTTATTTTTTTGTTCTTTTCATTAATATTTCTTTTCTCTTTCTTCTCCCCATTTCAACTATTTTTCTCATTTATCAAATTTATGTTCTTATTTTCTTAAGGATGACTTCAAATATTTTTTTTAACTTATTTTATATTATGTTTCATTTTGTGAGTTTTTATTAATCATTGGGTTCTCAATCTCAATTCATTAGATTCATTTTGAGGGTTTTTTTTTTCAAACATGAGATTTCCATTAAATGATTTTGAGTTAAACTAATGGATCAAAGCCTAGAATCTCTTTAAGGCATTTAATCAATGTTTCTACTATAGGATAAATGTAGAGTCCTTAACTTGGTACCATTAAATATGCTCTAGTTTTTATGGTTGAAATACCTTACTAGTATTTCAAATTTCTTGGATTTCAGACTTTCAGGAAATTTTTTATTACTACATTAAAATTTAGATTGACAAATGAATATTTCAAACCTCATCATGATTCCTAAATGATCTTCAAATTAATTATTAATTGGTTTCCAGAATAAAACTATAGTTTCATTTAAATTTCAAATTTCAATTGAATTTCAAACGTTTTATGAGATTCTCCATAAATCTCATGTATTACATAAAAGAATCCAAATATAAATTGACTAACATTGTCGCTCACGAAATTCAACTATACTTTATTCTTAAAGTTATAGTAAAGCTTTGTGAGATATTTCTTTCAAAGCCTACAAAATATTAATGTTTTAAAATATAATTGACTAGGTTAATAATTCTGTCTAGACTGGGTACTTAAATTGACCGTAAGGGAACACCTCTACCTGGGACTTATTTAATTAGTCAATTAAACTTGTTAGTTTCCATTTTACGTTTTTACAAATTTGTTATAATAGAATAAAATGTTTTCAAACAAGTGTTGTAGGGTGTTAATACCTTCCCTTCACTCAACGACCCCTAAACATATCTTTGGAAAAGTATACATTTTTTTCCTTTTTAAAATAGGTGACCAATCAACCCTGAATGATTAGTGGCGACTCCAAACCTTTTACCTCGAAAGAGACCCTTAGAGAGTGACGTCAGCCGGTCCACGTCGCGATGACGTTGCGACAATTATTATTATTATTATTATTATTTAGTTTTTTAAATTTATATGAATGTGTCTAGTGATTTGAGATAGGTGGCAAATCTATCGCCATCGGTCACGTTATTAAATTTATATGAACGGTCGATTTTTTCTATTTTCTTTTTATTTTATTTTCTTTATACAACTACTTGCACAAATGGCAAAACATAAAATGAAAATTAACCTATAGCCCAACAATTTAAAGTTTGCAAGAATGAAAAATTAACAAGCCCAACCCAATTGAAATACCCGAATGACCTAAATACCCCTCACAATTAAAAATGTGTGATTGCATCTGATTATCATTTGTTTGTCATCTAGTTACCATATAATTGCCAATTATACCAATTTCTCTCTAAATATTGTTTGATTATTGTTTGATTGCTTTTTGATACTAATCGTTATCTAATTGCTAACTTATACTAATTATAATGATACTGATTTATTCTCTGATTGTTGTTTTATTGTTATTTGATATTGATTGTTATCTTATTGTCAATGATATCGATTGCTATTTGATAGTTTTCTGATTACTCTAATACTAGTTGTCAATGATATCGATTGCTATCTAATTGTTATCTAATTACTATATGATACTAATTGTCAACGATATTAATTGCTATCGGATTGTCATCTTATTACTATTTGATACAAGTTGTCAATGTTACTAATTGTTATTGATTGTTGTTTGATTATTATCTGATAGTGATTGCCAATGATAATGATTGTTGTTTGATTACTATTTGGTGATGATTATTAATGATAAAGATCGTTATTTGATAATATTGTTATATGATTGGTATTTAACATTGATTGTTATTTGATATTGATTGTTATCTTATTGCTATCTTATTGATAGAACTTGAAATGTGCTATCTCCATTAGCTTAACTCGATATTGTTGTGTTATTTAATGGGTTTATGTTCTAAGCCTGTCGGGACCCAAAACAAATAATATTTATAACTCGCTCTTAAGATATTGTAGCTAATGAAAACAAGTCATCTCCACAGGGAACTAAGGACAATCCTAGCCTTAACTTGTATTTAAATGGTCACAGGGGGGGTTTGCGTGTTGTTTTGTTTGCAATTGAATGTAAAAGTATAATTGAAATTGGAATTAAATTCGATTTAAAGAGTCTAGCCTAGGGATTCAGAATTCATCCATTCACTTGGTTGATCATAGAACTTCTAATTTATGCAATGCTTGCTTGTTTTAATCTTAGCTCATTCACCCTAGAAGACTAAATTTACATGCCAAAATGCCATGATTAATTTCTTAATTATGATACTCAACTAATTGGGTTCATTAGTGTCCATATTAATTAGGCACCCGCATTAAGAAAGCTAATCTAGCTACGTCGATTAAATAACCCGGATAGCCTAGGTTACTAATCGATTCATTCTTGAAATTAGCTAACCATGCAATGTTTGTGAAAAGACTATTCTAAACAACCTAATCCATACCCAAGCATACTTTAGCCCTTGGAGATTTAGAGCATTCCTAACCTCTAGCAATCAAAGAATAAATGAGAGTTCGCCAAAACTCATAAATCCAATACATAGAAATGTAAATATCATTCAAAAATAGAGAATTTAGCAATCATACATCATAGAATTCAAAAACCAATCTCCCAACCAAGATGGAATGGGTTTCAATCCTACCCTAAGCTAGAAGAACTTATCTTAACCACTCATAATCTAGCAAGATGAGTCTTGAAGATGAAAGAAATGAAAAATATAAGGTAGATGCTGGGAGGAAGAAATTATAGAGAAAATGCAGTTGGAATCACCAAAATCGGGCTTCATTTGACCTAATTACACTAAAAACAAATTTATATCGAGGGAAGAGCATCGATGCACTCGATTAAAGCGTCACTACGCTCTGGGTAGAAATCGTAGCATCAGTCTGAAGCATAGTGACGTTGCATGCGTCATTTCTTTTCCATCAAAGTTTGGAGCGTAGGTGTGCTCTCGCCAATGTTGCTGTCTACCTTTGAGCATAGAGCAAAGCGTAGCTGCACCATGATCTGTGTTGGCCCTTAGTGCATTTTTGTAATTTTCACGTCCTTGAGCTATGGGTGCCCAGTTTCACTTTTGATAGCTTCAAATCAACCTCAAACGACCCACACTCTGAGATGCATGATTTGCTCTAATTCCTACAAATGGCATAATAAACACATAAAATCCACAAACGAGCCTGAATTAAGCTAGGGAAAATAGTACTTTTATGGTGCTATTAGTTTATTCGATGATTTTAAAGGTCTTGGACATCTAAAAGGGTAGAACCAGGCTCCAACGCCACTTCCAGGTTAATTCATGCAAATTAAGAAGTTTAGAGCTACAGCTGGGGCAAAAGATTAATGGTTGCATGTGGGAGGCTGACGTTGCGACATTGTCCTACGGCACTATAGTGCTACGAAGATTGATAGAACGTGAAGCGAACGCACGAAAGGCCTAACACATGGAAGCAACATAGTGCTAGCCAGATGCTACGACTTTCAGGTAGGAGCGTAGCAACGTTGCCCCCTAGCATCGCGATGCCAGTGCTTTTAGTATAAAGATTCTCTTCTTTCCTTTTAGAGTTATCAATTCTAACCTAGCTGAAATTCCACTGTTATTTTCTATCATTTTTGGGCATTTATCTGTAATGCTTCTCTATTTCTTCAATTGAGACTTCCATAATCATTATTCATTAATATTGTAGGCTAAAAGTAAGGTATCTAGCTTGTGTTTGAGATCTCTTTCTATTATTTGTGAACTTTTGAGATTGTGGATGAACTTTTTTTTGTAATTTTCTAGTTGAATTGCTTTTCATCTCATGCCTATTGTTCAATCTATTTTGTGTGGGATTATCTAAAAAATTAGCCATGCATCATTGATTGATTGCTTTAGATTACTACCTAATACATAAACATTAGGGAATTAATCAACAAGAAGCATGGATAACAAACAATCAATTAGACGAGGGTAATTGGTTGATTGGCTTAGCATACCCTTAATCTTAATGCCTATTAATTTCATGTTTAGGAGAGGATTCTCACTTAGGCTTGCAGTTAATTTGATCTTAAGGATGTCTATTTAGGATTCTAAATAAGATTGGCTAAGTTGGAATTAGAAAATTGCATGTTTTCCATTTAAGGGATTCTCAATGATTAATTAGCAATGAATAGGATGGACCACATTTATCCCTAAGCTAGATGTTTTTTAATTGATTTTTTTTCACTCTGTGCCACTTTTATTTTATGCTCTTACATTTAATTCACAATCATTAAACACAAACTCCATTGGTTGCATACTATAAGCATTTTAATCGGGAAATCGGTGCCACTCTCTGTGGTTTGACCCTTGCTTCACTTTACTACTTAGATAGAGTAAGCATAGAAAAATATTTGATTTGGATCGAAGGGATTCGACACCCCTTTCTGTTCTTATCACTTATACTAATTCTTAATGATACTGTTTTACTATCTATTTTTGTCTCATTGTTATTTCATATTGATTGTCAATGATATCCATTGTTTTCTGATTACTATTTAAAAATAAAATTAGTTAACTAATATTGATACGTAAGTATATCAATTCACTAATATACTACTGAAAAAACATAACATAATCAACATAAAAATCTATAGTTATGACTCACCTTACTATTTGATATTGAGTAGTTTTTTATTTCGATTTGATTCTATTTGATAGTAAGTATATAACGACCCGCCATTTTCTAAAATAGACCTTAGGTGTTACTATGCATTTAGAGTAGAGTTTAGAATACTTGTTCAAGGTACCTCCACAAAATAAAAATAAAAAAAATAGATTTTAGATTAAGATCTATCCAATTTTTACAGATATTAAGCAAATCCGTTATTTTAATCCCAACAACTGTGCCAAAAACTTGATGTGCCAAAACTTGGTGTTACCGCAGTGCACAGGTCATGTTATTGTAAAACGGTCAAGAGACCGAGTATCGTCCTCTGGAGATCAAAGGTTCGAGAAATACTTAGCTATTCTAAGTCTTATTGATTTTATCTAAGGATTAGACTTGTGTCAAATTTTGAATGATTAACTAATGAAAGCAAATAAAGTTATGGATGAAATTCAAGAGATAAAAGTGTTCGTAACGGTATTGAATTCCTTAATTACTTCATTAATTCATGCAATTATTTCCTATGGATTAACATGTTAATGATATACTTAAAACTAGAAACTAAATTCCAGATTATTATCTTCCAATAACAATCTTTTCTCATGCAAGCCTAATTGATTGTTTAATCACTTGCAACTAAATTAAGAAGAATGATATTAATCATGATAAACTTTCACTAACAACTAACTATTTGCATGATATGTTAACTAATTATTCAATATTATAGATATGGTCAAACGTGCAATCTTTCTAATTGAATATATTCAACCTAACATTCATCTATGATCAATTGATGAGATAAAACACAATAATATTGAAAAGTAATTAATAACACAAAATCCATAATAAAACCTAGTGCATTAACCGAAATCCATAAGTTCATCAACACCCTAGAACTAGATGTTTAGCCATGCATGGATGCTAAAACCATACTTTCCTACATTCCAACAACCATAAATGATAAAGAAAAGCAAAGAAAACGAAGACTAATACTTTCAAAGCAGTCTCTGTCGTTGAAGTCCGTCAATCAAGCCTTGATTCACACCTCAGGATCTCAAATGACCTCCAAAAGAATCTCAAACTTTCACCCTCTAAAACTAGGCTAAAACACTCTTTAGAGCTTTGGAATTTCATGGTCTGATATGTTCATCAGGCAGGCAAAACCTTAGGGGATTATATAGAGAAGGATTTCCAAAAATAAAAGATGTTTTTTCCTAAATTATCGTGGTGTTGCAACGCTCTACTCCTTAATTGGAGCGCTACGCAGCGGTATGTGTAGCACTTAGGTGCTCCCCATAAACGTCACGCAAGCGTCGCTGTGCTGCCCCTGTTTTCAGCAACTTCATCATTTTCTCCTATTTTCTTCCCATCTTTTGATCTTTTGCTCAGTTTTGACCTCTTTGGGCACATTTGACTCATTTTTAGCTCAATTTTGAAATTGAATCTCGATCTCGAACAAAACTCTAAAATCACTAGCAAACACCGTCAAATCTTATAAAATCCCATTGAAAACTATAATGCACATTTTAAGTGAGTTTCAAGAGACAAAGGGATCAAGAAGCAAATCATCAACATGCTCAACAATAGCAATCCCACCAATTACACTTTCCTTTTTCATCTAAATTAGAAGGTTTAAAAATACAAGAAATAAAATGCTAAGTCCACCTACTACTATTATTATTATTATTATTATATATTTTGTAATTTTTTTAAACAAAAGTATTTGCCTAGAAGGCTAAAACCACATCTCAAATATCTATACCAAACTTACACTGGATTTTTTTTTTTTTTTTTTTTTTAAAAAAAGACCTATAATGGATTGCTTAATTTTATGCAACTACCCCACAAATATCTACATAGCAACATAAACAAAAACCCAAGTAATCAACAATTTTTTTTCTAAAAAATAAAATTTTGTAATAGACCAAATAGACACTATATTTGCCATCCATTATCAATTCTCTTCTTTGTAATTATATCTTTAATTTGATTAATTATTTAATTTTTAATAATTACAATATTTACTTTCTGTTCGTTTTTTGTAAAATATATGTTCACCTATTTATCTGTTTTCTCTAATTTATTGCATTTTATTTTATTATTCCATTATCTTATAATGTAATATTTTTTAATTTGTTGCCTTAGTTAATTTAATTTACTGTTGTGTTTCATAAATTGTCAATTACATTGTTAATCTCTTTCATTCACAATCCTTAAAATAAAAAAATAAATAAATATATATATATATATATATATATATATATATAAATAAATAAATAAATAAATCCTTTGCTTGAATCTAGCAATATCTAAGAGTTCAATTTTCTAATACTCTTGAGGTGAACACTAGATTGTTTGGGGTATGAAACTGATTTCCAATAAGTTTTATTAAATTTCTAATGCACTTGTAAGTATTATTGCTTACTCATTTATTGTTTTAAATGTATTATTAAATTATATATTTTGCCAAATGTGACTTTACATATTAAATTAATGTTGTTTTTTAGTAATATTTCTCTAATGTTTTCAAAAGATATTTATGTTTAGTTTTAGATCTTTAAAATTTTTTCATTTTGCATCGAGTTAAAAAAATGTTTTAATATTTTTTCTTAAAAGTTAATTTTCAAGAACATTTTCCTTCAAATTTCATACGGTGGAATCTATAAATATTTGGAAGTTTGATTTTCCAGAATTCTTGAAATGAGGGGTCATACTATTTGGAATTCGAGATTTGAACCCAAGATAAAATGATTTTAATTAATATTTTTAAAAGAACTTTATTTTATTAAAAAGCTATCATATGATGAATTTGAGAAATTATAGTTATTTTCTTATACTGTTGAGGTGAAAAATTTTTCCTAAATTTTAATGACCTAATTGATGGAATTTCCTCCACTTCTTTCATGGGATTATGACACCAAACATAGGAGGAATGAAGAATAAAATAAGAGAAATTTCTTGAAGTAACTAATGCTAAAGGAGATATTAAACATAATACATGACCCATAGTAATATAAGAAAACAAAAGGAAAGTGAGAAGAAAATAGGAGTATTTAAGAATCATGTTAAAAACTTTTTGTTCCTAAACTTCCATATCAATTCAAACACCACCTGATATTTCATAGCAAATCTTGATCATCCATTTACATCATACATGTATAGAAGGACTGAGGAAATTACCTTCTAAATCTAGAAAAGACTTAATAAACTAGCCTATAATGTTAGGCTATTGCTACTTTAATTTATTGTTGATAACCATATGCTTATGTATAGCAATTAAAAGCCTTGAGTGAAAAAAGACCATAGATATATACATTTACCAATTTTAAAATCTCAAATGAGTTGGTATAACAACTCCACTTACCCAAAGGAGTGGAAAAGCACAACAAACGTCACTACAAAAATGTTTGCTACTTATTGTTGTTGGTAAATAAATCTATATGTTAACAACAAACGGAGCAGAAACATGATCACCAATTCGAGGACACTTAAGCAATTTACTTAAATTTTATGAAAATGGAGGACTAGGAGAAAGAGTGATTTACCTTGATGGCTAGAACTAGTTTCAAACCTGTCGGTAGTGTTTGCTTAAATTTAGAAGGCACTGAATTGCCCATTAGATGATAAAATTTACTAACACTTGGTATCTTTCCAACTATATCAGTGAAAACTTACTTAACAAAGAGGAAAATGTAACAATAATAAAATGGGTAAATGTGTCAAACCCACCAATGAAAAAGAGAGCATGGAGAGAACAGTTTCTAGTATCAATGACATCAATATATTACAAATAAAATAGTAACTTACCATTGCCAAGAAATAAGCCAACCGAATGAAAGTCTGACACCTACTTAAGTGCTCCCTTCCATATATTACAAACAAGAGTTGAGAATGATATGTGTATGAAAGATATTAAAATAACTACTATATTGGAATATTTGTATGAGTCAATCAATTTATCCTAAAGCTCAAAAGAGGTCAAGTTCAACTCACACTTTCTCATTTTCTCCCTATTTCAAATTGATAGTTAACTTCTTGGGCCTTATTTGTTAAAGTACTATCCCAAAAAACTATGTGGGGAGAACAGAGGTTCAGTAAAAATAAATGAATTATTATAAATATTAAAGAAAATTAGATGTCCATTATATAAATATGTTTAGTGGCACAAGGTCATGTGTCTACTAAATACACATACTTTGTGGCCATGAAATGACACTACCTACTTGCCAAATTACCTATAAATAGAGGCTTTTTATGAATATTGTAATACACACATTGCAGAGAAAATAAGAAAAAGGATTGGTGTTGAGAAATTTCATAAAATTCCACTTTCTTTATTTTAGTTTATTTTAAGTTTATTTAATTTAGTTGTTTTAATTACTTTTATATTATTTAATTATTTTATTATTTTAATATTATAATTCTCGGTTTTCGTGCTCCGTTTTTTCGTCATTTTGCTCCTCAATTTTACAACACGTTATCAGCACGAGCTCTTGTCGTTTTCCTGTTGAAGTTAGGTTCTGAAGGTATGCCATTTTCTCTTTATTATAATTAGTAAATTAAACTTTGTTTTGCATGTTTAATATATTTATTAAATTGCTAATATAAATATAATTATTTGTGATAGTGTTATCATGGCAAATCTTACAAAAATAGAATTTGCAGCCCTTGACATCAATGGAAATAATTATTTGTCATGGGTGCTTGATGCTGAAATACATCTCGATGCCATGAACCTGGGAGAAACAATTAAGGAAGGAAATGCAACATCCATTCAGGAAAAAGCAAAAGCTATGATCTTCCTTCGCCATCATCTTCACGAGGGATTGAAGATGGAATATTTAACAATAAAAGATCCATGTATCTTGTGGAAGAATTTAAAACAGAGATATGATCATCAGAAAACAGTCATTCTTCCTAAAACTCGTTATGAATGGATGCATTTGAGGCTCCAAGATTTCAAATCAGTAAGTGATTACAACTCCGCGTTATTTAAAATCAGTTCAAAATTATTATTGTGCGGAGAGAAAATTACTGATGCGGATATGTTGGAGAAGACATTTTCTACATTCCATGCCTCGAATATGCTCCTGCAGCAGCAATATCGAGAGAAAGATTTTAAACAATATTCTGAATTAATTTCATGTCTTCTCGTGGCTGAACAAAATAATGAGCTATTAATGAAGAACCATGAATCTTGACCAACTGAAACAACACCATTCCCTGAAGTGAATGCTGTAAATTTTAATAATCGTGGTCGAGGTCGTGGTCGTGGTCGTGGTCGTGGTCGTGGTCGTGGTCGTGGTCGTGGTCGTGACCGTGGCAGAGGAAGAAATAGTTATTATTTTCGTGGTGGTCATTCTAATCATCCAAATTTCAAAAGAACCACCCAAAATGATGATCATAAAGGAAAAGCTGCACAAGGTAAAAATTCAAAAGATGATGAGCATAAATGCTTCCGATGCGGGATGACTGGGCACTGGTCTCGTGTTTGCCGTACATCAAAACACCTAGTTGATCTCTATCAAGCTTCCCTGAAGGAAAAAGGGAAAAATGTGGAAGCAAATTTTGCACACCAGGATAATGATATATTTGACCAATCCAATATGACAAATTTGGATGTGGCGGACTTCTTTGAATCTCCTGAAGAGAAAGTCAGCACAAATGATGGCACAGCAAATGTTTTTTTTGATTTTGAGAATATGTAGAATTGTTTTATCTATCTTTCATTTTTTTTCTTTTAGTTGAACCTTGTATTACAAGTTTTGTTTTCTTATTGTAATTATCTTGTTTAAATGAAGAATCATGGACAATTTTCATATATTGAGTGACTCAAAAATGAGGAATGAAGATCTATGTCTAGCAGACTGTGCAACTACACATACAATATTTACAAATAAAAAATATTTTTTCAAATTGACAATGCTGGAAGCAAAAGTCAATACAATATCAGGCTCTGCAAACCTGATTGAAGGATTTGGAAAAGCAAATATTATTTTGCCTAGAGGAACAAAATTTACAATTAGCAATGCATTGTTCTCTAGTCAATCAAAGAGAAATCTATTAAGTTTTAAAGATATACGTTGCAATGGTTATCATATTGAGACTGATAGGATAAATGAGATAGAATATCTTTATATCATATCTTCTGTCTCACATGAAAAACGTATATTGGAAAAGTTGCCTGCTTTATCTTCTGGATTATATTATACTCATATACGAGTCATTGAAGCATATGCAACAATGAATCTGAAGTTCATGAATCCAGATATATTTACAATTTGGCATGACCGGTTGGGTCATCCAGGATCTATAATGATGAGAAGAATCATTGAAAATTCAAATGGACATCCATTAAAGAACCAGAAGATTCTTCAATCTAGTGAATTATTATGTGATGCTTGCTCTCAAGGCAAATTAATAATTAGACCATCACCAGCTAAAGTAGGAACCGAATCACCTACATTTTTTGAACGAATTCATGGTGATATATGTGGACCCATTAACCCACCAAGTGGACCATTTAAATACTTTATGGTATTAATAGACGCATCCAGTAGATGGTCACACGTGTCCTTATTATCAAGTCGAAACCTTGCATTTGCAAGATTACTTGCTCAAATAATTAAGTTAAGAGCACAATTTTCTGATTATACAATTAAGACCATCCGTCTTGATAATGCTGGTGAATTTACATCCCAAACTTTCGATAATTATTGTATCAATTGGGATACATATTGAACATCCTGTAGCTTATGTTCATACACAAAATGGTTTAGCAGAATCATTTATAAAACGTTTGCAATTAATTGCTAGACCATTACTTATGAGAGCTAAACTTCCTACATCTGTATGGGGACATGCTATTTTGCATGCTGCGTCACTTGCACGCATTAGACCAGTAGCTTATCATAAATACTCACCATTACAATTAGCTTATGGCCAGGAGCCAAATATTTCCCATCTAAGAATTTTTGGATGTGCAGTATATGTTCCAATTGCTCCACCACAACGTACTAAGATGGGTCCTCAAAGGAGGTTAGGAATTTACGTTGGATATGATTCCCCATCAATTATTAAATATCTTGAACCCTTGACGGGTGATGTATTTACTGCACAATTTGCTGATTGTCATTTTAATGAGACAAATTTTCCAACATTAGGGGGAGGAATTAAGAAGTTGGAAAAGGAAATTGCATGGAATGCATCATTATTATCTCATTTAGATCCTCGTACAAATCAATGTGAACTTGAAGTTCAGAAAATAATTCATTTGCAAAATATAGCAAATCAATTACCAGATGCATTTATAGATGCAAAGAAAGTAACTAAATCGCATATACCTGTTGCAAATGTTCCATCGAAAATTGATATCCCAACACAGCAAGTTGTCACTAATGAATCTGGAACACGCCAAAAGCGTGGTAGACCAGTGGGTTCCAAAGATAAAAATCCTCGAAAAAGAAAAATAAACGATAATAAAAAAGACTTGGTTGGGGATGTAAATATCCACGAAGAAACCCTAGACATGACTAATAATACAATTAGTGAAGAAGGTGAAATACCTAAAGATAATAATGAAATTTCAATTAATTATGTCATGACAGGGAAAAGATGGAACCGAACTCATGTAATAATTGATAACATTTTTGCATATAATGTTGCACTTGATATTATATCTGCAAATGAAGATCCTGAACCAAAATCTGTTGAAGAATGTCGACATAGAAATGATTGGCTTCGCTGGAAAGAAGAAATCGAGGCAGAATTAAACTCACTTTCAAAACGCCAAGTTTTTGGACCAGTAGTCCGGACACCGGAAGGTGTCAAACCCGTTGGATACAAATGGGTATTTGTGAGAAAAAGAAATGAAAATAATGAGATCACGAGATATAAAGCAAGATTAGTTGCACAAGGTTTTTTCCAAAGACCTGGTATTGATTATGAGGAGACATATTCTCCAGTGATGGATGCAATTACATTAAGATATTTAATTGGTCTGACTGTGTATGAAAATTTGGACATGCATCTTATGGATGTTGTCACAGCATATTTATATGGATCTCTTGATAATAACATTTATATGAGAATCCCAGAAGGATTTAAGATACCTGAAATACATAAAGCAAGTTCTCGAGAACTATATTCAATAAAATTACAGAGATCACTGTATGGATTAAAACAATCAGGACGAATGTGGTATAATCGCCTGAGTGGATATTTTTTGAAAGAAAGATATCAAAATAATCCAATATGTCCATGTGTTTTTATAAAGAAATCACAATCAGGATTTGCTATTATATCTGTATATGTTGATGACCTAAATATAATTGGAACTCCTAAAGAGCTTTCAAAGGCAATAGAATATCTTAAGAAAGAATTTGAGATGAAAGATCTCGGAAAAACAAAATTTTGCCTTGGATTGCAAATTGAGCATTTAGCAGACGGGATTTTTGTTCATCAGTCAACCTATACAGGAAAAATTTTAAAAAGATTTTATATGGATAAAGCACATCCATTAAACATTCCAATGGAAGTTCGTTCATTAGATGTGAAGAAAGATATATTTCGACCTCGAGATAATAATGAAGAACTTCTTGGTCCTGAATTACCATATCTTAGTGCGATTGGTGCACTTATGTATCTTGCTAATAATACAAGACCAGATATTGCATTTTCAGTAAATTTATTAGCTAGATATAGTTCTTCTCCAACAAAAAGACATTGGAATGGAATTAAGCATATACTCCGTTATCTTCGAGGAACGATTGATGTGGGTTTGTTTTATTCAAATAAATCAAATTTTGACTTAGTTGGTTATGCAGATTCTGGATATTTATCTGATCCACATAAAGCTAGATCTCAAACAGGTTATTTATTCACTTGTGGAGGAACTGCTATATCTTGGCTATCAATGAAACAGAACATAACAGCTACTTCCTCAAATCATGCTGAAATTCTTGCAATCCATGAAGCTAGTAGAGAATGTGTATGGCTAAGATCAATGACTCAACACATTCGAGAAACATGTGGCTTGTCTTCTAGTAAAAATGCTCCAACAACATTATACGAAGACAACATAGCATGTATAGCCCAAATCAAAGGAGGATATATTAAAGGAGATAGAATGAAGCATATTTCACCAAAACTTTTCTACACTCATGATCTTGAAGAAAATGGCGACATCACTGTACAACAAATTTGTTCGAAGGATAACTTGGCAGACTTATTTACAAAATCATTACCAACCGCAACTTTTGAAAAATTGGTGCAAAACATTGGAATGCGGCGATTCAGAGATCTCAAATGATGTTCCTATGAGGGGGAGCAAATGTATTATATTCTTTTAGAAGTATTAGATTATATAAAATATGTACTCTTTTTCCTTCACTAAGATTTTTTTTCCCATTGGGTTTTTTCCTGGTAAGGTTTTAATGAGACATATTTTATATATATAATGGGCATCTAAGGGGGAGTATTATAAATATTAAAGAAAATTAGATGTCCATTATATAAATATGCTTAGTGGCAAAAGGCCATGTGTCTACTAAAGACACATCCTTTGTGGCCATGAAATGCCACTACCTACTTGCCAAATTGCCTATAAATAGAGGCTTTTTATGGATATTGTAATACACACATTGCAGAGAAAATAAGAAAAAGGATTGGTGTTGAGAAATTTCATAAAATTCCACTTTCTTTATTTTAGTTTATTTTAAGTTTATTTAATTTAGTTGTTTTAATTACTTTTATATTATTTAATTATTTTATTATTTTAATATTATAATTCTCGGTTTTCGTGCTCCGTTTTTCCGTCATTTTGCTCCTCAATTTTACAACATGAATAAATACTAACCTACTCAAATATTCATTAGATTTCTAATAATTTAACATTTTACATTATATTCATTAGATTTCTAATAATTTAACATTTGCATTACTTACTCTTTTAATAGTTTGCTTGATCAATTCCATACCATTCAGGAATTTTATTAGCAACAACTTTCTCCAAGACCTACAAAAGAGAGAGAGGAAGATAGAGGTAGTGATAGAAAAGTTAGAACTGAAAGAGAAGTAGAAAACAACAAAACCCATATCAGCAACAACTTTCTTGTGCTCTTTAATTCTCTTTCTCTATCAAAGAGAAGTAGAAGAAGATGCCCATCAACATAACCTTCTCTTTTTACGTTTTTTTCCCATCAACATAGGGAAAATTCTCACTTTTTGGCATAAATTTACGTACCTTTGTTTCAAGAAAGGTATTTTTATTGACATTTTTGCATGTCAATATTTTATGACCATTAAGACATGTATTTTTCAAATTAAAGTTTTCTTGTAAAAAAACAAAAAATTTGTATGTTAAGAAAGACCAAATTTGTAGTAGTGTCTCATATCCTAATCCTAGTAGATTTAAGATAAATCTAGATCAAATCCCCTATAAATGCACCATAATAGCTTCACTGAAGGTATCTTAAAAACTTCTAACTTATTTTCTATCATTTAGTTCCCTTGCTGACTTAGGCATCGAAACCTTTTTTCTTTTTTTTGCAGGTCCTTTATTATCTCCCTAATTTACATAATAGATAAAATTATCAAAATACCCTCACTAGTGATGTAGAACTTTTTGGTGTAGCTCCCAAGAGGCCCAATCAAATTATAATTATTGATCTCTACAACTATTATTACTAAAGTGTACGTTAGCGGTAAGACCGGGTCGTTCTGCAGGGAAGCGCAAAGATTAGTTTCGAACAAGTTAAGTCTCTAACTAAACCGATACTGCAAGGGGGAGGGGTTGTGTGGAATTGAAGAATAAATGCAATGAACGTAAAATGTGGAATTGTAAATTGCATAAAATAAAAGTGTAAGTAAATAAAATAAAAGGCCTAGCCTTAGGAGATAGGATCCACCCACTTGTTCAATTAATCATAGAAACTCTCAAAAGTATTAATTTTAACTTTTTGTCTATGTCTAGTGCTAGAATTTTTGTCTTTGCCCAAGCAAAAAATGTCAGCAGATCTTCAAAAATGAGTGGGGAAAGTTTCTACCGACATTTTTTTGCATGGGCAGACAACGTTGGCAGAAGGCCGTAGGCAGATCTTCTGCCCACGTCTTTCGACATTGCGTCGATAGAAATAGCTTTTTTGCCCATATTACAAATGTCGACAAAAATTGATTTCTGGCCACACATTAACATTAGTGGGCAGAAATCGCATTTTTGCCCACGTTTTATGTGCAAGCAAAAATTGATTTATGGCCACGCATCAACATTCATGGGCAAAAATTGCATTTCTTCCCACGTTTTATGCTTGACCAGAAACCACATTGTTGCCCACAGTATGACTTCCATCGGCATAACTCGATTTCTGCCCACGCATCAACATTTGTGGGCAAAAATCACATTTCTTCCCACGTTTTATGCGTGGCTAGAAATCACATTTTTGCCCACGCTATGACTTCCGTCGACATATTGATTTCTGCCTATGCATGATAAGTCAGTAGATACTGTTTTATGCCTACACATAGGTAAACGTCGTGAAAAGATTCGTTTTTGCCCACGCACGAAACGTCGCCATAGCTCTATAACTGCCAATGCATTTATTATTGTTATTATATTATATGCTTGGGGATCAATATTTAAAATAAAAATAATTTCAATTTCATGTAACAAAATATGTTTAACATCATAATAATAAGTTTATTCAACCCCTAATTCCTCGACCATATAAAATCTGAAAAACTATTCTTAGTGTTTGTTTCCTGAGCTATTAGCTTTCATTTTGGCTATAAAAATTGAGCAAAATAATATTAAATACACAAAAAATGGTTCTATCAGTTGGTTGGTCTTCACAAAAAATGTTTTGCTTGGTCAGTTCGTCTTCACAAAAAATGATATTTATGGCCTTCTTCAAAATATAAAGACCTGGAAAGCATAATATTAAAATCCAATAAGCACAACATGATCAAAAGCAAATTCATTTTCATGACTTTCAAAATGATATTCAAGACCAACTAAAAAGTACCTAAAACCAACTTCAAAATGCCTAAGTAGGACTTTCAAACTCAAAACCCACCTAACAAGTGTCTAAGTGATACTTTTACTCTCAAAACAACTTAAAAAGTTCCTAAAAAGTGTCTAAATGACACTTTAACTCCCAAAACAACCTATATAGTTCTCAAGTGTCTTCACAATATCCAAGACCAACCAAAAAGTATCTAAAAAGTGTCATTTTGACACTTTAACTCCTAAAACAACTTCAAAATGTCTAGGTATGACTTTCAAACTCAAAACCAATTTAAAAGTACCTAAAAAGTGTCTAAATGACACTTTAACTCCTAAACCAACCTAAATAGTTCTCAAGCGTCTTCACAATATCCAAGACCAACCAAAAAGTACCTAAAAAGTGTCTAAATGACACTTAACTCTCAAAACAACTTCAAAATGCCTAAGCACTTTCACACTCAAAACACATTTAAAAGTGTCGAAGTGACACTTTCACCCTCAAAAGAACTTAAAAAGTACCTAAAAAGTGTCTAAATGACACTTTAACTCCCGAAACAACCTAAATAGTTCTCAAGTATTTTCATAATATCCAAGACCAACCAAAAAGTACCTAAAAAGTGTCTAAATGACACTTTAACTCTCAAAACAACTTCAAAATGGTTAAGTATGACTTTCAAACTCAAAACATACCTAAAAAGTGTCTAAGTGACACTTTTACCCTTAAAACAACTAAAAAGTTCCTAAAAAGTGTCCAAGAGACTTGTTAACTCCCAAAACAATCAAACAAATATAAAAGTCCAACCAAATATAAGATGCATGAATTGGTTACCATAACTGCAGGATAGCCACAACACATTAAACTCAAGTATATAATAAACACATTAAACTCAAGCATATAATAAAGACACTAAATGCATGAATTGGCTACTATAACTACATGATAACCACAACACATTACAACTCAAGCATATAATAAAGACACTAAATGCATGAATTGGCTACCATAACTACAGGATAGCCACAGCACATTACAACTCAAGCAAATAATAAAAGCACTAAATGCACTAAAAAGTGTTCAAGAAACTTGTTAACTCTCAAAACAACCTAAATAGTTCTTAAGTGTCTTTTTGATATTCAGAGCCAAATAAAAGTACCAAAAAGTGTCTAAGTGACACTTGAACTCTCAAAACAGCTTTGGAATGACTAAATGTGACTTTCAAACTCAAAACCAAACTAAAAGTTTCTAAAAAGTGTCCAAGAGACTTGTTAACTCCCAAAACAACCTAAATAGTTTTTAACTGTCTTTTTTATATTTAAAACCACCTAAACAGTTACTAAATGACCTTTTAACCCCCAAAACAACTTAATAATACCTAAGTGTGACTTTCATACTCAAAATCAACCTAAAAAGTGTCTATGTGACACTTTCACCCTCAAAACAACTTAAAAAGTTCCTAAAAGGCGTCCAAGAGACTTGTTAACTCCCAAAACAACCTAAATAGTTCTTAGGTGTCATTTTGATTTTCAAAAACAACTAAAAAGTACCTAAAAAGTGTCTGAATGATACTTTAACTCTCAAAACAACTTAAAAACCTTTCAAACTCAAAACCAACCTATGAAGTTTCCAAAAGTAATATGTAGGTGATACTTCAATTTTCAAAACAATTTTAAAATGTTTAAGTGCTAACTTTCACTCTCAAACCCAACCTAAAAAGTATTTTAAGAGTGTCTAGGTGACACTTTCATTCTCAAAACAACTTAAAAAGTTCCTAGAAAGTATCCAAGAGACTTGTTAACTCCCAAAACAATTTATAAATAGTTTGTAAATGTCAATGTTATTTTAAAACCAATTACAAATTACGGTGTCTAAGTGACACTTTCACTCTCAAACCAACATAAAAAGTACCTAAAAGGTCTTCAAAAGACAATGTGATTCCCAAAACAATCAAAATAGTTTATATGAGTCACCTTGATTTTCAAAACAACCTAAAATTGCTTAAGTGCAACTTTCACTTTTGAACCAAACCTAAAAACTACCTCAAAAGTTTACAAAAGACAAGACTCCATCTTTGCTTATTTTTCGTGTAGAATGGAAAAAAATTAAACCTTGTAGGAATTAAGGCAAGAAATCAGATAAATGTTTTTTTTCTTTTAAATAAACTTAAAGATATCTTTTAGGGATTAAAAAGTACCTAAAAAATGTTTAACTGACACTTTAACTCTCAAAAACACTTAAAAATGCTTGAGCGTGACTTTCAATCTCAAAACCAACCTAAAAAAGTGTCTAAGTGACACTTCACTCTCAAAACAACTAAAAAATGTCTAAATGCAACTTTTCAATCTCAAAATCAACCTAAAAAGTGTCTAAGTAACACTTTAACTCTAAAAAAGACTTACAAAATTATAACAGAGAATTCAAATATACAATAGGAACTTGCTCCTTCTTTTGCTCATTTCCATATCTAGTGTTTTGATTGCAAAATGGATAAACATAAACAAAAAGAACTTAATAAACGACTAATCACAAACAACTCAACTTATAAAAAGAAATAAATTAAACAAGGTAGCAAAACTCATAAACTAAAACAAATTCAATAGAAACCATTAACTACTAATTGAAAGACAACTTATCGATTCCAAGTAAGTGTGACTTTCAATCTCAAAGCCAACCTAAAAGGTACCTAAAATGTGTCTAAGTGACACTTCAATTCCCAAAACAACCTCAAAATATGTCTAAGTGTAACTTTTCACTCTTAAGCCTAACTAAAAAAGTCCTTAGAAAATTTATTAGAATTTATTAGAATTGCTAACCGATGGTCCTAATTATCTAATTGGCCAGTTAAATTAGATTAAATGCATACTAACAAACTGAACTAACCACATTAAGCTCTAGGGATTACGCTAGGGTAAATTTCCAATAAGAAACACCTAATTAGAAATCTCATGTAGTTTCTCTAGGTTGATTACACAATTCTAATTATTGTCATCGATTCACAATCTCAAAAGAATCTAACATATTGTTTCTTAAATATTAACATATAATTATATGTCACGTATTATCCGCTAATCAAAAGCATCCAATCATACAATGAAGAAGAGTTTGTCAGACAATCTAAGATAATATGAATGCTAATCTATTAAACCAGAATGAAACCCAAAGAACAAGAAATATAAATCAATTTGATGAAGAATAAAACCTCACAATCAATACCAATGAGTTTTTCGCTACTTTTAAGTTAAAAAGCGAACCTTAGCAATCCGTCGGGGCAATATCGCCAAAACCCCCCATCATTTAACTTGAGAGAAGATGGAAAGGACTCTAAAATATAATGCTTTAGGTGCATAGAGGATGAAAAAATGAAGGAAGAAAACGAGTGGTCATTCGCCCAAGACGACCACCCATATCAAAAGATTTGACCTAAAAACTGAAGTGTTGTTTTTATAACAGTGTAACAGCACTGCCAGGCTGTCTAAATTAGCTGCTTGTTGGGTTTAGCGTCGCGATGAGGTCCTTTTGGGGCATTTTGGTCTTTTTAATTTCCATTTGACCTAATTGCTTCGATAGGACTCCAAATTGGTCTGTTTAAGTTCTGTTTTTTTCCTAACGCTCGATTCTACGTATTAGGAGCTTGATCCCTACAAAATAACATTTTAAGCACATTCAATAGTACAACGATCCCAAGTTAAGCTGAGGAAGATAACACATTTTAGGCGCTATCAACTAGTCCTCTACCTCACTTCCATCATGGTTGTTGTTGGCTACCATCGTCATCCAACGGCAACTACCACCAGTGACCAAATTTGGCAACCAACCAGAAACAACTACCTCTAATGGCTAGCTCTAGCAACCAACTACATCAATTATCTCCAATAACCAACTCCTAACTCTAATAATCATCAATGTATGTGTTTTAAAACAATTAGTTTATAGTGTTAAATAGTCATCCTTTATAATAATTCAACATTAATAAAAATAATTTTAATATATAGCAAATCAAACGAACTTACCTATAAAAATATTTTTGAGAAAGTGTAAATGTGTAATCAAATAAATAAGTATTGTTTATTTTAAACTATTTTTATAAAAAGTATTTAAATGAAAATAAATTTGTGAGGAAAAAAAAAAAAACTTTTTTCATAGTTGAATTCGAACGGCCTCTTAATTTTTATTACAATAAAAATCCTTTGACCAAATGACTATTGGAAATTGAACTATTTATTTTATTAATGATAAGAACAACTCCAAATAAAAAGAGTAAAATAGAAACAGAAAGAGAAGAAGATGGAAAGGAAAAGGAAAAAGGAAAAGTTCTTTCAGCCATGGCAGACCAAAAAGCTTGGTCCCCCGACCTAGACATATAAAATAAAATATAATATAAAGAATTGCTTGTGTCACGAATTGCATTATTTAACATTAATTTTCAGAATGCTTAGGTGGTTGTGTTGTTATTGGTCTTGTCAAATAATGTTCTGTCGTTTTAATATTCTCTACTCCATTAGCTTAATTACAAATATTAATTAAATGGGGATTTTACAAAAAAATAAATAAATAAATAAACAATACTAAATAAAATATATGGATATCACATTACACAATCAAAATGTAGACCACCCATTCTTACTTTATTTTTTTTATCTTTTCCCCCCAAAGTTCCATCCATTTCTATCCTGACCCCAATTTGATTTTCTTATGGACTTTGGACTTTGCTTCCTCTTTCCTATTAGAACTTTATAATTCATTGCCTCTATCTCTTATCCACTTGTCAAAACCATATGAATTCATCAAATACAAAAATATTTATTTATATATAGTTAAAGACACTTAACCTATAATATAGGTAGGACCGAATAAGATTTGATGGATATCAATATATATAAATTAATCGGAGTTCTATATATGAGGCCTTGGGAGATCAAAAAGGCATACATAATCTGATTTGTATTAGAATTTTAATCAAACATAAAACTTTTACATTTATGCCGTCTCTATACTAAAATTAAATTTGTGAGACTTAGAGCCCGTTTGAATTGACTTAAAAAAAATATTTAAAAAAAACTCATTTTTATTTAAATTCTTTTGAGAAAAAATGATCTTTAAAATGCACTTCAAAATCTATTTTGAGGGGTTGCCAAACACTCCGATTTTTTTCAAAATGACTTATTTTTTAAATTAAACACTTGAAAATACATTTCAAATACATCCTTATTCAAATAAACTAGGTTCTACTTTGTCCAATATTAGAGAGTGAACATGTTATTTATGATCTTGACTATATTAGTTGGTGTGTGTATAATAAGTGTTTAAACAGTAAAAAGCATTTCAAAGATATTAAAAAAATTTTAATTTGTTTAAAACTTGTCATTAAATTTTAAAAACTTCATGTAAATTCATGAAATTATTTAATACTTTCTAAAACGAACAAATTTGTTAAACATAGAATTAACTCTTTATTTGATATTATTTTAAATTTTTAATTTTGTGTGCAATGAATTTTTGTGAATTAAGGAAAATAATTAAATATAGATAATTAAACTAAAAAATTCAAAGACTTATAAGACACAAATAAAATATTTAGAAATTTATTAGGCACTTTCTAAAGATTTAAACACTTATTAGACATAAAATATAAATTGTTTAAAGACTTATTTGCCACAAAATTAAAAGTGTAGTTGTTTTGGACATTGAGTTGGTAATTGTAGTTAGTAGTTATTGTAGTTTGTGGGTTATAAAATCTGTGTTTGAGTGTAAAACTAACTTTGAGAGTATGGTTAAAAAATGGTAAACACAATAAACACTGTAAAAATTGAAAGTTTTCAAATAATTTTACTATAGATACATGTGTACTATTATAATATGAGGTTCAAACATTTTGGTGAGCTAAAATATGCCACTCCATCAAGATAAGTCGCGCCAAATACACACTTAAACTTGTAATTTAATATTGGTCAGATATGCTTGTGTTTTCCCGTCAAAAGAACAGTACACCTAGAGAAAGAGGAAAATAAAGAAAAATGAAAATTAAACACTATTACTTCTATTATTGCACCAAAGAGCTTTCTTCTCACACAAATGGTATTAAATTTTCGTCAACATTTTAATATTTTTATCAATATTTTACATTTTTTCAAGATATCGATATGAGATCTTGTTTAAAAAGTACACAATATTTATTTATTTATTTAAATAATTTATTTTAATTTTTAATTCTCATAATTTTTTTAGAAATTTTCATCGATTAGATATTGATATTTCAATTAACATTACTTAAAATTGAGATCGCAAGATTTCCGTCAATATCATCAACATTTTAAATTTTTATTAATGTGTTCATATTTGTTATGTGTCTAGATTTGACATTAATGTGACGAGAGTACTACGATAGGTTTTGGTGCACTATTAAACTCACATTAGATATCTATTTTTAAAAAAATAAATTTGACATTGATATAATAAGTGAATAGAGTAAGGATGACACATATATAAAAAGGCAGCAAAAAAGTCACTGAGATTTAATAAGATAAATAATAAATACATTTTAACCTATTTAGAAAGTGTAAAATATTTATGCATGAATCTAAATATTTTTGTTTCAAAATTTTACCGAATTACCCAACAATTCTAACATCTTATACAATTTCATTGATATATTTTGGTTGTATTATTGAGATGTCAACATTTTCATTTATGTAATTTAGCGACAACATACCAACCAAACAACCACTACCATAGATGGGATTCATTGACTTCTTCCATGCAATGTAGGTGAGGTCACATATGAATCTCCTTCTTGATCAAACCAAGTATTTATTAAAAGTACAAATAAGATCGATACTTATTATCACCTTATTAAGAACTATAGTCTCATGCTTACTCTATACAATTATAGGAATAAATCACAATAAGCTAATAATTAAATTTAACTTAGTGGTAATTAGTATGTAATTTCTTCTTTGTGATCAAAAGTTCGATTTCTAATTATATAGTTATATAGATGATAAGAATAAATGAAAAAACAAACTTTGTTATTAATTTATGTATGAATGCTTCTTACAAGTAGTAACAAACCCTCTTTCACTTTCCACACCCATCCATTTTGATGACTGAAAAACTAGAGGAGAAAAAAAAAAAAAAAAAAAAAAAAAACCAAAGAAACAAATGCAAATGCATGCAAATACAAAACGCACAAAACTCTCACAACACGTGCAATTACAAACATGCCCCCAAAGTTCCCCAAATTATTGGGAATTAGAAAAGGCCATATTCTACAGTGAAAACTTATCAAAAGGAAAAAAAAAAAAAAAAAATTATTCAAACCCTAACAGTGTCATAGCAACAACCCCATGAGATGATGACTTTGAAGAACCCACAACCCACAAATGAGAGTTTAATTTTTGATTAGTACGTAAGAGGTTGTTAATTAAACTTTTGCCAAAACCCTTCCTTGATTTTCAAGTTGAGAAATGGAGATTTCAATATGATTATTGTTTGTCTGGTGTCTAAGTGGTTGCACGGAGCATCGGGGATTGAGGCAGTGGGGAGTGTGGTGACATGATGTCTTCGAGCCTTCGAGATGACAATCGAAGTTCGAGGCTGCTTTGGCGCCAACAGAATTTCTGTTTCTTAATCTTGGTTGTTACCTCCTTGTTTTGAAGCACAAAGTTTCTAATTCTAGTTATAGAAATGTCCATTGTGTTATCATCCATATTTGCAAAGCAAACTCTAAACCATCCTGGCTCTGAGCAATGAAATGAAGAACCTGGCGACACATTCAGTTTAACTTCATTGATAATCACTCTCCATAATGCCATTTCTGCTTCCAATGTCTTCTCTTTCAAAAGATGACGTAAATCCATCCACAAAAATAATCCCCCACTCCCTTTCAAATATCCAATTCCTACCTGCACATCATCAATAATATGAATAAAAAAAGTTAGTTTTAACCTGAAATCCATCTAAGTAAATTTATTTTTTTATTTTTTTATTTTTTTATTTTTTTTTTGGGAACCCATCCACTAACCTGAGCAAGTCCTTTGGTAAAGTTACGATGACGTGCAGCGAGTTTCTCAGCGCTCCCAGCAAGAAAGCTGTCAACAAATGCATCATCAGACAACATCGACGCAATCAAATGTTGTGTCTGTGACGAGACGAGGCCGAAGCTGGACATCTTACGAGCACAGGCGACGACAGCATCGTTGTAGGAGTAGATAATGCCGACACGAAATCCGGGGAATCCCATGTCCTTGGAGAGGCTATAAACGACATGGATAAGATTTCTATCGCAGTCAATGTCGTCGTTGTCAATCACTTCGGAGATACTAATGAAGCCAGGCTCTGCAAAGACAGTGGCTGCATAGATTTCGTCGCACACCAAGTGGATGTTTTTTTCGTTGATAAATGCTACGGCGGTTTCGAGTGTTTGTCTGTCGTACACTGTGCCCAGTGGATTTGAAGGATTTGTTATGAGTAAACCTTTGATTTTTATGTTGGATTTTTCAGCTTCCTCGTATGCTGTTTCTAAGGCTTCTCTTGTTAGTTTGAAGTTGTTTGAGCTTTCACATATTACTGGAACTATTTCCACTCCTGTTCGCCACCTTAAATCTCTGTCGAATCTGCAAACAATTTCATCAAATAATCCTTTGGTTAGCAAGAATTTCATCAACTGTATCCAACAATGCTCCACATTACAATATGGCTTATTGCCAATTTTTTTAATTTAGGAGAGTGTTTGGAGTGCTAATATTAATTATTATAGTCTATAATAATTATAGATAGTAGATTGTAATAGTTTGTATCTAGATACAGATTATTTTAATTTGAATTATAAAATTATAATAGTCTAAGTTTAGAATGTAAATTATTTTAATCTAGGTAGAAGATAATAAACGTTACAATGAATAGAGATTTGAAATAATAATATTATAGTTAATTATAAAATATAATACGATTTTTAATACAAAAAGAAATGATGAGTACGTGTTGGAACTAGAATTTGGATTGAAATTGAAGTAGCAAATTTAGAAAATATTTTGTAGGTGAGGTTGGAAAACTATCACTTTCGGCCCTATTTGTTTTGGTTCTTCCATTGCTTATCTTTAATTGAAGAGGGTGGAAAGGTCAATTGTGGGTCAAATCAAACACATAAATATGTCAACAAAATACTAATTAAAAAAAAAAAAAAGAAAAAGAAAATAAATACCCTGGATAATAAGGAACAGGCACTAGAAACGCTTCGCCAGGATCAGCCAAACAAAACGCCACCGTTTCATGAGCTCCAGTTGCTCCACCACTCATCACAACTCGGTCAGGATCGAATTTAACTCGATTGCCTCTCACTTTGCCCATGAAATTCGCCACAGCCTGTGACAAAAAAATTCCCCAAATCTCAAAATTAGTTAATCACTTAATCATAATTAATTTGAGTTAGAGATTTAACGGAAAACAATACATACTTTTCTGAACTCTGGCAATCCATGGTAATCCTGGAAGATGGCTACATCCTTAAACTCATAAACTCCTTCCAAAGTACAAATTGAAGCCTGTGGATTGTTTTTCATCCATTTCTCCACGAATTCAAAAGAAAGCTGCAATTTTGAACACAACCCACCAACCAAAAGTGGTCAAAAACATGAAATTGAAGGGAAAAAAGAAAAAACTCAAATTAATTAAAACCAAAAAAGCCAAATGGGTAGTACCTGATTTTCAGCCAAACCCATTTGAATAACTCCGCGGGGATTCATTGTTGGATGAAAGGGATCAGAATCGTAAGCCTTCCAGCCATCAAAATATGGGGAGTCTTCTCCATGACCATTTCCTTTGGCTAATTTGGACAAAAGTTTCTTTGCATTGTTGGGAGACACTAGTACCATTTTTGTTTTGTTTGTTGAGAAATGGAATGTATTTGGCGGCAGTGGGAGAGAATAATAAAGGGAATGAATTTGAGAGATGAAGCTTTGATTTGAAAGGTGGTTGAGTTGAGGAGATTAATATTGAGTCTCTCTATATATATATATATATTTGTGTGTGTGTATGGAGAGAGAGAGAGATGTGGAAAATGAGAGTTGGGTCAGCGTTAGAAATCAAAGTTTTTCTTCTGACGGAAAGTGAGGAGAAACTTCACTCAAATTAGACACATCAGCAATGTCCGCTGGTGAAAATTGTCGGCTCTTTTTTTATCACTAATTTTTATCATTTTACTTTACACATTTCTTTTTTTTTTTTTTCTTTCTTTCCCCCTTCTTTATCTCTAACTAGTCTTTGTCTTTAAATTAGGTTGATTTTCAATTCAAATTAAATATTTTAATAGTTAAATTATCATATTCATGTGGTTTATACCAAAAGTTTGTAGATTTTGAAAGTTTCAATTTGGTCTCCATGATTGAGGTCACATTATAAAATTTTAAAGAGAGAAGGGTCAAAGAGGCAAGATATTTAGACTCCGTTTGATTACGATTTCGTTTTTAGTTTTCCATTTTTACAATTTGTGCTTGTTTCTTTTTAAATCAAGTAACTATTTTAAATGTCAAATTTGTTGGAAATATTTTCAAATATAACAAAATGTTACTGTATATTGGTGCCTATTGCTGATAGACAGTGATAGATGATAATAGTCTATCAGTATTTATCAATGATAAACAGTGACATCTTGTTATATTTATAAATATTTTTGTTCATTTTACTATATTTAAAAATAGCTCTTTTGTTTATCTTTTGAAAAATATTAATAGAAAGTTGATGAAAACATAGAAATATATAGAATGAAATAGTGTTTATAAACTATATTTCAAAAAGTAAAAAAAGAAAAAAAGAAAAAAATGGTTTTGAAATGAAGCTTAGTTTTAAAATTCTAGCAACATATTAGAGGGGAAGAGTTGATATATTGTTCATTTTTTAAAAATTGTAGTTTTGAAAAAAGAAAAAAATAAGATGACCTATCGGGAGGGACAATTGCCTCTCTATTCCTTTACCTATTGTTGGGTTAAAACTAGAGGTTCATAAATTCTTCTTATATAAACTAATATTTTCCACTTTTCTTTTACTTGGCACTAATATGGTAAGCTAGGTAGAAAATATGAGTTCGACACCGAAAACAACCAAAATAAATAAATAAATATCTTTTTATTTTTATATATAACATGAAGGTTAATGTTTACTAATCTAAATCTTTTATTATTATTATCATTATTGTTTGTTTTGTAACTCAAAATGTGAATCACATCAAACCTTTATTTTTATTTATACCAATTTTCAAGCTAAAACTCAGGATGATTTTTTTTTTAGGTACAACCAATGAAATAGAAAGAATTGAACCTAAAATCTTAGGAGATGTGGTATATATTAATTATTGAGGAGTTGCTATACTTATTTGGTAAAAGTTAAATCAAGTTTGTTTATTTATTTATTTTACTTTCGATGCTAATTACTAAGTTGGAATAAATATATGATTTTAATATATGATTTTTTTACGATAAATACTCCTTAACTTTTATATAGTTTTAAATGCTATATGGGTCTACTTACTTTTAGTTATAATTCATTTTGGTCATTATACTTTTAAAATGTTCATTTTGGTCATTACATTTTGAACTTTGGTTTATTTTGGTTCAGACTTTTAAAATGTTCATTTAGGTCCTTATATTTTTAATTTTGGAACACTATCGTTTTTGTATATTTAAAAAGTGAGTATTTTGATATTTTTATTTTGGAGGGATACAAAATGAAACTTTTTGAAAGTTTTAAAGACCAAAATGAATTAAAGTTGAAAGTACAAAAACTAAAATGAATATCTTAAAAATACAAAAACATAAAATATAAGTTAAAAGTATAAAAACCAAAATAAATATTTAAAAAAGTACATAAACTAAAACAAGCTGAAGGCAAATGAAGATCGATAAAAGTAGTATTAAAACCCTTTTATATATAACATGTTTTTCATGGTAAAATCCTGCCAACATTACCATTTTTGTTTGTCGTCTTTGAATAAACATAACACTTAATTAATTTACTTAATAAAGAAAAAGAAACACTCTTTTTTTTTTTTTTCTCTTGAACACAGTATTTTTCTCATTTTATTAATTTTCCCAATTTTTAAAATTTAATTTCCGTATTAGGATTTGTTGAGACGGTGACGTCAAAAATGTGAAAAATAGTATTTGAAAAGACAAAACAAAGAGTTATTGTGTTTTTTTAAGAAACTATTTAGCCAACTTCGTCAGTTCTTCTCACTTGCTGTTATCCCCATCAATTATTATACATTCTTCTAACATCAAATCACATCTCTGCCCCCTTTCAAAGAACTTGCACTTCTTTTTCCTTTTTAGTTTTGGAATAAAACTTTGATTTCCTCCTAATAAATTAGTTAATGCCAAATAAAATGGTTAATTATCCCAAAACAGAAAAACTTAAAACTAAATTCAAAAATATAAAATTTATTATTACCGGTTTAGTCTATCAAATTTAAAGTTACACTTTTAAAGATATTGGATAAGTTTTTGAACTTTCAACAATGTAAGATTCTATGAACACTTTATGCCCAATATGTAATTTAACTTTAATAGTTGTCCAATAAGTCTCTGAATTTTTAATTTTGTGTATTATAGGTTGTTGACCTATTTGACATTTGTTTTTCAAATTTACATATCTACAAAATATAAAATCAAAAGTTTAAAAGTATATTAAACAAAATTTCGTTTGTATCTAATATATCAATTTATTTTATTTTTTAATATGTGTTAAAAGATATATTAGATATAAAATTAAAAATTTGTGCATTTGTTGGACACTTTTAAAAGTGGATGAGAATAAACTTATTATGTAATAAATATCTATTATGTCAAAGGAAAAAAAAAAAACCAACAAATGGATCATTTCTTTGGGTAAAAGTTTTTCTTATTGTTATTTTTTATTTTTCTTGGAGTAGTTTAGAATGGTCTAAAGTCATATAGATATATTCACATATATTCAGTCCTGTCAATAAATATTTTTCTTCTAAAAGCAATTTATATATTATTTTTTTAATTTTGAAATTATCTAACCAAATATATTGTTTTAAAAAATTGAAAAAATAACTTGAACATTTAGTTTTTACCATTTTCAACAGTAATTTCATATTCAAAACTCAAACAATAAAAAGTTTATAACATATATTTTCTCGAATACCAAGTATCTCATGTGAATATATTCACAACCAACATTCGTATATATAGTTTATATTAATTGTAATGCAAATTTCAAAAGATGAGGTTCGATATTATCTATTCCACATATTATAAAAAAAATAATAAATAATTCACATGTTAGATTTAAGAAATAAAACCAACGTCGGAACCGACATTTTTGGAATCGGATAGTGTAACGAAGCTTGTTAGGATCCAAAAGAGTAGAATGGGGGAGAATCTGATAGCATGACCTAAATTATTAAGGGAGGTGGAGCCAAGAGAAACGCGGAAGGATCCTACAAATAATAAAGAGTTTGTGGGACTAAGCTTTAGGTACAAACAACACCTCCAAAAGAGGCTGATGTTGAAGATTTAAAGGGCAGGTACCCTACCAGACAAATACTGTAGGGTCATGGTTGTCCCACGATGTGACACAATTTTCATGGTGTAAATTGATATTCATAAGAAAATTCTAAGTTTAAAATGATACAATTCTTAGTTTATGATTTTAATTGATACTAACTTTTAAACTTAAACTTAGACAGATAAATAAATATATATATATACTTTTTTTTTTTTAAGAAAAAGGAAAGTTCATTAATTATAGAATCTCTTGTTGGTGTATCCCTTTTTGCCAGAAGGCTGGGTTTATTTTCTATATATATTTGGGGTTTATGAACTCTGTGGGGAATGGGATACAGCTGTTGGGACTGTTTCCAATTATTTGTGAAATCATTCGGTAATCAATTATAAAATAAGTGATTAATGTTTTCTTGTCGCCTCCATTTCACGTTCATAAATAGTTTTATGTCTCTAATTTTTGTATTTTATGCAAAATGTTGGTTCATAGTGATAAACTTGAAATATAAAAATGGCATCGTTGGCAAAAGAAAAAAAATAAAATTTAGTCGACATAAATGATATTTTATTTTCAATGTTTATAAATAAAAGGCTGTGCTTGAATAAATAATTGGGTCTCTTTCTCTTTTCTTACCCTTTTAAATTACAACTTGATTTTCTTGTGTTATAACTTATAATTAAAGTAAATGTATAGGATAAATAAATGGAATATGTAGGGGTAAAAGATATTTACATGACTAACTATCATAAATGCATAATCCTTTAGGTTCAAGATTCGAAATTCGGATTCAGCATTTGATTGTTCCAACATTTTCCTCGACCTGACAACGTCATTTCTATTTGTCTTAAAATGCTTTTAAGTGCGAAAACCATCCATACGAACCAACACGGGTCCTTTCAATATGCTTTATCCTCACTCACATGCATCTTATAACAATTTCTAAGAGGTTACCTAATATAAAATTGCCCCAAGCTAGCCATTGAAAAAGAAGAGGTGTACACTTTGCTAGTATAGATAACAATTTTCAATTTTTAAGCCTTTCTGAACCATGCTTTCATATCCTCAAGATTTCTCTTATTTAGATGTGATCACGATTCATCTATGTCCCTCTCCTAAACTCAGTGTCATACACTAGGTTGGCGTAGTGATAAATAAGAGGGCATGATCTTGATAAAAGACTAAAAAGTCATAAATATCCTAGGTGGTAACCTATTTATGATTTAATATTCTAAAAAAACTTTTTATAACTAAAAATAATGAAAACATAACTAGAGAAAATACTAAAAATGTTTGTTTGTTTTTTTCTTTTTTTTTATAATTCTATATTGCAAATGAAAGGAGGATGAGATGATAGACAATCGGAAAAAAAATATAAAATGCTAGGGACAAGTTTAAAAAACAGGAAACAACACACAAAATAAATAAATAAATAAATAATATTGGCCTCTAAAAAAACACTAATAACCGACAAAATAATTTAAAAAGGAAAAAGAAAAAGGTAAAATGAAAGCTAATTGTCCAAGGGAAGAAAACAAAAAGGTAGATAAAATCTAAAAACTATTATTAAGAGAAAATATCCATTATGTAAATTTTGTTATTTACAAATTAGAAAAAGAAAATATAGAAAAAGGAAGAAACGTCGTCTTTATTGTTAATTTCTCCAAATAAAAGGAACATACGTCGGTTTCGATTATGGGTTTCATATATGAACACATTAAAACATTCAAAGAAAGCTGTGTAATATTCAAAAAAGAAGGGAAAAAAAAAAACAATTAGACTTTGATTTCAACTATCCAAAAATGGACTACTAAATATTTGGAGGAAAAAGTAAAAAAGAAATAGAAAAAGGTTCAATGCTGTTTTCTTAAACATGTTTTTACAATTTTCTCTTCAACAATTAGAATGTAGAGATTGAAAGCCGTAAAAATATCAAAACTCTCAATTTTACCAAAATATTAATAAATAATTAATAAAATGTCCACGTCAATAGTTATTTTTAATATATTATAGATTCAAAGAAATTATTTAAATTAATTAATAATTTAAATAAGTTAAAAGTATATTCACATTAGTGACATATCTGTTACCATATTTATGTTTTATAAATTTCTTACGATAAAATAGAAATGTTGATTCATCTAATGTCAATATCAAATTTATGAAAATGGAGAAACATTCGAAACAATATTGACACATCAACACAAATTTAATATTATATAATATGTTTTTTTTTTTCAAAACTAGACAACACTAATAATAATTTTATGTATTAAAATTAAAAAAATATAAGAATTAAATAGTTACCAAGCTAGTGATGATAATTTAGAGTTAAACTTGTACTTCATATATTAAAATGATAGTATTAAAAAAATAATAATAATAACAATAATGTCTTTTTATGTATTTTTCTAATCCCCGCGTGTGGAGAATATCCTATGATCTGATGATGATTTCTATTAAATAATAATAATCCAAACGCGATCGATCTCGATTCTCAGCCCCATATTTTTTTTCCTCATCTAAAAAGAGAAATCTTTTATTATTATTATTATTATTATTATATTTTTATTTTTTTGAAATAAACGAATTGGCAGTAAAGTCATCCACTTTTTCTTTAATAATAGAGCAAATTGTTAAATTCTTATTTAAAAATTAGTAGCTCAGTTTCCTTTCAACATGTAGCTCTCCAATTTTTTATTTGATCAATTGTACATTTAAATATTAAAATTGATAATAGCAGATACGTGAAGATTTAAACTTTTAACTAAGTTTATATATTTGTAAAACCATTTAATCTTTCTATTAAATTTATCAATAAGCTATTTAATAATAATTTAATACAAAATTTTAAGTACATCCATTTCAGATTTCCTTGCTTTAAATGAAATAAAAAATTTAAAATTATTTCTCAGATTTTAAATCAATTTATATATATAATAATTTCTTAACTTTCTTAATTTTAAACCAAGACTTAGTAAATAAACTTTAAAACAAAAAGAAATTCTAAAAATAAAAGGCTTTGGTTTATTTATTTGGCCATAAAATTATTAACAAAAATGTAAATTTTCTAGAATCATTATGGCTAGGGTTTTTTTTTTCTTTTTTTTAATTTTTTTTTTTAAAGCCATATTACACTAGTTAGATTATCTTAAAGTGGATTTGGTTCAATGTATATTACTTAAATTACAATATGAATTTTTTTTAAGGTATCCCTCTCCTCAATAAACAAAGGTGTGTTTTTGTGTGTGTGCCATGTGAACATCCACACATATTGGGTATTTCTCTGAAGTTTAGTCTTTTTCAAAGCTTATTTTTAGCATGTTTCATAGAAAAAAAAAAATACAATTTGATAGTTTCTTCACCCTCCCAAAAAAGAGTACCTGTTCCAATATTGAAAAATCATTCTTTAGACTTTAATTTTTTTTCTTAAAAAAAAAAAGAAAAAGAAAAAATGAAACATTTATCGAGGGTTAAATATTTGGGTATATATATAGAGTTGCATTTTTGGTTAAATATTATAGGATTAATTATCTTTTATTAAAAAGGTTAAAGAAAGTGATGAGCTTCAAACACTGAAAAGTATTGTATAACTTTAGTAATTGTCCTAGTTATAAACTCTAGTTTAGATATGCTATTTTTAGTTGAATTTCTTTTTTGTATTCTTTGGTCGAAAGAGGGGAAATGGGAATTAATGGTATGTAATTTGGATTGAGGAGAGATTTTTGTGTGATTTTTTTATAACAATTTTTCACACAGTAAAATTTTTTTCTAGTTAGTTGTATTTTTTTTTTCGAATTTAGAGTTTTCCACGTAAATTCTCTATTTCCAATGTTGTTTATTTGAATTAATGCAGTTGTTTTCTATCCATTATTATTTTTTTCTTATATATGGAATTGAAGTCATGGAACGAATTGAATGTGTTTTGTGTACGTTTTAGACTAATAGTTTGTTTAAATTTCATTTATGATCATTTTTCTATAAAAAAAAAAAAAAAATCCATTAATGAGTAGAAAAAACAGAATTCATGTCAATAAATCATGGCCAACACAACATGGCATTTAGAAGACCAATTTGAGTGTAAAATAAAAAAGAAAAGAGAGAGAGAGAGAGAGCACTGAGTCAACCACTTTTTGATTATATTGAAAGCATTCCAAAGTGTTAAAAGGTTCAATGAATTTACATGGATATTGATGATAAAGGTGAAACCTAAAATAATATAATATTATTTATATTTTGGGGATTTAAATTAAAATTGAGATCAAATGAGCATTTGATATAATCTGTGTTTAAACATGTGGGTGGCTAAGGATATATATGTGCGTCTATGCCTAATATTGAAGGAGTAAGATTTTTGAAATAGAAAAATAAAGTGAGAATTTTTAGAAGACCCATTCAAAATTAAAATAAAATTAAAAAAAAAAAACATAAAAATTAGAAGAAAAGAAAACAAAGGTTGTCAAAAACGACATAGTTTGGTTATGTTCCATCCCATAATTCCACTCCACATGAAGTTGAAACAACACAATGATAAAAGTCAAAAGTCAAATCTTGGTTTAGAATGTTTAATATATATGTGGAATTGGCATTAAAAAACAAATACACGTGGGATTGCCCAATATTTACTCCGTGCAGCCCCCTCCCCATTCTTCCACCTTTTTTTCCTAACATTATTTTCCTTGTGAGACTCTCTATTTTTTATTTTTTATTTTTTATTTATTTTTTTTATTTTTTTTAATATAGATTATGGAGGGGTTTAGAATTATAGTGGTTTAATATCTTTAGATAATCCTATTTGTTTTGTAGAAATGTTTTTAAATATATATGAAAATATTTAAATAACTGTGTTTGCTTTATCGTATTAAGTAATATTCAAGAATGTTTGTTATTCATTAATTTATATTTAATTTAATTTAATATAATTTGAATTTATATAATATTTTGTTTTTATTAATTTGAATTTGTTTTTAAATTAATATATTTTATATGTTATTTTTCTCAAGAAAATCTTAATTTTTCTCAAGAGGCATCTAAAACTCTTGAGATACCAAGACATCTTACATTAATGAAAAACAAACACAGTAATCCAAATACTCACTCCATGAGAATCTAATTAGATTCCCATGAAACAAACGACCTTTTAGAGTTTGTTTGGGGTGCGAAGTTGATAACAATAGTTTGTGGTTATTATAAGCAATGAGGTTATAATATTACGTGGAGTTGAATAGTCTATGTTTGATGTGCAAACTATTTAGTTTGAGTTCAGAAAGTGTGAGTTTGTGATGCATATTATTTTAGTCCGCTTTAGGGTTTATGTGTTTGGCTTGCTGATTTGTTTAACATAGAGCTTTATTATTATTATTATTATTATTATTATGGGTTTAGGGTTTAGAGTTGTTTTCCAACTTTTTTTTTTTAAATTTTTGTTTTGTATTATACAAGTACTAGTACCTTAAAATATCACATTTTTAAATAGAAATAAAAAGATATGTTCCACCAAAATTTTAAAATGTGTTAGATTTTAATCTATGATATTCTCCATCCTAATGGTCACTTTGGGGATGTAAAAATAAATTTTAACACACACCAAATATGTGAGATGAGACTAAAAATTTATATAATTGATAAACTAAGAAAACTCCATATTTGAAAGTGTACAAAAGCAACCAAAATATCTACCTCCGTAATATTGCACAGTATAAACCACCACCATTATGATACATAAGAAATAGACAATTTTATAGTACTACCATAGTATCTATTACTTTTCCATTCATTATTTGACATGTCATTCAATGATGGTAGGTCATCATGCAAAAGCACTTCAAGAAACATGGTTGATCAAACATGTTTTTTTTGAGGAAGAGTGTGTGTAATACTAAAACAAATTATTATATCATATTGATTGAATTAAAATGTATAAATTGTTGTGAAAGATTTCTTGGTAGATTTCTTATCTTATTCTCAAGTTTAATTTTCTAAATGATTTTTTTCCCATATTTCCACAGCTTTCTTTCTTTCAATTTTGATGAGACCCATGAAACAAGCTATATATTAGAGGATGTTTGGATGGACTAGATAAAAAATATTTTACAAAAAGTCATTTTCATTTAAATACTCTTTATAGAAACTATTTAATATAAAAACACTTATGTGTGTTTAATTAGTTATATTTTTCTCAAAAGTATTTTTATAAGTTAGTTTGATATGTCATACTCATAATGGTCTCTATTAATGTTGAATTACTATAAAAGAAGACTATTAAATAATGTGAATTGGATGTTGGAGTGATCATCAGAGTTGGCTGTTAGAGGGAGTAGTTGGAGCTAATGACGAAGGTGGTTGTCAACGAAATTTGGGAGCAGGGGGAGAGGTGGCCTTCACTAGAGCTGGCCATTAGCATGATCACCGAAGTTGATCATATAGGTGGTAACTGGAGGTGATCATTAGAGTTGGCCGCTAGAGGTAGTTGTAGGAGCTAGTTGTTAGAGGCGGTCGTCACAAATATTGGGTGGCGGAGGTGCTTTTCATTGGAATTTTTCATCAAAGTGATTGTCGAAACTAGTTGCTAATGGGTGGAGTCATTGAAAATATTTAGAATAGAAAGAATTAGTTATTTTAACCACTAAATTGTAAGCTAGTTTTATTTTAACAAAGGAGTTATAATTACTCTTACCCTCGTATGTTTAACACACGCCTAAACGTATAGCCCACTCAACCCCTCCAAACTGGAGGCAAACAATATAAGAGTTCATTTTGACTCTTATTCTTTGATTAATTTTAGAGGATGGTCGTCTAAGTTTAGGATTAGATTATATTACAATTTTTTAAGGTAGGTTGTTCATCTTAAGGTTGAAATTGTTCTACTCAAGTTTCTTTATTTTTTATTTAAAAAAAAATGGTCGGAGTAAATGCTAAACCAGGTGTTGGTAATTTTTTTTTTCTTTTTTTTTAAATCATCATTGTAAGGAGAACAAACTTTCAAATATCTCCACAAATAGTATGGTATTATCTACTTTGGACATACATACTCAAGGTTTTGTTTTTGGTTTCATCTAAAAGGTCTCATACCATTAGAAATAGTTGTCATTTCTTATAAACCCATGATCATCCACTCTTAACCTTCATTGAAATAGTCGTATGATTTCCAAATTATACTTGAGTGCAACTGTAAAGTCAATCACAAAGTAGTCATCCATCCAAATTGCACTTGAGCACACTGCTTGTCTGAAAGCTCAACTACAGACACATACTACTATGACTACATCTTTTGAGGCCCACTTTTTTGTTTGACACTCGAGGATTCCACTGACATTGCTATGTCAGCACATGACTTTGATATCGATTTGTTATGAAATCAACAAATAAAGATAAGTAGAAAAGAGTAAACAGTAAAAAATCGACACAAAGATTTACATGGTTCATTAATAATATGTTAGCTATATCCATGTCAAATGGAGAACAATTTATTAATTTGAGAGAATAATTCAAATTACATATCAGATACGCCTCTAGGGTTCGAGAGTTTATATAGCACACTTTTCTAAATTCGATTAGCGAGATCATAATACTTGATCGTTCAAAGTGCTAGATATTAGATTCAACTCATTCCAACAATCTTGAAACTATTTATAAAAATAAGATGCTCCCATTTCAAATTAATAAGTAATTGTCAAAGCCTATATATCAATACTTTTAACTAGTTAAACCATGCTCAAATTAACTATTATCAATCAACTTGAAAATAACTCTACTAACTAGGAAGGAAGGAAAAAACTACCATTTTATGTTTTCATTAGTGTAATTATCAAAAATGATTTCATATCATGGGGTTGAAAATTTTGCTTTTGACAAAAATTAACGCGTTTGCTGTTTTTTTTTTTTTTTTTTTTAAAAAAAATTTTAAAGTTGACTCGTTTACTTTTATGTGATTTGGAGAGTGATAAAGAAGTGAAATTATTCAAAAATTGACACTAAATAATAACCAATGGTTAGAGGCTTTTGACATTGTTTTCTTTTTACTGCTGAAGCCCATCACATTTTATTTTAATTTATATATTTATTATTATCATTATTTTGTATAAATTGAATTGTTCCGTGGTGTGAAATACAATAATGTTTTTGTCCAACGTAAAAGAGAATCATAATCATGACTTTATGTGGGAAATTGGTAATGTAGTAGTTACCACAATCTTTCAGAATCTAAGGAAGAAAAAAAAAAAAAATCCATATTTTACCATTTAAATTTTTTAAACTATAAACTTTGTTTAAAATATAATACAAAAAGATAAAAACCAAACTATAATATTTTCTAAATGCCAGCTAATTTGCCAAAAAATAATAATGATAATAATAAAGCCAATCAAATAATAAGAAAATGTAAAGACATGTTACATGCATAATATTTCAGTACCAACGACAAAATAAAAAAGATTTATGTAGCGTAGCACTAGGAGGTTTAAATCGAGCCAAAACAAATACTAAATACAACTGATTAAGACAGATCACTCTATATATGGTATTTTTTTTTTTTTAGTATAAATGAAATTTGATTAAATCCAATCTGGCTAAGAAGAAGGAAAATTCCTTTTGGCTAAAGATCAAATGAGCCGAAAGGGAAACTGATTACTGCCATACAATTTGTGTGTTTATATTACTGATTACTCAATGTTTCTTCAAGTACCTTTGAAAAAACTAATCTATATCCCCATCATTTTTTTAGTACAAAGAAGAACATAAGCTTTTAACAAATTCTAATTAAGAATAATATATAGTCCTTAGCTATTAGCAGAAAAAAGATAAAATAGTTTTTATGAAAATTTAAACAGGAAAGCTCATGATTTTTCATATTTATGATCTAAATCACACTCATACATAAAAAGATACACTACTACTTCACATAGCCACTTTGAGTTGAATCATTATAATGAGGCAAAAGATGTAGTTATTTGTTCAAGCATATTTCAACTATTAATTAGATCGAGATATTTCATGGTTATGGTTCTAGAACACACTCAATCTTTGGTTAAAGTGATTAAAGTGTTGTGTGGATATGTGGCTGAGGTGCCACCTAGGGCTAGCTTACAACAGTACTTAGATTATTAAGCAATTTTTGGGCGTTGGTGAGTTATTTTGAGATTGGGCTTGATCTTAAAAGCCTAAATGACTTAAGTTATGATTTGAGCAAATTTTAAAGAAGCCTAATTAAGTGAGTTAAATTATTTTCAGACCAAGAAGAATTTTGGGAGGTTTATAATCCATTTAGAGTCCGAGTAAAGGAGTGGGTGACGAATTTTATTAAATATGCATAGTTTCTTAAATGTTTTCCTTGTGAAATATGAGTTTGGAAAACATGATTTATACTTGATTTCTAACGAGCTTGAAAGCATGTTTGACTTGTTTACTTAAAGTTTGAGGAAGCAGGATTATTTGATACTAGTTTCAGAATTCTAAGACTTATTTACTTTAAAGTATGCTTGTATTTTTCTAAAAAGTTTTAAGGGTCCCAATGCTGAAGGACATTGAGAAGACATATGGGCAACCTTGAGATTACTATGAAAGGACTCAATACTAAAGGATAATGAGAACGCATTTGAGTATCCCTAGGATCCAGTACTGAAGAACATTAAGAAGGTACTTGGCCAGTCCAAGATCTAGATATTCCTACATGCACATAGAGAGAGTTGATGTTGTTGTGTTGAGTTCACGCCTCCTCAACTAAGATTATTTCGCTGAAAGATCATGACTTATGAGTTTTGGTTAAAGATGTACTTCAATAATTTGCTAGCTTGTTTTCCATAAAACATGAATATGATTTTTAAGTTAAGCATGTGTTTTAATATTAAGTCATTCACTAGGCAACTCAGCTCACGTTTTTCCTTGAATTCTCTTTCTTACAGGTAGCGAGCAATGCTTAGTCTACTCAGCCTCGTCTAATCCTGCTACTTCACTTTAGTTTGTTAGATTTACTTGTATGGACTTGTACTTAAGACATGTTATGCATTGTAAATAAGGGTTTGAGTGTGAGATATGTAAATGTGTTGTATAGGGATTTGAGTTTTCAAACTAGTCATGTGAATTACTTATGGTTATAAGAATACTTTTTATTATAAGTTGTTATTTGTTTATTAGGTGTTGTATGATTATGAGTATAAGAAGAGTACAGGTTTGACAGTAACTTTCGTAAAAGGGTCAATACTTGTTGTCTTCACATTCTTTCCTAGGCTAAAAGGGTACTTGGAAGAGGGTTTGACAAGTTGGTATCAAAACATAAGATTTTGGGAAGTTAGGTCATGCATTGTGGCTAGCATATAAAGTCTATAATATATTAATGTTATGATGTATTATAGGAAATATGCCCAGACGGAATAAACGAGGTAGGTAAGTAGAAGCCAGAACTTCGCAAGCTACTGGGGATTTTAGAGAGGCTTCTGAGAGATTCTAGTAACCCTCAAACAGGTGTAAATATGGAAGATTAGATATTCACTAGGATAGCTCAGAGGTTAGGTACTAGTGTTAAGACAATTCAGGTTGATCCCGAGAAGAAATATGGGATCAAGAGATTTAAAGCATTAGGTGCCACAAAGTTCGAGGGTACCATAGATCTTGCTGATGCAAAGGTATGGTTAAACTAGGTAGAAAAATGCTTAAGGGTTATGCGCTGTCCTGAAGACAAAAAGTTGGAGTTAGTCATGTTCATGCTCCAGAAAGGGGTTAAGGATTGGTGGAGACTAATTGAGAGCAGGAAAGGAGATAAAGAGGCTTGACATGAAGTGAGTTCAAAAAGGCTTTCTAGGATAAGCATTATCCTTGATCCTTCTGTGACGCTAAGAGAAACGAGTTTCTGAGGCTGATTCAAGGAGCTATGTCTGTTGTTGAGTACGAGAAGAAGTTTACAGAGTTAACAAAGTATGTCACGACAGTTATAGCTGATAACACAAACATGTGCAAATGGTTCGAAGAAGGTTTGTGGAAGGAGATTCAGACTCCAGTTATCATGAATGCAGAATGATCTGATTTTGCAAAGTTAGTGGAAGCTGCCATGAGAGTTGAAAAGAGTTTAATTGAAGAGAAAGCTGAGAAAAAGGTTCATAGAGGAGGAATACTAAGGCAAATGTCAAGTATGTCACGAGATCAGTTCAATCGAGGTGAGGGTAGACGGTTTGTTCCTGGAGTGTTTGGAAATGGGAGCTTTAAACCCCGATTCAGTGGACCATCCTTTACTAGTTCCAAAGGTGGTAGTTTAAGGCAAAATCAGAGGAAGTTTAGTCAGGTGTTAGAATCAGCTGGTGGTTCATAGTCAAGGCAACCTAGTGAGTTGGTTGCCAGTACAGTCAAGAAGTCTGTGTGGTACCTATGGAAGATACCACTGGAGTCAGTGTTTGAGCGGAACCAACGTTTGTTACAAATGTGGTTAGATATGGCATTTTAGGAGAGATTGTCCCCAGCTGAAGGAAGGAAATGAAGCTGAGCAATGAACAATATGATTTATAAATTAAGGTTTTGCATAATAGACATTTTCGAAATTTGGCATTAGATTTACCGAATTTTGTTGATTTGATCAAAGTAAGGGCCCATTGCTTTGGGTAATATGTACTGTAAATTGAGTCTTTTAAGTCCCTTATTTGTAAGAAAAAGTTGCTATAAAGAGGACTGAAAGCAGATTAGTAAAACGGGAATCAAAGTGCAGACCTGAGAGATTTTTGTGCAAGGCACCGATGTTTGTTATGTTGTGCAACATTAAAAGCTTCTGACTGTCATTGTTTGTGCTTCATGGATTCTCCTGGAACTGAGGAGTTTTTTTAGGCGTGAATGATGGAGAAGTTTGCAGAAAATCAAGGTTTTGGGGACTTTATTTGAGAAGATCATGCCAAACAAATTACATAAAAACCTATTCTTTAGGAAATATTAAGATTGTTGTAATTTTATTTATTTATTTATTTTTTGGAATGCAAAAACTCTGGTCTATTACTGCTGTTTAATTTAGTTTATGCATATGATGTATGATTAAATTAATATGAATTATATGTCGAATAAAAGTATGCCATATAATTTAAAATCTCACCATAGGTTAAGCATGTCATGCATCATATTTAAATATAATTTTTATATTTAATGTTTAGGATTATGCCTAAAGTATATGTTGTTGGGCTTTATGCCTTAAAACTCGTAGATAATAAATGTAAATAATTGACTGTCATTAATAAAATGTTAAGATGTTTTTTCAATAAGTGTTATTGATTATGTTGTATTTATTTTGTCTTAATATCCCTGAAATCCAATAACTAACATCCTAGGCTGTCTTATGAGTCTTGAACAGTATGTGGAAACATACGGGGATCAATGAGCAAGATACAGCTTAAAGGATCTACAGTATAAGGATAAGGTTGGGTACATTATCCTGGTGACACTATAGATATGACCTACTTTGTATTAAATACAAATGCGATGATCCAACACATTCGTGTAGGTCACATGCAAGTGGGGGTATCTTGTGCAATGAGTTTGCATAAGACTGACTACGAAATAGTAACCACGAGATGTAATTATGTTGGCTAGTTAGGTTTCTACTTCAATAGGATGACCTAGGCAACTTAGTCTTAATCCTGAGTATATTATGAACTCTTGTTCACGAGGATCGTCATTTGATTTGTATGGGTGAGAGTGGCCGATTCCCCGACTCAATACGCCTACTATTTTGGAGACAAGACTAAGTGAGAGTTGGGAATACAATTATACAAAATGGATCTTCACTCCTTCTCGACTTTTGGGAGAGTAGATGAGTGTTCCCTTCAGTGGTGTCTTTGGAACTTGAACAAAGGGTCCTACCCACTCATTGGCCTAGAAAGGTTTCTGTTTAATGGTTGGACCATAAAACAATTTGTTTATTAGAGGAGCATAGGTACTTAAGGATATAGAAGTAACCTAGAGGTAAAATGATAATTTGACCCAGCTAAAGTTACTAACATTTGTGAAGGACTAATTTGTATTATTGGTCTCTATCCCTAAATACATAAATATATCTACAGTGAGAACTGTGCAACTATAGGTCTTTAGTGGAATGTACCCACAGTTAACGAATATTGATTAATTCGGTTAATGAGTTTAGCAAAATAATCTCATATCGTTGGAGCTTCTAATCTGTAGGTCTATTAGGTCCCCTTCCTAGCTCATAAAGAGTATTGAGGTACATTAAATCTTGAATTGAATTTGAAATATTCAAATTCACTTGGGGAATATTATAATGTATAATGACAAATTATAATATAAAGTTTTTTTAAACTTTATAAATTTAATTTTTGGATGTCATTTGAAATTAATGAGAGAATTAAATATTTGAAGTAATTCAAATATTAATTTAATATGAATTAGATTCATATTAAATTTATAGGTTAAAAAATTAATGTGCATTAGATGCACATTAAGACTATAGGTTATGAGAGAAATACAATTGAATATGATTCAACGGTAGGTTACATTAAATATTGAATATTTAATTTGGTAATTAATTAATTGTAGAATTGATTATTTAATTTAATTCAATTAAATTAAATTTGATTTAATTAAATTAATTGAATTAAAACCATAGGTTATATGAGAGATGTTCATTTAAATATGATTTCAATGAAATTGTTAATTAAATTAGATTTAATTAATTATTATTTATTATTAATTAATTAAATTAGTTTTTGATTTTTTTTATTTTATTAAAAATCAAACAACCAATTTCCCACGTATGGGAAGTTAGGTTAATCGTGGGTTCATTCCCACATCTTCCTCTCTCTCTCACTCTTTTTCAGTTCTTCTCTTCTTATACTTGAAAACAGGCAAGGAAAATAATAGGATGAGATCGATCTTCTGCTCCTGTGAGTTAAAATTCTCCCTAAAAGAAATTGTGTCTCCCTTTTAAGATTGGTTCCCACAAACTAAGTCCTCAATTCTTCAGAGAATAGGAAGTGAATCGTGTGGTGGTGTTCCAAATTGATTTCAAAAGGTTGGTATTTCTTTCCTTAAATTACATACTTAATCTACTTTAATTCTACTGAATTGCCAATGTATTGGTATTTCATTATTCCAAAATTAAATTTTGAGGTTCGGTTATTTGTACTTTTCTTTTGCGTTACGGCTTTCATCCCTACAATTGGTATCAGAACCATATTGTTTAATTAAATTAGAATTTGTGAAATTTGTACTGGTTTTGATGGGATTAAATTCCATTATGAATGTAGCTTGCGATTGAATGTTTTCAGTTTAATTTGCTCTTAGACTTATGAGTCTTTTATTCGATCAATTTTGTAAAGGCCTCTTCATTTTTGGGTGTTTTGTTTTAAATGTTGTTTATGTAAGTCAGTGTCTAGATTGGGGCGGTTGTATGATGAATTTCGACACTATTTCTGCCAAAATCGGGTGAACGAAGGCTAAGGAATTGAGATTTTTTTTGGCACTGTACAACAAAAAAAATTGCGCGTCTTTAGGAAGAAAAAAGGCTGACGTCATGGTGATGTCACGATGACGTCATGGTGATGTCACGATGACGTCAGTGAGGCACTGGGAAACAAGGGCTGATGTCACGCTGACGTCAGCTAGGCACTGGGAAATGAGAGCTGACGTCACGCTAACGTCATCGTGACATCAGTATGACGTCAACATACCCGGTTCGATTGTTTTTGGTTTGGTGTTGTGCAGTTTTGACTTGGTTCACGATTTTGGGACCCGGTCCAAAGCGGTTTGAGGGGTTTTGGTCCAGTTCTGAAGCGACAAAAGCTGTTTTAGGATAAATTTAGCATAATTATTGTAATCAATTGCTTTATTTTTATCCTAGGGGCCAAATTGCCGGTTCAATTCTTATTTAAAGGCTTTATGAATGTCATTTAGATAATGCCTACCATAGGTTAAGCATGTTCATGCATTTTAATATGTTACAATATGTTATAGTATATGGTATTTGTTGAAGGAAAAATTTTGAACCAATCACAAATTGACATGTCATTTCTCAAATTAATGACAAAATTACAAATAATTGAATTTGGGACCAATTAAAAGTTGACGTGTGCCCAAAATTGAAATTGAAGACATAAATTGACAAATCTTGATGACGCCACGTGTTTTCATCTTGACCATTGGATTAAATAAAGTAATTTGGTCCAAATTGGTATTAGTATTGAAAAGTACTTGAAAAATGCTTCCTATTCTTTCAAATTAAGGCAGTTATATTAGATTTCACTTGTTTGCTAGTGGTTTTTAGGTCAAGATAAAGAAAATTAGAAGTGAAAGCCTAAAGATCAAAATCGAGCCAGAATTCAGTGAAAAAGAGAAGAAAAGTCAAAATTTGCCAAAAACAGAGCAGCGCTGCAGAGCTTTTTTCCGAGAGCAACTTCTGCTTCAACGCAGCGCCACCGTCGCAACGCTGCAGCACGATGACCGAGGGTAGGTTTTCATGACGGTTAGTGCGACGGCGCCAACTTTCCTAATTTGAAGATTTGTTATTTTTGGAAAGAATTTTGGACAGCCAACTCTATAAATAAAAGGGTTTCTAGTAGCCCTAATCACCAATCTACTCACCAAGAAACACAAGAAGAAGAGAATTGAGTGAAAGTTCATTAGAGAGTCCAAAGAGTGAGTTAGCTGCAAGGAAGAGGAAAAAAGTTCGAGAGAGAGTTGTGGTGCCATTCGAGTTCCGACGTGAAGGCCAAGGAGATCGTGATGGTGCTTCCTCACTCAAGAGCCTCTTTTTAGTAGAGCTTCCCTTTCTTTACACTCTTTCTTTGTTTATATTGTTTGAACATGTTTCTTCAAGCTATGAGTTGCTAAACTCTTTAGTTTTCGGGTTTTTATGAATTGTTTATAAAGTTATGTTGATATCGTAGACTCTTCATGGTTTTGTTTTAATGATTATGCTTTTCTTTGTTATTGTGCTTAATTCTTGTTGAATGGCCACATATGAATGTTAGGTTAAATGTATTGTTGAAAGATTGTATGTTTAATTAGATCTATAACAAAGAATTGTTGTTAATCTATCATGAAAATAGGTAGGTTAACAATGAAAGTTGCTAAGGACTATTCTTAATGCCATTTAATTTGTATTGATTTCAATAGATTAGTAATCAACTGAGTTGCATGAGAAAAAGTTGTTTTTGAGAGAAAATAACTTGAATTTATGTTTCTAGACTTAAGCATAAGAATTGCAATAAAATCAATGAACCCTAGAATATTGCATGATGAATTAAACAAACAAGGATTCATTACCCTTAAACTCTCTTTGACTCTTGTGTTTATTATTTTATTACTTTTCTTATTTAGTTTATTTCCAAAATCACACTTGAATTCCAATCCTCAAATAAAATTAATTTGATTCTGGAATAGCTAAGTAACTTAAACCTTCACAATTAGATCCTTAGTGGAACGATATTCCAACTTCACCGTCTTATATTCTAAGTAACTTAAACCTTCACAATTAGATCCTTAGTGGAACGATATTCCAACTTCACCGTCTTATATTATAACTTGACCCATACACTTGTGGTTAATCCTTAAAGTGCGCACGCATCAAGCATTTAGGCTAAAATTCAATTGAGTCCTAAAATAGGCTTAATTTTGCCCAAACCCATGGACCAACCAAGCCCAAGCCCAAGCCCATAAAGCCTACTTGAGAACTCTATAAATAGAAGAGTTTTCTTCATTTGAGGGGTTCAGAAAATTTTACACTTTAGAGAAGTTAGAAAGAATTCTCCCTACAATCAGAAGACTCTTAACTCTTAAATCTGAACCAGACTTGAAGACTGAAGCTCTTTGGAACACAGACATTCTTCCAAGACTCCAACTTCAAGAACATTCACGTGTTCTGCTTCCATACAACAAGTGTACGCCTTCAACTGAGAGAGAATCAAAGGATCAAGTATTAGAGATCGAACCACATTTGCATCAAATCTGCATCAACTTAAGGTCAACTCTACGAAACAAGTTTCTCTGGAAACCTCGTGCGAACAAATTGGCACACCTAATAGGACATAGGGAATAGTGTCCTAAGACACCTCAAGAAATTAAGGATATGAGACGTATTCCCTATATCTCAGCTGTGGGCAACTTAATGTACGCTATGCTTTGCACTAGGCCAGACATTTGTTAGTAGAAATAGTCAGTAGGTACTAGTCCAATCTAGGTTTAAACCACTGAACTGCGGTTAAGAAGATCCTCAAGTATCTTAGGAGAATGAGGGACTACAAGATGGTGTATGGAGCTAAGGATTTGATCCCGGGATACACAGACTCTGATTTTCAAATTGACAAGGATTCTAGGAAATCCCACATTAGGATCAATGTTCACCTTAAACGGAGGAGCTGTAGTATGGCGTAGCATTAAGCAAGGATGCATTGCAGACTCTACTATGGAGGCTGAGTATGTAGCTGCTTGTGGAGCAGCAAATGAAGCAGTCTGGTTAGAAAGTTCCTAAATGATTTGGAAATCGTTCCAAACATGGAATTGCCTATTACGTTATACTGTGACAACAGTGGGGCAGTAGCCAACTCTAAAGAGCCTACACGAAGAGGTGATCCGACTAGATAGGGGATAAAACACCGAGGTTGTCCCAAACCTTCCGATGCCATCCCTCTATCTACTACACGAAAAGGTGATCTGAGCTAGATAGGTGATAAAATATTGAGGTTGTTCCAAACCTTCTGATGTTATCCCTCTATCTGCCTATACGAAGAGGTGATCTGAGCTAGATAGGCGATAGAACATCGAGGTTGTTCCAAACCTTCTGATGCCATCCCTCTATCTTCCCACACGAGGAGGTGATCCGGGCCACATAGGATATAGAACACCGAGGTTGTTCCAAACCTTCCGATGCCATCTCTCTATCTGCTTACACGAAGAGGTGATTCGAGCCAGATAGGTGATAGAATACCGAGATTGTTCCAAACCTTCCAATGTCATCCCTCTATCTACCCACATGAGGAGGTGATTCGGGCCAGATAGGGGACAAAATACCGAGGTTGTTCCAAACATTTCGATGTTATCCCTCTATGCTACACAAAGAGATGATCCCAGCTAGATAGGCGATAGAACATCAAGATTGTTCCAAACCTTCCGATGCCATCCCTCTATCTGCCCACACAAGGAGGTGATCTGGGCCAGATAGGGGATAGAACACAGAGGTTGTTCCAAACCTTCCGATGTCATCCCTCTATCTACCTACACGAAGAGGTGATCCGAGCTAGATAGGCGATAGAACACCGAGGTTGTCTCAAACCTTTTCGATGCCATCCCTCTATCTACCTACACGAAGTGGTGATCCAAGCCAAATAGGCGATAGAACACCAAGGTTGTTCAAACCTTCTAGTGTCATCCCTCTATGTGTCTAAACAAGGATGTGATCCTGGCCAAAGAGAAAACAGAATACTAAGATCGAAGCTAACAGAACTTAGACATCGAGCTTGACAAAACACTAAGGTCGGAGCCAATAAAACAAAAGTGTCAGAGCCGATGAGACATTAAATTGAAACCCTTAATCATCTCTCATTTCATTTGTATCTAAAAAAACAAAGAAAAAAATATTAGCAAAAAGAGAAGGGGAAAATGAGTAGTTAAGAAAATAAAAGAAAGAAAAGGAAAAGAAGTGAAAAGAAAAGAGAAAAAAAAGAAAGAAAAGAAAAAAGAAGAAAAAAACACTCAACGGAAAGAAAGAAAACAAAAAAGAAGAAAAAAAAAAGGAAGGAAAAAAAAAGAATGAAAAACAAAAACTTGAGAAGAAAAAAAAAGAAAAAAAAAGAAAAAAGAGAAGAAAAAACGTAAAAATAGAAGGAAAAAAAAAGGAAAAAGGAAAAGAAATGTTAAGAGAAGGAAGAAAAATGTGAAAAAAGAGGGAAAGAATTGAATGAGATTGATGTGTAGATGTAGCTCTATTTATAGAGTCCAATATTGGATTCAAATCCTAATTCAATTTAGATTTTCTATTGAAATCTTATTTATTTAGAAGATTTTGGTGAGATTCTCAAGTCAAATTGAATTGTAGATTGGATCTTAAATTGATCTCAAATTAAAATTTGAAGCATAATTCAAATTTTATCTCAAATTCAAATCATAGGATTTTATCTAATTTGATAATATTTCAAATTAAAGTTTGCCATATTCTAAATTTTATTCCAAATTTAAATTATCTAAATTTAGGGTTCTTTCCTTAAAGCCAAATTAAATTGGGGATAGACTCTCAAATTTACCTCAAGTTAAAATTTGGCCAAACTTCAAATTTTATCCCAAATTTAAATTATCCAAATTTAGGGTTCTTTCCTCAAAGTGAAATTAAATTGTAGAGTCTCAATTTTTTAAAAAATTTGGTCATATTCCTAATTTTATCCCCAATTTAAATAATCCAAATTTAGAGTTCTTTCCCCAAAGCCAAATTAAATTGGCGATAGAGCCTCAAATTTACCCCAAGTTAAAAATTTGGTCATTTTCCAAATTTTATCCCAAACTTAAATTATCCAAATCTAGAATTCTTTCCTTAAAACCAAATTAAATTGGGAATAGAGCTCAAATTTACCTCAAGTTAAAATTTGGTCATATTCCAAATTTTATCTCAAATACAAATTATCCAAATTTAGGTTTCTCTCCTCAAAGCCAAATTAAATTGAGGATGAAATCTCAAATTTATCTCGAATTAAAATTGAGTCATATTCCAAAATTTATCTCAAATTTTAATCAAACCTGTGTACTAAATTCATAGTTTAATTAATTTGACACATTGAATAGAGACAAACTCAAGGACATATAACTTGTATTTTGATTCCAACTTTATCTTTTTCGAGATTCATCTACTCATGCATGTGCATAAATCTCGAAAAGAGGGCATTTGTTGAAGAATAAATTTTGAACCAATCACAAATTGACATGTCATTTCTCAAATTAATGACAAAATTACAAATAATTGAATTTGGGACCAATTAAAAGTTGGCGTGTGTCCTAAATTCAAATTGAAGACATAAATTGGCAAATCTTGATGACGCCATGTGTTTCATCTTGACCGTTGGATTAAATAAAGTAATTTGGTCCAAATTGGTATTAGTATTTGAGCTAAAATCCAAATAAGTCCTAAAATAGGCTTAATTTGACCCAAGGGCCAATGAAGACCCAAATCCAACTTATTGGCCCAAGGGCCAAGTCCATGGACCAACCAAGCCCAAGCCCACAAAGCCCACCTGAGAACTTTATAAATGGAAGAGTTCTCTTCATTTGAGGGGTTAGAAAATTATGCACTTTAGAAAACTTAGATAGAATTCTCCCTACAATCAGAAGACTCCCAACTCTTGAATCTGAACTAGACTTGAAGATTGAAGCTCTTTGGAACATAGACATTCTTCGAAGACTCCAACTTCAAGAACACCCACGCGTTCCGCTTCCATACAACAAGCGTATGCATTCAACTAAGAGAGAATTAGAGAATCAAGTACTAGAGATCAAACCACATCTGCATCAAATCTACATCAACTTAACTTCAACTCCATGAAACAAGTTTCTCTGGAAACCTCGTGTGAATAGTATCAATGCATGATTTTTTAATTTCATGAGTAATTTAATATATTTTAATATGTTAATTGTATGAAATTGGGGATGCATAATGCATGACAATTAGATAAATATAAATAGTTATATTTATTAACGTGTTGTATGTGCTTGATTGATTTTCAATTTTTTTAATATAAGTGTTATATACATGTTTTTTTGAAAATCAATTTGCATTGAGCATGACACATCCATAGTTTAATATAATTGTTATATTATTGTCATGAAATACTTGGAATATTGTTTAATATTTAACTAGAACATGATTGTTAATTAATTAAACCATAGAAAGCATGATTATAGAGTTAATCATTAAAACTTATAATAGTTATAAAAGGTTAATGATTAGTAATCACCAACCTATAATTAAGAATTGTATGCAAACATAGAATCTTAGGAAATTGGTTTTTAATTGTTTAAAATTAATTTAGACCTAAGATCACATTAATTCTAATCTATTACTTTCTTTTAAAATAGTTTAAAATTTGACTAAGTAGGACTAATAGAATTTAGGAAAAGTGTTTGCATGGTTCAATACCAAGGTGAATAGGGAATATGTTCATAGTAATTGGGAGAAGGATGTGTGTCAATGTGTCCTACGATCTCCTTCATTAGGTTGCATCGTGAGATTCTTATAGTCCACTTGCATGTCATCCTGGAGCGACCACCCCTTCGGAGGGCCTGATCATGGGATTCAGAACAACATAAACTCTAGAAATGGATAGGGTTTTTGAGGTTAATCTTCAATAGTTGTCTTTCCTAACAGTGGCCTGCTGAAGTGTACATCTGTGATCCAAAAATGGTACAGTCACAATTACAGGGATGATTTAAGCTAGTTAATGAATTCGTGACCAAACAATGTAGCTAAGATCTATAGGACTAAGAGTTATTCTGGTAGTAGTAATTAGTTGAGATTGTCTCAATTAAGGGGAGGAGAAACTGATCACCCATCAGTGGCTGTTGTTCTAAACCTCGGAAGTATGATTGCAAAACTAAATCAATAGATTAATTAGGGTTCTTTAATTGTATGTTTTGCTGAATTGATTGGATGCTTGTATTTTGTGTAGTGGATTAAGGCAAAAATAATTAATATGGTCAATTGTTTGTTATTTTCAAAATGTCTTCCTCAATTATTGTCTTGCTTAAAAACAAAAATTAACCTGTGAAAATCACGCTATGTGGAATCTAACCTGAACACGATTCTGGTTATCGACGATCAGCGGTTTGTCTTAACTGAGAAGTGTTCTCAAATCTCCGCTCGTGGTGCAACCCAAGTTGTCAGGGATGCACACGACCGCTAGACAAAGGCTAATGAAAAGGCCCGAGTATATATCTTGGTGATTCTGTTTGACATTCTCAACAAGAAACATGAGACCATGCTCATTGCTCATGAGATCATGGAGTCCCTCCAGGGTATGTTTGAGCAACCATTCATACAGATCCGACACGAGGCCCTCAAGTACGTTTATAATGCATGTATGAAGAAAGGCCAATCGGTGAGACAATATGTTTTTGAACTAATGGTTGACTTCATCATAGCTAAAATGAACGACGCGGTCATTAATGAGCAGAGTCAGGTGTCCTTTATTTTGGAGTCTTTTCCAAAGAGTTTCCTCCAATTTTGCAGCAATGTGGTTAGTATAAAATAGAGTACACTATAACTACCCTCCTTAATGAGTTACAAACTTATTAGTCTCTTATTAAAACTAACGGGTCGATCGAAGGAGAGTCAAATGTTGCCCATTCGAAGAAGTTCAATAAGGGTTCATCATTTGGAACTGAGTCTTTTCCCTCACCTTCTGGTTCTAAGAAGATCCAGAAAAGGAAAGGAGGAAAGGGGAAGTCTCCTACTATTGGGATAAGCAAGGGCAAGGACAAGGTGGCTGATAAGGGCAAATGCTTCCGCTACAATATGGATGGTCATTGAAAATGCAATTACCCTAAGTACCTTGCTAAGAAGAAGGATAAGAAAGGTAAATATGATTTACTTGTTTTAGAAACTTGTTTAGTGGAAAATGATCATAATGTCTGGATACTTGATTCGGGTACCACTAATCACGTTTGTTCTTCTTTATACGGAATTAATTCCTTCCAGTAGCTCGAGGAGGATGAAATGACGCTCAAGGTTGGAACGGGAGACGCCATTTCAGCTTGTGCAATGGGAGCTGCCAAGTTGTTTTGTAGAAATAGATACTTATTTTTGGAAATTTTGTATATAGTTCCAAAAATTAGAAGGAACCTTATATCTATTTCTTGTTTAATCGAATAAAAGTATTCAATTTCTTTATCATCTAATGAAGCGTTCATTACAAAAAAATGAAGTACTTATCTGTTTTGCTAAATTAGAAGACAACTTGTATGTGTTAAGACCAACTAAAACAAGAGCATTTTTAAATCATGAGATGTTTAAAATTGCTAACACTCAAACAAAAAGGCAAAGAATTTTTCCAAGTAATAATAATACTTATCTTTGACATTTGAGATCAGGTCACATAAATCTCGAAAGGATCGGGAGACTGGTAAAGAATGGACTTCTAAGTGAGTTAGAAGATGATTCATTACCTCCATGTGAATCTTGTCTTGAAGGAAAAATGACTAAAAGGCCTTTTAGTGGAAAAGGCTATAGAGCTAAAGAGCCCTTAGAGCTCATACATTTGGATCTCTGTGGTCCAATGAATGTCAAAACTCGAGGAGCTTATGAATACTTCATCTCTTTTATAAATGATGATTCAAGGTACGGTTACTTATACCTAATGGAACATAAGTCTAAAGCCCTTGAAAAATTCAAGGAGTAGAATGCTGAAGTTGGAAACCTATTAGGTAAAACAGTTAAAATATTTCGATCTGATCGGGGTGAAAGTATATGGATTTAAGATTTCAGGACTATATTGTTAAGATTTATGCCCTAAAGCCTTGTAATTAATTAGTTAATTAATTTAATTATTAATTATTAATTATGCAAGATTAATTTATCCATTAATTGGAAAAATCCAAGGTTATTGCATGAAACCTTGAACATGTATGTAGTTCACATACGGTTGGATTATGTTAAAAGAATAACCTAAAAGTCTATAGTATATGGATAAGGTTGGGTGTCTTATCCTAGTGACACTATAGATACGACCCACTTTGTAATAGTTACGACTAGTTTGATCCAAACTATTCATGTGGAGACATGTAAGTGGGGGTATCCTATATAAAGAGTTGTATAAGACCGGACCGCGAAATATTTAATCTCTCTTTTCAAATTCTGAGTGACTTATGAACTCCTGTTTGTAAGGTCGGTTCTTTGATTTGCATGGGTGAGAGTGACCCAAGTTGCCGACTCAATAAGTCTATGAGTTTGGGGATTTGACTAAATAGGGAGTTGGAAATATAACTTCACAAGATGGAATTCACTCCTTCTTAGATAAGGTAAGTAAATGAATAGTTCCCTTCAGTGTTGATTTTGGGTCTTGAACAAGGGGCCCCACCCTCTCACTAGCCTGAGAGGGACTTAATTTATGGTTGGACCATAAACAAATTGTTCATTAGAGAAATCAGTGGTATTTAAGGATAATAGGTAATTACAGGGGTGGAACGGACATTTGACCTAACTGTAATTATGAACAACTCATGAAGGACCGACTTACTTATACTGATTATATTCATGTATACAACTTATCCTACAATGCATAAGAGTTCAACTACAAGTCTATAGTGGTTTGCCCTGTAGTTAATGAATGAAGGTTAATTTAATTAAAGAGTTTAATTAATTAATCATGGATCATTGGAGCTTATAATTTGTAGGTCCATAAGGTCCTCTTTATTAGCTCACCATGGACCAATAAGGATCAACTATGTTGAAAAAAATATTTGAAATGTTCTAACTTTATGAGCAATAATATTAATTGTATTGGATACAATTAATTACATGATTTATCATAAAGTTTATTTGAATAAAATTCAAATTATAACTTTAGAATATAGAGAATTAATTTATTTGAATATGATTCAAATAATTAATTAATTATGGATGAAATCCATATAAATAAATAGATAGAGAATTAATTAATTAATTTGAATTTGATTCAAATAATTAATTATTTAATTTGGATGAGATTCAAATTAAAAATTTTGTAGAAAATAGATATTTAAACAAGATTTAAATATTTTAAACCATTTAATATGAGATATTATTTAGATAAATATTTATTAATATTGAATATTATTAAATATTTACTTTAAAATCTCTGCATATGGGTTATTTTAATAGGATTAGGAGTAACCCATAGAGTTCTATAAATAGGGTCATTGGGAGCCCTCATATGACATACTCTCTACAAGAATAATCTTTACGATTACTCTAAAACTCTTCCTTAAGAAATTCTCCCAATTTTCTTAGAAAAGTTTTAAGAAAATTCTTCTCATTCTTTCAAGAAGCAGTTCCCACAAACCGAATCCTTGCCAGAGTCATAGCAAGGAAGATGATCTCTTGGAAAAGGAAGACTACAAGGAGGAGAAGAAGAAGACTATCGGTTCGAGGTGAAGATTTTGTTGAAATTATAGATCGACAAAGGTATGTTGCTTAACCTTCTAAATTTGTATTTTTTAATTCTTTTGAGAAATCAAAAAACGCGATCACACGCTTCTGTTGAGATTCAATTCCCTTCATATATGATAGAACATGAAATCCAATCCCAACTTTTAACACCTAGTATACTTCAGCAAAATGGTGTATCAAAAAAGAGAAATAGAGCATTATTAGATATGGTTCATTCTATGATGAGTTTTGCTCAATTGCCTAGCTCGTTTTGGAGGTATGCAATAGAGATTGTAGTTCATATCTTGAACAACGTTCCTTTGAAAAGTGTTTCTGAAACATCTTTTGAGTTATGGAAGGGGCATAAACCTAGTTTGCGCTAATTTAGAATCTGGAGTTGTCCTGCACATGTGCTAGTGACAAATCCTAAGAAATTGGAGCCTCATTCAAGATTATGCCAATTTGTTAGTTACCCTAAAGAAACAAAAGGTGGTCTCTTCTTCGATCATAATAAAACAAGTGTTTGTATCGACAAATGCTACATTCTTGGAAGAAGACCATATGAGAGATCACAAACCAAAAAGCAAATTAGTTTTAAATGAAGCAACTAAACAGTCAACAAGAGTTGTTGATGACGTTGGTTCTTCATTAAAAGTTAATGAAGAAGCTAGCACTTCAGGTCAGTCTCATCCTTCTCAATCGTTAAGAGTGTCTTGACACAGTGGAAGGGTTATATTACAACCTAACCGTTATTTGGGTTTAACTGAAATTTAGGTCGCCATAACCAGATGATGGCGTTGAGGATCCATTGTCTTATATACATACAATGAATGATGTAGACAAAGACCAATGGGTCAAAACCATGGACCTTGAAATGGAGTCTATGTACTTCAATTCAATATGAGAATTTGTAAATCCACTTGAAGGGGTTAAACCCATAGGGTGTAAATGAATCTATAAACGAAAGAGAGATGTAGTTGAGAAAGTGTAGACTTTCAAAGCTAGACTTGTAGCAAAGGGTTATACCCAAAGGGAATAGGTGAACTATGAGGAAACTTATTCACCTGTTGTTATGCTTAAGTCTATAAAGAATTCTCTTATCCATAACTACATATTATAAGTATGAAATTTGGTAAATAGATGTCAAGACTTCCTTTCTAAATGAAAATCTTGAAGAGAACGTTTTCATGTCTCAGCCCGATGTTGGGACTGGTGTACCTTAAATCTCTTGGGTCTTGTAGTTTTGTAAATTGTATATACATTTTATTTATTGAATAAAATAAGAAGCTATTTTATCTATCTTATGCATTAACTCAATCCAATAAACTAAGATTCCATGATTATTTTATGTAAACTTAAACATGTATGTGGTTGATATACAAGGTTGGATCATGTTTAAGTAATAACCAAAAAAGTCTGTAGTATAGGAATAAGGTTGGGTGCCTTATTCTGGTAACACTACGGATACGACCCACTTTGTAATTGTTACAAGGAGTTGTAAAGTGTTACAAACTATTTGATCCTAATCGTTCATGTGGAGATATGTGAGTGAGGGTATCCTATGCAAAGAGTTTGTATAAGACCGGACCGCAAAATGTTTAATATCTCTTTGTAATGTTGTTAATTGTAAAAATTAACATTTTATAGGATGACTATTGGTAACTCAACCTGAATCTTGAGTGAGGTATGAACTCTTGTTTATGAGGGCAATTCTTTTATTTGTATGGTTGAGAGGGACCAAATTTCCTACTCAATAGGCCTACCATTTTGGGGATTTGTCTGATTAGGGAGCTAGGAACATATTTTCACAAGATGAAATTCACTCCTTCCCATATGTAGGGTAAGTAGATAAACTACTCCCTTAAGGGCTAGTTCCGGGTCTTGAACAATAAGGTCTCACCCTCTCATTAGCCCCAGAGGCGTTAGTTTATAGTTGGATTATAAACAATTTGTTCATTAGAGGGATCAACGGTACTTAAGGAGTTAGATATAACTATAGGGGTAAAACGGTAATTTGACCTAGTTGTAGTTATGAGTAATTTGTGTAGGTCGACTTACTGTTGATTAGTAAATTCTGTGGACATAGAAATATATCTATAGTGCAAATAGTGCAACTGTAAGTCTTTAGTAGAGTGACCTACAGTTAATGAATATTGATTAATCTAATTAAAGAGTTTAATTGATTAATCTCATATCATTGGAGTTTCTAACTATAAGTCCATAAGGCATCCCTTGCTAGCTCATAAAGGATTGGTATAAGAATCAAATATTTTGGTTTAATTTGAAATGTTCAAATTAATAAGGAAATTAATTGTATGTGATACAATTAGCATAATGTATAAAAATACATTATAACATAAAGTTTATTTTGAATGAGATTCAAAATTTATACTTTATGTGAGTCAAAAAAATTTATACTTTATGTTATAAGAGAGATGAATATTTAAATAAGAATTTTTTTAAACGGATATTTAAATAAGATTTAAATATTAACATTCATATAAAAACTATAGGTTAAAATTAATATAAATGAGATTCATATGAAAACTATAAGTTATGTGAGAGAAGATTATTTGAATATGATTCAACTTAAATATGAGATATTTAATTAATTAATTAATTTTATTTAATAATATTTATTAAATATGATTTAATATATATTTAGGTAAATTAATATTAATAATAATATTATTATTATAATTATTATTATTAATACTATATTATATTGAATAACTCCCACGTAGTGGGGAGTTATTTTGGTTCTCTCTCGCTCGTTTTACATTAAAAAAAATAAAAAATAAATTAAAAAAAAAAAGAATGGGAGGGAAGTTACAGAAGAGTTCTGTAAAATTCTTCTTCCTCTCAAACTCTCTTTCACTCTCAACAATTCTCCCTTGCCAAAAAGAAATAGAGAGCCCACAACTCCTCTTTTGGTTCTTCCAAAGAATAGCAAGGTTTCCATTGTGGTGGTGTTCCCAAAGAAGAAAAGTTCTCCTTGTGTTCGTTGGAGAATTCTCACCGGTTTATGATTTGGAGAAGAAGCGTTTCTCACATCGAAGAAGGTCTTCAAAAGTAGGAAAAACTTCTCATCCCTTAATACTTCTAAAAGGCATGCTAATGATTTTGTTGTTTATCATATATTTTTTGTTCTTTGTATTTTGTTATTTCTACAACAAATGTAATGACACAAGACGATCATTCGCTTCCGCTAGGAATTCGATTCCTTCACCCAAAGGGTTCATAGCCGAAGGTTAGGAGCAAAAAGTTTGCAAATTGAATCGATCTATTTATGGGTTGAAACATGTCTCTAAATCTTATAACATTAAATTTGATACTACGATCAAGTCTTTTGGTTTTGACCAAAATGTTGATGAACCTTGTGTCTACAAGAAAATCATCAACAAGTAGCTATCTTAATACTTTATGTGGACGATATCCTACAATTTGGGAATGATGTAGGATACCTTACTGATGTTAAAAAATGGTTGACAACCTAGTTCCAAATGAAAGATTTGGGAGAGGCATAGTATGTTCCTAGGATCCAAATCATTAGGGATCGTAAAAATAGAATGTTGGCCCTGTCTCAAGCAACTTATATTGACAAAATGTTGACTCGATATTCGATGCAAACTCTAAGAAGGATTTATTACCTTTCAGGCACGGGGTTCACTTGTCTAAGAAACAATGTCCTAAGACACCTCAAGAAGTTGAGGATATGAGACGATTCCCTATGCCTCAACTGTGGGCAGCCTAATGTATGTTATGCTCTATACTAGGCCAGACATTTATTATGCAGTTGGAATAGTTAGTACGTACTAGTCCAATCTAGGGTTAGACCACTGGACTACGGTTAAAAAGATCCTCAAGTATCTTAGGAGAACAAGAGACTACAAGTTGGTGTATAGACTAAGAATTTAATCCTTACGGGATACACCGATTCTGATTTTCAGACTGACAAGGATTCTAAAAAATCCACATTAGGATCAATCTTTACCCTGAACAAAGGAGTTGTAGTATGACATTGCATCAAGCAAGGATGCATAGCAGACTCTACCATGGAAGTGGAGTATATAGCTGCTAGTGAAGCAAAAAAGAAAGTAGCTTGGCTCAGGAAGTTCCTAAATGATTTGGAAATTGTTCCAAACATGGACTTGTCCATCACACTATATTGTGACAACAATGTGGCAGTAGCCAACTCTAAAGAGCCTTACAGCCACAAATGAGGAAAGCACATTGAGAGGAAGTATCACCTAATACAGGAAATTGTGCAATGAGGAGATGTGATCATCACAAAGATCCCTTTGAAGCACAACATCGCTGATCCATTTACGAAGGCTCTCTCGGCCAAAGTGTTCGAGAGTCATTTAAAAAATCTAGGTCTGTGAGATTTGTACATTGTGTAATTTAGAGCAAGTGGGAGATGTATAATGGGTATATAGATGCCATAGTTTATTGTATTTTCTTTACCAACTCCATTGTTTTGGTTCTTAACATTGTGTACATCCCACTAACTAGAGTTTTAGTTCATGTGGGAGTTTGTTGGGTTTTATGCCTTAAAACTCGTAAATAGTAAATGTAAATAATTAACTGTCATTAATAAAGTGTTATTGATGTTCTTTCACTTAGTGTTATTGATTATGTTGTATTTATTTTGTTTTAATAACTCTGAAATCCAATAAACTAACATCCTAGACTATCTTATGAGTATTGAATAGTATGTGGAGACATACGGGGATCAATGATCAAGATACAACCTAAAGTGTCTATAATATAGGAATAAGGTTGGCTACCTTATCTTGGTGACACCACGGATATGATCCACTTTGTATTAGATACAAACACAATGATCCAATGTGTTCATCTAGTCGACATGCAAGTGGGGGGTATTATGTGTAATGAGTTTGCATAAGACCAGACCATGAAATAGTTAGGTTTCTATTTCAATAGAATGACCTATGCAACTTAGTCTTAATCCTGAGTATATTATGAACTCCTGTTCACGAGGGATCGTCCTTTGATTTGTCTGGGTGAGAGTGACCGATTTGCCGACTCAATACGCTTACCATTTTGGGGACAATACCAAGTGGAGAGCTGGAAACATAATTTACAAGATGGATTTCACTCATTCCTGACTTTAGGATAAGTAGATACGTGTTCCCTTAAGTTGTGTCTCCGGGACTTGAACAAAGACCCCTACCCTCTCATTGGCCCGAGAGAGGTTTCTGTTTAATGGTTGGACTATAAAACATGTTGTTCATTAGAGGATCACTAGTACTTAAGGATATAAAAGTAACCTAGGGGTAAAATGGTAATTTGACCCAACTAAAGTTACGAACACTTGCAAAGGACTAATTTCCTGTTATTGGTCTTTATCCCTGGACATAAAAATATATCTGCAATGAGAAGAGTGCAGTTGTGGGTCTTTAGTGGAGTGTACCTACAGTTAACAAATATTGATTAATTCGGTTAATGAATTTAGCAAATTATTCTCATATCGTTGGAGCTTTTAATCTGTAGGTCCATTAGGTCTCCTTCTTAGCTCGTAAAGAGTATTGAGATGCATTAAATCTTCAATTCAATTTGAAATGTTCGAATTCACTTGGGGAATATTATAATGTATAATGACAAATTATAATATAAATTGTTTTTTAAAACTTTATCAATTTAATTTTTGGGTGTGATTTGAAATTAATGAGAGAACTAAATATTTGAAATAGTTCAAATATTAATTTAATATGAATTAGATTCATCTTAAATCTATAGGTTAAAAATTTAATGCGTATTAGATGCACATTAAAACTATAGGTTATGAGAGAAATATAATTGAATATGATTCAATTTTAGGTTATATTAAATATTGGTAATTTGGTAATTAATTAATTGTAGAACTGATTGATTATTTAATTTAATTCAATTTAATTAAATTTGATTTTATTAAATTAATTGAACTAAAACCATAGGTCATGTGAGAGATGTTCATTTAAATATGATTTCAATGAATTTGTTAATTAAATTAGATTTAATTAATTATTAATTATTATTAATTAATTAAATTAATTACTTGATTTGTTTTATTTAATTAAAAATCAAATAACCAATTTCCCACGTATGGAAAGTTGGGTTAATCATGGGTTCATCCCACGTCTTCCTCTCTCTCTCACTCTCTTTCAGTTCTTCTCTTCATATACCTGAAAACATGCAAAGAAAATAATAGGATGAGATCGATCTTCTACTCCTGTGAGTTAAAATTCTCCCTAAACGAAATTGTGTTTCCCTTTTGAGATTGTTCCCAACAAACCAAGTCCTCAATTCTTCAAAGAATAGGAAGTGAATAGCGTGGTGGTGTTCCAGATCGATTTCAAAAGGTTGGTATTTCTTTCCTTAAATTACATGCTTAATCTAGTTTAATTCTATTGAATTTTCAATGTATTGTTATTTCGTAATTCCAAAATTAAATTTCAGAATTTGGTTTTTTGTACTTTTCTACTCGTTAGGATGTGTGTTCTATGAGCGCTCCTAAGGATCATATTTATAGAACTCTATACATTACTCTTAATCCTATTGGGATAATCCCTTTGCATAGATTTTAAATTAACTATCTATTAATATCCCAATATTAATAAATATCTGTTTGGATTTATGTCCTAAAGCCTTATAATTGATTAGTTAATTAATTTAATTATCAATTATGCAATATTAATTTATCCATTAAGAAAAAAATCCAAGGTTATTGCATGAAGTCTTGAACATGTATGTAGTTAACATACATGTAGATCATGTTCAAGAAATAACCTAAAGGTCTATAGTATATGATTAAGGTTGGGTGCCTTATCTTGATGACACTATGGATGCAACCCACTTTGTAATAGTTACAAATGGTTTGATCCAAACCATTCATGTGGAGACATGTAAGTGGAGATATCTTATACAAAGAGTTTATATAAGATCGAACTGCGAAATATTTAATATCTCTTGGTAAATCTATTAATTGATGAGATTGATATTTCATAATGTGATCATTTATGATTCAATTTTAATCTTGAGTGACTTATAAACTCCTGTTTGTGAGGTCGGTCCTTTGATTTGCATGGGTGAGAGTGACCTAAGTTGCCGACTCAATAAGCCTACTATTTTGGGGATTTGACTAAATGGGGAGCTGGAAACATAACTTCTCAAGATGAAATTCACTCCTTCTCAGATATGGTAAGTAGATGAGTAGTTCCCTTAAGTGCTGATTTCGGGTCTTGAATAAGGAGCCCCACCCTCTCACTAGCTCGAGAGGGACTTAGTTTATGGTTGGACCATAAACAAATTGTTTCTTACAGAAATCAGTGATACTTAAGGATAAGAGGTTATTACACGGGTAGAACGGACATTTGACCCAATTGTAATTCTAAACAACTCGTGAAGAATCGACTTGTTTATACTGATTATATCCATGGACAAAACTTGCCCTATAGTGAATAAGAGCTTAACTATGAGTCTATAGTGGTTTCCCCTGTAGTTAATGAATAAATATTAATTTAATTAAAGAGTTTAATTAATTAATCTTGGATCATTGGAGTTTATAATCTATAAGTCCATAAGATCCCCTTGCTAGCTCACCCTAGACTACAATGATCAACTACATTGAAAGAAAAATATGAAATGTTCAAATTTGTGAGGGAAAATATTAGTTGTATTAGATACAATTAATTACATGGTTTATTATAAAGTTTATCTGAATAAGATTCTAATTATAACTTTATAATATGAAGAATTAATTTATTTGAATATAATTCAAATAATTAATTGTTTATTTGGATAAAATCCATATAAATAAAGAGATAGAGAATTAATTAAGTCATTTGAATTGGATTCAAATAATTAATTATTTAATTTGGATGTGATCCAAATTAAAGATTTGGTAGAAAATAAATATTTAAATAAGATTTAAATATTTTCAACAATTTAATATGAGATATTATTTAGATAAATATTTATTAATATTGGATATTATTAAATATTTAATTTAAGATCTCTGCAGAAGGATTATCCCAATAGGATTTGGAGTAACTCATAGTTATATAAATAGAACCTTTGAAAGCCCTCATAGAATACACTCTCTATTAGAATAATTTCTACTATTACTCTAAAATTCTCTCTCTAGAAATTCTCCCATTTTTATTAGAAAAGTTTTAAGAAAATTCTTCTTCCCATTATTTATATTCTTTCAAGAAGCGATTCCCACAAACTGGATCCTTGCAAGAGTCATAGCAAGGAAGATATCTTGGAAAAAAAAGACTACAAGGAAAAGATTTTGTTGAAATTATAGATCGGCAAAAGTATGTTGCTTAACCTTTTCTTAATTATATGTATTTTTAGTTCTTTTAAGAAATCAAATAATGGGTTCACATGCTTTTGCCGGGATTTAATTCCCTTCAATATCTACCCAAATAATATCTCATATTAGATGGTCTAAAATATTTAAATTATATTTAAATATTTACCTTTCGCAGAATTTTTAATTTGAATCTCATCCAAATTAAATAATTAATTATTTGAATTTAATTTTAATTAATTAATTAATTCTCTCTCTATTTATTTATATAAATTTCATCCAAATAAATTAATTATTTGAATCATCTTCAAATAAACTAGTTCTCCATATTATAAAGTTATAATTTGAATCTTATTCAAATAAATTTTATAATAAATTATGTAATCAATTTTATCCAATACAATTAATATTTTCCTTCATAAATTTGAACATTTCAAAATTTTCTTTTAACATAGTTGATACTTGTTGATCCTTGGTGAGTTAGGAAGGGGATCTTATGAACCTATAGATTATAAGCTCTAATGATCCAAGATTAATTAATTAAACTCTTTAATTAAATTAAACTTCATTTATTAACTACAGAGCAAACTACTATAGACCTATAATTGAACTCTTATGTACTATAGAACAAGTTATGTCCATGGATATAATCAGTATAAGCAAGTCAGTCCTTCAAGAGTGGTTCATAATTACAATTGGGTCAAAAATGTCTGTTCCACCCTTGTAACTACATCTTTTTGTTAAGTACCACTGATTCCTCTAATGAACAATTTGTTTATGGTCTAACCATAAATTATGTCCCTTTCGAGCTCGTGAGAGGGTGAGGATCCTTGTTCAAAACTCGAAATTAGCATTTAAGGGAAACTGGGTTGTATCCATAGTGTTACTTGTTGGGTTTTATGCCCTAAACTCGTAAATTGTAAAGGTCATAATTTGACCGTAATTAAATCATTAATAAAGTGTTATTGATGTGTTACTTCAATAATCGTTATTAATTATTTTTGTTTGTTTTGTCTTACTAACCCTAAATCCAACAAACTAATATCCTAGACTGTTTTATGAGTCTTGAACTGTATGTTGAAACATATGGAGATCAATGTTCAAGAAACAATCTAAAGGGTCTATAATATAGGGATAAGGTTGGGTACCTTATTCTGGTGACACTATGGATACGACCCACTTTGTATTTGATACAAACGCAATGATCTAGCGCATTCGTGTAGGTGACATGTGAGTAGGGGTATCATATGCAATGAGTTTGCATAAGATCAGACCAAAAAATAGTAATCACTAGATGTAACTTCGTTGACTAGTTAGGTTTCTATTTCAATAGGATGACCTAGGCAACTTAGTCTTAATCTTGAGTATATTATGAACTCCTGTCCACGAGGAATTGTCCTTTGATTTCTATGGCTAAGAGTGACCGTTTGTCAACTCAATATGCCTACCATCTTGGGGACAAGACCGAGTAGGGAGCTGGGGACATAATTATACAAGATGAAATTCACTCATTCTCATTTTTAGGGTAAGTAGATAAGTGTTTCCTTAAGTGGTGTCTCCGAGACTTGAACAAAGGAGAAAGCCCAAGTCTCCGAGACTTGACATCGAGAATTACTCAAGTATGATCATTATTAAGCAAGTTTTCCTATAAAAAGCCCAAGTATAAGCTCTTATAGGTTTCCTGGTGAGTCCAGGGTCGAATACAGGAATTTGTAATAACTAGGCGTTGAGAATAGATGCATGACTATGCATGACTATGCGGTGAACTATACATGTAATATGTGCATGAGTTGTATGTATCTAAAACTATACATAAAGAATGGATAAAATTTCCTACAACTAACAATGAGGTGGACGCGCCGAGGGTTAGTCAAATGTCATTTAGTATCAGATAGCATGCGTTGAGAATAATGGAACCATGCGATAACAGTAGAGTTAATGCAGGAGCTAGTTGTTACTTAAGCATATCTAAGTATAATTATATACCTACAAATTGAGTTTGTGAATCCATCTCTCGATGTTACGACGCCACATTAATCTTATCTCTAAGACGCATGGTTAGTTTGCGTTGGTAAAAGATGAACTACGTCTCTGCATCTCATCTAGTCTTGATAAATGCTAAAGATTAACCATCTACTCTCTCAAGCTAGATAGTCGTGCTTATTACATTTGTTTGTCAGACAAAGCTATGCAAGCTAATGATACGCATTAATAAGATGTAACATACTTATATTACTTAAGAAAAACTAACTTCTAACATCTAACTCATTTAGCATTCAAACAACATGGTGTAACGTATTTAATATGGAAATAAATGGAAGATAATCATCAATCAAGCTTATATTAAGAAAATAAACCATTCTTTCGAATGCCATTAACAAAACATAAGTAAGGAGAGAAATGGAGATAAAACAGAAATGGAAGACGTCAAGTCGCCACTGGCAACGTCTTGCTTCATGGAGGCTTGAGGTGGTTGCTATCTGATACATAAATTTCATAGAGTGCAGGTTCTCACTCACTGGGAGACGACTCTGAAAATTCTCAGAATTCTTCTCTCAAAAGAGCTCGAAATGGAGGCTGGTTATGGTGAGGGAGAATTTGTGTAGAGCTTTTGCCTCTTGAACTCGTTTCTCTCCTCTTTTTGAATGGAGAAGCTTTGGGCTATTTATAGGCGTCGAAAAGTTGAAACTCATGATGACCTGACACCCTTACATTAAATTCCATGCCCTGCTGCGCAGACTTCCATTTGTTCTGCCATGATTTGATAACGTGTTATCATTTTGTATATTGACATGATAGCTTTTGTCGAGGCGTCTGTATCTACTTTTTCTCAACGCATGGTCTCAATGCATAGTCTCGACGCATGGGTTTCCACTTGTTCTCGCAGTAGCTTCGTCTCTAGTACTTGGGTTATTTGTGCTTCTTTTCTTCTTAATCCTGCGTGAAGAATAGAAAAGCTCATCAGGTATTTTCTTTTGTAAATAGTGTCAACGCATGTTAATACATTTTACATAATTCAACTACCAAAATCATGCGTTTAGCTCTAAAGTTACTCTAATTAATTCAAATAGTGACTATAATAACTTGTATTTCTACAAGTTATCAAGAAGTAACCTAGGGGTAAAACAGTAATTTGACCCAGTTGGGGTTATGAACACTTGTGAAGAACTAATTTGCTATTATTGGTCTATATCCATGGACACCGAAATACATCTACAGTGAGAAGAGTGCAACTGTGGGTCTTTAGTGGAGTGTACCCATTTTAACGAATATTGATTAATGTGGTTAATGAGTTTAGTCAAATAATCTCATGTCATTGGAGCTTCTGATCAGTAGGTTCATAAGGTATCCTTGCTAGCTCACTACGGACCAACAAGAATCAATTATGTTGAAAGAAAATTTTGAAATGTTCAAATTTATGAGGGAAAATATTAATTGTATTGGATACAATCAATACAATTAATTGCATGATTTTTATTATAAATTTTATTTGAATGTGATTCAAATTATAACTTTATAATATGGAGAATTAGTTTATTGGAATATGATTCAATTTTAATTATTTATTTGGATAAAATCCATATTAATAAATAGAGGTATAATTAATTAATTAATTTGAATTGTATTCAAATAATTAATTATTTAATTTGAATTGTATTCAAATAATTAATTATTTAATTTGGATGAGATCCAAATTAAAGATTCTGCAAAAAATAAATAGAGGAAGAATTAATTGATTTGAATTGGATTCAAATAATTAATTATTTAATTTGGATGAGATCCAAATTAAAGATTCTACAAAAAATAAATATTTAAATAAGATTTAGATATTTTAAACCATTTAATATGAGATATTATTTGGGTAGATATTTATTAATATTGGATATTAGTAAATATTTAATTTAAAATCTCTGTAGAGGGGCTATCCTAATAGGATTAGGAGTAACCCATAGAAAAATTACTCTAAGAGAGTAATCTCTATGATTACTCTAAAAATCATAATCTACTAGTTCTCCCAATTTTCTTAGAAAAATTCTAAGAAAATTCTTCTTCCCATTCTGTCAAAGAAGCGGTTCCCACAAACCGGATCCTTGCCAAAGTCATAGCGAGAAAGATCTCTTGGAAAAGAAAGACTACAAGGAGAAGACTATTTGTAAGCCCCTACCTGACATTGGGAGATGACAAATTAAGAAGAGACTATGAGATGGGCATTGAATAGAGAGAGTTGGCAGCAAAAGTGGCTAAGTGTTGGCCATGCGTTGGTGGGGCTATGCATTGAGAGTATGTCTGAGGCTTGACAAGACCAATGGTAGCTATGCGTTGAAGAAGGGAGCTCGACATGGACGCAGATGTGAAGGCCACTAGGCGTTGAAGGCCATTATGCGTCGAAGGCCACTAGGCGTTGAAGGTCGCTATGCATTGAAGGCTACTAGGCGTTGAAGGTCCCTATGCATGGGAACGCTACTATCCGTTGAAGGTTCGTGCATAGAAGAGTGGCCAAGAGGACCATGCGTTAGTCGGCTATCCGGCGATGGGACGTTGGGCAATTTTAACACAATAAGTTGAGACTATGCGTTGCTGAACCCATGCGCGGAAGGTTTGCGTTGGCCAACCTAAGTAGGAAGGTGATGGTGGTGCTAGTGAGTCGGTGGTCTATATTTATATATAAGTAAGTACACCGAATAAATAAACACTTTACACATATTTCGAACTCAGATTGATCTCATTCGCAGACGAACAAAGAGGAGAGGTGGAAGAAGGTGTTTATATCAAATTTAAGTAGAATTCAAATCATTTTCATGGTGAAATTGAAGCTGGAACCAGAAGCTTGATTGTTGTTGATAAATCTAGACATCATTCGGTATTTGAAGAAGAGTGAGCTGAGGAAGTTGAAGCTAGGGCCGAAATTTTAAGGTTAGTAAGTTAACCCAATTCTTAGCAACTTCTATGAAGGATGTTTAAGCTGAATTTGAACGAAAATTTGTTAAATTCTAGGAGAAAGTAATCGGAGTTGAACTATTAGATGATTCAAAGCAACTGGAGATATTTGAGGATAGCTCTCAAATGAAGAAGAGTTATGGTTTGAAATTTTGAGGTAAGTTAGAAAGCTCATTTCTTTACAAGTTTGTAGAAGGGAGGAAGTTCTAAATTTGGCTGGAATTTAATGTTTAGCAGGTTAAAGAACAAGTCACAAGGGAAAGAAGAAAGCAGTGGCCGTCTAGGGTCGCTAAGACAGTAGTATCGCTAAAGAGCTGGAGAGTGAGCAGCAAAACGAGTGTCGCTGGTAACGCAAAGGGGCTTTGCGTCTCACAACTCTCGCTGAAGTATCACTGGGTGTCGCTCCTTAAGGTGATCTCGCTAGTCTTGCTAAGTCTAGTCTCGTTAGTGTGCATGGTTATAAGTAGGTCTCACTATTAATATCGCTGATACTTGTGGATCTCGCTCATTATGAAAGTTGCTAACAAGAGAGGGACTAGTGATGAAACAAATGTTTAAGATGTTTAAGCACATGTAGTGAATATAAAGAGGAATATTAGAAATGTCTAACACGAAAAAGGTGTGTTTACAGGCCAAGAGAAGCTAGAGAAAGTGTATAACCCGCTCGGAGCTCGGAATAAGTTGTGAGTGACATTATAGTTTATGATAAGCCAACTTGATTATTATTTTCTATACGCTTAGTAATATCTATGAGCCATGACTGAAGTGTACTCTTATGTATGAAACTAGTACATATCTTATATGTAAGATAGAGCTTGAAAATGTATTAGTTAATGCTCCTAAGTTTTACCAAGCTAGTTGTTAGATGAATGCTCTGAAAACTCTGAAGTATCATGATTTATGTTAATTTATGATTAATGTGACGCGCATATCAGTACCCTAGAAAGATTGAATTGGGACCCAATGTTGAAGAACATGAGAAGGCATATGGGCAGCCCTAGTATTTTTATGAAGCTCTCACCAAAGGACATAGAGAAGGTGATTGAGTATTCACTGGGACCCTAGTACCAAAGGACATGAGAAGGTATACGGGCAACCCGAGATCAGTCAGACATATAAGCATATTAGAAGGCACATGACGTTGATGTGTTGAGATTACTCCACACAGCTAAGGTTTATTGACGTTGGGTGCGTTGAGTTCGCTCCGCCTCAACTAAGGTTTAACAAAAAGAAACTTAGTTGTGTGATTATAGTAGTTGCAAGTTTACAGTGCATGACTAAGCAGATTATACTAGTGATTGTAGTTAAGCCTTATTGAGTTATATTTTAGATAGTCACTCACTGAGCATTGTAGCTCATAAAATTCTTGTTTCTTTGATGTTTTCTTTCTAGGTAGCGAGCGTGTTCGGGGTGCTTAGCCTACCATCAAGACTCGTCTGAGCCTAATTAGGATTTTGTACTTGGGAACTTGTAAATCTCATCCCTATGTAGATATTGTTCTTATTTTGAGTGGCATAGTGAGAATCATCAGGCATACTTGTAAATATTACACATAGTCTCTTAAATCTTACTCATGGTGCTATATTATCAGTAGATCTTTGCATAACTATTGTAAAGCTAAGTCTAATATCAGCATGTTATGATTTATAAACGTGTACATAACAGTTTTAGCAGGAACAAGAATAGTTTTAACACTCACTCCTAGGTAAATATAACACTCACTCCTAGGTAAATATATATATATGATAGGGGTGTTACACTATCGGTTTGAGAATTATAGATTGGCAAAAGTATGATGCTTAACCTTTTTCTTTATTTTTTGTATTTTTAATTCTTTCGATAAATCAAAGAACACGATCACATGCTTCCGCCGAGATTCAATTCCCTTCATTATCAAGATAAGACAACTAACCTTATCCATATACTGTAGACCTTTAGGTTATTTCTTGAACATGATTCACCTTGTATGTCAACTACATATTGTTCAATACTAGATATAATAACCTTGAATTTTTACGATTAATGTGGATAAATTAATATTGCATAATTAATAATTAAATTAATCAACTAATAAATTACGAGGATTTAGGACATAAATCCCAACAATGAACATTTGACCCACCTGCAATTACAAACATCTCGTGAAGAATCAACTTATGTGAATGATTATATCAATAGACGCAACATGTCCTACAATACACAAGAGTGCAACTATGTGTATATAGTGGTTTGCCCCATAGTTAATATATTATTATTTAATTAATTTTAAATTAATTAACTCCCCCATAATGAAGGGGAAGTCGGGTGGGTGGTTTCATTGCCTTATGTACAAAGCACATAAACGTTTTGAGGAAAAAAAAAAGGAAATTCTGAATTCTGAATCTCTCTCAAGCATTTTATAAAGAAAAGGTTGTCTGCAAAACTAATTCTCCCTTCCCTGTTCTCTTTCAAAAGCTACTTCCACAAGTGGATCCTTGCCTAGATGGAAAGCCAAGGAAGACATTTGGAGGCGTTCTCAATGAAGAACAAAGATAAATTCGACATATTGGAAAACATGGGTAAAGTGAAGATTAGTTTTCAAAGGTAATTCTTCTAATCTTCAAATTTTATGCTTAATCTATTTTGTATAACATGTGGTGTTTGTTAATTTTTCTTGTAATTCTATAATTTTCATCTTCCCTAAATCAAAATAAAAGGGATAAATCGCTTCTGCTGCAGGATTTGATCCCTTCACCTAATTCCTTCATAGGAACAACCGTGAATTTGTAATTTAGGGAATAATGTTATTTGCAGGAGAAGAAGGATTTGCACATCGGTGTGGTGCTTGTCACATAGACTTTGATGCTTAAATTAGCAGGGAAAAAGTGTAGCAAGTATAGTGACTTAGAATATGAGTGGACATACTTCCCTTAGTGCCTCATTTCTCTATTTATAGAGTTTTCTTGATCTAGCCTCCTTTTTTTTAGAGTTTTCGAGCTATCTTTTGGGTAATATCCCTTCCTTAGGCTAGATCTCTCGTACTGCACCCATTCGGGGGTATTTTCATTAAGTCGGCCTTGGCTTGGACCAAGGTTGAGCCTTGTGACATGGGCTTTAGCCCATGCCCCTTTGCTTCTCCAGCTAAATCTTGCTTTGGGTTTGGTTATTTGGCTTGTGGCATCAATGTTTTGCTCATTCTTTTACACTTTTGCCCCTTACGTCCAAAATTACCCATAGCATTAGCAATCACTCCTAAGTTTGATTTTGTAGATCAATTTAGAACTATGAGTATTACTTTAATCCCTATCGCTTCTTTAATTGCCTTTTATCCTTTTATTATAGAGCGTGTCAACCAACCTTGCCTTGTAAGCATAACCATATCGAACTTGGCTCCTCCAAGATCATTCTCGGATGTCTGGCCATACTTAGAATATATGGCTGAGTAAATCTTTTAGATGATTTTATGGCATAAAGACCTTGCTCCAAAATGATTGCCGCATATTCCTTCATGAATTTCTTTCATCACGTACTCTACTTCCACACTTATGAGACACCTTAACATGAGCAACGAATAACCTTTGTTGTAAAGCTTGTTATCCCTTAACAGTAATATGATGCTTGTTTCTACCATTGTTCTGCCTCTGTATTTTCTAAAGGTAAATCTCCATCTTTCAAATACTTGATTGTTGGATTAATCCAAGTTTAGTTTCTACTAATTCATTCTCCTCCTTTAGCAACATCTCCTTCCTCAGCTTCAGTCCTAGTAGGGTTGGCCTCGACCTCGCACCTAGGAGGATTAGCCTCGACTTCACCTGTCTCAACCTCGATGAGGTCTGACTCTTCAATATCCATGACATCCTCCTTGTGCATATTGGGCTTAGACAAAATTTGTACCAGTGGCATTGTAGTAAAACTCTTTCTTATACGTTGGTGCTTACCGAACTAAAGAATCTGCTTTAACATCCTGGGACCTTGGAACCTATTCGATTTCATGTTTTGGGAATGAAGTGAGCAACTTCTTAACCTTGGATAGATATGTCACCATTCTTTATACATTTGCATGGTATTTTACTGTTACCTACTCACAACTAGTTGTAAGTCACTTAATATTAAAAGAGTTTGAGACTCCTACCTCTTTTGAAACTTTTAATCCTGAAATGAGTGCTTTGTAGTTTGCATCATTATTTGATGCTTGAAATTTGAAATCCTTGTGCCACACCCCTTCATATTGGAAGATCCATCAACAGAAAGAGTCCATTGGAGGCCTAAATCCATTGAATGTAGTGAATAGACTCGATCTTGGTTCCATCTTGGTCGCCCTTGGGCTTAACATTAGTCTAGATTAGCCTATACTAGGAAATCAACCACTACTTGTCTCTTCGTTGATGTTATTAGCTTGTAGTGGAAATCATGCTCACTTAACTCTACTGCCAATTTTATGAGTCTTCTTAATGCTTCTGGTTTTTATAATATCTGTCTCAGAGAGTAGTTGGTCAATACTATGATCCAATGTGCTTGGAAATAGGTGCATGGTCTCCTTTATGAGATAATTGATGCAAGCATAAGTTTGTCCACCGGTGGATGCATGGTTTTAAACCCCCCCCCCCCCCCCCCCCAAATTGATGATTATTCTCTTCCTTCACTAGAGTGAGCTCATTGCGGTATTAGATGCTGCCAAGTAAAGTAAACCATCCCCTGGGTTAGGCTTGGCAAGGATTAGAACAACACTAGATATATTTTCAATTCTGACAAAGTTTTGTCACATTCTTCTATCCACCCGTACTAGGACCTTTCTTTAAAATCTTAAAAAAGTGTAAACACCTATCAGTTGCTTTGTTGATAATTCTGCTTAACGCTGCTATTTTGCCATTGAGACTTTGAAGTTACTTGAGATTGGTTGGAGCTGACATTTTGAGGATTGCTTGATTTTTATTAGGGCTAGCCTCTATTCCTTCTAATGAACCATAAAGCCTAGGAACTATTCTGAGGTCACTCCAAAGATGCACTTTGTAGGATTTAATTTCATCTTGTACTTGCGAAGGATCTAGAATGCCTCTTTGAGATCAACCTCATGTTGATTGACTTTGATGCTTTTTACCAACATATCATTTACATATAATTTCATGTTTTTTCAAATAAGTAGAGCAAACATGGAATTTATGATAATCTGATACGTGGGATACGTAGCTCCTGCATTCTTGAGCCCAAATGACATAACTGTATACCAATATAATCCTTTGCTTGTAATGAAAGAAGTCTTCTCTTGATCGGGTGTGTACATTTTAATTTGGTTGTACCCTAAATATGCATCCATGCAACTCACCATCTCATGACCAGCTGTCACTTGTACTAATTGATTAATCATGGGAAGACGAAAACTATATTTGGAACAAGCTTTATTAAGAATAGTAAAGTCTGTGCATATTCGACACTTTTCATTTGCCTTCTTTACCAATACTATATTAGACAACCATTGGAGGTATTGGATCTCTCTAATGAACTTGGCCTTTAGTAAATCATCTACTTGGCTTGCTATGATCTCATTTCACTCCTAATTAAATGCTCGTCTCTTTTGTTTCTCTAGTTTGAAATCTCAATCTATATTAAGCCGATGTGCTATCATGCTAGTATCAATCGAGCATATCCTCATGTGACCAAGTAAAAACATTTGCATTTTCGCTAAGAAATCTAAATAGGCTCTCTTTGGTCTTCTCCCATTCTCGTTCCGATGTTTACTCTTCTATCCTTTGATGTGAAATGAATGAATTTCAACGCTTCTGTTGATTTACGTCCTTGGTTGGCCTCGTCCTCTTCCCTTGGGTTGGGGAACTGATCGTTTCCTCCCCCTTTTATGAGATTAGGAACCCATTCCTTAAAAGCCCATGAGTCGGCCTCAATTTTGCCCTTTGGCTAGATGAACTTGTTCTACTCCAACTTTTCTTGCTTCATCTTCTTCCATGTTTGTTGTTTCAATATGCACCTTGAAAACATTTGGTTCTTCTCAATTCAGGTTTCATGGATCTAATTAGACCACACTCTTTCCCTAGTTTTCAACTTCCTCCTCAGCTCAACCTCTTTCTAGCTGAGGCCGAGGAACCTCTTTTCTCTAACTCCCTGTGGATATCAATCTTAATCTGACTCCTCATCATGTAGGTCAATAATCTAATATTTTCAACTCATCTTTGTACAAATCCTTATTATCTTTAGATAACTCTTAATCATTTCTCCATAGATGGCGTCAATTATTGATGTCAAAAAATTGATGGTTACAATCGTGAATTTGTAATTTATGGAAGAACAAGACAAGAAAGATCTGCACATTGTGTAATGCTTGTAACACAGGATCTGATGCTTAAGTTAGCAGGAAAAAAGTGTAACAAATATAGTGATTTAGAATGTGAGTGGACTTACTTCCCTTGGTGCCTCATTCCGCTATTTAGAGTTTTTTTTGACCTAGTCTCCTTCTTTTAGGGTTCATCCGCTGCCACTTCACTTCTCTTGGCCCAATCGTGCTTTGGGTGTGGTTGTTTGGCCTGTGACATTACTGTTATACTCATTCTTTTACACTTTTGCACTTAAGTAAAAAATTGGCCATAACAGATAATATACATTAATAATTTTAACATATAATATAATTCAAAATGTGAAAGCTGACAGGGAGATTGTAGATTCTTCTAATTTGAGTTAATGTTATTTGAGGTATTTTATCCAAAAATTAAAGTATAGTTTTTTTTAAAAAAAAAATTAACAGTTTTTAGATTATCAGATTTTTATTTTAAAAAATATACATATTTATAAATAAAAATCACTTCAAACTTTGATTAATTGAAAGTTATTCTATCTCTTAAGAGTTTCAAAATAACTTTAAAATTAATTCAATTTTTGTAATGCTTTTTTATTCATTAAATAAATTAAAAAAAAAACATTTTGATCATCTAAACTAGTGATTTGATGTCCCAATGTTGAAGTTTTTTTTTTTTTTTTTTTTGTTAGAAATAACGTTTAGATGGTGTTTGAGTCTGGTAATACAAAAGATGTGGAATTGTACAAAATTTGACTCAATTGTGATTCATTGATTCTCAAGGCTTTTGATTTTTATAAAAAAAACAAAAAAAAAAAAAAAACAAAATGATTAGAGGCTTTTAAATTGTGATTTTTTTTTTTTTTTTTTATAGCTTTTTATGAATTGGAAATTGATGAATGATGTGCAAAACGATGTCATTGTCTAAAATGGAGTTACTGCCACAACCACACGTCCTCCCAACACAAAAAAAAAAAAAAAAAAAAAAAAAAAAAAAAAAAAAAAAAAAAAAAATCACAACCACACATTTTCATCTTTTACACGTCAAGAATGAAAAATAATGAAAATCTTATTTCAATATTTAAATTTCCATTTCAAATAATTAAACTTAAAAGTTAAGAAATATGCTCAACGATAGTTTTAAAAAAAATGTTAAAAATTATTTTAATTAGTAATATCTGCAAGAAAACCATTAGCATCTCATTTTAAAAATAACAGTGAACTTTCAAAAGTTGCATTCATATCTTTAATAACTTTTTTTAAAAAAAGTTAAGAAATAATCTTAGCTGTAGTTTATGGATAGAAATTATCTATCTACACTCCTATTTCATCTCTCTCTCCCTTTTCGGGCTCTCTCTCATCTATTTCAATCGTAAAATTTTTCTATTTTCCTTCTTTTCTTCATTTCCCTTTTACTTCTCTTGTTTTCATTCCTCGATTTCTAAAACTACTTCTTAATCAATGTGTTAATCTATAGCAAGAAGAAAGAAGAATAATGAAATCACCAAGGGAACTTAGGATTGAAATATTAAAAATTTGAGTCATCATTTTAAGGACAATGGATGACCGGTAAAATAAAATAAAATATTTTGAGTGATTAATATTTTGTTAAAAGGTAGATTTTGATTTTGGGACTTTGTGAAATTTTGTACTTTAGCTTGAAGCTTTGAGTGTTATTTTTGGTTGTTGGAAAAAAATTGTAATAATCAAACAAACGAGAGAAAAAATGAGAGTATCTATATGAACAAAAAAGGATGATATCTATTTGAGTTATTTTCAAACCGGTTCTTTTCCAACCCAAGATAACTTCTAAGAAATATACTATTGACAAGAGTATTAATACTTTTGAAAGTTTAGATGTAATTTTAAAATGAGATACTAACAGTTTTAGTCTATATACTATCAGTAAAGGTATTTTTCTACATACACATGTGTGTATATGTATATTTTAAGTTTAAGAATATTAATGAAATTTTTGAAAGTTCAAGAGTATTTTTTAATCAAATTACAAACCATTTACGTAAAAAAAAAACTAGCGGTAAGAGTGTTTTCAAAATTTTTTTATAAAAAATATTTAAGTGTATTAATAAAACTTTTTGAAAGTTGTAAATTATCTTTTAAATAGAGTAGAAAGTTTTAGGTGTAGTTTCCCTAATTTAACCCACTGAAAATAATACATATAAATTATAAAATTTCTAAAACCAACTAATTAGTCACCAAATATTTAAGATTTACTAAATCAACTAGATTGAGTGAATATCTATTTGGCAGATTTGTTTCTCTAAAACTATAAATTCAATCCAATAGCATAGGTTCTGAAAACATTTTTACGTTTTTCGATTTATCTTGATTTTGAAATTGAAATTAAAAAGCAAATTTACATTAAAAAAAGACAAATATAATATTTGAGGTCACAAAATCATTTCATTTTATTAACACCAAAATATTTATAACATAATACATCATGAAATATAATTTTTTAAAAAAATAGAATATTTAGCAGATACAACTATTTTTATGATCTAAGAATATAGTATAAAACAAAATTTGAAAAAGGCTTTTAAATTGAGATTCGGTTTCAAAATCTACTACTGTACCCAGTCAGTCGAACTGAAACTTACATGCAATACAAGTACAAATTAGCAGTATCATTAAAGAACAAAGTGAAAACTCGAATCAGTTTGCATAAAAGTAGTTCTTCAACATATCACGAAAAAGTCACAAAGATACTTAATCCTATTTACAAATCTTCCGAAAGATAGTAACTCAACAATTACATAGGAATTTATGCACTTCAAGTTAGTTTAATCATAGTAAAATTGAAAATGAGGAAGTAAAAACAAGAGAAATTACTATTTTTAATTTTAAAAAACTTTCACCCTACAATACTAACATTTTTTTTAAAAAATACTTTTTCTAACCTCTTTATTATTTTTTGTGATTTTAAGTGGAGAGTGTGAAAATACTATTTTGTCCACCCATTAAAGTGTCAACAATTTTATCTTTTTCTAATACAATTTTTCAAACCCAATTTCAATTTTAAACCCTAAACTTCATTTTTCCATTTTGTTTTTTCACCATGTTTTTGGCAAGCTTCAACCCATATTTGTGATTGATTTGTTGTTAACTAAAAAAAAGATTAGAAAACAAAATTTCATTGGAATTTCTTGTAGGGATTAAAATTTTTTTGGAAAAAAAGGGTTCTTATGTAAAATTTTCCTTAATGGGGGGAAATTCAATAAGTTTCAATTCTTACCAGAAATTAAAACTAACTTAAACTTACAGGAAAAAAAAAAGTTGGAGTTGAAATTAGGTAGAATAAATAAATTAACTTAAATTGAAGGATAAAAAATAGAATTTACAAAAAAGAACAAGGCACAAAAAGCTATTGAAAATTTCCCAGTAAACTAATATCTTGGTAAGAAGCTTACTGGAAAATATCCCGTAAACTTACCAGGAAAATTTCAATGAGCTTGAGTTTAAGTTTAAAGAAATTGGATTGGTAATTCAGATTTCTTGAAACTTTCCTTAAAAAAAAAAAGTCAAAGTCAATTTTAAGAGAAAGTCAACCTTACGAGAAGTTTGACTTTCTCGTAAAGTTGGCTTCTCAAAAGGTTGATTTTACGAGAAGTTTATGTTCATCGAGATTTCTAGATAAATCTAGTTTGTGGAATTTGAATTTTGATTTGTATTAGTTTCAGTATTTTTTAGTACAACCTCTAGTGTTTGATCCTTTGATTCTTACTCTCAAAAAGTTACAAGCGATTTGAGTTCTCCAAATCTTCTGTGAGCTTTAGCTTCAAAGCCTTCAACTTTAAAGTCTTCAATCTTCAAGTCTTTAGAAATTTAGGGCTTGAGGACCTCGATCTTCAGTTCTTTGGAATTTTAGAGTTTCAATCTTCATAACTTGTGAGGTTGGGAACTTCGATTTTCAGATCTTGAGAGCTTTAGTCTTTAATCCTTCAAAACTTCAGTTTCCAAAGCTTTAATACTTCGTTGCTTAAATTTTTCAACTTCATTTGCTTGGGCTTGGGCCCATTTACTTTTGGGTCATTGAGCTCGGGCCCAACTACATTTTGGGTTTGGGCTAAAGTTGGGCTTGAACCCAATTTTTTATTTAGCCCAAATTTTCTATCTCGAGCTTCAAATAGGTCGGATTTTGGACCCAAGTAATTTTAATTATTCAAACCAACTCATTGAAGTTGATAAGCCCATTACTGTGATCCAATGGTCAGATTGAAGACACATGATATTTTCTAATTGGCCATTTGCTTGTCTTCAAACTTTAATTTTAGAAACACAATAATATTTAATTGACCCAAAATTTGATATAACTGAGGTCATGATGACGTGACTCTTTGTAATTGGTCGAAATTCCTTCTCCAATAAATGCCCCATTTTGGAAATTTAAGCACGTTTATGGGTGGATGAATTTCGAAAACGCTATATGTTTTGAACAATGATTTTAACTTCATTAATCAAAATAAAAATTTAACTTATAATTTGACTTCTCTTTGCATCAACTTACCACAATAAACATTTTAGCCAATAAATTCACCATCTTTCTTTCGAAATTATATATATATATATGACCAAGGTCAAGAAAATACTTGGGCAAATAATCCTCAATTTTTTTTTTTGTGAATTTATGTAGAGAAAAAGTATATATATATATATATGTTTATTTATTTATTTACTTATTGAAACCCAATCTTTGAATTCAACTCTCGTTCAAATATCGTTGGATTTTAAACTATAAATCTCAATTTTTTTTTAATGAGAAATTTCGGCCAACCAAATTTCGCCACGTCATCATGAGTCCAAATGCGTCGTGGAATTTATAAATCAGATTGGGCCGAGCAATTAAAATGGCTCGGGTTAAAAGCTTAACCCAATTCAAGTCCATGGTGAATTTTTTTTTGGGCCAAAGAAGCAATTGGGCCCAAGCCCAATCCCAAATTTTGAGGCCCAAAATCAATTGGGCCCAAGCCCATGAAGGCCCATAGAAACTCTACAAATTGAGGCTTTATCTCTTCATTGAGGGGATCTTTTGGGAGAGTGAAGAAAAGTACTGAAGCTCTGGAAGTCCGGATCCTGAAGAATTGAAGGCCGAAGCTGAAGATCTAAAGACCGAAGCTCCCAAGCTCACAAGCTCTGAATATTGAAGCTCCCTGAAGCTCCAAAGAAGCTAAAGATTCAAAGATTCAAAGATTGAAGACTTTGGAGTTGAAGACCTTGAGAGAGAAACTTCATAGAAGATCTCAAGAATTCAAGCCGCCCGCATTTACTTTTGGAGAGAAAGAATCAAATGATTAAATATATTAGAGATTGTACTCACAAAACTGAAATTAATACAAATACGAAGTTCAAGTTCCACGAATTAATTTTCTTCGAAAATCTCGTCGAACAAATTGGCACGCCCAGTGGGACTGTCTCTACCTTTCATCTCTTTCTCCCATACAAGACATACAACATGGCATCCAAGGACAATGCTTCTAACGCTTTAAGTGACACTTCTAGAAGACCGATTACTCGCAGCCGCTCTAAAGAAATACAGTCGGAAGAGCAACCTACCTTTGAGATCGCAAGAAATATATGGGAACGGATCTCAAGAGACCCGAAAGCTGGAGTCGTCATCAAAGAGAATCCTACACTTGACAAGCATACCTTGGCTTCTGAACGATCGAGCGAGGAGGCATCCCAACCAAACGTAATGTCAATCATGATGGGCGACGTGGGAACAAGTGAAGAGAGAATGGCTGAACTTGAAAAGAAAGTTAACATGCTACTGAAGGCAGTTGAAGAAAGAGATTATGAGATTGCATCCCTCAAGAATCATATTGAGAGTCGTGATGCAGCTGAATCAAGTCATACACCTGCAGTCAAGAATAATGACAAAGGGAAGAAGGCTTTGCAAGATAGTCAGCCCCAAGATTCAACTTCAATTGCTTCGTTGTCTGTCCAACAGTTGCAGGAAATGATTGCGAACTCCATCAAGGCTCAATATGGAGGTCCCAGTCAAACCTCCCTCTTGTATTCCAAGCCGTATACGAAGAGGATTGACAACCTAAGGATGCCAAATGGGTATCAGCCACCAAAATTCCAACAGTTCGATGGAAAGGGCAACCCAAAGCAACATGTTGCTCATTTCATTAAAACCTGTGAAAACGCTGGAACCAGAGGATACCTGCTAGTTAAACAGTTCGTTCGAACTTTGAAGGGAAACACCTTCGACTGGCACACGGATCTGGAGCCCGAAACTATCGATAGCTGGGAGCAGCTTGAGAGAGAATTCCTCAATCGTCTCTACAGTACTAGGCGCATCGTTAGTATGATAGAGCTCACTGCTACCAAGCAACAAAAAGGCGAGCTAGTCATTGACTACATTAATCGTTGGAGAGTACTAAGCCTTGATTGCAAAGATAGGTTGACAGAACTATCAGCTGTCGAAATGTGCACTCAAGGAATGCACTGGGGACTTTTGTACATCCTACAAGGGATAAAACCCCGCACCTTTGAGGAATTACCTACTCGAGCTCATGATATGGAGTTGAGTATTGCTAATAGAGGGAGCAATGATTTATTAATCCCGGAGGTAAAGAAAGAAAAGAAAGAAGTGAAGAGCACCCAGAAGATATCGAAGGGTGCAACTAAAGAAGTTATGGTCGTAAATATGGCCCCTTTAAAGTTTACTGCTAAAGAGAAGAAGATTGAGAAACGCCAAGATGTAGGCGAGAGGAAACGACCAACGTTGAAAGAGAGACAAGAGAAAGTTTACCCTTTTCCAGACTCTGATCTTCCAGATATGTTGGAACAGTTGCTCGAGAAACAACTAATTGAGCTCCCTGAATGCAAGCGATTAGCAGAATTGGGAAGAGTAAACGATCCCAATTAATGCAAATATCATCGAGTTATGAGCCATCCGGTGGAAAAATGCTTTGTATTGAAAGAGTTAATTTTGAAGTTAGCTCAAGAAAAAAAAATCGAGGTTGGACCTAGAGGACGTCGCGCAGACAAATCACGCCGCAGTAATGATTCATCCGGACATCCTTATGTTCGCAACAGGGAGTTTAATCCAGTTTGGATATTTGGAACCGATCATTATATATCCGGCATTAAAAGCCACAGGGAGGATCGACTTTCAGAAAACCCACTTACAGGAGAAGGAAGAATGAGTTAAAGATATAGATGAAGAATGGACATTGGTAACCCGACGAAAGAAACATAAACAAAGTTTTACTAAAAAAGAATCACGTTCGCATCGAAATCATAAAAGAAGAAGTAAGACACAAAAAAGAAAAACAAGGTCGAGTATGAAAAGACCTCGACCAATCATCGAAGAAAGCGAGGAACTTCCTCGACCTCGGCAATCGATAACCTTGGGGTACTTCTTTCCAAATAGTTTTTCAGGTGAAACTGTCGCGTGTCACGTTATTAGTGCGACAGAAGAAGATGGCGCTCCTTCAAACACGGCAGAGGCTACAACCCGACCGGAAGAACTACCCTCTTTCAGCATAAATGATCTGTTGTCACTACCACAAGAGACCAAGGATGCACTGGTCGAAATCTTAAAAGGTGACAGTCGTCCGACTGCTTCTACTTCTCAAGCAGACATATGCGCTTCATGTTGCATAGCGATATCATTCACTGACGAAGATTTGTTACTCGGGTCAAAACTTCATAATAGACCTTTATTTGTGTTTGGATACATTCGGGAGCAAAAGCTTAGTCGGATCCTCATTGATGATGGATTAGTTGTCAACATAATGCCAAAATCGACTATGAACCAGTTAGGCGTTTCGATGGATGAATTATCCACCAGCAAGCTGGTGATTCAAGGCTTTAATCAAGGAGGGCAGCAAGCGATAGGCATGATTCGCCTTGAACTCGTCATAGAGGATTTAAGAGCAAATACCTTATTTCATGTGATCGATTCAAGAACTACATACAGACTGCTGTTAGGGCGTCCCTGGATTCACGAAAACAGAGTTGTAACGTCCACGCTCCATCAGTGTTTTAAGTTTTATCAGCAAGGCATTAAGAAAGTCGATGCCGACACCAAACCGTTTTCAGAAGCTGAATCGCATTTTGCTGATGCAAAGTTCTACATGAAAAGTGATGACATTAGCGGAGTCATATCAACCGAGGTCCCAGTAGCCAAAGGCTTCTGTAGGCCCGAGCAACGAATAGTAACGACAAAGAAGCTGAGCGAAGTGGATGCTTTCAGCGGCGGGGGAAATGATGAATCAAGGACTCAAGTTAAGCATGAGGTGCCAAAGAACGAAGGGATGATAAGCACACAAGGAAAGAACTCAAAATCTCTCGTCTTACGCTATGTCCCTCTATCTCGACGCAAGAAAAGAGAATCACCATTTGCAGAATGCTCCAAAAATCTAATGATCGGAGACGTCAAAATTTTGAAGGAGAGTTTCACTACACCGCTTACAAAGATGGATAAGAGTGACATCAAAAACACTGAGACAGAGCAAGCTAGCGCAAGAGAAAAACGAACAAAGGATGGCTTCGATCCAAAGGCATATAGGCTACTGGCAAAGGCAGGTTATGATTTCAAGGCTAATACTGAGTTTAAAACCCTGAAAATATCGGATGAAAGACCGGAATTCTCCCCTACTCAAAGGAAGCTTCAGAAAGAAGGGTATACTATCCCTTACTCAAGAGCCGGGCTTGGATATAATCCCCCGGAGCCGATTCTATAACCAGAAAAGGAAAAGCAAAGATTTCAAATACATGTCACATTATTGTGGAAGAAAGCAATGACTCTAAAGAAGACAAGGGAAGTGAAGGTCAGAGAATGTCTGCCTTTAGTCGCATTACTCCTCCTGTGGCACGTCCTTCGGTTTTTCAAAGGCTGAGTATGCTTGGGGGTGAAAATGAAGAACAACCTTCAACTTCCGGCCATACCCGACTTTCTGCGTTTCAGAGGTTAAATGTAAACCCTCGAAAGATAAATAATGTGTGCTCAAATATCACCCCGCGGGCATCTGCTTTCGAGAGATTAAGCGTCACCACCGCAAGAAGTCAAAAACGATCCCTTACATCGATCTCCAGCAAAGTATGCGAGATAAAAAGTGACGAAAAAATTCGCAGCACTGTTCCATCAAGAATGAAAAGAAAATTGCTGGTTTTAGTAAATATAGAGGGTTCGTTAAAAGTAAAGCGACACGACATCATCATCACTCGACCTAAAGAGAACGACCCAGAAGATGAAGAGGATGCAACAAATTCCTGTCATGTCACAGTAGAAGAAGCATCAGAGCCTGAGGTGCTTGAGGAAGAGGCAGAAGAAGCTCCGTCACCACTTGGAGACAGTGGTCAATCAACGATTGATGAGTTAAAGGAAGTCAACCTTGGTACAATAGAGGAGCCTCGTCCAACTTTCATAAGTGCACAACTGACTGATGAGGAAGAAAGGGAGTATGTGAGCGTACTCACGACATACAAAGATGTCTTTGCTTGGTCGTACAAAGAAATGCCTGGGCTTGATCCAAAAGTGGCAGTCAATCGGGTAGCAATTAAGCCTGGGTATCCACCAATAAAGCAAGCCCAACGACGCTTTTGGCCAGAACTCATTCCTCAAATAGAGGAGGAAGTTAACAAACTAATTGAGGCTGGTTTTATTCGTGTAGCCAACATCGTCCCTGTAAAGAAAAAGAATGGCCAACTACGTATTTGTGTTGATTTTCGTGACTTGAATAATGCATGTCCGAAAGATGATTTTCCCTTACCCATCACAGAAATCATGGTAGATGCCACCATAGGACACAAGGCCTTATCATTCATGGACGGGTCTTCAGGCTACAATCAAATACGAATGGCCTTGGAAGACGAGGAGAAAACGGCTTTTCAAACTCCAAAAGGTATATATTGTTACAAGGTGATGCCTTTTGGATTAAAGAATGCAGGTGCTACGTACCAACGGGCTATGCAAAAGATTTTCGATGATATGTTACATAAGCATGTTGAATGTTATGTGGACGATCTGGTGGTAAAATCCCAAAAACGACATCTAGAAGATTTGAAACTTGTCTTTGAGCAGCTTAGGAAGTATCAATTAAGGATGAATCCTCTCAAATGTGCTTTCGGTGTGACTTCAGGAAAGTTTCTGGGGTTTGTTGTGAGGCACCGCGGGATAGAAATTGATCAATCTAAAATTGATGCCATCCAAAAAATGCCAAGTCCGAAAAACCTGCATGAGTTAAGAAGCCTCCAAGGCCGCTTGGCCTACATCAGAAGATTTATATCTAATCTTACGGGTCGATGTCAACCCTTTCAGAGACTGATGAGAAAAGATACAGTGTTTGAATGGGACCAGGCATGTCAAAATGCATTTGACAGTATAAAAAAGTATTTGCTCAACCCCCCGGTCTTGAGTGCACCGATTGCTGGAAAACCGTTGATATTATACATAGCTGCACAAGAAAGATCGATCGGAGCATTACTCGCACAAGAAAAGGAGAGAGGTAAGGAACGCGTGCTCTACTATTTAAGTAGAACCTTGACTGGAGCCGAGCTAAATTATTCTCCAATTGAGAAAATGTGTCTTGCTTTGTTTTTTGCAATAGACAAGTTGAGACACTACATGCAAGCCTTCACTGTACACTTGGTAGCAAAAGCCGACCCAGTCAAGTACATCCTATCTAGGCCAGTCATCTCGGGACGCCTCGCTAAATGGGCAGTTATACTTCAACAATATGACATAGTGTATGTACCTCAAAAGGCAGTGAAGGGTCAAGCATTAGCAGATTTCTTGGCTAATCATCCGATCCCATCAGATTGGGAACTATGTGAAGATTTGCCCGACGAAGAAGTATTTTACGTCAAAATCATGGAGCCTTGGACCATGTACTTTGATGGCGTAGCTCGAAGAAGTGGAGCAAGCGTCGGCATTATCTTCATTTCCCCAGAAAAGCACATGTTACCGTATAGCTTCACGCTCAGTGAGCTATGTTCAAATGACGTTGCTGAATATCAAGCACTCATCATCAGTCTACAAATAGCTTTGGATATGGGGATAACATACATTGCAATTTACGGCGACTCAAAGCTAATTATAAATCAGCTCTCACACCGGTATGATGTGAAACATGAGGAATTAAAGTCTTACTTTATCTTTGCTAAGGGGCTGATGGATAAGTTTAAGGGTATAATACTTGAACATATACTAAGGTCAGAGAATAGGAAAGCCGATGCACTTGCAAACCTTGCTACTGCTTTGGCAATTGCGAACGACATTCCTATGAATATCTCTCTTTGTCAAAAGTGGGTCATTCCGCCAATCAAAGAACAACATGAAGAAACTGATACCATATCTGTTTTCGTGATCGAAGAGGAGGACTGGCGACACTGTATTATAGATTACCTACAACACGGGAAGCTTCCCACAGACCCGCGACATAAAATTGAGATATGAAGAAGAGCTGCCAGATTTATCTATTACAATGATACACTCTATCGACGCTCATATGAGGGTCTATTTCTTCGATGTTTAGGGAAAGAAGAATCTGCACGAGCCCTAGATGAAGCACATTCAGATATCTGTGGCGCTCATTAGTCCGGACCAAAACTCCAGCATCAATTGAAAAGAATGGGTTATTATTGGCCCACAATGGTGCATGACTCCATGCAGTATGCAAAGCGATGCGAAGCTTGTCAATTCCATGCAAACTTTATACATCAGCCGCTAGAGCCTCTTCACCCGACAGTAGCTTCATGGCCATTCGAAGCTTGGGGACTTGATCTGGTAGGACCTATAACACCTAAGTCGTCCAGCGGACACTCTTATATTCTTGCTGGAACAGATTACTTTTCAAGGTGGGCTGAAGCTATGCCTTTAAGAGAAGGAAAAAAAGAAAACATCGTAAGTTTTGTTCGTACGCACATCATTTATCGATACGGGATCCCTCATCGTATAGTCACAGATAATGGAAGACAGTTTGTCAATAGTCTGATAGACAAGTTGTGCGAAAAGTTTAAATTTAAACAGTACAAGTCTTCTATGTACAATGCCGCAGCGAATGGACTGGCAGAAGCATTCAATAAGACTTTATGTAATCTGCTAAAAAAGGTAGTCTCTAAGACAAAAAGAGATCGGCAGGAAAAGATCGAGGAAGTCCTATGGGCTTACCAAACCACCCATCGCACTCCCACAGGAGTCACACCATATTCTCTGGTTTATGGAGTAAAAACCGTTCTCCCATTAGAGAGGGAAATTCCATCGCTGAGAATGGCGATTCAAGAAGGACTAACTACTGAAGACAATGCCATATTACGTCTTCAAAAGCTAGAGGCGCTTGACGAGAAGAGACTCGAAGCTTAACATGCATTGGAATGTTATCAAGCACGAATGTCTAAAGCTTTCGACAAACATGTGAAGCTTCGATCGTTTCAGATTAGTGATTTAGTACTTGCTGTAAGAAGACCTATCATCACAACGAGACATACAGGGAATAAATCCACACATAAATGGGACGGACCCTATGTTGTTAAAGAAGTCTATACAAACGGAGCGTACAAGATCATTGACCAAGATGGATTAAGAATCGGCCCAATCAATGGCAAGTTCCTTAAAAGATTTTATGCTTACCGTTATGTGCAAAAAGAAAATTGATGTATATGCTCTTGGCCCGCATGAGCTTAAAGGCGAACGGCTATATATATATAAAACATATTCGCAATGAACTACGTAATGACTTGATCCCGTTATTACAAAGGGGTACGTAGGCAGCTTAAAATTTATTAAGTGCAGTCACATCAAAAAAATATATATTTCATTAAATCTGAATCCTGGTGGGTACATAAAAAAAAAATAATAATAAATAAATAAATAAATAAAAATTTTCAAAGCCTCCACTTGAAGTTCTTCAACTCTTCACGTGCAGTTTCCATATTGTCCTGAACCGTAGCAAAAGCCTCGACACCTTCATCGGTTATAGTAGGAGTGCTCTCAAGACTGTTGATTTCTTCTTGCATTTGGGCGACTTCAAGTATCCTTTTGTCTAAAGCCTCCTTCTTCTCATCACACAGACTCAAAAGTTTCCCGTATTCGGCTTTGACCTCTCGAAGTCTAGCTTCTAATTCCTCCTTTTCTGAGGCTAACTGCACAACCCGCTCTCGAATGGTCTGATCTTCTCCTCTCATTTGGTCGATCAAAGTAAGGGTTTCTTTCATACGAGATGTTTTCTCCCCCAATTGATGATCTTTGTCGGTTGAAGATAATTGCGCGGAATAAGAGGACTGTAGCAAGTTGAAATTTTCCATCCTTTTGAGATAATTCTCCACAAACTCCTGAAGCGGAGTCAAATTCTCTGCATGAACCTTCGAAATACCATAGAATACCTTTGTGACTTCCGACCTGAGATCCGGAACTCGCTCAAATGGAGTACGCACAATTTTATCTCGAATGCTTTCCCACAGAGATAGCGCTGCTTGTCGATAAAAATTCGAAACTACTACATCGCCACAGTATAAAGAAGCCTCGGGATTCCCAACATTCGTCTTTTTACAGACACGTTGAGTCGGTTCCAAAATTCTTAGCGGACCAGAAGGAGGCATGACTTTCTCTGTGAAGAGGGCTTTAAAACAACCAACTTTTTCAAGTGGAGAGTTTAAAACTCCAACGTTCTCACTACCTACTTTCATTTTGCCGCGTCGAACATCCTCTAAAATAGCACGAGGTCGTAAGGGCGGTTCAATTGTTTCAACTACCGGTAGTGTAGAAGTACCAACCTTGTCCATGGATGAGTCTAAATTATAAGGCCCCATCAAAGATTCTTCGCTGTTTGGCTCCACAAGCTCTTGAAGATGCGGACTCAAGGGAGACTGCAAAAATAAATAAATAAATAAATAAATTACCTGATAAAAAAAAAAAAAAAAAGATAATTTGAACAGAAAGCATGCATACCAACGATATAATTGCACTAGGGAGTCCTGAAGCACTAGGGACCCCTTCAAAAAAATTATTATCACATGATCCTTTCATTTTCTTCGGGGGTCTCTTCCAATGATGATCACTGGTACTACTGTGACTCGCTTCTGCATGAATGACATCATCGTTTTAAGGGGGGAAAATCACTTCTTCAATAAGACGAAGTTGTTTGCCACCTTGGTTAGCCTCTTTATTCTTGGGTAGTCGGGGTTGCGATGGGGAGGAATAGCATTACTTACGAGTTGATGAATGTTATCCTCAAAATAACTCCCATGTTTTGACAGCCACCAGTTTCGGTATTGTGACGTAACATGGTTACGTGGCTCCAACTTGCGAGTTGGTAAGAACACTTGGGATAATGTGTTACGCCTCGTACAAACCCGGAAGTAATACAAGTGGTTATTAAGTGTAGCGGCAAGGGGCATACCCCCTATATCATTAGGAGTGTCTTGATAAAAACCAAACTGCCGCCCAAATCGGTAAGGACTGTATGATTCCAGTATCAAGGTATCTTCACACTGGGATGATACATAACCGGTTCGCATGTTGGAAATTTGGTAAGAATGTTGGGACGATAAGTCATTATCCTCAACCAAACGCTCATGCCTATTTCTGCCCTGGATAGTTACATGCCATTGGATGTTTGCACCTCTATGGATTAACTCTCGAGCTTCGTATTCCCCGAAATAGATCGAGCCACCTTCTCCAGAAAAATTGGCCATCTTAGAACCCCGCACATCCACAGGAACAAGGTAATGCGTGTTTAAGTAATGGGCCAGCCAGCCGTGGACATAATGTATAGGGAAGTGAAAGTCCATATCTCCAATTGGGTTGGTAGCTTTACTGATCAGCCCTAGACCATGATATATATTGGCTAGGACTGGAATACCAAGGCTGTAAGACTTCCCATCAGCCATCGTGCTAGTAACTTTAAAAACTCCTGGACGAAGAAAAGCTCTCTTTTGCGGGAACACGAAAAGACACAGCCAACAGGACAAGAAAGCGGCTAGGTATGTTTTGTCTTTGAAGGTGTCTTCTATTCCAAGTTCCTTGAACCGCATATTTTCCCTAGTCGACCAGCCTCGATACTTGATTTTTGCACCATTCGGGTTATGAGTGGACCGAGAGCGGGAAGCCTTCCTTTGTTTTCGTGCAGGAGGTTTATCATATTTTCGAACCCCAAGAAACCAAAATGAAATCCAAGAACTTATAGTTACTTGGGAGTCGTTTTTTTAGGATGAGGCACGGTCTTCCCTCTGGGAGCAAACTATCGAATGGTAGGCTGCAAACAGATGCTCACAAGTCTTTAGGAGATATCTTCTCTTCTCTCGCGCGCCGGTCAATTCTTTATAGCAAGGAATGACCTCCTCATACAAAGTCCCCCTGATCGGAAGACCTCCAAGCGAGAAATGGATACTTCGCCCGCCATGGTATGGAGAGTGTTAGTAGACGGACACCAAGCCTCACAAAAAGCCCGAACCACATCATTATTGCGATCATATGTATATGAAGAGGCCATCACAGCATTAAACAAACGAACGTCGTGAAGAAACTGTTCATTTCGGCTAACGACGAGCTCCAACCATTCCCAATAGCAGTTGGTAAAAGTGAATTCACCTGGGACTTTCACAATGGTGCTCCAGCGGGTCTCGCCTTCCAGCATGAGCCGCCCGAGAGTTAACAGTGGATCTGAGGAAGGGGCCGTGTCATGAATCGGCGACCTTAGGATCCACACCTTTTCCTCCTAATGAAAAGGCACCTCAACAGATAACTCGGGGAGGGTCATATCATCATCCAGCTCTGGCCAAACATCTAAAAAGAAACCAGTTAGGGAAGCCTCCACAGTAAAGGTAAGTCCATTCTGTATAGGCTGGTGCCTCTCTGCAAGGATCACGAGCTGTGTTTTTCCAGACGAGACATGCTCCGCAAAGTAAACCATTGTCCTACAAGGAAAACGTCACCATAAGAAGTTAGATCTTAATTACCTGCTCTAGAAGAAATAGAGGCATCAAAGTTTTAAATGGTGAAACAGACGTGAACATATTTTTTTTAAAAAAAAATAATAATAAAATATAATAATAATTTCTGACCCCGATATTGACATCGCAACATCACCACCCTTAGGCGCGCTCAGGCTTAAAATTCAAATCGTTAAGATCTTCCCGGTCTCATCCCTAACTCAATAGTTCAGATATCCGGGGTCATCCCTACCTGTACGGTGACGGCGAGTTTCAATCGCTAAGACCTTCAAATCGTTAAGATCTTCCCGACTCATCCCTAACTCAATAGTTCAGATATCTAGGGTCATCCCTACCTGTAGGGTGACGACGAGTTTCAGTCGCTAAGACCTTCAAACCGCTAAGATCTTCCCGGTCTCATCCCTAACTCAATAGTTCAGAGACCCAGGGTCATCTCTACTTGTAGGGTGACGGCGAGCTATAGCCGCTAAGATCTTCCCCGGCTCATCCCTAACTCAATAGTTCAAAGCTCCGGGGTCACCCCTACCTGTAGGGAGACGGCGGATCAACAGTTTAAATCTTGCCAAGGCAGCAAAAAGGAGGTGAGTCAGTCACTCAAATCTTCATGCACTAAAGCAACAGAGGATTGACAAATTAATAAATCAAGTCATCACACACCGAGTCCGTAGTGGATACGTCAAATCAATCGTTGGTAAGAAGGTCTACGAGCCCCCAAAAAAAAAGAGGGAGAGTTGTTCTGTTGGGATGCAAGGTAGCCTGCAAATGAGGGGAGTAAATGATTAGGGTCAAAAAAAAAAAAAAAAAAAAAAGGATCGCTCAACTCTCAGACTCTCGCTCAACTCCCAGAGTCTCACTTACTCGCTCAACTCTTGCTCAACTCTCGCTCACTCGCCCTCCCGTTGTCTCGCACTCTCACTGTCTCGCTTGGTCTCTGTCTCGCTGTCTCGCTCAAGTCTCGCTCACTCGCTCTCTCGCTCAAGTCTCGCTCACTCGCTCTATCGTTCAGTCTACTTCCCAACTTTCGCTTTCACGCTGTCACGCCCTCCCGTCGTGTATCGTTCGCGCCCAACTCTCAAACCAGTGGTAACCTTGAGGTGAACGACGAAAACTGAGGTGGAAGGAATTACCCGGCGATGGAAGAGCAACGCGACGACGATCTACCTCCGACGGCGTTCCACGGCTTTTGATAACAGCATGAGAATCGCGTGGTATTCCGGTGACGTCCGAACAGCAGCTGTAGCAGTAAAGCAGAGCAAGTTTGGAATGAAGGAACCATTGTACGCCCGACATATATATAGCCAAAGGACGACGGGATTTTTTGCGCACGATTTGGGGAATTTTTCCTATTTTCTTTTGATATCTAAACAAATTTAGGAATCCCTAAAAAATCTTAGTTTAACTTCTTAAACTAAGATTGTATCCAAATTTTAGTTTGAGATTCTTCCAAATCCTAAACCCAAATCTCAATTCAAATCCAAACAAGATTTTGGATTGTATCCAAATTATATTCCAAAATTAAATACTTCTTAAATAAATATAAAAAAAAAAAATTTAATCCCGAATCATATCCCCAAATCGGGAGTGGATATAAATTAGAGTGAGATCCAAATCCAAACCAAAATTCGGATTAAGCTCAAATTATATTCAAAATCAAATCTCTCTCAAGTTAAAATTTAGGCATATTCTAAAATTTTAACTAAAATCGATTGAAATTCAAATTTACCCCAAATTCTATCCCACATTCAATTAAGACATATTGGATAGAAATTCAACTTAACTCCAAATTCGGTTTTGAATTAAGTAGAGCACGAATTTTGCTAGAGTTTAAATTGGAGATGTCGTTAACATTTAAAAAAAAAAAAAATCAAAACATTTGACAACAAATTCATGTTTTGATAAATTGCCAAAAAGTGTGTGTCAGATACGCAGAATTTGAATCAAATTTATGTACTAAATGCATAAGCCTGATGAAATTTACATATCCAGTAGAGTCAAAATCAAGAACGTATAATTTGCATTTGGATTCCAACTTTATCTTCTTTTTTGAGATTCATCCGCTCATACATGTGCAAAAATCTCGAAAAGGGGGCATTTGTTGAATGAGAAATTTCGGCCAACCAAATTTCGCCACGTCATCATGAGTCCAAATGCGTCGTGGAATTTATAAATTAGATCGAGCCGAGCAATTAAAATGGCTCGGGTTAAAAGCTTAACCCAATTCAAGTCCATGGTGAATTTTTTTTTGGGCCAAAGAAGATATTGGGCCCAAGCCCAATCCCAAATTTTGAGGCCCAAAAGCAATTGGGCCCAAGCCCATGAAGACCCATAGAAACTTTATAAATAGAGGCTTTATCTCTTCATTGAGGGGATCTTTTGGGAGAGTGAAGAAAAGTACTGAAGCTCTGGAAGTCCGGATCCTGAAGAATTGAAGGCCGAAGCTGAAGATCTAAAGACCGAAGCTCCCAAGCTCACAAGCTCTGAAGATTGAAGCTCCCTGAAGCTCCAAAGAAGCTAAAGATTCAAAGATTCAAGACTCTGGAGTTGAAGACCTTGAGAGAGAAGCTTCATAGAAGATCTCAAGAATTCAAGCCGCCCGCGTTTACTTTTGGAGAGAAAGAATCAAAGGATTAAATATATTAAAGATTGTACTCACAAAACTGAAATTAATACAAATACGAAGTTCAAGTTCCACGAATTAAATTTCTTCGAAAATCTCGTCGAACAGAGGGTTTGATTTCAAATCTTAATCTCAAAATTAAAGTCTAACTTCTTTTGGGATTTGGATTTTAAATCTTAACTACTCTTGATTACTCAATTATAAATTAAATTTATTCAACCCCTAAAATTTATTCGTAGGGAATGTTTTTTTCTTCTTTTTGTTTGTCCACTTGCGATTTCACCCTTTTTCTTTTTGTATTTTTTTTGGATGTTTTTTTTAATATATTCTTTGAACGTTATTTCAACGGTTATGATTTGAATGAATTTCCATTTAGCCACACCTTTTAAAACCACGATTTCCATTTCTTTTTTTCTGTTTGCATTTTCTTTGGGAAATTTCTATTTCTAAAACTTGATGATAAAAGTAACATCTTTTTAAAAAACTTCTTTTTCTAATCTCTTTCTTACTTTGGTTAAGATTTTAAGTGGACTCTACGTGAGAATAATACAATTTTGTCCCTTATTCAAGTGTCCCAAATTTCACATTTCCGAATCACAACTGTCACACCCCTCCCAGATTATCCTCCATAACCCGAGAGGAGGTGTGAGGACACCAACCTTCACTCCTTTGTGAGGTTCACTGTCCAACTACTAAACACCAAAGATGACCCAGACGAGATTCTTGCATAGGCTAAGCACCCCCGAACTCGCTCGCTACCTGGAAAATAGAAAAACAGGAAAGTATGAGCTAGATTGCCAAGTGAGTGACTAGTTTTGTAAAATTACCTTTGTTATAGAAACATTTAAACACATTGCGTATATAACACTGGTTCAAGTCATATCCATTGTAAATACATGCTTAAATACGTCCTTGTCAAATCATATATGTTCATTTCAGAAAAAGATAACTCAAGAAATCATATTATGCTCAACATAACATTTATATACATTTCATGTTAAGCCTTGAGATAAAACATAAGTTAGGTCTTTTAAATAAAAGAGTCTACAAATGCATCAAATCTTCTTTTGCTTTTAAAATTTCCTTTAGTCGAGGCGGAGCAAGACTCAACGCACCCAACATCGAAAACGAATATTTCCCTTAGTTGAGGCGGAGCAAAACTAAACACACCCAACGTCGAAAACAAATATTTTCCTTAGTCGAGGCGGAGCAAAACTCAACGTACCCAATGTCGAAAAAAAATATTTCCCTTAGTCGAGTCGGAGCAAAACTCAACGCACCCAACGTCGAAAATGTCTATGTGCACATAGGAATATCTCAGAATGCCCAAGTACCTTCTCCGAGTCCATCAGTACTGGGTCCCTCGGAAACTCAAATGCCTTCTCAACGTCCTTCAGCATCGAGCTCCTTTAAATCATAGGGTTGCCCATATGCCTTCTCAATGTTCTTTAGCATTGGATTCCTTTAGAAAACATTTTAGAAACCGATATGCTTTGCATAAATAATTCATATGAAATTTTTCATGGAAAACAGAGCGTTTCTCAATAATTAACATCTTATAAACATGTTTTTCAACAATTCGTGGAAAACAAATAAAACATGCCTTCATGCCATAAAATCAAGTATAAGCAGCCATCGTGCTTTTCAAATCATCATAAAATTACATTTAATAAGAAAGTCTGGCTAAACATTTTAAATAAAATCATTTAGAAAAAGGAAAGTGTCACTCACAGAGCTTAATAATTGCTGAAGGGAAGTTCCCTTTTCTTCCTTCTAATTTTCTTTCCCGAGCTTCTTGGACGTAGGATTTTCAAGTTGAAACGCAAGGCAACTGATTTTCCCTTCTTACAGCTCCATTGGACGCAACCCTGCACCTTAAACGCAAGGTGCAACCTTCCAACAAGCTCTTCTAGCTTCACCCTTTGGACGCACAGATTTCCTCCTTCTGGCAGTACTGTTGAACACAAAACCGATTCGGTTTTCCTAAGTACCAACAACTTGTTGAATGTAAGGTAGCTAGGTAATTCGAAACACCCCGTCTCTTGGCCGCAGACTTCCACTACAGACGTAAGGATTACTCTTTTCAGCCTTCTTTCTCTCCTTTCTCCCAAGAACTCAGACTTAAGAATCACCACCTGCTCCCCTTCCCTCAAGGTCCTATTTATAGCTTTGGGATAGAGGGCTGGTCATCCAACTTCTCCTCTCTATTTGCCACTTGTTTGCCACCTGTCACACTGCATGACACATTCGACATGCAACCCGACACCTCCTCCTTATGAAATGTTAAGTCTAAATGAAACCACGTAACCTTTATAAACTCATCTTATGCGTTTGACTTGTTCCGAGATACGAATCATGCATTCAACTTAGTGCCCCTATGCGTCCATTTCATTCCCTTTAAGGTTTTAGCTTCTTATTCTCTTTTCTTTCTCCCGACCTTCCTACTTTTGACCAGGTTTTTCCCCACCACATACTACCATGCATCTGCCTCAACCGCATACTACCATGCGTCTGTGCCTCAACCGCATACTACCATGCATTTATCTCTACTTTGCTATGCGTCCATGACCTTCCTTCCATCCTTAAGGATCCCTTGATTGTCCCTCTTTATGTTCCTGAAATGTATCCCAGGGTTATGCTTCCAACCTCTTCCTTATACTTAGCTATTTTTTCCACAATAAATCTAGTATATGTCAATCTTTGGCTTCCTTCCTTTAGACTTACTTCTCAACCCTCTAAATTATCCAAGACTCAACAAAATCTCCCTTGGTGGAAGTCATGCGTTTACCTTAAATTACGATAGCATCTTTCCTCGATTTCACCTTATGCATTTTAGATTTCCTTCCAACGCACCACTACTCAACTTTAATCCTCTTGCTCATACGTCCTACTTAAGTCAAGCTTACATCTCCTTCCTTAATTACCTCCTATGCGTTCACCTCTTTCTCCTCGAGCTCTCGGGTTACCTCCTATGCGCTCAACTCTTTCCCCCGAGCTCTCGGGTTTCCTTACAATACTTCAACACTTACCCATTTTCTTTTCCACAATGGTTACCCTTACCATGCGTTTTCTTAGCCTTGACCATGCGTCCAACATGCGTCCAACATGGTCTCTTACTTATCAAATATGTATCCAACTCAACTAACTTCCGACTATACTTTTAACTCTTTCCATCACTTGGTGAGATTTCCTTTCTTTTCCTTAGATCATACTTCCAAGCTTAAAAGCATAGTTGCGTTCTCCTAGTCTAGTTATTCTACTTGGAAAAATTCTTAACTCCAAGAATTAATTCAAGTCCAAGATCCGGAGATCACTCAATTAAATCTTCCAAACCTATCTTTGGCTTATTCTTAGCCATTAAGCACAAACCTCTCTTTTCTTTAAGTTCAACGCATACTTATTCCTATTTTGGCAACATTTCTCGGCCAACTCCACAAGCTCGTGATCCAATACCACATCTCTTGTATTACTTTTTTTCCTTATAAGCTCTTAAGCGCATTGGTTTAAAAGTAGTGTTACAACAACTTTTCATTCTCAACGTCAATTGTAAACTTAAATTCCAGTTTTCTTTCTATTTTGTTTGTCTTCATATTTTTAACAAGTTTCACCAAATATTTGTGGTAGATTTATTGTAATATTTAAATAAAATTGGGAAAAAAGAAGTTTTGTTGGAATTTCTCGTAATTAAATATTTTTTTTTAAAAAAAAAACTTAAACTATCCCTAAGAAAATTCTCGTAAGTTTAATTGCAATTAAATTGGTTTAAAGAAAAAATAAACTAATGCTTATAGGAGTTGGAATTGGATAAGTTGAATTAACTACTTTTTTAAGTTTTACAAAATTGAATTGGTTTAAGTGAAAAAGATGGAATTGCCTAAGGGTTAAAAAATTAAAAATTAGAATTAGAATTGGATAAAGAAACTAAAGCCTCCAAGATTTTCAGTAAAGTTGCTTATGAGAAACCTCCCCAATAGGTTTTTTTTTTCTTTTCTTTTTAAATTTAAATTAATCCTAATTTTTTTTCTCTCCTAATTTTAAATTAGTTAGTTAGATTTTTTAGTCTAAATTTAAAAAATAAAAATAAAAAAATAAAAAAACTTAAAACATACTAGAAGATTTTCAGTAAAGTTGCTTAGGGGAACTTACAGGAAATCTTTCCATAGGCTTTTTTTTTTTTTTTAGACTTAAATTAATTCTATTTTTTTCTCTCCTATGTTTAAGTTAGTTAATTAGATTTTTTGTCTAAATTTTTCAAAAATAAAAAAAAAGAAGCACTTAAAGTCTACTGGAAGATTTCTCGTAAAATTGCTTATGAAAAATCTTCTAGTAGGCTCTTTTTTTTTTCTTTTCTTATTAAACTTAAATTAATTCCAATTTTTTTCTCTTTTAACTTTAGGTTATTTGGTTAGATCTTTTACTTTAAATTAAGAAAAAAAAAAAACTTAAAATTTGTTAGAAGATTTCCGGTAAAGTTGCTTGTGGGAAATCCAGGGGAAATCCAATAGACTTTTTTCTTTTCTTTTTAGACTTAACTTAATTCTAATTTTTTTCTCTCCTAAGTTTAAGTTACTTAGCTAGATTTTTTAGTCTAAATATTAAAAAAAAAAAAAAAAAAAAAAAAAAAAAAAAAAAAAAAAAAACTTAAAGCTTACAGGAAGATTTCTCATAAAGTTGCTTACGGAAAATCTTCCAGTAGGCTTTTTCTTTTCTTTTCTTATTAAACTTAAATTAATTCCAATTTTTTCTCTTTCAACCTTAGGTTATTTAATTATACTTTTTAGTCTAAATTATAAATTAAAAAAAAAAAAAAAAGCTTAAAACCTGTTGGAAGATTTCCTGTAAAGTTAGAACTTTACAGGAAATCTTCCCGTAGATATATTTTTTATTTTATTTTTAAACTTAAATTAATTTTAATTTTTTTCTCTCCTAATTTTAAATTAGTTAGTTAGATTTTTTAGCCTTTTTTTAAAAAAAAAAAAAAAAAAAAACAGCTTAAGCCTATTGGGAAATTTCTCGTAAAGTTGCTTGCGGGAAACTTCCATCTTTGTAAGCAGTGTGGTGAAGCTCCTTCAAAATTTTGACGTCTCCGATCATTAGATTTTTGAAGCATTCCGCAAATGGTGATTCACTTTTCTTGCGTCGAGAAAGAGGAACATAGCGTAAGACGGGAGGGTTTGAGACCTTTTCTTGTGTGTTTATCATCCTTCGTTCTTTGACGCCTTAACTTGATTTGGGTGATCGATACATCATTGCCCCGGCTGCTAAAGTATCCACTTCAATCAACTTCTTTGTTGTGGTCGTTCATTGCTTAGGCTTATAAGAGTCTTTGGCCACAGGAACCTTGGTTGATATAATTTCACTGATATTATCGCTTTTCAGGTAAATCTTTGCGTCAGAAAACTGAGATTCGACCATGGAGAAAGGCTTGGTGTCGGCGTCAACTTTCCTGATGCCCTGTTGATAAAACTTAAAACATTGGTGGAGTGTGGATGTTACTACTCCATTTTCGTAAATCCAGGGACGTCCTAACAACAACCTGTAGGTGGTTCTTGAATTAATCACATGAACAGGGTGCTTGCTTTCAAATCCCCTATGACGAGCTCTAGGTGAATCATGCTTATCGTTTATTGTCCTCCTTAATTAAAGTCTTGAATCACCAGCTTACTATTTGATAATTCATTCATCGAAATGCCAAGTTGGTTCATAGTCGACTTTGACATTTTGTTGACAATTAAACCATCATCAATGAGTATCCAATTGAGTTTTGCTCTTAAACATATCTTGACAAGTAAAGGTCTATTATGAAGTTTAAGTCCCAGTACTAGCTTTTCATCCATGAAGAATACTGCTATTCAACATGAAGCTCGTGTATTTACTTGAGAAGTAGAAGTAGTTGGACAACTATCATCTTTTAATATTTTGACAAGAGTATTCTTGGTCTCTTATGGGAGTGACAACAAATCATTTATGCTGAAAGAAGGTAGTTCCTCCAGCCAGGTCGTCGCTTTTGCTGAATTTGAGGAAGTGCCATCATCTTCTGTCGTATTGATGGTGTGACATGAAACATTTTCAACTGGAAAGCTCTTTGGAAAGAAGTCTTCAAAGTTATTGGTTGTCGAGGTTGAGGATGCTCCTCCCTTTCTTTGATGATTGGTTTAAGTTTTCTCGTACTCTTCCTTGTTTTCTTCTTTGGACTTACTCTTCCTTTTATAATTTCAGTATGAACGTGATTCTTTCTAAACAAAAATTTGTTTATGCCTCCACTACTTCTTCTTTTTCGTGGGAGCCAACTTTCTAAAGGTCAGTCTTTTGTGGGCTTCTGGTCAAGAATACATAATAATAGGCTTAAGATATCCAAATTGAATTAAACTTTTGTTGCAGACAAACGAATATCAGGATGAATCACTACTGCGACATGATTTATTTGCACAACATCATCAAGGTCCAACTCAATCTTTTTCTCTTGAGCTAATTTCAAAATTAACTCGTTCAATACAAAGCACTTTTCTACTAGATGGCTAACAACTCGATGATATTTGCGGTAATTGGGATCACTTACTCTACCCATTTCTGCAAGTCATTTACATTCAGGAAGTTAAATGAGTTGTTTCTCTAGTGATTACTCTTACATATCTGGAAGATTGGAGTCTAGAAAATGATAGACTTTTTCTTGTTTTTCTTTCAACATTGAGCATTGTCTCTCACCCCCATTTTGGCATTTCTCAATCTTTTCTCTTTAGAGATAAACTTTAAAAGGGTCGTATTCACGACCATAACTTCTTTAGTAGCACCATTCGATACCTTTTGGGTGCTCTTCACTTCTTTCCTTTCATTCTTTACTTCTGAGACTAGTAAATCGTTGCTTCCTCTGTTAGCAATGCTTAGCTCCATATCATGAGCTCAGTTTGCTAATTCCTCAAAGGTGCGGGGTTTTATCCCTTGCAGGATGTACAGAAGTCCCTAGTGCATTTCTTGAGCACACATTTTGACTGTTGATAGTTCTATTAATCTATCCTTGCAATCAAGGCTTAATGCTCTTTAGCGATCGATGTAGTCAATGACTAGCTCGCCTTTTTGTTGTTTGGTGGCAGTGAGCTCTATCATACTGACGATACACCTAGTACTGTAGAAATGATTAAAGAATTCTCTTTCAAACTACTCACAACTATCAAGAGTTTCAGGCTCCAAGTAGGTGTACCAATCAAAGGCATTTCCCTTCAGAGTTCAAACGAACTGTTTGACTAGTAGGTCTCTAGTTCCTACATTTTCACATGTTTCAATGAAATGAGCAACATGTTGTTTTGGGTTGTCATTCTCTTCAAACTGTTGGAACTTGGGTGGCTGGTACCTATTTCGCATCCTTAGGTTGTCAATTCTCTTTGTATATGGCTTGGAATACAAGAAGGAAGTCTAACTAGGTCCACCATATTGAGCCTTGATGAAATTTGCAAGCATCTCTTGCAATTGTTGAATAGACAACGAAGCAATTGAAGTTGAATCTTGTGGTTGACTTTCTTCCAAAGCATTTTTCCCTCTGTCATTGTTCTTGACTGTAGGTGTATGACTCGATTCAGCAGCGTTGTGACTCTCAGTATGATTCTTGAGATATGCGATTTCATAATTCTTTTCTTCAACTGCCTTTAGCAGCATGCTAACTTTCTTTTCGAGTTAAGTCATCCTCTCTTCACTTGTTCCCACGTTGGCCATCATGACTGACATTATATTTCTATGTAATGCCTCCTCACTTGATTGTTGAGAGGTGAGGTATGCTTGTCAAGTGCAAGATTTTCTCTCATGATGACCCCAACTTTTAGGTCCCTCGAGATCTGCTCCATATATTCTTCACGATCTCAAAGGTTGGTTGCTCGTTAGATTGTTGCACTTCTTTGGAATTGTTGCGAGTAATTAGTCGCCTGAAAACGTCACTTGAAGTTTTGGAAGCATTGTGTTTAGATGCCATTACTTCTTAAGATATATCTTGTGTGAGAGAGAGATGAAAGACAAAGATGTCTCATTGGGCATGCCAATCTATTCATCAAGATTTTTGAAGAAATTTAGTTCGTGGAATTTGAACTTCGTATTTATATTAATTTCAATATTTGTGAATACAATCTCTAGTGTTTGATCTTTTGATTCTTCTCTTGAAAAGTTATAAGCGATTTAAGTCTTCCAAATATTCTTTGAGCTTCAACTTCAAAGCCTTCAACTTTAAAGTCTTCAATCTTCAAGTCTTTATAACTTTAAGACTTTCAGGACCTCGATCTTCAATTCTTTGGAACTTTAGAGTTTCAATCTTCAGAACTTGTGAGCTTCGGAGCTTCGGTCTTCAAATCTTGAGAGCTTTAGTCTTTAATTCTTTAGAATCAGTTTCCAGAATTTCAGTACTTCATTGCTTAAATTTTCAACCCCCTAAATGAAGAGGAAGACCCTCTATTTATAGAGGATTTTCATGGGCTTGGACCCATTTGCTTTTGAGCCATTGGGCCTGTGCCTAACTGCTTTTTGGGTTTGGGCTAAAGTTGGGCTTAGACCCTGTTTTTTCTTTAGCCCAAATTTTCCACCGTGGGCTTCAAATGAGTTGCATTTTAAACCCGAGTAATTTTAATTGTTTGGCCAAATCCAATTTGTGGTTTAAAGGCCAAACCAAAATTTGGCCAATTTTATCAAGCGGACCAGGTTTAATTACGGTTGAAGTTGATAAGCCTGCTATTGTGATCCAATGGTTGGATTGAAGACACATGACATTTTCTAATTGGCTATTTGCTTATATTTGAACTTTAATTTTAGACACAATAATCTTTAATTGAGCCAAAAATTAATATAACTCACTTTGGTCATGATGACGCAGGGTAATTGTTTGAAATTCCTTCTCCAACAGTCAACTTTATGAGAAAGTCAACCTTCCCATAAAGTTGACTTCTTGCAATTTTGAGTTTTTTTTAAATTTTATTTTATTTTATTTTTAAGGATGTTTCGAAAAATCTTAGTTGCCAACCAATTTCTTTAAACTTCAACTCAAGCTAACCGGCATTTTGTAGTAAACTTCTTACCATGAAATCAACTTATTGGAAACTTTTTAGTAGTTTTTTTTATTTTATTTTATTACCAAATTTCAACCACAACTTTTTTTTACCAAATTTCAACGACTTTTTTCCTATTAGTTTAAGTTAGTTTAATTTTTCATAAGAATTCAAATTTATTGAGTTTCCCCAATTTTCAATTTTAAGGAAAATTTTACGCAGTGTTTTGTTTACCAAAAAATTTTCAATTTTTTTCTTTAAAAATTATAACAAATCTACCACAAATATTGGTTGAAACTTGCAAAACACATAGAAAACAAAATGAAAAAAATGAAGTTTAATGTTTAAAATTGAAATTGGGTTTGAATAGTTGTATTAGAAAAAGATAAAATTGTTGACACTTGAATGAAGGAGCAAAATGGTACTTTCACCATGTGGGACCCTTTATTTAAAATTTCAAAAAGTAAGGAAGAGGTCAGAAAATAGTTTTTCAAAAGAGGTTACAAAACTAAGGTGAAAACTTTTTTAGGTGAAAAATACAAATTTCCCTGAGAAAAGTAATCATTAAAGGCAATTTCTAATCTTCTCCCACCAAACCATTTTCTTTTTCATGTTGTTGAATGATTAAAACGTTTTAATACAACCAACTTACAATCGTTTGCACTTCGCGGGGAAGTGTGGAGGGAATGGGGGAAAATTCAAAGTATTGACAATATAGCATATTCCACTTAAATGAGTACACTGTTGTTATTACACTTGTACAGCAGCACTAATGGGTGGGAGGGCAGGGCTTCTATCTCCTCATCAAGAGGACCACAGTATGAGCAGCAATACTTCTGTTTTCGCCGAGGCTGTCAACTTTCTCATGTGTTTTCGCCTTCAGATTCACGACAGAGGGGTCGGCTCCCAGGAGCTCAGAAAGGTTTGCTCTGATAGCTTCCTTGTGAGGGCTAAGCTTTGGTCTTTGAAGTATTAATGTGGCATCCAAGTTGCCTATGTCATAACCTGCCTCATGCATCAGTCTCACCTGGAATCAACCAAAAATAACAGCAAAGATTTCATCTCACTAATTATAATGGAACTTTTATTTAAAATGCACTGAATGCAAACTATTTAATTCGACTTCGGTTAGCTAAACGGATTCACTTGCCTTATTTAATTCGACTTCGGTTAGCTAAATGGATTCACTTGCCTCAGATATTCGTGGGAGAGGCATATTGTCTCGTCACATATGGATTCAGATTTAGCCGTTAGGCTGGTTTGTTGACTAACCACATGTTGAAAAGATAAATGTACACCAACCTACCTATCAGCTTCACTTTTTAAATATTAAAGACAGTGCTGCAAAGTTCATACCCCCTACCCTATAATGTTATTCTCTTCTCATTTTACATAATTGTCCCATGTGTTCGACCTCGAGTTGATATTTAAGAAAACGCGAGAACTTTACCATAACCCATCTGTTAGGTACCAGATATTTAGTATGTTGTTAGTGAGTGGTACATGGACAATTAGATAGATAGGTAGTTACTGAATAAGAGTAGTTATTGTATAAAGCTAGTTACTGTGTAAATAGAAGTAGGGTAAGTGAGTGAAGAGTAGGTTATTCTGTGAGTGATCTAGGGCTTGGGTGAGTACACTCAAGAGGGAAGTTCCAAGTTCCTCTATACTTGGATTAGCTTGTAATAGTTTCTCTATATTTCAATATATTTTGGATCTTGTTCTTGTTAGGAAGAACCCCAACATCATCCTACTACATTTAGTTGCCTAGGTAATTTGTAGGACATGCTCCCAAAATAGATGATCATCATGACTTGAAACCATTCCCGCTTAATTCTTAATTACTTATATTGTTTCTTATTGACCAATGACCACTAGGCCAAACTACGGTAGTTGTGTTTACCTCACGATTAATGAGCCTGAATTTATGAAACCTAAAGTTGGAAAACTTAAGTTGATGTAAGTTGTAACTTGTATTTAATTTAAAATTAATGATTTCTACAAGTTACACCATGGCCATATAATACTGGCTCCAAACCTTCTCTGAGCATTTGCAAAAAACCCCAGTGGATCGAGTCACTTATCCTAGCATTTGAGAGTTAAAGGACAATCTAGGAAGCAAGGACACACTGGTTGAAGCATCCATCTCTGAGGTCAGAATATGCTTTAATATGAATCCAGAACTTGTCTAATTTTATGTATTTTTTTGTTATGACATTTGCTGGGAGGTCAAAGACTTCTTGAGAAGAGGTTTAGTCCATGGTTTGGTCCATTGTTAGATTCCACACATCTTTGAGCTTTCAGTTTACAAGGATTTTGCGATTTAAATTATTTAGTTTGGCTTATTTTGTTAGACTGAAGTCCCTTAGCACCGGTCTACGATTTAAATTATTCCATGCATCCTCTGAACCGCGGCTAGCCCACAGTTCTAGTACGAATCTCAACCCCTCTAAAAGTTCTTTAATTCCTCTCAATCTAAATATTACATGAGATTCTTATAAGAAGCATTAAAATGTTTCATAAGATAGAAAAAAATAAAGTAGCGCACTCCAAGATGCACCTGAAATGGCAGGTGAAACCGTATTCAAGTTTAGTGGCAACAATCTTCAACAAGCCTTATTCTCATTGGAGAATTTTGAAACTCATAAGATAACAGAACAACATCATGCTTCCTAGAGATCCCCAGACCCGGGGATTCAGGAGCCCCATTCATGTAAATAATTGTTTTTCTCTTTCAATAGTTTTAATTGCATATGGAGTCCTCAAGATGATATCCAAGATTCTTTTACACAAATGGTTGTTGGGTGGAAGTTTCAACAGGAAGACAAAAGCTTCTTTGGATTCCTTTGGTGTATGATGTTTGTGAGGATTGTTGTACAAAGAAACATATGTATTTTCGAAGGGGAGAAGTAAATGGGGAAACCCAAGATATCAGATTAGCTGCTTTTCTTCTCTTTTGATGACCTTTCTGCAGTTCCTTTTGGTTTTGGAGAGCTTCTTATGCTAGTCTGTTTGTGTATTGCTTCCTTTGTCTCATTAAGAGTCTTTGTTTCTTAATACAAGTGAAAGATATTTAATATAACTGAATCGAAAGATCGCTATAAATTGATTCTCATTCTTTACTCCATACATTCTTAAAATCCCCACCCGAAACGACATCATTTCATGCAGGTATATGACTTGTTGCACGATCCTATTCTCTCTAAGTAATTAGAAGATGTAGAGGAAACATAAAATGTTATAATGGTACAAAAGGGTTTGAACAAATAAGCAAGTGTACGGTCAGTCCAGTTCAGGCAATATAATTGAAGTTGATTATGAGAAAGAGAAACTATATCTAAGGTCCACTTACTAGACTTTGACATTTCTTTCATTGATACAATGAACATTCATACTGACTAAATTTATTGAGATGCTTAAAATTTGATATAACCACTAATTCGGTCCTGAGTAAAAACTCTGACATGTGACATGACCCTCGTAAAATTTATTGAATAAAGATAATAGAACTCTTATGTGACATAACATATACGTATCGAAGAAACCAATAAAATTGAGAAAACCTGAGAAAGGTATATGTGATTTGGTTCATCCACTACGCTATTGAGGGCCTCTCTAAAGAGAACAGAACAAGCAAGCAAGCATTACAAGATATCATGAGTTCATGACATCCCGTATGAAAGCAACAACAGAATCCTAGATCATCCGTACAGTGCACCATGTGGCTCATTTTAAATAAGTCAAAGAGGACATGATTCATATATGAAAGATAACAAATCTTGGTAAGTGCGTACGAATTTGCTACGCCATAACTACTTACAGCTTCTTTCATGAATACGGATGATGGAGCACCCTTCCATTTGGGGTCTGAATCTGGAAAGATCTGTCCAATATCAGGAAGCCCCAAAGCACCCAAAATTGCATCAACCACACAGTGTAGTAGAACATCCCCTAAATCAACAAAAGAAAGAAACACTTCAACATTCAACAAGAGTTTGTTAGGTATCCAAACCTTCTGCACTCAGAAAAATACCGAACAAGCAGCAGGAAACAGAACAAAGAATCCAAGCAAGAAATACAATAAGATTCCAAGCTAACAGCACGATATCCAGAAAACGAAAAACTAAGAAAACCAAATGAGAATTAAAAGTAGCCCAGCACATTCAAGAGAGCTGGAGTTCTCTCCCTCAAGGATAATTTCCTCACTAAGAATTCTGATATCCTCCCTCATGATCCTTTCCTCCCTTTTCAAGTATTTCTTTTGGTCCCCTCCATTCCTAACTAACTCCACGTGCTACCTCTCCCCTCTCCCCTTGTATATTTCCTTTCGTACCCCTCCTCTTATAAGTGTGTATAATCGGAGGTCTAACAGAGTTGCAGGAAACTTTTATCACAGAGACAGAAAACAAAGTTGAGACTTCTAAAAAGCTTGATGAGATGGAAGCTCCATTCAATAGATCAATTGCAGATAACTGGGCTTAAATAAGCTGATCTCCAACACTCCAATGTTCAATAGGTACAAAAACACTAGAGTAATAGTAGACAATAATAACAGTAAAATCCAAGTTCTATCACTAACACTAGGACAAAACCTTCCATGGCTTTTTATATATAGTTCTCTATAATTAGTCCATAAAATTTTCAGTAAGCAAAAAAGTACTAATCTCGTCAGTAGGGCAATCAACAGCGGCCAATTACACCCTAAAACAGCAATATGCAATCTAAAATTGACAGGATAATCAGCCAACAACAAAACTGAGCTAATTATTCAAAGAACTAAAACACCCACAATTACGTAGGCAATAATTCCCCTATTTCATCAGCAGCAAAGCAACAGAGAAAAAGACAAAAAAGAGAAACCAAAGAAATTACCATCGGAATGAGCCTCGCAGCCTCTATCATGGGGAATACTAATTCCCCCAATAATCAAAGGGTACCCAGGCTCCAACCTGTGAAGATCGAAGCCATGTCCGACCCGAAACGGCAAGGTTTTGGAAGGAGAATCGGATTTGACGGCGGTAGTCGGCGCCACAGAGGGAGAAGCGGCGGAATTGAGACGGAAGGAAGGTAGAGAAGAGGAGGAAACAGCAGTGGAATTTCTTCTGGGAAAGGAAGGAGGATAGAAAGAAAGAGAAGGGGATTGGTGGGAGGTTGTGGCGGCGGTGGGAGAGGCGAAGAAGGGGGCGGAGACTGCCATGGAAAGGGGCAAAGGAAGAAGAGGTGAGTGCGAGCGGAGGTTTGTTTGTGGTTGAATTGTGTCGTTGGCGCGTAGGGAGGGTGTCGTGTGGGGTACAAATTACAATAACATGCCATCGCTTATTTATTACATTGCCTTATTTAACTTCTTTTACCAAAATTTGTTGTTTTTTATATTAAAATTTTTAAATTGTTTATTTGTATTTATCACTTCTTTTTTTAGGGACTAGTTGGACGTTTTATTCGATGGAACCTTTTGAGAAACTTGATTCATTGAATGAACTATGTATTTGTATTAACTTTAGTACTATGAATACAATCTCTAATAAATTATCATTTAATGTTTTCTCTCGAAAAGTAAACTATAATCCTTAAGCTTCTTGTATGATCGACCTTTGAGCTTGATGATCTTCTTGGAGGATCATTTCTCAGGTTTGATGATATTCTTGATCGATTTGGATTAGCCTTTAACTTGTTAATTAGTTTGGATCACCCTATGGCTTGTTGATCAACTTAGGGTAGCCTTTATTTTGTTGATATGATTGAATCGACCTCTAAAGTCTTCAAAGCTTCAAAGGTTCAAAGCTTGAGTCTTTAAAGCTTTAATCTTGTTGACTTCAAATCTTCAAAACTTTAGTGTTTTGACCTTTAGTTCTTCATATCTCCTCAAACGTTGAATGAAGTTTTCTAAGTACTTAATCTTCAGGAAGTTGTAATCTTGTGATCGACTAGAACCTCAATCTTATGGAATTCAAGGAAAATTTAGTCTTAATAAGTTCTCAACCTTTAGAAGGTTGTAATTTTGAGATCGTTCAGAGCTTCAGATTCTTGAGAGCTTCAGAGCTTTAATACTCCGTTGTCAATTCTTCCCCATCTTTTCAAATGAAAGGATTCTATTTATAGAGGTTTCCCATGAGCTTACATGGGCTTAGGCCCAACTGCTTTTGGGTTTGGGCTAAGGTTGAGGTTAGACCCAATCTTTCCTTTAGCCCAAATTTTCACCATAAGCTTGAGTTGTGTTGAACTTTGGACCCAAGCAATTTTAATTACTTGGTCTGGTCCAACTTATAATTTCAGGCCCCAATTGAGCCTCTACCCAAATTAATATATCATTGTTCAAGCTTAATTACGGTTGAATTTGATAAGTCTATCATTGTGATCAAATGACCAAATTGAAGACACTTGGCAACTTTTTATTGGTCATTTGTTTGTCTCCAGATTTTAATTTAAAAGCACAATAATTCTTAATTGGCCCTAAATCTTACTGAGTCAATTGAATCTCCGCAGAAGCGTGTGATCACGTTTTTTTATTTATTGAAAGAATTAAAAATATAAAAATAAAGAAAATGTTAGTTATTGAAAGAATTAAAAATACAAAAAATAAAGAAAATGTTAAGCATCATACCTTTGCCAATGAACCGATAGTCTTCTCTTTCTAATGAACCGATAGTCTTTTGTTTGTAGTCTTACTTTTCTTAATCTTGCTATGATGGATCCAGACGGATCCGGTTTGTGGGAACGCTTCTTTGAAAGAATGGGAAAAAGAATTTTCTTATACTTTTTACAGTAATCGTAGAGATTATTATCTTACAGGGTGTGTTCTATGAAGGCTCCCAAGGGCCCTATTTATAGAACTCTATGATTACTCCTAGGATAAACCCTCTACATAGATTTTAAATCAAATATTAATAAATATCTACCCAAATAATATCTCATATTAAATGATTTAAAATATTTAAATTTTATTTAAGTATTTATTTTCTGCAGAATCTTTAATTTGGATATCATCCAAATTAAATAATTAATTAATTGAATCTAATTCAAATCAATTAATTAATTTTCCCTCTATTTATTTTCTGCAGAATATTTAATTTAGATCTCATCCAAATTAAATAATAATTATTTGAATCCAATTATAATTAATTAATTAATTCTCCCTCTATTTATTTATATGGATCTTATCCACATAAATAATTAATTATTTGAATTATATTCAAATAAATTAATTCTTCATATTATAAAGTTATAATTTAAATCACATTCAAATAAAATTTATAATAAATCACACAATTTAATCGTATCCAATACAATTAATATGTTCCCTCGTAAATTTGAACATTTCAAATTTTTCTTTCAACATAGTTGATCCTTGTTGGTCCGTAGTGAGCTAGCAAGGGGACCTTATGGACCTATAGATCAGAACCTCCAACGATAAGAGATTAATCGGCTAAATTCATTAACCACATTAACCAATATTCGTTAACTGTGGGTACACTCCACTAAAAACCCACAGCTGCACTCTTCTCACTATAGATATATTTTTGTATCCATGGATATAGACCAATAATAGCAAACTAGTCCTATTCACAAGTGTTCGTAAATTACCATTTTACCCCTAGGTTACTTCTAAATCCTTAAGTACCAGTGCTCCTCTAATGAACAACATGTTTATGGTCCAACTATTAAACAGAAACCCCTCTCGAGCCAGTGAGAGGATAGGGCCCTTTGTTCAAGTCTCGGAGACACCACTTAAGAGAACACTTATCTACTTACCCTAAAAATGGGAATGAGTGAATTTCATCTCGTATAATTATGTCCCCAGCTCCCCACTCGGTCTTGTCCCCAAGATGGTAGACATATTGAGTCGGCAAACGACCACTCTCATCCATACAAATCAAAGGACAATCCTGATGGATCTCATACATATATGCGTAGTGGAAACGAAAGAGGATCGAAATAACAATCTAGATGCATATAACAACCTAGGATTAAACATGCATTATCATACAAAATGAATTAGAGAAGAAGGAAAGAATTTATATACCATTGTAGTTTTTCTTCCTTTCTTAAAATTGCTCCCACTTGGACCACCAAGAGGTCTTTCTAGCTTTTCTCAAAGGCTTGGAATAGAGTGGTGGGACTCTTTAAAGAAGTAAAAACTAGTTTCTCAAAAACTTCGAATTTTTCAAGATTTTTCAAAAAGAAAAAAAATAAACAAAAGCCTTCTTTAAAAAAGTCAAATTGCATGCAACTTTTGCATGTCTAAATTCACCAAAAGTTGACTAACACACATTCTACTAATGCATACCAAGGATTATGTATCAAAGTATAGAATTTTGAGATTAATTAAATGTTCCACTCATTAAGTTAGTGGATTTTTCCACTAATTTGGTAAGACACATTAATTTAATCTCATGGTCAACCTTTCTTGAAGGTTTGACTAAAACAACTCTTTGACTTGCTCGGTTCAAAGTCAACTATTTGACTTCTTTCGAAAACCAACTGTTTGACTAAATCCATGTCTCTGATTATGAATCCGCATTCATAATTTCAATATTCAAATCTCATTTAAATATTTTTTACCAAATCTCTCATTTGATATCATATATCAATTACTTAATCATATCTCATATGATTAACCTAATTTGAACGATTCAAATTATTCCAAGTTTATTCCTATATGAGCTAGCTAGAGGACCTTATGAACCTATAGATCATGAGCTCCAACGATCTGAGATTAACCGGTTAAACTCTTTAACCTAGTTAACTAACATTCATTAACTACCGGGTCACTCCACTAAAGCCCGTAGCTACACTCTCCTCACTGTAGATATATTATGTCAATTTGATATAACCATGATTGGTAAGTCGAGCTTTCACAGGTTGTTCGTAATTACAGCTAGGTCAAAATTACCGTTTTACCCCTATGATTACCTCTTATTCCTTAAGTTCCACTGATCCTCTAATGAACAATGATTTGTAGTCCAACTTCCAAATCAAAAGTCCTCTCAAACTCTATTTGAGAGGGTGGCCCCTATTGTTTAAGACCTGGATTTAGCACTTAAGAGAACAACCTCTCTACTAACCCAAAAGAGGGTAGGAGTGAATTCCTTTTTGCACCCTCTGTCCCTAGCTATCTATCTGGTCTTTACCCCTGAAATAGAAGGCATATTGAGCTAGCGTTGTTGAGCTGCTCTCACCGATGTAGATCTAAAGATAATCCCGAGTAAACAGAAGTTCATAGTAAGCCCGGGATTAAGATCGCCTAGGCCATCAAAGTTGAGATATTCAGTTTTAGACAGTAAACGGTGTAATAAAGTAAAAGTGACTATGTCATGGTCCAGTCTTATGTAAACTCTTTGCACAGGACGCCCCCACTCGCATGTCTTCACATGAACGAATTAGGATCACTTCGTTTGTACTAGTTACAAAGTGGGCTGCATCCATAGTGTCCCCAAAATAAGGCGCCCAACCTTATTCATATACCATAGACCATTTAGACTGTTAACTTAAACTTGATCCAGTTGTATGTCTCTACATAAAGTTTGAATCTCATGTAACAGTCTAGGATCCTTTGATGATTGGATTTAGATTTAGTTAGAACATTTTATAGAATCAATAACTACTTATTGATTATAAATTTCAATAACAACTTTATTGAATGATAAAAGTATATTTGGTATTTATAAACTATGAGTTTTAGGACATAAAACCCAACAAATCCCTTGTGGACAGAAGTTCATAATATACTCAGAATTAAGACTAAGTTGCCTAGGTCATCCTTTTGAAATAGAAACCTAACTAGTCAACGGAGTTACATTTAGAAATTACTATTTCGTGGTTCGATCTTATGCAAATTCATTGCATAAGATACCCCACTCGCATGTCACCTACACGAACGCGTTAGATCATTGCATTTGTGTCAAATACAAAGTGGGTCGTATCCATAGTGTCACCAAGATAAGGTACCCAGCCTTATCCCTATACTATAGACCCTTTAGACTGTATCTTGAACATTGATCTCCATATGCCCCACATATAGTTCAAGACTCATAAAATAGCCATTGGATTTATGGTTATTAAGACAAAACAAACAAAAACAATCAATAACAGTTATTGAAATAACACATCAATAACTCTTTATTAATGATTTAATGAAGGTTAAATAATTACATTTACAATCTACGAGTTTTAGGGCATAAAACCCAACACTTACTATATATAAAACACACAAAAAGGGAGAATGTTTAGGGAGAATTTTATCCATATATCTTTTTAGAATACCTATTTTGTCCTCAATCAAATTCTATAGGGTGTGTTTTGTACATGATTTTTTATGTTTTTTCTCTTTTTCTCTTTTCTCCCTTTTATTTTACATTCATCTTTTAATAATTTTTGAAACCTTATATCTATTCGTTTTGAAACCTTTGGAGAAAAAAAACTACCTCTTTATACAATGACCAATCACAAATCAAATAATTTCCAGCAAAACATACTTTTAAGGTTTGTGCAAATCTACTAAGGAAGCAATCCATCTGTGACACCCCCCCCCCCCCCAAATTACCTTCTTAACTTAGAAAGAGATGTGAAGACAACAAACATCATCCCTTTTATGAGGTTCACGGTCCACCTGTACCTATTTAACATGCTGAAAGACTTTAACATTGTACAGATGCCCACATTATCTCTTCCTCAAGTACTAGGCATACAAGATCATCATTCAATTTAAATAAAAGATCATTCAGTCATAGTTATTTACAACAGATGTACTAACAAAACCACACTTTACATAACTCACAAACATACAAATATTTACAACCTCACACCCTGACGCCAAACCCTAACTAGAAATGTCTACATGCCACTCTAGACCAAAACCAAATATGTGTACAAAGACTAAGGAGAATGAGTATGCAAATGTCTTGAAACTGAAGCAGATGAGACTCGTGTAGGCTAAGCTTCAGGAACTCTTTCTCTACTTGGGGGGAAAGAAAACATAGAAAAGCGTGAGCTGGAAAGCCTAGTGGGTGAAAATTTTTGAAACAGTTACATCATCATCTACTAAGAACATTTAGAGTTAAAGATACATTTTCTAAACTCAAAGCATCAAGTAATATCAAGCTCATATCCATAGATAAAACAATGAGATAAAACATCAAGAAATCAAGTAAACAATCCATCACTTAAACTGAGTAAAATTCACATTAAACTTGTACCCAATATCCTTAGTTAAGGTAGAGCAAGCTCAATACACTCAATGTCATAGCCTTAGCTAATGTAGAGTAGTCTCGATACATCAACGTTGATACCTTTTTCCCATGTGCACGTAGAATGCCCCTAAAGGGATATTATTAAATTTCCCAATACATTCTTTCATCCTTCAGTATTGGAAATCCTTGGAACTTCTCAAATACCTTCTTTCATCCTTAGTATCAAGAATCCCTTGGACTTCTCGAGTACCTTCTTTCATCCCTTAGTACATAAAATTCTTCGGCAACCTAAAGTGCTACGGAAACATATTCACACCGCAAGGTAATCATATCAAGGGTTCAAGGTATAATGGTTTGGAACATCATTTTTAACCTAGAATTCATCATTAACATTCATATAACATTCATTGGCCTGAAATGAATTATTGGCATCAACTCAAACACATTAAAAGCTTTTTAATGAAAAGGAGCATTTTCTCATGCTTATGAACTCAACATTTCAAAACTAGGCATTTAATACATAAATCATTGAATCATACTCAATGTATAGCAAATTCAAGGAACTAACTCATGTTCATGGAAAATCATGGCTAGAGATCATAAAAGAGATAATTTTAAATAAATATATGCCACTCACAGTTCGGGCCTGAGATTTTAGGATTATAGGCTTCTTCAACCTCAATTTGACTTAAAATATCAATTTAGAGGCATAAGGTCAACTCCTTGTTATTCCCATAATTTTTATAACATTTAGACTTCAACCAAATCATCCACATTCAACTTGAATTCCACATTTTCCTTCACCATTGCCAATTAGGGATTTTTGTGCAAAAACTCCCTAGGTTCCCTAAAATACCCTAAAATCAATTTAAAATAAATAATTACCCATTTTAAATTTAAAAATTCAACAAAATGTCAATTGGACTTAAAAAATGTTCACCAACACCTGAAATGGTCGTGGGCATGTAGTATGGGGTGCAGATGGGCGTGGGGCACATGCTGAGGGCATGAGTCGACAGTTGTGGGCATGGACGGGCTTGGGTGACAGTAGGAGCATGTGGGCATGCGGGGAGTGTGTAGGGAGCTGTGTGCGTGAAGGGTTGGGCATGCGTGCTAAGATGTATGCCCTAAAGCCTCGTAGTTAATAAGATATTTGAAATAATAGTTGATTATTTCACTTATTCAATTTTCTATTTAAGAAATATCTAAGGTTGTTTTATGTAACTTGAATATAATGTGGTAGACATATAAGTGGATCATGTTCAAGTAATAACCTAAAAGGTTTGCAGTATATGGATAAGGTTGGGTGCCTTATAGTAATAACACTGTGGATATGATCCACTTTGTAAGTGTTATAATTATTATAAAATGTTACAAACGATGTAATCCAAATCGTTCATGTGGAGACATGCGAGTGAGGGTATCATATACAATGAGATTGTATAGGATCAGACTATGAAATAATTAATCTCTCTTTATAACACTTGACTGAAGAGATTGACATTTCATAGGATAACCATGTAACTTAATCTCAATCTTGAGTGAGTTATGAACTCCTGTTTATGAGGGCAGTCCTATGATTTGTATGGGTGAGAGTGGCTCAAGTTGCTGACTTAATATGCCTACCATTTTGGGGATTTGTCCACGTAAGGAGTTGGGAACATAGCTACACAAGATGAAATTCACTCTTTCCTGTCTTTTGGGTAAGTAGAGTTGTAGTTCCCTTAAGTGCCGATTCCAGGTCTTGAACGAAGGGTGGCCGCCCTTTCATTGGCCCGAGAGGGATTAGTGGTACTTAAGAAGTAAGAGGTAATTACAAGGGTAAAATGGTAATTTGACCCATATGTAATTACAAACTGCTCATGAAGAATTGACATACTATAATAGTTAAATCCATGGATGCAGAAATATTCTATAGTGTGAAGAGTGCAGCTGTGGATCTTTAGTGGAGTGACCACAGTTAATGAATGTTCATTAACGTAATTAAAAAGTTTAATTAGTTAATGTCAAATTATTGGAGTTTCTAATCTGTAGGTCTATTACGTCCCCCTGTTAAATCACAATGGGTAAACAAAGACAAATAGTTTTGGAAGAATTTGAATTGTTCAAATTATTTAAGAGAATAAGACTAATTGTATATGATACAATTAATATAATATGTATAGATACAGTATAATATGAAGTTAATTTTAAATAAGATTCAAAATTAAACTATATAATAAAAGGAGATTTACTGCATTTGAATAAGATCCAAATAATAATATGAATTAGATTTATATTAAAATGAATTAGTTTTATATCAAAACTATAGATTAAAAGTTAATGTGAATGAGATTTATATTAAAAACTATATATTATAAAAGAGATATATTTGAATAAAATTCAAATATTTAAGTAAATATTAGATATTTAATTTTGTTAAATTAATTAATTTAAGTTAGTTATTAATAATTAAATTAAATTTGTTTAATTTAATTATTGCGTGAATTGGGTGGTTTTTCTCTAAATCCCACCTCACATGAAAACATGAGAAGTTATTCTCATTGGTGATGAGTTTTTTTTTTTTCTTTTTTTCTTTCTTTCTTTTGGAGAAGAGAAAAACTCATTCTTCCCTATTAATATCTCTCTCAAAGTTTTTCTTTTTTCTTTTTTTTTTTTTTTTTTTGGAGAAAGAGTTCTTTATAGAAAAATTCTCCTACACAAAATGATTCTCTCTCTCTCTTTCAAAAGTCCGTTCCCACATACTAGTCCTTGCCAAGAGAATAGCCAGGAAGACTCTTTTGGTGGTCTCCATTGATGTACGTGGTGATTTGTCCATAGAGGGAAATGAAATCTTGGAAAAGGAATTTCTTCTTCCTTGTAGAAATTATTTCATGCTTAACTTACTACGTATTGATGTATGTTTCTTCTTTTTATGTAGTAAGTTTAAAACAAAATCGAAGCAAAGCGATAACTAGCTTTCGTTGCAGGATTCAATCTCTTCAATTGGTATCATAGCACAATCTTTCTTTTGATTTTGTTTTGAATTTTACACATAATTGAATGGTGGGTAGCTTACTGCATTTAAAAATGAGTTTTGCAAAGTAGATGTTTACAAATATTGACACTTAGATTTATAGTTTTTGTTGATTTGATCAATGTAAGGTCCGTTGTTTTGGGCATTTGTTCTGTAAATTGTGTCTGTAAATCTGAGTCATTCACGGCAAAATGTTTGATGTGGAAAAGGCTAGAAATGGAGGTGAAAGACTTATTTTGGATTGCAGCCCCGAGAGGTTTTTGTGCAGATCTTTGTCAATTTTTTGTGCGTCATTAAACGCTTCTCTAATATTCGTCATTGCTTGTGCGTCATAGAAAGGTCATCATAGTTTCCTTTCAATATGAATGTAGCAGTTTTCTTCAAGCATGAAGGTGGTAGTTTTCTTCAAGCATTTGAGGCACTTTTTTTGTGTCTTATATTAAATTAATGTAATTTGATTTAATGTTTTTATTAGGATGCTAATATTTGGTCTATTGTTGCTATAATATAGTTTTAATATGCATGTGATATATGTTTAATTATATTAATTATATATTGCATAAAAGTGTGCCATATAGTTTAAAATCCTACCATAGGTTAAGCATGTCATGCATCATATTTAACATAAGTGTTATATTATATGATAGCATATTTAATTTTTTTTATTAGTATTAATATAAGAGTTATATTAATTAATGAAAAAGTGTGATCATGCATCATATTTAAATATAAATATTATATTTAAAGTAGGTTAATTCCTAAAGTATGTACATGCATGATTTTACTATATAGTTTACATGATTATAATATAAATGTTATATTATATGTTTTAGTGTCTGATTAAAAGCATGCCTACTACATAGTTTTTCATTAATATTAATATAACAGTTATATTATGTATATTCATGAAATTGATATCCATGAAATTTGATAATTATTAATTATAAGAAAATAATTATATTTAATTAATGATATAATCATAAGATGCATATACGATAAGTTTTAATTCATTAAAACTAATATAAAAGTTATACCATATGCTTAATGAATATAAAATTTAGAATTGCATGCTAACTTAATAATGTATGTTTCTTCTTTTATGTGTTGTAATTCTAAAACAAAATCAAACAAATCGATCACTCACTTTTTCTGTGGGATTCTGTTCCTTTAGTGCAAGGGTGGGCGGCAACCCTAGGTTCAACTTTCAACTAGTAGTCCCCTATTTTCAATTCGATTTTTTAGAGCTCCAAAACACCATTTCCATCCAAAGAAACTTCAAATCAATTTCATGAAACTCAAAAGGGACCTCTTAACTTACTTACCAACAAATTTTGGCACTTAAATCCTCCTCGAACACCCTTGAAAAATTCTTCAAACAAGAACCCTCTAATTTACCTAGTTTTAGCAACAACCTTTGATTTCTTCAAGATTTCTCAACTTTTCCGACCTCCAATCACTTTGGCAGCTCTGAGGGAGATTCTAGTTTTTATTTGGTCCAAAAATCATGAAGTTTGCATGAGTAAATTGGAAGAACTACTAGTTTTCTCTAGTTGCTTTAGTTCACTCGAGTTGATGTTATTTCCTCCAATCATTTCCAGCCAACCAGCTGCTTGCTTACCATCAAAGTGGCTTTTCCTCACTTTTTCTTATCCTTATCACCCTAAACAAAATTTATCCTTTTAAATTATATTTTAATCCATATTTATTTATTTATTTATTTTGATTTGTTTTATATTATATTATATTTTATTTTATTTTATTATTTTTTATATAACACCTAGAAAAACTTTTAATACTCTAAATATTCCCCCTCTTGCTCAAATTCTCCACACACCATTGGATACATTCCTTCTCCCTCTTTTAAAAGACTAAATAAAAATTGAACTTGTATAATTAAACTCCACAATTCCCCTTTGATTTGATTTTTTTTTTTTTACTTAGGTCTTTGGTTCATAGTTACCAATTTAAATTTAATTTTAAACTTAGGCAAAGAGAAATAGAAATTAGGGCTTACACCATGTCTTCAATAAACTTGTTAATCATCAATTTAGTCATCTCTTCTACAAATCTATATATGCATATCGAAGGGGACAATCCATCTCTTCTAATAAACAAGGCAATCCCCAATTTCTGCATTTATTCTCTTTAGGAATTTTGATATTTGTGGTGCAACACCACATATGTTTCTGATGGTTGCTTCTCAAATTTGCTCTCTTTTGCAGTCTTATGATTAGAGGTTTTCAATTATACAATGGTACCCTTGAATTGTCTTACAATTCTATTAGTTGAAAATTATTCTAATCATATTTGCCAATTAAATCTTTTGGGCAACAACATGAAAATTATATATAAGTATGTAAGTATATATGTATGAACACTTGCAAGCAAAAATAAAAAAATTAAAAAAAATAAAATAAATAAATAAATAAATAAAATACTTACTCTTACAAAATCAACAATGAGTTTTCAAAATTTGCAAATATAGTAAAAAAAACATAAAAGAACATATTTTCGTTTTTTATTATTTCAAATTTGCCCTTAATGGTGTATCAACATGTATATCGGTAGTATATCTGATATACTTTTATATTTGGTATATTAGTCATTACATATACTTTATATTTGGTATATAAGTTGACTAATATACCAAATGTAAAGTATATAATTTACACAATGGATATACCAAAATTACAATTCATAAACCATATTTATCAATCAAGAAATGTTTGTTCATTTACTATTATTTGTGGACTTAATTTCAATCCTTATTTGTCAGTTATAGAATATTATTTTTCTAGTACATTATAATCTATTGGGTTTTATTGTTTGTAAACATAACCAATTTTATAATTAGTTTTCTAACTAATTTCTGTTATAAGTTATTTATTATTTAATGTGCAGATTGACATATATAAATAGAGAGGTTTCCCTCATAATCAATAATACGGATGTATGAGTTGCTCTTAAATATTCCAATATGATATCAGAGAATTAAAATTCCACAATTACTCTCCCTTCGTCATTTTCTTTCTCTCCTGCAATGAGGGACAATATTGGTGATGAAGCTTCAATTGATGTATTGTTGAATCTGTATTCCTTGCATCATTCTTTCACCTCAACCAGTGTTTTGGTGACTCAACCGTTGATCGGTGCTTCCAATTATGGTTCTTGGAATCGCGCCATGATTATGGCTCCCTCGGGTAAGAACAAAGATGGTTTCGTTGATGGAACCATCAAGAAACCTCAGGCAACCAATTCGAAGGCATGGAAGTGCCACAACAACATTATTTCTTCGTGGATTCTAAATTCTGTTTCGAACGAGTTCGCTGCCAGTATTGTCTATACTGGTTCAGCTAAAGACATTTGAGATGAACTTCGAAATCAATTTAAGTAGATTGATGGACCAAGAATCTATCAATTACGGAAAGAAGTTGTGATGACAAATCAAGGTAATATGAGTGTTGAAGTTTATTATACAAAGCTCATCACAATTTGGCAAGAATTATCTGAATATCGACCTACACAAGAATGTACTTGTGGAGGAATGCAATCTTTTCTTGAGCATCTTGATTTTGAATTTGTCATGATTTTCTTAATGGGACTAAATGAGATTTACACTACTATACGTGCTCAGATCTTAGTTATGAGTCCAATGCCTTCAATCACTAAAACATTTTCATTGGTAATTCAAGAGGAGTGTTGTGTGATAGATTGTGAAATGAAATTATATTAATGCAATGAGCAAGTTAAGCTACTATTATGCGTTTCACATACTATGCATTTTACTGTGCTTAATGCTATGCATTTGTGATCTGTCAAGTTTTCCTATCCTTTACCCAAGTATAAGCAAAGGAATAGGTTTTCTTGGTGAGTCCAAGGTCGAACACAGGGATTATGCAGATTCTTTAATTGATTGGATTATATGCGTTGAAGTGGTAACCAAAAATATTTGTGAGAGGTTTGTTGGCGTCTAACTAAGAAACCGATAACATGTACACTAGATTAAAACGTGGAAGATGGAAAGGCATGCGACACAAGAAAGTCAGCTAAGTGAATTAAATGAATGGATAAAAATAGGGTTCGGGTTGGTTAACATCTAACATCAGAAACGCATGGTGATAGCTATTCATACTTGCGACTCTTCTCCCTGTTGTCAACCGCTATATGATAACTTGTAGAAATACAAGTTATTATAGTCACTATTTGATTTAATTAGAGTAACTTTGGAGCTAAACACATGATTTTGGTAGTTGAATGATGAAAAATGTATCACCATGCGTTGGCACTACTTACAAAAGAAAATACCTGAAAAACGATGAGCTTTTCTGTTCCTAATGCAGGGTTAAGAAGAAAAGAAGCGTGAAGAACAAAGAGACGAAGCTGCTACGAGAACAAGTGGAAACCCATGCATCGAGCCTAGGTGTTGAGACCATGCGTTGAGACCATGCGTTGAGACCATGCGTTGAGAAAAAGTAGATACAGATGCATGGCCAAAAGCTGTCATGTCAATATGCAAAAGGATAACATGCTATCAGAATATGGCAGAACAAATGGGCCGACGATGTGAAAAGTCTGCGCAGCAGGGCATGGAATTTAATGTAAAGGTGTCAAGTCATCATGAGTTTCAACTTTTCGACGCCTATAAATAGCCCAAAGCTTCTCCATTGAAAAGGGAGAGAGACCAGTTCAAGAGGCGAAAGCTCTGCACTATTTCTCCTTCACCATAACCAACCTCCATTTCGAGCTCTTCTGAGAGAAGGATTCTGAGCACCTTCAGAGTCGTCTCCCAGTGAGTGAGAATCTCCACCCTATGGAATATATGTATCAGATAGCAACCATCTCAGGCCTCCATGAAGCAAGACATTGCCAGTGGCGGTTTGACGTCTTTCATTTCTGTTTTATTTCCATTTCTCTCCTTCTTACTTATATTTTGTTAATGACATTCAAGAGAATGATTTATTTTCTTAATATAAGTTTGATTGACTATCATCTTCCATCCATTTCCGTTTTAAATACTTTATACCATGTTGTCTAAATACTAAATGAGTTGAATGTTAAAAGCTAGTTTTTCTTAAGCAATTCTGAGTATGTTACATCTTGATTAATGCATATTTTTAGCTTGCATAACTTTGTCTGACAAACAAACGTAGTAAGCATGACTGTCGAGCTTGAGAGAGTGGATAGTTAATCTTTAGCATTAATTAAGACTAGATGAGTGCAGAGATGTAGTTCATCTTTTGCTAACGCAAACTTACCATGCGTCTTAGAGATAAGATAAATGTGGCGTCGAAACATCGAGAGATGGATTCACACACGCAGTTTGTAGGTATGTAATTGTACTTAGAAAGTTTAGGTAACAACTAGCTCTTGCGTTCAACTCTACCTCTATCGCATGATTCCATTCATTCTCAACGCATTGTTTTACATATGACTACCCAACGCCGCGTCCATCTCATTATTAGTAGTAGAAAATTCTTTTCATTCTTTATGTATAGTTTTACACATATAATAAACAAACGCATATATATTTACATGCACAGTCACCGTGTAGTCATGCATTTATTCTCAACGCCTAGTTATTACAAATCCCTGCGTTCGACCCTGGACTCACTAGGAAACCTATAAATACTTATACTTGGGTTTTTATAGGAGAAATTGCTTAATAATGATCATACCTGAGTAATTCTCAACGCATCCTTGTATGGAAATGACAAATTTATTTTTGTGCAACGAGCTAAGAAACTCAATTTAATTAGTATAGAAATTCAAACGAAAAAATTTAGTGAACACTATGCATTATATGTCTATAATGCATAGGAGAGTGTTAAGTACCAAGGTTATTCCTATAGACAGGTAACACTTATTAGCCTTGTCAATTGAGTTCCACAATCACTTACCCTCTCGAGCAATCTGATTATTACTACTTATATCGATTAGCTAGATGGACATAAGCATCATATTAAGATTGCAATTGACAAGATGCAATAGTTACACTATGGTTCTTATTTAGATGCTAACGCAACTCGTGACCCTTGAAAAATTAGTTACTCATGGATTCAAAGTAAAAAGCGAAAAGTGTAAAGAAATGAATAGACATGGAAGAATTGTAGATTGATGAACGAATACAATTTTAGATAGCTCAATATCTAGACACAAATCTAAAATCAAGCTAGAAAAACAAGATAGAAAGCAGGAAAAAGGCGTCAATGTCTTGAGTCGCCGAAATGGAAGCGTGAGGTTCACCGAATTCTCCAATGTGGTTGTCCTTGATCTTGACTCTTTGACAATGTCAGGCATTATGTCCTCTAATGATGATGTCTTTGCATTCCCCGCTCCATTGAATCCTTGAGGTGCTTGTAACACATTTTTATTGTTAGCATATGAAAAATTCTCATGATTCCTCAAGTTGGGATGATAGTGAGTTGGAAGTTGTTGTTGGCTTTGGTATTGTCCTCTATCCACATAATTGGCCACTTCTAACTCACTAGGCTCTTGTTGACTTGCCGTGGCTGCAAGGGAAGCTATGGATGATGGACTTGCTTGGACTTGGTTTCCTTGAGAAAATTTAGATAAAGCATTAGTGAGAGAAGCCAATTGAGCTTTTAGAGAACTTACCTCGTCTATCTCATATCGTCCGGTGGGATGATTGGAGAAGATTGTTCACATGACTAATTGTACGATGTAGTGGCCAAGTCTTCTAGTATGGTGTACGCCTCTTGAGCATTCTTTGAAAAAATTGAGCTTCTGGCGGTTGCATCTAGTATGGATTTGGTTGAGCTTGCTAGTCCATTGTAGAAGAGTTGAATTTGCAACCAATTCGGGTAACCATGTTGAGGGCACCTTCTCAAGAGATCCTTATACCTCTTCCAAGCCTCATATAATTGTTCATCCTCAAGTTGGCGGAATGTTCCAATCTCCATCCTTAGTCTTTGAGATTTGGCCGGTGAAAAATATTTGTTCAAGAAAGCTTGAGTTAAGATCTCCCACGTTGTGATGCTATCCGGAGGTATGGTTTCCAACCCTTAGGACGGTCCTGTAAAGAGAAAGGAAAAAGTCTTAGTTTAATTGCATCGTTAGAAACACCATTCATCTTTACCGTCCCACATATTTCTAAGAAAGACAGCAAGTGCTTGTGAGGATCTTCATTGGTTCTTCCTCTAAAGGCTAGCTCTCTAGCCATGTGGATCAACCCCTGTTTCAACTCAAAGTTGTTGACATTGATGGGCACATTCATAATGCCGGGTTGATTTGCCGGTAATATCGGTTGGAAGTAGTCCCGAATTGCCTTTGGTATCTCCTCTACCATCTCCTCGATGTGATTGTGTTGAATCCTTAGGTTTCTTCTACACGTCCTTTCAATCTCGGGATCAAGAGGGAAAATATTAGTATTATCATGAGGCATAAACCGACAAAATAATAAAAAAATAAAATAAAAAATAAAAAATAAAAAAGGACAAAATATAAAATACAATAAAATAAAATAAAAATAAATAAATAAATAAACAACCAAATAATATACACCTCAAATTAAGATCTATCAATTCTAATGAATACTAAATAACAAAAACCGTTCTTTGGATCCTCGGCAATGGCGCCAAAAGCTTGATGCGCGCTTTTAGTGTTAACCGCAAGTGTACGGGTCAAGTTATAATATAAGACAGTTAAGTCCGAATATTGTTCCACTAGAGATCCAATTGTGAAGGTTTATGTTACTTAGCTATTCTAGAATCGAATCAATTTTATTTGAGGATTGAAATTAATATTGTGAGTTATGGAAAATATAAACCAAATAAGGAAAGTATTAAAGTGAGAAACACAAGAGTCAAAGAGAGTTCTAGGGTAATGAATCCTTGTTTATTTCATCATGCAAAATTATAGAATTCATGGAATTTATGGTAATTCATATGCCTAAGTCTAGAAACTTAATTCCAAGTTATTTTCTCTCAAAAACAACTCTTTCTCATGCAACTCGATTGATTACTAATCTCTTGAAACCAATTCAAATTACATGGCATTAAGAATAGTCTTTAGCAACTTTTATTGTTAACCTAACTACTCTCGTGATAGATTAACAACAATTCATTATTATAGATCAAGTTAAACATACAATCTCTCAATCATACATCTAACCTAACATGGGAAGATGGTAAATCCACAAGAATTAAACACAATAACAATAAGAAGCATAATCATTCCAACAAAACCATGAAAGTCTACAAGATCAACATAAATTCATAAACAAATCATCAAAACCCTAAAACTAAAGAGTTTAGCCACACATAGCTTGAAGCAACATGTTTAAGCAAAATAAACAAAGAAAGAGTGTAAAGAAAGGGAAACTCTACTAAAAAGAGGCTCTTGATTGAGGTAGCACCGTCACGATCTCCTTGGCTCTCACGTCGGAATTCGAAGGGCACCACGACTATCTCGAACTCTTTTCCTCTTCCTTGCAACTAACTTACTCTTTGAACTCTTTTATGAACTCTTACTCAATTCTCTCTTTCTTGTGCCTCTTTAGGTTTGTAAACTGATGGTTGATTGATTCTTGATTTGATTTGATGATTAAGGCTGCTGGAAACCCCCAAATTTATAGAGTTGGCCGTCCAAAAACTGACCTAAAATAACAAATTTTCATTCAAGGAAAACTGGCGCCGCGGCGTTAAGATTGTGTCTAAAATTATTGCTCTCGGGTTTTAGCGCTACGACAGTGCCGTCCAAGTGCTACGACGCTATGATGCGTTCAGAATTATTGCTCTCGGGCATTAGCGTCGCGGCAGCGCCGTCCAAGTGCTGCGACGCTGTGATGCATTCAGAATGTTGCGTCGGATTTTGGCCCCGCGGCAGCGCCATCTCGGCGCCGTGATGCTATGATGCATCCAGAACGTTGCGTTCGAGTTTTAGCGCCGCGGCGCTATCCCAAATTTCTCCCTTTTGAGTTTTTCAGCTCTTTTTTGCCGTATTCTTGCTCGGTTTTGATCTTTTAGTCTTTTCTTCTAATTTTCCTCATTTTAACCTGAAAACCACTAGCAAATAAGTGAAATCTAATATAAACTCCCTTAATTTGAGAGGATAGAAAGCACTTTTCAAGTGCTTATCAAGGTTCTGCTGTGAAGTGGTCAGGCGGAGGGAAGACTCTTCTCTCTCGAGCTATTTGTCTCCGGTTGTTGTCTGGAAAGAACTCTGTTGTCACTTAGGAATTCTTCCGAGAATCAACAACCCTTTTTCATCTTGCAAGATTGCCCTTTTATAGACGCTGCGTTCGTAATCAGTGGCAAATCTACATGATTGGAGAAAATTGATGGCATGCGTCTATCTCGCCTAATTGCGTAATTATCGGTTCAATTTAGATCCACCACTTTAGCCACAGATCATGCATGTCAATCTTCCGACAATCTCTCAAGATTTTGATCCTGATTTTTTGCTGCCTTGCATCTTTGGTCGTTATGCGTCCATGGAGAATTTGGGCGGATGTCAACGCGTCATAGGTTGCTAACGCATAGTCCTGCGTTGAGAAGTTGTTAACGCATCTACAGGTTGCTCGTGTTCCGTTCAGATCATGCGTCCATGGAGTGATTGCCAACGCATAGTTTGCGTTAAGAAGTAGTCAACGTATCGTTTGCGTTCCTGCGTTAAAACATGCGTTTTAGGCTCAAAAAGTTATAAAATAATTATCTTCATCAAAATACAAGAGTGGAACGCATAGGAAGATTTATTAATAGAATTCAACATAAACTAACGCATGATTCTCTATTTAATCTCTATTTTTCTAAGAGAAAGGCAATAATAACTTGTATTTCTACAAGTTATCACACCCCCAAACTTAGAGAAATGCTTGTCCTTAAGCATAACTTCTATCTAAGAAACTTCAATCAGCCCTAACATTTTCTCAACGCATTGACTAATCTCTCAGAATGCTATACTCAATCAGCTACCCCTCGGTTATATTACTTCTCTACCTTTATATTCTTTTCTTTGGAATGGGTCTAATTTGTATGCGGCAAGCTTTCTTTTCCAAAATTCTTTACTCATTATTCACAAAATTTTTGTTTCTTCTTTTAACACTGAGTCTGAAAAGATGAAGATATAAAGTTCCTTTTTCTTTCATTTGTTTTATTATTTATAAGTCAAGTTACAATACGTCGAGTAGGGTTACCCACCTTCGTTTTGACATACCAACGATGGGGTGCATGGAGGCAGCCAACTACGAGCAAGTGCCCTTCTCAACTAAACTCTTATCTAAGTTCGGTTTCCTCACTAGACATTGGAGTTTGTTATTTATCTATGCGTCGCTGATTACGATTACCCACCTTCGTTTTGACACACCAACTATGGGGTGCATGGAGGCGGCCAACTACGAGCAGGTATCGTTTTCAGCTAAACTCTTAACAAGATACATATATTAGTCTTGCCAACAGAGTTTTGCATTTAAAAGATTTTTTTTTTTTGACATGTTAGAAATAAGTTCCTCATATTTTTATATTTGACAGTTGAAACCTCTTCCACCCCCAAACTTGAGAGTAGCAAGGTCCTCATTGCTTAAATTGTAAACAAAGATTATGTTGCAAAATTTTGTAAAAGAGGTTTGAATTGGGTTTGCGTTTCTAAGGAATAGTATGCAGATGCATTGAAAGTAATCTAACTTAAGAGTGTACAAAAAGTGTAAACATGATTATCATCATAGTGACTAACTTTTCAACGCAAAGGTAAAAGTTGGGAATAATTATATGAACTTAGAATGAATTTACAACAAGAGACAACGCAAAGAGGTAATTAGAAATTCAATGCGGTGAAGAAATTTTCATTCTATTAATTTCATGTTCCATAACGCATACAATTGAAGATGAAGATAATTGCAAGAAAAGCTACAACTCTAACTACACCCCTAAATTTTAACTATTTGACTTGTCTTCATCAGGTCTGCGTTTCTGCTCAGGTGCAGGGTGCTGCGGCATTAGGAAGACAAGCGTCTGTTGTAGGCGTTCAGGAATGTTAGGGTGCGGGACTTTCGGTCAAATCGATAATAGTTGATGAATATAATTTAGTGTGAAGTGAAACTGCTCCGTCTGCTGGCGTGCTAACATATTCAATGAATGCATCTCTGGACGCATGATTGATTGTTGTAGGTAAGTTTGCACTGTCTCCCAGTCGAGGTCGAGTTGGGCTTCTTGCAGTTGAGGTTGCATTTGTGGTTGAGGACGGTTTGGCTGGGGGCGAGAAGTTGATGGAGTTCCATCAAACGTAGGGGATGATGGACACATAGTAGTCGCGCCAAAATCCCCGTAGTGTGAGTCATCAACTCTTATTGAGGAGATTGGGGAGATGGGTTTTGCGGAAGGCTGAGGTTTAGAAGGTTTTGGGCAATGCGTTTTAGGAAGAGGTAGAGGTGGCTTAGGGTGATGCGTCACAGAAGGAGGTGGAGGTGGCGTTGGTTCTCTTCTAGTTGTTGGAAGTGGGGGTGAAGAGCTTGAGGTTGGGGAAGGTCTAATGATGGCATCAGGACTTGCCACAACCTTGCGTTTCAGTTTGGATGACTTCCCCTTCTTCTGCGTTTGAGGCTTTGGAGGCGATACTTTAGGTGACGGAATGGGTTGATGAGGTCTTTTGGTGGCCTTAGCAGGCTCTGGCAAGTGTTGCGATCCCCTCATCAACCGACGCAGAGTCTTATGGACGATTACTCCACTGACTTCGATCATCTTCTCTACGTCTAACACTTATGTCTGTCCTTCGATGGCAACATTGGCGTATAGGTTCATGATAAGCGCGAGGAAAAAGAGTTGGCCTCTTGGCTTATTGAAGACCCCTCTTATCTGCGCCGCAATTATGCGTCTGACATCAAGGGGGATGTGACGCATAATGCAATAAGCTGCCATCACCCGATCCCTCGACACTGTTTTGTCATGCGTCGTGGGGATTAGCCTCTTCTTCACCAAGTATACCCACAGGTTGGCCTCTGGTCGTAGGCTATTAGCAGACAAAGTTTTAATGCCTGTGGTCGTAGGCACAGGTTGGCCTCTGGTCGTAGGCTATTAGCAGACAAAGTTTTAATGCCTGTGGGTGATACGTCCCACTTCGCCCCGAGCTTTGCCAATACTCGGACTATGTCTTCCATCAACTCCGGTGGAGTTGATTCTATTATTTTGTTTCCTTCCGCATCCGAGTTGTCCCCGAACTCATATATTGCATTTATTTCCCTTGCGTTGGATGGGACTTCATTTTCTTCAACCACCACCACGTCTTCCTCTTCATTAATGCATCCGTTATAAAAGTTGCGGACTAAGTCAGGTTGGATCCAAGAGGTGCTGAAACAGAAATTTCTCCAACCGTGGTGGTCGATGATTTCAGTGATATATGGCGGCAATGGGGCTCTTTCAGGGAAAAATCCCACCTCCATGAATAAATCAGGGAACGCTCTGCGTCTCCCTTTTCCTTCCTTCTTCTTTGGTGATGCATCAGCCACTTTTGCTTTTCCTTTGACCTTAGCAGGGATTTTATCCACTGTTTTTTGTTTGCTCTTGGCCACTTCAGCTGATGCCTCAGTCACCTTCTCCTTCCCTTTGCATTTCTCTTTGTGAATGCCTGGGAGTTTGATGACTGACTCCTTTTTTTCTTTCTTTCTTCTTCTTTCTCAAGGGGCTAACACCTTGCTCCTCTCTTGCATCCTCCCTGATGCGTTCCTTCCTTGTAGGCGAGTGGTGCCTACTTTTCTTCTTCTTTTTCTTCTTTTCCTCCTTCTCTTCTTGGGCATTTATTTGCGCAGCCAACTCCTTATCTTCTTCTATTTGCAACTCTCTCTCAAGCTTCTCAGCTGCCTTTTCTATTCTTTCTTCTTCCCTCATTTCCTCTTCAAATGCCATTGCGGCTTCGTCTATTTGAGGATCAGGAAGGCCTTGCGTTTCCCATTCTTCTTTGGGTCGCACTTCCCTGCGCGCCTCCTTGCTGGACAAGGCATCCTTAGCAATTTTCCCTGCTTCTTTTCTGAGGGCCCTGAGCTCTTTCCTCAACTTGGCCCTTTTCTTCTTCATCTTTGCTGCCAGCCTATCGAAGGATGTTGTCGCAATTGGGGACTTAAGACCGTCTCCTTGTTCTACGTTTTTAGGCTCTTCATCCTCGGCAGTTTCTTGTGATCCCTTCTTTTCTTCCTTATCAAGGGTACCACTTCCTCTTCCTCTTCTCTTCCTCTCTTGGCCTCTGCAGCCAACATAACCTTTTTGATAGGTCCTTCATTGGAGTCCAGGGTCATCTCCTTAGGACAGATAAATGCAGGGACTGACCCTTGCGTTTCAAATGGCTCGCCTACAACCTTCTTGCTGTAAGCATTGTCTCCTTCCTTATTTCCCCCATTCTTTTCACCCTCCCGAGTCTCTCTCAGCTGACTCTGGACCTCTTTTATTGGCGAGGGTGATTCCTGTCTTGAGTCTGAGACGGTTGCGTCCACTGGGTCACGCAATCCGCTCAGGATCTCGGCTATCCATGCGTCCGGGGAACGTATAGAGTTCACTTCCCCCTCTTTGATAGCCACTTCTTCTTCTACTTCTCCGCCCATCTCTTCCGTTCCTCTTGTGCTGGGCAGACGAGATGGGGGCAAAGGCTGGTTGACCTCCCCGTCATCCTCCCGATCCTTTGCTTCCCTCTCCTCTTGAACTATTCTCTCCAGAATGTCGCCAAATATCTCTCTCTCTTCTCTTCGGCGCACTTCTTTGCTTCTGTACAGTGTGCTGGCTTCATCGCGAACCATTCCAAGATCCGGTTGCTCGGCTTTGGAGTTTTTCGTGCTTAGGCGTTGGTTTCCAGCATTGAAGTTCGCGGCGGAAAACTCCCTCACATTCTTCATTCTGGGCCTAGAGATACAGGATTTGACTCGGCTTTTGGGTTTTGGAGTAGGTGTCGTGTCGATTCGGCTCAAGGGACGGATGTTTAGGACTTCCACGCAATCGTCTGAGTCAAGGTCGACTACTGGTGGACGGACTAGAGGTCTGAAGAATGGTCGGAAAAATGGGGCTATAGGCAGTCTTTGGGCACTAGCCATAATTCGTGATGCCGAGAAAGTTGGGATAAATGGTGGACTGGGATTTGAAGGGCTAGGGCAGACCGGAGAAGCGAAAGGCCTCACAGGTCGAGTAGGTTGGAATAGTGGTGGAGAGAAAATTGGAGTTGGAAGGTTGGGAAATACCTCAGGGGCTGGTTCGGATGAGGAAGAAGATGAAGTTGAGTACTGGGTATTGTAAGAAGATATTGGGGAAACGTCGCCAGCAAGTTGAGTTCTGGGTATTGTAAGAAGATATTGGGGAAACGTCGCCAGCGAAGTGTTCTTGATTTTGGGAGTCTGATTGGCTAGACATAGACAGATATGCGAAGAACACAAATCGCCAGAGGTTTTAGAGGTGAAGTGTTTTGAAAATGGAAAATGGGAAATTGAATCGCGTTTATAAAGGGCTAATTAAGCCGTCGGTAATAAATGCAGATACGCAATATCCGAAATCCCACTGATCTAGGCAAATTTATTGAGCCGCACACCCATCAAGTGTGATGGGCAGCCAGTTAAACGCAAATAGAGCACTCGAGTGCTTTTAGGAAAAACGCATAGACTCAAAAGACGTATGCGTTCCACCTATTGCTCTATCTAAAACGCAGTGAACTATTGATAAACGCATAACTAATGAACGCATGGTTCTCAGTTCAAAGTATGTGTTGGAAGTTAAGTATTCTGCGTTTGAAAAATATACAGCTCTAACCTCACCCCAAATCTTAACTTGATAAACACAGAGATCGTTTATCGATGAACGCATAGTTCAATTATGCGTTGGACGCAGGCATGAATGATAGAGTATGCGGTGAAATCAAATAATCTGTATGAAAGCTCAACGTCTAATTTCATGCTTATCTAATTTACACTACTCCTAAAACTGAATTCAAAGAATGACAAATAAATACTAAAAACAAGGTAAAGCAAGGGTAAAAGAAAACGTCCCTGGAAAAATAGGCGTTCAGCAACGCAGGGACCTTTTAACGCAAGCTTAGTCATTATACTCGCGTAGGTCAATGGAGGTTTTGTCGATTTCAAACTCTTCAATGTGGTAGGGTTTTACCTTTTGTCCATTGACCTTGAAGGAGGTGGTTCCGTCTTCATTTGTTAGCTTGACAACACCATGCGGAAGCACTTCCTTAATTATGAATGGTCTAGACCAACGAGACTTCAGCTTACCTGGAAATAAATGCAACCTTGAGTTAAATAATAGGACCTTCTGGCCGACGTATAGCGTTTTCTTACTGATATTTTTGTCGTGCCATTTTTTGGTCATTTCTTTATATAGCTTTGCGTTTTCGTAAGCTGAATGTCAACACTCCATGAGTTAGTTTAATTGAAGCTTTCCTGCTTCGTTACTTGCGTCCTGGTCTAGATTGAGCTTCTTCATAGCCCACATGGCCTTGTGTTCCAGCTCAAGCCAGAGATGGCACGCTTTCCCAAACACCAACGCATAGGGTGACATGCCTATGAGTGTTTTAAATGTCGTTCTGTATGCCCAGAGAGCTTCATCTAATCTCTCTGTCCAATCTTTCCTTGATGTGCTCACGACTTTTTCAAGTATGGACTTAATCTCCTTGTTTGTTATTTCAGCTTGGCCGTTTGTCTGTGGGTGATAGGAAGTTGCTACCCTGTGCGAGACATTAAATTTTGTCAATAAGTTAGTCATTATGCGATTTATAAAATGTGTACCTTCATCACTAATTATCACTTTTGATGTCCCAATCGAGAAAAGATTTGTCTCTTTAAGAACTTGGACATCGTGTTTGCGTCGTTCTTCGCACAAGCCGCTACTTCTACCCATTTTGATACGTAGTCAACTGCTACTAGGATATATTGATTACCGCAAGAAGAAGGAAATTGTCCCACAAAATTGATTCCCTATACGTCAAACAACTCAACTTCCGAAATTGAGTTCAAAGGCATCTCATTTCAGTTGGAAATGTTGCCTGTTCTCTGACAGTGATCGCAAGCCACTGCATATGCCCTTGCGTCTTTGAATAATGTGGACCAGAAATACCCACTCTGCAACACCTTCGCAGCTGTTCTGTCACACCCCCTCCCTGGTTACCTACTTAACCTGAAAGGAGATGTGAGGACAATAAGCATCACCCCTCTTGTGACGCATATTGCCCCATCTTACATAACTTCCTGTATAATCAATCCATACAAATACAATCATAGAATCCAACCATACTAACGCATGATCAAAATATGAACAATCCATCCTGTACAGCATACACTTTTACAACATACTCTCTCACAACCCACTTGAATGCAGCTAAATCTACATCCCACCAGTTTTAAGTTATTTACACGTACAACAACAAAGAAATACACTGTTTCTGGAAACTCGAAGCTTAAGCAGCGCGAGCTGGAGTAGGCTAAGCACTGGGAACGTCCTTGCTACCTGGGAGGAAAAGAAAACATTGAAAACATGAGCTAATAGCCCAGTTAGTGACTAGTTTTAACAAACTGTTTTTAGTTCGGAAATTATCAGGATAAAAACTAAGTTCAACATCATGTATAAAACATGGAATCAATTCATATTCATTGGATAGAACATGCCTAAATGCCCTTATCAAATCATACATGATTTTTCAGCAGATCATAAAGAAATCAGTTTAGTTACAATACTTCTCCTTAGTCGAGGCGGAGCAAAACTCAACACCCCAACATTGAAAACAGATAAGGCTCGATGCGGAGCAAAACTCAACGCACCAGCATATAACCTCTATGTGCACATAGGAACATGGCGAGTTGCCCAAGTACCTTTTCTATGTCCCTCAGTACTGGGTCCCGGGGAAACTCACGTGCCTTCTCAAGTCCCTCAGCACTGATCTTCCTCTAAAACATTTTCCTTTAAGGAAAGCAACACTTATACAAACAAATCATATGCAAATCTTTCATTAGAAAACAAGGCAACTCTTAAATCAATAACAATTCATAAACATACTTTCAATACCTTTTAAGAAACATAAAGTATGCTTTGTAAATCGATTGATCACAAAATCATATTCAATTGGAAAACCGAACTAACATATACAGCAAAATTGTTTTAAAGTAAGAAAAGTGTCACTCACAACTTTTTCTAGGCCTTGAGTGGATTATACGCCTTCCCTATCTCCTCTTGGCCTGAAATATACATATTTCCTTATTATTCTTCTTTTCCATTCACTTTAACATAAACAACAACTAAACATATGCACAATGTCTTTAATTTCATCATGCGGCTAGGTTTCCACTGGTTCATTCTCAAGCTTTAAACACTAATGCTATTGCTACAAGGTTGCTCCTTAACCTTTTTGTTATACCTTGATTTCAAGAGGAATTTGTGTGCAACGCAAACTCTCTGCAACACAACCGTTTCTAGCTTACTTTCCTCCTTAACAAAGTTGACTGTTGCAGCTTCGGTTCTTCTGATTCATCCCTACTAAAAACACATTTCCAGCCCAAACTAAGATTTCTTTCCTTCTACAAACTTGTAAAAAATTGAGTTTCACAGATTACCTCAAAATTTCAAGGCTTAACTCCCCTTCATTCTCCAGTTATTTCAAAATCACTCCGCATTGCTCCAGATTGCACAACAATTCTGTAACCGTTGCTTTTACCTAAACATTCACATAATCAACTTCAATTCCAGCTTTACCATCCTTCACAAGAATTGTTAAGAATTATGTTAACTTACTGACCTTAAAATTTCAGCCCTAGACTCGATCTTTTCGATTCATTCTACTCCAAACATCAGACACTGTGCAGACTGTGCGACCACAAACAACCTTCTATTCCAGCTTTGATTTCAACACCAAAGCGAGTAGAATTCCGCCCAAAATCCACAAGAACACCTTCTTGTACCTTCCCTTGTTGTTCGTCTTAAAAATGGAACCGACTTAAGCTCTCGAAAGTGTCTAAAAATGATTAAACATTTAATTAATTTACCTATATATACTGCCGACTTAACCCTCAAAAGCACCTATATACATGCTGCCGACTTAACCCTCACCAGCAGGCTGACGCACGGGGTTCTCACTTCAACGCAAGGCACCCAAATTTATCTCTTACTTCAACGCAAAACACCCATAACGCAACCTCCTCCAACGCCTTCAGCAATTATCCACACCCAATGCATGGCGCCCTCAATGCCACTTACCTTCGACGCATACAACTCAATCATCCCCACTCAACGCATGGCGCCCTCAACGCCTCCTACCTTCAACGCTTACAACGACCAACTACACCACTGTCTTCCCCGCATAGGGACCACTGTCTTCGACGCATAGGGACCATAACGCATGAAAACTTTACCAACGCATGGTAAGCCAAGTACTTTTCTTCCCCCGCCAATGATCAACTTCTCCTCCAACGCGGGTGACTGCTTCAGCTCACGACACCCTTCGTGATTCCTCCTTCAACGAATGGCCACTTCAAAGAAAAATTCTAACTCTTCTCTTCATCAACGCATAGTCTTAGCCAACACTTAGCCAAAATTGTGCTCTTTCAACCTTGGCTACTTTTCCTCTAACAACGCATAGCCACAATTTCTCTTGCCTCCTCCCAGCACTTAGTATTATAAGCCAGTGCTTACATATGAAGCGATGTTCCAAAGCCAAATGGGCCAAATTAAAAGCCAAGCCACTGCAATTCGTAATTTAGAAGTTCAAATGTGACAAATTGCAGGTGAGCTCAAAATCAGACCCCAAGGAGCATTGCCCAGTACTACCGAAGCCCCACGACAAAACGGTAAAGAACAATGTCAAGCTGTGACATTGAGGAGTGGGAAAATTCTTCCCACTGAAACGCAAGACCAGAGGACGCAAGGAAACCTACAACCTCACATCACTTCACAACCAACTCTAACAATACCAACTAATGATCCGCAGCCATCATCAATCACCACAGCTTCTCAAGAATAGGAGAATAGAGGGGGGGAGAGAAAAAGCAACGCAGGTCGAACCTGCGTCGGTATCTCAAAATACCACTCGTCTTATGCGTCCACCCTTTCCTCAACGTCTAAAGAAGAAAAATGATGAGAGCCAATTTAGAAAATTCCTGGACGTTCTCAAACAACTTCACATCAACATTCTGTTGGTGGAAGCCCTGGAACAAATGCCAAGTTATGTCAAATTTCTAAAAGACATACTTTCCAAGAAAAGAAGGCTTGGAGAGTTTGGAACAGTAGCGTTAACGCGGGAATGCAGTGCGTTGTTCAAAAGCAATATACCTGCTAAAATGAAAGATCCAAGGAGTTTTACATTGCCATGCTCTATTGGGGGAATGGACGTAGGTCAGGCATTATGCGACTTAGGAGCCAGCATAAACTTATTGCCACTGTCTATATTCAAGAAGTTGGGTATAGGGGAAGCACGACCCACTACAGTCACACTTCAGCTTGCAGATCGCTCCATCAAGCATCCCAAGGGAAAAATTGAGGATGTTCTTGTGAAGGTGGATAAATTCATCTTCCCAGCTGACTTTATAATCCTGGATTATGAAGCTGATAGAAAGGTGCCCATCATCCTGGGAAGACCTTTCTTAGCTACTGGACGCGCCCTGATTGACGTCCAGGAAGGGGAACTAACAATTCGTGTGGACGACCAGCAGGTAAAGTTTAATGTCTTTAACGCATTGAAATATCTTGACGATTTTCACTCTTGCCAGATGATTGTAAATATAACCGAAGAAAAGGCAAGCATCACAAACGCATTGTTAAAGGATGAAATAATTCTGGATGAAATGGATGAGGGAAAAGAGGAAATCGGTGTAATCTCCAACACAAGCTTTGAACGCCTAGATTTAAGCAACTGATCCACGGAGAAGAAAAAGCCATCCCTAAAAGAGCCGCCAACCCTTGAACTAAAAACAATGCCGACGCATCTTAAGTATGCACATTTGGGAGAAGAGAGCACGTTGTCGGTCATCATATCCTTTGTGTTGACTACAGACTGTGAAAAGGCCTTGCTGCAGATATTGAGAAATCATATCAAAGCCATTGGATGGACCCTGACAGACATTAGAGGAATAAGCCCTTCATACTGCATGCATAAAATTTGGTTGGAAGAGGGTAAGGATGGTTCAGTAGAAAGGCAACGCAGGCCCCAGCGATGAAGGAGGTTGTAAAGAAAGAAATCATCAAATGGCTTAACACAGGGGTCATTTATCCAATCTCCGACAGCAACTGAGTAAACCCAGTTCAGTGTGTACCTAAGAAAGGTTGGATGACAGTGATCACATACAGTAAGAATGAGTTGATACCAACAAGAACGGTCACTGGTTGGCGCATCTGTATGGACTATCGCAAGCTGAATGCGGCAACAAAGAAAGATCACTTCCCATTGCCATTCATCGACCAGATGCTAGACAGGCTAGTAGGAAATGAATTCTTTTGCTTCCTTGACAGATATTCCGACTATAACCAGATCATGATAGTTCCAGAAGATCAAGAGAAGACAATGTTCACATGCCCATATGGCACCTTTGCGTTCAGGCGCATGCCGTTTGGGCTATGTAACGCACCAGGAACGTTCCAAAGGTGCATGATGGCCATATTTTCCGAATATCTGGAACATTCAGTAGATGTGTTTATGGACGACTTCTCAGTATTTGGAAAATCATACGATGAATGCTTGACCAACCTGGAACGAGTATTAAAGCTATGCGAAGACACAAACCTAGCCCTCAACTGGGAGAAGTGCCACTTCATGGCCACTGAAGGTATTGTGTTAGGACATAAGATTTCTAAGGTTGAATTGGAAGTTGATCAAGCAAAAATAGATGCGATAGCCAAGCTGCTAGTCCCCACAAATGTAAAGACTTTGTGAAGTTTCCTAGGCCATGCGGGCTTCTATAGAAGATTCATCAAAGGATTTTCGCAAGTCGCAAAACCACTGAGCGAGCTACTAGAAGCCAATAGGGAGTTCAACTTTGATAATAAATGTCTACATGCGTTTGAGTCTTTAAGGCAGACCTTAATTTCAACAACAATTTTAGTTGCACCAGACTGGTCTCTCCCATTTGAACTAATGTGCGACGCAAGTAACCATGCAATGGGAGCAGTATTGGGGCAAAGAAAAGAGAAAATAATGCACCCGATCTTTTATGCTAGTAAAACATTGAACACGTCTCAGGAGAACTACATTACTACTAAGAAGGAAATGTTAGCCATAGTCTTTGCGGTTGACAAATTCAGAGCATATTTGGTAGGGTCAAAGGTGACCATCTATAGCGATCATTCTGTGATCAAGTATTTGATGGCAAAAAAGGACGCAAAGCCTAGACTCATCCGATGGGTCCTGTTATTACAAGAATTCGATTTCGAGATCAAAGATAGAAAGGGAACCGAGAATCAGGTTGCGGACCGCCTATCTCGATTGGAAAACAAAGAGGTCCAGGCAAGTTAGAGTGATATAGAGGAACGATTCCCGGACGAGCACATCATGAATGCAGAGAGTCAGGAACCATGGTATGCAGACATAGTGAATTACTTGGTCTGCAAACAATGGCCTGAAGATTTCAACGCTCAACAAAGGAAGAGGCTCCAACACGAAAGTAAGTTCTACTGTTGGGACGAGCCATATCTATACAGACTTGGCCCGGACCACATCCTGCGTCGATGCGTTCCAGAATATGAAACGCATAGCATTCTGAGAAGTTGTCATGAAGAACCTTACGGAGGACACTTTGGGGGACAGAGAACATGTAAGCATTGGCTTATAATACTAAGTGCTGGGAGGAGGCAAGAGAAATTGTGGCTATGCTTTGTTAGAGGAAAAGTAGCCGAGAGTGAAAGAGCACAATTTTGGCTAAGTGTTGGCTAAGACTATGCGTTGATGAAGAAAAGAGTTAGCATTTTTCTTTGGAGTGGCCATGTGTTGAAGGAGGAATCACGAAGGGTGCCGTGAGCTGAAACAGTCACCCGCGTTGAAGGAGAAGTTGATCATTGGCGGGGGAAGAAACGTACTTGGCTTACCATGCGTTGGTAAGGTTGTCATGCTTTATGTAAGCACTGATTTGCGTTGCCAAGCGTTGGGGTGCAGCCATGCGTTTGGGACTATGCGTTTCAAAGGAAGAAGTGGCCGGGAGCGAGAGTAAGAAACGTTGGGAAGTAAAATTGTGGCTAAGTATTGACTAAGTCCCTTCGTTTGTGGTTGATTCACAGAGGTTAGTAAGCTAAAGTAGCTAACCGCGTTGAAGGATAAGTAACTCTGGCAGGGGAAGAAGTGTGCTTGAACCATGCGTTTAAGTCGCTCTGCGTTGAGGACAGTTATGCGCTGAAGTCGATGCGTCGAAGACAGACATGTGTTGGAGTCACCCCGCGTTGAAGACAGAATGGTCTTGACGCGACGAAAGTAGTATTGAGTGACGGAAGGGTATGCGTCAAAAATAGGAAGCGTGGAGGATGGCACTATGCGTTGGGTGTGGTAAGTTAACTTGAGTGTCGTGCGTTGAGAGGAGAATCCTGCGCTAGTCTGCGGGTGAAAGGTAAGTCAGCAGCATAAGTTCTGGTGTTTGTGAAGGCTAAGTCGGTAGTATATATAGCTGGATTAATTAAATGTTTAATCATTTTAAAGACATTTCGAGAGCTTAAGTCGGTTCCATATTTCAGACAAATTTCAGAAGAAGATTGAGGAAGGTGTTCCTGAGGGTTTTGGACGAAATTCGACTCATATTGATGCTGAAAACGAAGCTGGAACAGAGGAATGACTGAAGTCACTTGGTTTGGTTGAGCAGTGCCTGATAATTGGAGTAGAACGTGAAGAGGAAGCCGAGTTTAGAGCTGAAAATTTGAGGTTAGTAAGTTGACATAATTCCTAACAACTTTTGTAAAGGATGGTGATGCCGAAACTGAAGATTTACTATGTGAATCCTTAAGAAAAACAGAGTTTACAAGATTATCTCGCAATCCGGAACAGCAGGAGATGATTCCGGAATACCGTGAGAACGAGGAGGAGTTAAGCCTTGAAACTTTGAGGTAAGCTATAGAACTTAATTTCTTATAAGTTTGTAGAAGAAAGGAAGTCCTAAATCCGTATGGAAATGTGACTTTTAATAGATTGAAGTAAGAACGAGAAGAAAGGAAGAAATAACAGTGCAGACTGCCGCTGAGACTCAAGTATCGGCACACTGTCTGAGTATTGATAGCGAGACGGGTGTCGCTAAAACGCAAAGGAGCCTTCCGTCTCACAAATCTCGCTAGATAACGCTAAGTATCGCTGCTAAGGTAAGTAACGCTAGTGTTGTTCCATCGAGTATTGCTAGTAACAGTCCTTATCGGCTGGTATCGCTGGGATTCTCACTTATAAGTCAGTAAGGAAAAGGAAGAAAATTTATGTTAATTAACGCAAGGTACATGTCTTCTGCAGGCCAAGAAGAAATTGGAAAAGTGTATAACCCACGTAAAGCCTAGAAAGAGTTGTGAGTGACTATTTTATTCTTCAATCCTATTTTATTGAAAATGTTCTTATGAAGCATGATTTTCAATGAACTGTTTAATATGAAAAATGTTGATTGCACTTCTTAAAAGGCATGCTACATATTTCTAAGTTGATAGAAAACATTTATGTGAAATGTTATTGAATAAAGTTTTGTATGATTTCTATGAAAGGATTTTCATATGAACTATTATGTGAATGAAACTCTAAAACGTTTTAGAGGAGGCTCAGTGCTCAAAGACACGAGAAGGCATGTGAGTTTCCCCGGGACCCAGTACTCAAGGACATGAGAAGGTACATGGGCAACCCGTCATATTCCTATGTGCACATAGAGGTTGATTTGGCTGGTGCGTTGAGTTTGCTCCGCATTGAGCCAGGGATGTTTTCGACGTTGGGAGTGTTAAGCTTTGCTCCACCCCAACTAAGGTGATTTTCGACGTTGAGTGCGTAGAAGCATTGCTCTGCCTCAACTAAGGGAAAAGTTTGAAAAACTAAATTGATATTGATAAATTCTTTGGAAAACACTCTTGTATGATTTAAGAATTGATTATGAGATTAATGGATTTTATGGAAAGCATGTTTAGTTGAACAAATGTTAAACTCTTGCTTATACGTTATACGCACCATGCCTGTTTTCAATAAATGCTCGTTTTACAAAGATTTGTCACTCACTAGGCTGTTAGCTTATGTTTTCCAATGTTTTCCTTTTCTATCCCCAGGTAGCAAGGACGTTCCCGGCGCTTAGCCTACTTCAGCTCACCCTGCCTAAGTCTCGAGTTCTCAAGATACAGTCAAGTCTGAGAGTTGTACGTTGCACATGTTTTATGTAAATGGCATGTAGATCATATAGTTTTGAGTGGGGATTGTTGGTGTTGTGTACATTGTATTATGGATATGGAAGTGAAATTATGCTATGTAATAAAAGCGTACCCTATACAGGGAATTGTATCAAATTAATAACATGCGTAGTATGACTGAGTTCTATGTATGTATATGAGTAAATGTATGCACAGGAAGGAAGGTAAGAAGAGACAATATGCGTCACAAGAGGGGTGATGTTTATTGTCTTCACATTCCCTTTCAGGATAGGTAGGTAATCCAGGAGGGGGTGTGACACTTTATGGTCCCTATGGGTCGAAGACAGTGGTCCCTATGCGGGAAAGACAGTGGTGTAGTTGGTCGTTGTAAGCGTTGAAGGTAGGAGGCGTTGAGGGCGTCATGCGTTGAGTGGGGATGATTGAGTTGTATGCGTCGAAGGTAGGAGGCGTTGAAGGTGCCATGCGTTGGGTGTGGATAATTGCTGAAGACGTTGGAGGAGGTTGCGTCATGGGTGTTTTTTATTAAAGTAAGAGAAAAATTTGGGTGCCTTGCGTTAAAGTGAGAACCCCGCACGCCAGCCTACTGGTGAGGGTTAAGTCGGCAGCATGTATATAGGTGCTTTTGAGGGTTAAGTCGGCAGTATATATAGGTAAATTAATTAAATGTTTAATCATTTTTAGACACTTTCGAGAGCTTAAGTCGATTCCATTTTTCAGACGAACAACAAGGGAAGGTACAAGAAGGTGTTCTTGTGGATTTTGGGCGGAATTCTACTCGCTTTGGTGTTGAAATCAAAGCTGGAACAGAAGGTTGTTTGTGGTCGCACAGACTGGACAGTGTCTGATGTTTGGAGTAGAATGAATCGAGGAGATCGAGTCTAGGGCTAAAATTTTAAGGTCAGTAAGTTAACATAATTCTTAATAATTCTTGTGAAGGATGGTAAAGCTGGAATTGAAGTTAATTATGTGAATTTTTAGGTAAAAGCAATGGTTATAGAATTGTTGTGCAATCTGGAGCAATGTGGAGTGATTTTGGAATAACTGGAGAACGAAGGGGAGTTAAGCCTTGAAATTTTGAGGTGATCTGTGAAACTCAATTCTTTACAAGTTTGTAGAAGAGAAGAAATCTTAGTTTGGGCTGGAAATGTGTTTTTAGCAGGGATGAATCAGAAGAACCGAAGTTGCAGCAGTCAGCTTTGTTAAGGAGGAAAGTAAGCTAGAAACAGTTGTGTTGCAGAGAGTTTGCGTTGCACACAAATTCCTCTTGAAATCAAGGTATAACAAAAAGGTTAAGGAACAGCCTTGTAGCAATAGCATTAGTGTTTAAAGCTTGAGAATGAACCAGTGGAAACCTAGCCGCATGATGAAATTAAAGACATTGTGCATATGTTTAGTTGTTGTTTATGTTAAAGTGAATGGAAAAGAAGAATAAACAGGAAATATGTATATTTCAGGCCAAGAGGAGATAGGGAAGGCGTATAATCCACTCAAGGCCTAGAAAGAGTCGTGAGTGACACTTTTCTTACTTTAAAACAATTTTACTGTATATGATAGTTCGGTTTTCCAATTGAATACGATTTTGTGATCAATCGATTTACAAAGCATACTTTATGTTTCTTAAAAGGTATTGAAAAGTATGTTTATGAAATATTATTGATTTAAGAGCTGCCCTGTTTTCTTATGAAAGATTTGCATATGATTTATTTGTATAAGTGTTGCTATCCTTAAAGGAAAATGTTTTAGAGGAGGCTCAGTGCTGAGAGACTTAAGAAGGCACGTGAGTTTCCCCGGGACCCAGTACTGAGGGACATAGAGAAGGTACTTGGCAACCCGCCATGTTCCTATGTGCACATAGAGGTTATATGCTTGTGCGTTAAGTTCTGCTCCGCATCGAGCCTTATTTGTTTTCGACGTTGGGGTGTTGAGTTTTGCTCCGCCTTAACTAAGGAGAAGTATTGTAACTAAACTGATTTCTTTATGATCTGCTGAAAAATCATGTATGATTTGATAAGGGCATTTAAGCATATTCTATCCAATGAATATGAATTGATTCCATGTTTTATACATGACGTTGAACTTAGTTTTTATCCTGATAATTTCTGAACTAAAAACAGTTTGTTAAAACTAGTCACTCACTAGGCTATTAGCTCATGTTTTCAATGTTTTCTTTTCCTCCCAGGTAGCAAGGACGTTCCCGATGCTTAGCCTACTCTAGCTCGCCTTGCTTAAGCTTCGAGTTTCTAGAAACAGTTTATTTCTTTGTTGTTGTACGTGTAAATAACTTAACACGGTGGCATGTAGATTTATCTGCATTCAAGTGGGTTGTGAGAGAGTATGTTGTAAAAGTGTACGTTGTACAGGATGGACTGTTCATATTATGATCATGCGTTAGTATGGTTGGATTCTATGATTGTATTTGTATGGATTGATTATACAGGAAGTTATGTAAGATGGGGCAATATGTGTCACAAGAGGGGTGATGCTTATTGTCCTCACATCTCCTTTCAGGTTCAGTAGGTAACAAGGGAGGGGGTGTGACATCATACGACTTGCGCGATTCTTCATTTTTACTGATACATTCTCGCAGTAGAGCTTCCATGGATGATGATGATGCGTTTGCTGACTGGTTTTCTTTGTGGCTGATGCCCTTGAATACCTTGGTTGTAAACATGATTGTTGCTTCTTTGCGGCTATTACTCAGTTCCTTACGTTTGTGGTTGGTTTCCTCCCCATCCAAAGTTATGGTTTGAGCACCGGTGTATCCTATATGTACTCTAGTTTATTCGAAGTATCCCAATGGTGTAACGTCGTCGACTTATTGTGAAAAAGGAGGAGGGGAAAAATAGAGATGTCTCCTACGTTACCCATAATATGTGGAAGTATCGACGTAATTTCATAGTCATTCGGTCTGAATGCTACATGAAGAACATAAGCCAGATGAAGGAACGGGAAGAAGGATGGTTCCCCCAACCCGGATTATACGTTTTAGCGTATGGGTTGTTCTGAACATAGCAAACGGATTGTGGGTTGTAAGGACACATATCATACAGGTGGCCCTCATCGCATTGCACACAGCTTATAGATGCTGTTGGATTCACCGCATTCATTGCGTCCATTGCAGCAGCTGCTCCACCTTGGTTGTTCAATGTTATTGTCTTCAACAAAGATGTCATTGTGGAGATCCGAGTGATAAGCACTTGAAAAGTGCTTTATATTCTCTCAAATTAAGGGAGTTTTATATTAGATTTCACTTGTTTGCTAGTGATTTTTAGGTTAAAATGAGGAAAATTAGATGAAACGACTAAAAGATCAAAACTGAGCAAGAATACGGCGAAAAAGAGCTGAAAAACTCAAAAGGACAAATTCCGGGATAGCGCCGCGGCGCTGAAGTATTAACGCATCAGTCTGGACACATAGTAGCATCGCGGTGCCGAGATGGCGTTGCCTCGACGCATCCTTGGTGAACGCATGACAGCGCCGCGACGCTAAGACAGCGCTGCTGCGGCGCTGAAGCATTAACGCATCAGTCTGGACGCATAGTAGCATTGCGGCGCTGCCGTGGCGCTGAAGCATAAACGCATCCTTGTTGAACGCATGACAGCGTCGTGGCGCTAAAACCCAAGAGCAACTTATTTTTTGTCGAAACCCTAGCGCCGCGGCGCCAGTGTTACTTAAATGAAAAATTTGTATTTTAGGTTAAATTTTTGGGCGGCCAAACTCTATAAATTTGGGGGTTTTCAGCAGTCCAAGTGGGGGAGAAAATCAAGAAAAGCAAGAAAGTTACAGACCTAAGAAAAGATACAAAAAGGAGAGAATTAAGCGAAAGTTCAAAGAGTGAGTTAGTTGCAAGGAAGAAGACAAGAGTTCGAGATAGTCTTGGTGCCCTTCGAAGTCCGACGTGAGAGCCAAGGAGTTCGTAACGGTGCTGCCTTAATCAAGAACTTCTTTTCAGTAGAGTTTCTTTTTTCTTTACACTCTTCCTTTGATTATTTTTGTTCAAACATGTTGCTTCAAGCTATGAGTGGCTAAACTCTTTAGTTTTAGGGTATTTGATGCATTGTTTATGAATTCATGGTAATTTTGTAGACTCGTGGTTTTATTTAAATAATTATGCTTTTCATTGTTATTGTGTTTAATTCTTGTGGATTGGCCATCTTCACATGTTAGGTTAGATGTATGATTGAGAGATTGTATGTTTAACTTGATCTATAACAATGAATTATTGTTAATCTATCACGAGAGTAGTTAGGTTGACAATAAAAGTTGCTAAATATTATTTTTAATGCCATGTAATTTTGTATTGGTTTTAAGAGATTAATAATCAATCGAGTTGCATGAGAAAGGGTTGTTTTTGAGAGAAAATAACTTGAAATTAAGTTTCTAGACTTAGGCATATGAATTACAATAAAATCCATGAAATCTATAATATTGCATGATGAAATAAACAAGGATTCATTACCCTAGAACTCTCTTTGACTCTTGTGTTTCTCCCTTTGATACTTTCCTTGTTTGATTTTTCTTTTTCTCTAATTTGAAATATTAAATTTCAATCCTCAAATAAAATTGACTCAATTCTAGAATAGCTAAGTAATTTTAACCTTCCCAATTGGATCTCCAGTGGAACGATACTCGGACTTAACCGTTTTATATTATAACTTGACCCGTACACTTGCGGTTAACACTAAAAGTGTGCATCACTGAGCTGCAAGATTAGTGGTAGCATTAGTTTCAAGCATACCAGCTTGCCTTCGTCTCTTGTCCATGGATCGGGATCCATACCCATCATCCACCCATTCATCAGTATTCCTCGAAATTCTATCGAGAATCTACTTGGCTTGCGTATAGGTCTTGTCCATTAATCCTCCTGCCACAGAGGTGTCAGCCACAGGTTGTGATGTTTTATTTGATCCTCCATAGAAAATCTCCATCTGCACATAATCAGGGATGCCATTGTGTGGACAATTCCTTACCAGCCTCTTAAATCGGGTCCAAGCCTCACTAATTGTCTCCGAGTTCTTTTGCTCGAAGGTGACAATTTCTCGTCGCCTCTTTGCACTCATCGTCGGAGGAAAATATTTATGCATAAATTTTTCAACCATTTGGGCTCATGTTGTAATCTCACCTAGTTCAAATGAATATGCCCATTGTCTTGCCTCATCTCTGAGAGAGAATGGGAATAGCATCATCGTGATGCTGTCTTGCGACTCCAACCATGGGGAATGTGCTACATATCTCCAAGAAGCTTTTCACGTGTGCATGTGGGTCTTCACCCATTGCACCCCTAAATTGCCCTGCAGCTTACAACATTACTGGCTTCATTTCAAACCTTCTATTACCCTCAAAGGTTGGTTGTAAAATTCCTGGTGCGAAGTTATACAGGTTTGGCGACACATACTCCCTCATTGGGCGATTTCTATCATGCGCCAAGAGAATTGGGTTTACTTCATGGTCTGCATGCTCTTGCGCATCTGCGTTTTGTCTAACCCCACCTTACGGAACTTGAGGTTGATTGTGTGAGCGTCCATATTTTCTTCTATAGCTTGGTCGTTCCTTTTTTGTTTAATCTGTCTTATCCTACTTCTGAAGGTCCTCTCAATCTCTGGGTCAATATCAAGTGTTGGGTTGCTCCCTTCACTCATATACTGTTAGAAGCTTCTGACAAAAGAGAAACTTACTATACTCCGTCGACTGAGGAATTCCTACAACACAAATAATCCAAAAAAAAAGAATAAAAACAATATTCCCCGACAACGGCGCCAAAAACTTGTTGTGCAATAGATTGTGAAATGGAATTATATTAACGCAATGCGTAAGTTAAGCTACTATTATGCGTTTCACATACTATGCGTTTTACTATTTTTAATGCTATACGTTTGTGATCTGTCAAATTTTCCTATCTTTTACCCAAGTATAAGCAACGGAATAGGTTTTCTCGGTGAGTCTGAGGTCGAACACAGGAATTATGCAGATTCTTTAATTGATTGGATTATATACGTTGAAGTGGTAACCAAAAATATTTGTAAGAGGTTTGTTTGCGTCTAACTAAGAAAGCGATAACATGTACACTAGATTAAAATGTGGAAGATGGAAAGGCATGCGACACAACAAAGTCAGCTAAGTGAATTAAATGAATGGATAAAAATAGGGTTCAGGTTGGTTAACATCTAACATCAGAAATGCATGGTGGTAGTCTATTTATACTTGCGACTCTTCTCTCGGTTGTCAGCCGCTATGCGTTATATGTCTATAATGCATAGGAGAGTGTTAAGTACCAAGGTTATTCCTATAGACAGGTAACACTTCTTGGCCTTGTCAATTGAGTTCCACAATCACTTACCCTCTCGAGCAGTCTGATTATTACTACTTATATCGATTAGCTAGATAGACATAAGCATCGAATTAAGATTGCAATTGACACGATGCAATAGTTACACTATGGTTCTTATTTAGATGCTAACGCAACCCGTGACCCTTGAAAGATTAGTTACTCATGGATTCCAAGTAAAAAGCGAAAAGTGTAGAGAAATGAATAGACATGGAAGAATTGTAGATTGATGAACGAATACAATTTTAGATAGCTTAATGTCTTGACATAAATCTAAAATCAAGCTAGAAAAACAAGATAGAAAGCAGGAAAAAGGCATCAATGTCTTAAGTCGCTGGAATGGAAGCGTGAGGTTCTGCTATGAAGTGGTCAGGCAGAAGGAAGACTCTTCTCTTTCGAGCTATTCATCTCCGGTTGTCATCTGGAAAGAACTCTACTGTCACTTAGGAATTCTTCCGAGAATCAACAACCCTTTTTTCATCTTGTAGGACTACCCTTTTATAGACGTTGTGTTCGTAATCAGTGGCAAATCTGCATGATTGGAGAAAATTGATGGCATGCATCTCTCTCGCCTAATTGCGTAATTATCGGTTCAATTTAGATCCACCACTTTAGCCACAGATCATGCATGTCAATCTTCTGACAATCTCTCAAGATTTTGATCCTGATTTTCCGCTGCCTTGCGTCTTTGGTCGTTATGCGTCCATGGAGAATTTAGGCGGATGTCAACGCGTCATAGGTTGCTAACGCATAGTCCTGCGTTGAGAAGTTGTTAACGCATCTACAGGTTGCTCGGATTCCGTTCAGATCATGCGTCCATGGAGAACAGATTGCCAACGCATAGTTTGCGTTAAGAAGTAGTCAACCCATCGTTTGCGTTCCTGTGTTAAAACATGCGTTTTAGGCTCAAAAAATTATAAAATAATTATCTTCATCAAAATACAAGGGTGGAACGCATAGGAAGATTTATTAATAGAATTCAACATAAACTAACGCATGATTCTTTATTTAATCTCTATTTTTCTAGGAGAAAGACTATAATAACTTGTATTTCTACAAGTTATCAAGGAGCATCAACGATCAGTTCGAAACAATGTTCAAGCAACTGATGCAATGGCCTTACTGGCAGCAACAGAGAATGCTAAAAAGACAAATCAGTCACGAAAGAAGAACTCTCATCGAGCTATTTATACAAATTGTGGCATTAAAGGCCATGTAGTTGATAAATGCTACAAGCTTCATGGTAATCCACCAAGATATAAATCAAGAAGTAATGGGAATGCTGAAAATCCTCCACAAAATAATTCTCAATCTACACCTACTGCAAACTTTGTTTCTCAACAAAATGGCCCTCAGTCTAATTTTTTCAGCAATCTCAATACCAATCAGTACACTTAGCTTATGGAGATGTTTTCATCTCACCTTCAAGCAACCAAAACCGAGCCCATCACAGTAGCAACAACAACAACTCACACTGCAGGTATTTGTTCCCTAACCTTTCCTACAAATGCATCTCAGTCTAAGGCATGAATTTTAGATTTTGGCGTTTCTCAACAAATCTGCAATGATCGTTCTTTATTTCAAAGTTGGAATCAAGTTTTTTGATATTCCTGTTGCTTTGCTTAATGGTTTTCGAATTAAGGTTGATTATATTGGGAATGTTCGTGTATATGAATCATCGATGCTAAATGATGTTCTCTTGTTACCAAAATTCGCCTACAACTTGATATCAGTGAGTTGCTTATTGAAATATGGATCTATAGCACTCAATTTTTATGATGATTACTGCACCATACATGACAAAATTTCCTTGAAGATGATTGGCAAGGCTAACAATAAACATGGACTCTATTTGCTCAACTTTATTGACAGCTCCAATCATCATACTGCTGTTATTGTTTCTTGTGCAATTTCTGTTGAAATTTGGCATCACCGTTTGGGCCATTTATCTCCCAAACATTTATTCTTGTTAAAAGATACTTTGTCTTTACCAAGTTCTCTGTTACAACATACTTTTCATGTATGTCCTTTAGCTAAACAACATAGACTATCCTTTAAGTCCAATAACCATGTTGCTGCTACCATTTTTAATTTAGTACATTGTGACACTTGGGGTCCCTTTAAACATTCGACTTATAATGGATATAAATACTTTTTGACTATTGTTGATGACTGTTCTCGCTTCACATGGACTTATTTGATGTGTTCCAAATCTGATGCTTTGCATATTGTTCCACGCTTCTTTGCTCTTGTCGAGACACATTTCTCCAAGACCATCAAAGTTTTTCGATTAGACAATGCACAAGAACTTCGTTTTACTGATCTATTTGTTGCAAAAGGAATGATTCATCAATTCTCTTGTGTAGAATGATCACAACAGAACTCTGTTGTTAAGAGAAAGCACCAGCACCTTCTCAATGTTGCTTGAGCATTATTCTTCTCGTCCAGAGTTCCAATTAGATTTTGGGATGATTGTATACTAACAACAACATTCCTTATCAATCGAACCCCAATGCCCTTATTGTCAAATAAGTCTCCCTTTGAAGTGTTATATGACAAAGATGTTAATTACTCTTCCTTAAGTGTTTTTGGATGTTTGTGTTATGCATCCACATTATCTGCTCGTAGAACAAAATTTGATCCACAAGCAACGCCTTGTATCTTCATTGGTTACCCCCTTGGAATGAAATGTTACAAACTCCTTGACATCAAAAGGAGGACTATTTTTATATCAAGAGATGTAATTTTTCGTGAAGATTTATTTCTCTTTCACAGCTAGAAGAAAATCACAATGATTTATCTGATATGTTGGTGAATCATGTTTTACCTCTTCCTATTCCAGGAACATTACAGCAAAATGAGGAGAATCACACTGGTGTTGACATTTATGATGCACTTAATCTTGGGAATACTCCTCATACAACAGAAGGGCAAATGGTTTTTAATGAAGGATTTGTGCAAAATCCTTCTACCAACATCACTACTGACTCCACTGAAATTATTAAGCCCAAAAATATAGTTGAACCTAATGAAGTTGCCAATCCTCCACATGACATTGCTGTTGGTCTAAGAAGATCAATAAGAAGGCATCAACCACCTGGTTTTCGTCAAGATTACGATTGTAATTTGCTTCAAAGCCAAGTTTTGAACACTACAACTGCATATTCCATCAGCAATTAATTGTCTTACAACAAATTATTTGCTTCACATTAGCACTTTATTTTCAATAGATCATCAGTTTTTGACCCTTCTTATTATCTTCAAATATTCCAAAATAATCTGCATATATTGGTTCAATCTATTATGTTAGTAACCATTTTGAATGATTGTTGATACATTATTGGTGCACCAATGTTACTCTTGAAATTGAATTTTGAACATGTGTTGATATATCATTGAAGTATTTGAAAAATGTATTTTTAAGAAGTATTGATACACTAATGATATACCAACATGTTATACTTGAAATACTTTTTGAGTTAATGTAGATATAATACTAGTACAACAATATTATACTTAAAATTTATTTAGAAAAAATATTAATATACTACTTATATATTAATGATATACTTGAAATTAATTTTTTATGAGCATTGATAAAATATTGATAAACTAATTTGTATTTTAAATGAAATTTGAATAAGTGTCTAACTATAGCTACTAATGGACTATAATATATTGTAACATTTCAAATTTCTAATAACTTAATTTAATTATCTTGAACTATTTGAGTATTAATTTGAAATTTGAGGCCAAAATTGAATTGTTAGATTGAGATAATTCAATATAAAATAAGTAATAAAGATTTGAAAATTTGAATTTAATTTAATTGGTGAAAAATTAATTTGATTTGGGGAATTTGGGGATTTGTTTTTGGAGGAATTGATTTAATTAGGTGATTTTGTAAAGAAGAAAATGGAAATATAAGAGGGCATTTGGGGTATTGTATTGGATTGGGTTGTATTGTATTGGGTTACAAAACCCATGTTTGGGGAATGGGCTTTGGGGTTGGTTTGGATTACAAAACCAACCCCAAATACAACCCAACCCAATCCTTCCCTCCCCATCTCCCGGTTTCCCTTCATTTCCATAGTTTCCGCCGCTTCCCAATGCACACTCTGCCCGAAATCTCCTCTCTCTCTCTCTCTCTCTCTCTCTCTCTTCTATCGCCTTCTCTCCGAATTCACTCTTCCTCTTCTCTCCACATTCACTCTTCCCCATGCGTTGGTCGAAGCAGGCCATGCATTGGTCAAAGTAGGCCATGCGTTGGTCGAAGGTAGGCTTTGCGTTGGTCGAAGTAGGCCTTGCGTTGGTCGAAGGCCTTGTGTTGGTCGAAAAATTGTGTTGTTATTATTATATTATTATAATTTGGTTGTTGGCTTATTAAATTTGGGTCACTTCCATTTAAATCTTGCACTGTTACTCAAATTAATTTGAGTGGTTGGGTTGTTTAACTTCATTGATTCACATGCTTATATATACCAATTTTCTCCTATTCTATATCACACACCATTTGGAGAAGAAATTCTCCAAATTGTTCTTTTCCGGTGAGTCCCCTTGAAGCTTTTGCTATTTTTTATTTCTTTCTCCTTATGTTATGAATTATTTTTATTCAAACTTTCTTCTGTTTTATGTGATGGTGGACTTCTCATTTGATATGTGCCTTATCCATTTGCCTCTTTAACCCGATTGACAGTCGAGTTCTAACGGGTACGTATGTATGCTCAGTTTTTTTATTGAATTTTTTTTCCTAGTCATGATGTTTACTTAACTAACATAACCTTTTTTTTTTTTTTTTTTTTTTTTGTCAGTGTAGGGTGGAAATTAACAGTTAACCAACCTACCCGTCCGACCGTCACTACATTACACGTAACTTATTTGTGATACATTGTTATATTTTTTAAGTACATTATTCATACAACTTGTTGTTTGACAAATGTATATGGTATTTTGTTTGAGATGTTTATGTGTATTTAGGTGTCTAATTCATTCCGTTGCATCTTTGTTTAAACCATTTTGAAGAATAAACAGTTTCAACAATTAATGTTCAATTTCTTACTATTTCTATTGCAAATTACTTGTGTTATACAATACATTTTCTTTTTGTAATTTACACAAAACACATTTTCTAATGATGAAGTATCTGGATTCAATATGAGAGAAAATTTAAAAATAATAATAATAATAAAATTAAAAAAAACAGTGAATAATAACTTTTTATTTTTTTAAAAAAAAAAAAGAGTAAAAAAGGTACCAATTATAATCTGGAAGATGAATAGGAAAATAAATTTTTATAATTGAAACCATTGTATAATTTATAATTAAAATTCAAAAGTTTGCAAAAAAAGTGGCAATTCAACTCAAATAATTGTTCAATGCGGTTTTAGAATTGAAAACCAAGTTTTCGAACGTCGCAAAAAAAAAAGTTGGTACTTCAATTCAAATTGAATGCGGTTTTAAGCAAAAAAGTTGTACTTCAACTTAGATTCAATGAGGTTTTTCTTTTTTTAAAAAAAAAAAACCAATGTTTTGTAATCTAAAAAAAATGGTACTTCAACTTTGCAAAAATTTTAGATTGAACTCAAATGTTTCTTACTTTTTAAAAATTTCGAGACTTAAACAATTCTCAACATCCTTTCTAAATAGAATGAACTATTTCCTACATTTTCCATATCTATTTCTATAAAAGAATTTCTCAAGTTGTAGTTTTAGAAAAATTTTATCAAGTAGTATTGACAACATAATTTTTGAGAAATGGTAGTCAAGTAGCATATGAACCATCAACTATGGTTCTATATGATTAAGGGAATTGAAAATCTTTTCACAATTAATTTACATTGACTTTTCAAATTCAAATCTAAATAACGTGTTCCAACCGAGATTATAGTCGTTCTTCTCTTGACGAGTTTGTTTGTTTGTTTACATGTTTGTTTACATGTTTGTTTGTTTATGTGTTGAGTTGTTTACTTATTTATTTGTTCATTTGTAATCAATATCTTTCTGAATAATAAATTTGGTGGGGTGTAAGAAAAGATTGATTGCATAGGAAGATCGAATAGATAGGACCTACAATAAATAGGAATACTTAAGTATGGCCGCTATCTTGTCAGGTTCATTGTTAGTTCAGTTAATCAATGGATGACATGGACATTTAACCTAATGAGCTCATTGCAATACTGATAGTTGTATGTGCGACTACCGTAGCAATGGTGAATACTATCACCACTTTGCTACAATTGGATGGCAATCGGGAGCAACGGTCTCCACTAATTAGATATCAGATTTGACAGTTGAATTTCTTTCGTCTGATCTACGAAGATGATCAGATGTGTCGTGAGAACACTCGCATGGATAGGCGAACATTCACGATTCTGTGTCAATTACTTAGGACAACGAGTAGGATAAGGCCCACGAAATATGTAGATGTGGAGGAAATAGTGGCTATCTTCCTGCACATAGTCGCACATGATGTCAAAAATCGAGTGATGTGATGCCAATTTGCAAGGTCTGACGAGACAGTTTCTAGTCACTACAATAATATTGTGCTCAATGCAATATTGAGACTATACGACGTTCTATTGCGGAAACCAGAGCCAGTCACTGAGAATTGTACAGATGACAGATGGCGCTTGTTCCAAGTACAATCATTCTATTGTTTTAATGGTATTGTTTGGGGTTTTAGAAATTACCTTAAACTTATCATTTAAACAACGTTTCGTCACAGAATTGCTTAGGTGCACTTGACGAAACCCACATAAAGGTAAATGTCAGTGCAGCTGATCGACCATGCTATAGGACTAGAAATGGCGAGATTGCAATGAACGTTCTTGCTGTATGCAATCAAACATGTGAGTTCATATTCGTTTCCGCTGGATGGGAAGGATCAACTGCTGATTCGAGGATTCTGCGAGATGCAGTGTCTAGGCCAACTGGACTGAAAGTCCCAAGGGGTTAGTTTGTAGATATCGGTATACCCTTGCATACGAAAAAAAAATATACGACAAGTGATAACTTGGCCCAATTTCGCAGGATATTACTATCTATGCGACGCCGGTTATCCAAATGCTGAGGGATTTTTGGCTTCTTATCGGGGACAAAGATACCATTTGACTGATTGGCGTGGAGGGAACCCGCCAACAAGCCCTATGGAGCTTTTTAATATGAGACATTCATCTGCCCGGAATGTTATTGAGAGAGCGTTCGGGATGTTGAAAGGTCGATGGGCAATCCTCCGAGGAAAATCATACTACCTGGTTAATGTGCAGTGCAAGACCATACATGCATGTTGTCTCCTGCACAATTTAATGATTCGAGAAATGGGACCAAATTCCTAACTCGATGAAGGAGAGGGAAGTCAGGGGGGACCAATACCAACAGACAATGAGAATATCGAATTTGTGGAGACATCTGATGCATTCACTGCATGGAGGGATAATATCGCAAATCAGATGTGGGCTGAATGGAATGCAAACTAAAGACGCCCTTGGGAAATTCTATGTATTCCTTTTTTTCTTTTTTTTTTTTTGGAGAAGATTGGAATTGAATTTTTTTTTTTTTTTTGTATGTATAAAGTATTTTGTTGGTGCCCAACGTGTACGCTTTGCAATTTTTTGTATAACATATGTGAATATTTCAATGTTATAGTGTGAATGGATTGATTCCCCACATTCTTTCCGCAATGTTATATCCTGCCTGTGTTGACAAATTCAATTTCAGATGGAAGCATCCGGGTCACGCGCAAGAGCCGCAAAACATATATGGACAGATGAGGAGGATAGAATCCTCGTGGAGTGTTTGGTCCAGTGTGTGCAGTTTGGACACTGGCGAGCTGATAAACGGGACTTTTCGACCTGGATTCCTATCAAACATACTACGGATGATGCAGCAAAGGATACCAGGGTGTTCCATACAGGTCAGCTCACATCTGGAGTCAAGGGTCAGGACCCTGAAGAGATAGTACAGCGCAATCGCTGAAATGTTGGGCCCAGGTTGTAGTAGGTTTGGGTGGAATGCGGAGCGCAAATGTATTGATTGTGAGGTGGAGATATTTGACGCATGGGTCAAGGTAATTTAATTACATGTTTTATTTATTTCTTCTTCGTTTAAATTTGTATAGGCCATAACATAACACAAGTCACCTTTAATAGAGTCATCCGAGTGCAAAAGAACTGCGCCATAAGTCATTTCCATACTATGATGGCTTAGCCATCGTATTCGGCAAAGACAGAGCCACAGGGAGTCATGCAACCACCACTGTAGAGGTCGGATCTGAACCTATTATGGAAGAGGAGAACGAGGACATCCTGAACAACCAGTCCCCAGACTTTGAGAACTTCTATATTCCTAATCCACCTTTTGCTAGCTCACCCACGTCAGAGGACTTTCCGACTACCCCCAGCGGTAGAGGGTCTGGGAGTAGCTTGCCATCAAGGAGTAGGAGGTCCCGAAGTTCATCGATCGGAGAGTACAGCGAGGTGGTTCGTGAGGGATTCCAACTTTTGACGAAGTCTATTGACGGCATGCACAGTGGCCTGTCATGAACGAGGACCTGGCAAGGCGTCGTCGTCGAGAACTATACGCCGAGCTGCAATCCATTCCTGGTCTGTCGGTACAGGATGGATTGACTATTGCACAGTCATTGCTTGCAGATCCAATGTTGTTAAGCCACTTTGTGGACTTCCAACACAGTGGAAGTACGACTATTGCATGCAAGTCCTCGGGCGACCACGGGATCCAGCACCATGACTCTACTTTTTCTCTCTTCAATTTGCAACCCTAGTTATTTTATGATTAATGAACCTTATCTTTCCATGATGTTGTTTGTAATTTGAATTATGTGTACTTTTTTTCGAACTTTAATTTTATATCGTTGTTCTTTTATTATATACTAACATTATTTTACTTTTAATTCTAATATACTGTGATAGTTGAAATAGATGTACAAAAAAAAAAAAAAACAGTCGAAATAATACTTCAAGAAAAAGTAGTCAACATTATAATATAGCATGATAATTTGAAATAATATTTAAAAAGAAAAAAAAAATCAAAATCAGTCTTATAGTATAGTAGTTTAATTTTGTATAATATGAACAAATAAAATTCAAAATACATAATGGTTAAAAAAAATGTAGAAAAAAAAAAACAGTGGAAATAATATTTTTTAAAAAAAGTCAAAATACTATTTAAAAAGAAAAAAAATCATAATTATAATATAGTATGATAGTTTCATTTTCTATGGTATGAACAGATATAGTTCAAAATATATGATACTTAAAACAAATCTAGAAAAAAAAATTATTGAAAATAATATTTAAAAAATTAAAACAGTCAAAATAATATTTAAAAGCAAAAAAATCAAAATTATAATATACTATGATAATTTAATTTTCTATAGTATGAACCGACAAATTTCAACTTATATGATGCTTAAAACAGATGTAGAAAAAAAAACAACTATAATCATATTAAAAGAAAAAAGACAGCCAAACCCAACCCAAACCTGCAATCCAACCCAGTCAATCAAACCCTGCACTCCAAATACCGTAATCAGATTCCAATGTATTTCAATTTCAGACAACAAAACCCATTGTAATCAGATTCTCAATAATCCTAATTACAATCCGACACCCCAAACACCCCCTAAGTGTTTATTTTATTTAAAATCCCATTCGGACTTTCAACTATATATATATATATGTTATATACGGAGTTTTAAAAAAAGAGGAGAAATTAAAACGCAAAGTTTTTTCAACTCATGCAAAGACCCCAAACCCCCAATTCAATCTCTCTCTCTCTCTTCAACCCTCACGCAAAGCTCGTCGCACAAGTCTATCTCATTCACGTCTGCAGCACACAAACCCACGTTCTCCACTGCCTCGCCGCCCACACCTGACAACGTCCACTGCCTAGCTACTCTCTGACATCGACGCCGCCGGTACTGGTGTTTGCGCCGCCTCAACCAGTCGCTGCCGGTAAGGCTTCTTCGTCGCCAATCTCTCTATCTTTCTCTCTCTCTCTCTCTTCCTAAAATCCCCCTTGTTTCTCAGATTTAGCAACAATTCAATTTTGACCCATCACTGTTGTCCAAATGCCGAAATACTCGCCGGCTGTTCGCTGAAATCTTGGATTTGGGGTAAGATTATACTATTTTAGTTGAGTTCTTGAAGAATTTTGAATACCCATTAAATTATGGCTCCAATTTAGTGATACCCATTATGTTTCGTAGGTTAGATTGAAGTTTCGGGGTGTCAAGAACTGCCGCACTTGTATCTAAGTCGATTTAGGTCAGCGTTGGGTTAGATCTTGTTTATTTTAGATGTTCGAGGGTTTCTTATTCAAGATGTTGATTGGTCATTTGATTTTAAGTTGGGTTTTGTTGGATTTTAAATTACCCATCATATCTTTGGTTGCTGAGTTGAAGGTTTGAATGTTATAAGGGGCTGTCCAGTAGGTTCGTTGTGGTTTTGGCAGTGATTAGGTAATGGTTTTAAGGTTATGGGACCTTAAATTGTTATTAAGGTTGAAATTTGAGTTCTAACTCATTAATAATTTTTTTGGTTTAGGATCGCGTTGTTTTGGGGGGTTGTGAACCGGTGTTGGATTAAGCCACACTTTGGGGTAAGTAATTTTACCATTAGAATTGCCTCCATGCCTGGCGATGTAGTTAGAAAGATATCGTAGAGTTCTCTGAGTCTAGCTATAAGTTTTGCATGTGATTTATTTGATCTATGAGAAAGATGAGCATGGCAATGTTTTTATGAGATGTGTTGTGATTCCATGTTGTAGAACCTTGATGAATGTTGCCAATTATGTAATGCTAGTGATAATTACCTTCCTAACTCTAACTCTAGTAGCCCTAGAGGAATTGTGTCTCCTTTGGGATACACTAGAGGATTTGTGTTTCAACGGGATTCAATAGAGGATTTGTGTTTCCTTTGAGATTCACTAGAGGTTTTGTGTTTCCTTTGCTATTCACCGGAGGTTTTGTGTTTCCTTTTGGATTCACCATAGGTAAGTGTTTCTCTCGGGAATCACTTGAGATTTGTGGGTACAACCCCTACGTTATGACGAGTTTAATTATTCACTCGGATAGTTATCTATGAAAAGATAAAGTATGCATGTCCCACTAGTATGTTGCACTTATTGGACATAAGTGCTTTACTGAGTATTTTATACTCATCATTTTCATGTTATGTTTTTTAGTTAAGGGAAAGGACATCTCGACGAATGATAGAAGAAATCCACGACTGTGCCATTGGGAGTAGTCGAATGCTTCTACTCAAGTAAGCATTGAGAGTTGGAGGGGATGACCTTGCAAGTGGAGTTGTAGTACACTAGTAGAATTTTGGTCGTTGCCCACGCACAAGAACGTCGGCAGATTTTTAAAAATGGGTGGGTAAAACTATTGCTGACGTTTTTTTGCGTGGGCAGACAACATCGACAGAAGGTCGTGGGGAGATCTTTGATAACTTGTAGAAATACAAGTTATTATAGTCACTATTTGATTTAATTAGAGTAACTTTAGAGCTAAACGCATGATTTTGGTAGTTGAATTATGTAAAATGTATCACCATGCGTTGGCGCTATTTACAAAAAAAAAAAAATACCTGAACCTAACACATGGGTAAGAAGAAAAGGAGCACAAATAACCCAAGTACTAAGAGACGAAGCTGCTACGAGAACAAGTAGAAACCCATGCGTCGAGCTATGCATTGAGACCATGCGTCAAGAAAAAGTAGATACAGACGCATGGGCAAAAAGCTGTCATGTCATTATGAAAAAGGACAACACTTTATCAGATCATGGCAGAACCTATGGGCCGACAATGTAAAAAGTCTATGCAGCAGGGCAGGGAATTTAATGCAAAGGTGTCAGGTCATCATGAGTATCAACTTTTCAACGCCTATAAATAGCCTAAAGCTTCTCCATGTAAAGAGAGAAGAGAGACGAGTTCAAGAGGCGAAAGCTCTGTACAATTTCTACCTCACCATAACCAGCCTCCATTTCGAGCTCTTCTGAGAGAAGGATTCTGAGCACTTTTAGAGTCGTCTCCCAGTGAGTGAGAACGTTCACCCTATGAAATCTATGTATCATATAGCAACCATCTAAAGCCTCCATGAAGCAAGACGTTGCCAATGGCAGCTTGACGCCTTCCATTTCTATTTTATCTCCATTTCCCTTCTTCTTACTTATGTTTTGTTAATGACATTTGAGAGAATAGTTTATTTTCTTAATATGAGTTTGATTGATGATTATCTTCCATCTATTTTCATATTAAATACCTTACACCATGTTGTTTGAATGCTAAATGAGTTAGTTGTTAGAAGTTAGTTTTTCCTAAGCAATATTAAGTATGTTACATCTTGATTAATGCATATCATTAGCTTGCATAACTTTGTCTGACAAACAAAAGTAGTAAGCATGACTGTCTAGCTTGAGAGAGTGGATGGTTAATCTTTAGCATTTATCGAGACTAGATGAGGTGTAGAGATGTAGTTCATCTTTTGCCAACGCAAACTTACCATGCGTCTTAGAGATGAGATTAATGTGGCGTCGAAACATCGAGAGATGGATTCACAAATGCAGTTTGTAGGTATGTAATTATACTTAGAAAGCTTAAGTAACAACTAGCTCTTGTGTTAACTCTACTTTTATCGCATGGTTCTATCCATTCTCAACGCATGCCTAAATGACATTTGACTGACCATCGCCGCGTCCACCTCATTATTAGTTGTAGGAAATTTTATTTATTCTTTATGTATAGTTTTAAACACATACAACCAACACATGCACATATTACATGTACAGTTCACCGCATAGTCATGCATTTATTCTCAATACCTAGTTATTACAAATCCTTGCGTTCGACCCTAGACTCACCAGGAAACTTATAAGAGCATATACTTGGACTTTTTATAGGAAAACTTGCTTAATCATGATCATACTTGAGTAATTCTCGACGCATCCTTGTGCTGAAAGTATAATATCTATTTTTTTTTTTGTGCAACAAGCTATGAAACTCAATTTAATTCAAATAGAAATTAAACAACAAGTTTTTGGCGCTGTTGCCGGGGATTTGAATTAATAATTTATGTTTTGAAATATTTTCTTGATCTATGCAGAAAATTCCAATCTTAGGTCGTACAGAGCGTTTAGCTAAAGACGTACTTGACAGTTTATGAACAAAGAACATCCTGAGTTCATTTTTGAACGTGAGATCGAGAGAACCTTTCGGAAAAAAAGTAAGCACTACTAGAAATTTGGCTTTTGTTGATGGCCAAAAAACATCAAGAAAGCCATATTTTGATGGCCAATGACCATCAAGGAAGCCATATCAAGAAAGCCCGACCATCAAGATAGGTAGTTTTCTTGATGGCCAGAAAACATCAAGAAAGACCCTATCTTGATGGTCATGGCCATCAAGATAGGTTACGTTGATGTTTTCTGGCCATAAAAAAAAGGATACGTTGATGTTTTTTGGCCATCAAGAGAACTACCTTGACCATCAAGATAGGTTGTTTTCTTGACGGCCAAAAAACATCAAGTAAGGCCCTATCTTGATGGTTATGGCCATCAATATAGTTTACGTTGATGTTTTTTTGGCCATCAAGAAAGGATACGTTGATGTTCTTTGGCCATCAAGAAAACAACATTGACTATCAAGAAATGTCGTTTTCTTGATGGCCAAAAAACATCAACATAAGCCATATCTAGATGATTTTGCCCATCAAGAAAGGTTGTGTTGATGTTTTTTGGCCATCAAGTACTTGTAAATAACCATCAAGAAAACTATTTTTATTGACGTTTTTTGGCCATCAAAAATTCCACATTTCTTGACGTTTTTTGGCCATCAACTATAACAATTTGAGAAAAATAAAAAAAAAAAAAACAAAATCCGAGTCATTGTGATCCCCACATGCAACCTGTAATCAACCCCAAAAATGTTTTATACCTGCAATCTGCAAACACTCTAAACAACTTAATACAATTTTACACATATCCTGCAAGCCACCAACTACACCACCCCAATTTTCACTCACATTGCTCCATCTGAATCATGTAATTACACCAACTACATAACTCCAAATTTAACATCACAATATCTAAATTGACAGCATTAGACCATCTGATTGAAACATCATAGCACAACATAGTGAATCAAACAACTTTCACTAATCAATTAGTAAAATACTTTTTGTACAAAAAGTTAGTATCTTGAAACAGAAACATGTAAAACATACTCTACCAAACTTGAACCTAAAACTTTGTCCCTAAATCTAATAATAAAATGTGGAGTCATAATCCTCAAATATAACGTCCCATAAAGTTACAATAGTCAACTCTAATTGTGTCTAATTCCAATTGAGTATATTGTGCTTGTCTTGTCAACTGTAAGTAAACAAACCATATTATATTGATTAAAAACAATGATATTAAGTGTAAAAACTATAGCTAAACAAAATGGTTTAAGCAAATGCATACCACGTCTGTAACTGTTGTGCTCCTCTGAGTTACTATGTCGTGTATAAACTTCATAGTATAATACCCACATTCCGTGCTTCCCGGTTGTTTAGCACACTATATATGTACACATATATTTCAACCCATGTTAGAATAAACCAAATCTTGTAATCTAAAATATAATATTATTACATCGAAATTGAAATGCTTACCTTAACGGGTACCCATGTAACAAGTCGAGATCGTGTACTTGTTCGAGCATAAAACATTCTTATGCCCCTAAACAAAACAAATGCACAAAGATATTAGATTGTTAACATAATGACTATATATAATGTGAAATACTTTTAATTACTTACGTATTGACAATATTTTTCACATCTTCACGAACACCAAGTGACATAGAGTCAACTGAATACACTGTATTATTTCGTAGATTGATGACAACTACCATCCAATGATATCTACGTAAAAGAAGTAACTCAAAAAATTTAGATAAATCAATGTTTATCAATAAAAAATTATTAAAATAATCATTTTCTAAACTTACCCGGGATTATACGGACATATTAACAACTTATTCTTTACTGAGGTCAACCTGTTGCATAAGAATGTAGAACGTTGTTCATCGGTGCCTGAGCCACTTGAAATTTGTGCAGGATGAATAAATGCATAATCCTCTAATATACTTGGGTCAGCTGCTACCAAACATCTAAGATCATAAAAAATAACAAATATTAGTATTAGAAATGTTATAATAAATTATTAATACTAATCAGATTAGTTAATTGTACATACGTGATATAACCCGTGATAATTGAAAGTGTCAATTCTTCCATCTGACATAACTGTTTGATGCTATCCTTCATCATATAGAAATTGAAGTGATACCCAAAAATCTGATCGTCAATTGGGATATGCAAAAATTCATCAACCATCTCCTCTTCCACGAACTTTAGCACAAATCGTATGGCTGCTGGCAATTTTGACACATCAGCCTTTGGTTTCTTTCCTTTTAAAGCAGTCAACTCCTAAGAAAGCTTCTTATGTGACTATCCAAAAAATGTCAAACATTAAAATGGAAGATGCAAATGAAATAAGTCATGGTTTCATAAATAAAATTTACTTTTTCTGCTTTTTCTACAACCACCAAATGCTTTGGCCATGGAACATACGATCCAATTGCATCAGAAACCCTATAAACACTTCCAACAACCGATATGGGTAATATGGAGTTGGTGTCGTCCACAACTTCAATTAGAACTCGCACCTCATTCACCCCAAGCGTTACCCCATAAACTACTTCATTTGACCATTGTCTCTTAAACACAGTACCTACTGCCACAATGTTATCAACACTTCCCACAGCAAGACTACAATGTCTCCCCTAATACGTACATAACATAACAGTCAATCTATTATCAATGTCAAATAATCTATTAACACAATAACTTATTAATCATGTAAATATAATTTTTACCTGATCTATATTTTCCTCAGGTATGGGCGATGATATGATTTGTTGATCATGAGCAACTGAATGTGTTTCCTCAACCTTCATTTGAGAAGTTAGCCCATGCATACGTTTAACCATTAAATTATATTGATCTAGAATTAATGCTTTCTCCTTTTTCCAACTTGTCTCTGAATCGTCATTCTTTGGAGTTTGTGTGGTTTCTGTTGGAATGTGCTTGTGAAAGTATAATGATGGTGTAACCAACCCCCCTACACCTCTTACCCGTCCTCGGTGTTCAGGCGTTCCCAATGCTTGAGTCAATATATCATCTGAATAACCTTTATAGTTAACACAATCTTTGGACAGTTCATCCTGTAATTTTAATAGATAAACATATTATTTTCAAACAAGTTAAAATGTATTGTATACACTCATAGAGAAGCAATCAGTAGATTATTACTTACAATTTTCACTGCAACCTCTTTAACGTCTTTATTTAAAAATTCTCCATTTTTTCCTAATCGAGCATGTTTCCAAACAATAGCTCGATCTGCTGTTGAAGACAACTTTCCTTGTTTTTTCTACAAGTATATAAGAGTAAACTACAGTTTAATAAACAAAACATAATAAATTCTTGGTAAATAATAAATTGTTATCACATAAAACTTACCAACTCTTCACTTAAATTTGCATAACCTTTGCGTGATGTTCTATGATTGTATTTGTATTGTTTGCGTCGCTCTTTTTGCAAATTTCTACGTGCCTACAATACACAAAAAGAATACAAGTTAAATTAAGCAACATATTTGGTGATTCAAACATAAAATAATTAATAACACTAACCTGGAAGTCGTCTGATAGAGCTTGATTAACAAAAATTTCCCAATCAGCTAGATCGATAGAAGGATACTCAGATGGAGGAAATTTCAAGCATTCTGGAGTGTCTGTATATGGGTCAATGTGCTTACTCCTTAGACAGTTTTTGAAGTTTCGAAAGGCGATACCAGCTTTTATCAGAATATCCTTTTTAGATTTCGGGTTTATCACAAAAGACTTCTGAAAATTACAAAATAACATATATGTAAACATATTTAAATCCAAATACATCATATTTTATTGAATTAAACATTAAATGCATAATAGTTACCTGAATGCTCACGAAAATTTTTTCTTTCAGTTCTGATGGCACATTTTTCCACGAAGCATATGAAATTGGTATGTGGTTCCTCACACAAGTCCCAATGTAACTTACCATTTTAGTGGCATTTTTCCCAATCCATTGGCCTTGATTATTATACTCAATAACCCATCGATCTGAATCCGATCTAATCTGTGTTAGTTGAATCATAGTGGTAGGACCACGAATCGATCGGCGGGTAGACGGTGTCTCCAAATCATGGGCCGTTTCTAACGAATGACCATCACTACCAGGTGAGACGTGGTCATCGCTGCTAGTGTCCATCTGTAAGTATCCTGCAATGAAAGTAAATGTTATTAGTGGACTAAAAGTAAGTGTAACTAATAAGTAAAACTAATCAATGAAGTTAATTGAAACACTCAAATTGTTAAGGAATGCAACACAACATGCCAACACATTATAATAAGTCATACCATCTATAATTCATTATCATTGACTATCCAAGTGCCATTACAGTCACTTCGAATATAGACCGTATCATCTTCATCCATGTCCTCAAATGCATTTGAAGCAACGACATTTTTAGAACTACTGTAATTTAAAGTTATGTCACCTAACTCATCTTCGTTTATATGATTTTCGTAATCCCTATTTTGAGGGTGCAACACAACATGCCATCGAGTATCACTTGGGTCTTCGATAAAAAATACTTGTTTCGCTTGTGATGCTAGTATAAAAGAATCAGACTTATATCCAATGCGTTTAAGATCAACTAGTTTAAATCCCAAATCATCCGTTCTGACACCACTGGCACTATCAACCCAATTACATTTAAACATTAGAATCTTAAGAGTAATATAATTCAACTCCCACATCTCTTGAATCACGCCATAAAATGACATGTTCGTCACTATTGGATTTTTATCTTTTGCACTAGCTATCTGCATTGCCTTCGCCACTAAACAAACGCCACTATTTTGCACATTACGAGCACTATCATGGTTCTCTGTATTGTAACGAATTCCATTTACAAAATAACTAACATAAGTTATCACAGTAGGCGAAGGGTCATGTGATATCCACCTCACTGTATCAGATACTGTGTTGTTTGGTAACTCAAGCTCTGTAGCAACTTATGAGTGTATAAGCATAAGTTATAAGCATGAAACTAAAAATTTGTAAAAATACGTAATCAAAACACAATAGTCACTGTTCTTCGAAGCATACATGATCACGAATCCAAGAAACGAAAGTTCGATTATGCTCATCTTGTAGCCACTTTTGGTTCCTTGACTTTGATGGATACAATTTTCTCAAATGGTTCATATGTTTCCTAAAATGACATATAATTCATCATGGATGTTATAAATATCAAATTATTGGCAACATGATAAAAAACATGAGCTTAAGATTAAGTCAACGTACTCTATGTAAGGTTGTACGTCATCTATATTTTCCAAAACATACAAATGAGCCTGCATTAGTTGTTCTTTTTCGGGATTCATGTGTGAAGCTGCAGATGAAGGTCGTCCTACTTCATCGTTCTGACCTCGGTCGATTGCCTTTCCAAGTCCAATTGGCATCCCATCGTGTAAAAATTCTGTACAAAATTCTACAGCTTCCTCAACAATATACCCTTCAGCAATACAACCCTCCGGTCGATTTCGATTTCGAACATATCCCTTAGGAACTTTCAAGTAACGTTCGAAGGGATATATCCATCGAAGATACACCGGGCCACAAAGACGAACTTCTCTAACTAGATGTACAGTTAAATGCATCATTATGGTGAAGAACGACGGAGGAAAGTATTTTTCAAACAGACACAATGTCACTGCAATCTCATGCTCCAAGACGCTTAAATATGTAATGTCTACCACCTTACTACATATAGCATTAAAAAAAGAACAGAATCGTGTGATAGCATTTCTCACGTGCTTAGGTAGTACACCGCGAAGTACAACAGAAAGTAATTGTTGCATGAGCACATGACAATCATGAGACTTTAACCCTGTCACTTTTAAAGTGTCAATTGATACAAGACTTTGTATGTTAGAAGAATACCCTTCAGGAACTTTCATTTTTGACAATGAATCACAAACAACCCGTTTCTCATTTTTGGATAACGTGTAACAAGCAGGGGGTATGTATATCCTTCTCCCCACGACCTTTGGCGCCAACTCAGGACGAATGCCTAGTTGTTCCAAGTCACGACGAGTCTGCAATCCATCCTTTGTCTTGCCAGGGATGTCAAGCAAGGTACCAATCAAATTCATGCATACATTCTTCTCAATGTGCATAACATCTAAACAATGTCGAACGTGAAGCTTTTTCCAATATTCAAGTTCAAAAAATATGGAATTTTTTTTCCAACAATTGCGCAAAGAACTTATCAGATTCTTATCTTTCGAAGAATCAAACTCGTAAGGAGAATCATTATTGATGAACATTTCAAATATACTTTCTCCAGACAGCGGTTGTGGAGCCATCCCAAATTCTTTTTCATTATTGAATGCCTTCTTTTGTTTTCGAAACGGATGGTCAGGTGATAAAAATTTTCTATGTCCAAGATATGCCATATTTTTTCCAAATTTTAAATGTATGGCAGATGTATTTTCACCGCATAGTGGACACGCACAATACCCTTTAACCGTGCAACCCGCTAAATTACCATATGCAGAAAAATTGTTAATAGTCCACAACAATACTGCCTTTAATGTGAAAACTTCATGTCGATACCCATCATAACATGGTACACCATCATTCCAAAGAATTTTCAAATCATCTATTAAAGGAGCCAAATATACGTCTATGTTGTATCTCGGTTGCTTTGGCCCAGAAATTAACATTGTTAACATCATAAATTTACGTCTCATACATAACCAGGGTGGGAGATTATATGTCGTCAAAATCACAGGCCAACAACTATACTTACTATTCATCTCGCTATGAGGATTTATCCCATCAGTTGATAAAGTAAGGCGAAGGTTCCTCTCTTCATTTCCAAACTCAGGCCATAAATGATCGACCAATTTCCAAGATGGAGAATCAGTTGGATGGCGTAAGTTTCCATCAACCAATCTTTCATTAGCATGCCATGTTAGATTCTTTGAATGCATCGGACTATTGAACATTCTTTGAAATCGTGGTATTGGTGGAAAATACCATACAACCTTAGCAGGCACTCCTTTTTTCACTTCAGATGAGTTCTTATGCTTCTTCCACCTTGACCGTTACAATGAGGACAATTAGATGCATCAGCAAACTCTTTTCTGTATAGACAACAATCGTTGGGACATGCATGAATCTTTTCATATGACATTCCTAGAGTAAATAAATTTTTTTTTGCCTCATACGTAGATTTTGGCAACTCGTTATTTTCGGGTAGTATACTTTTCAACAATGTTAACAATTCTGTAAAGCTAGTATCGCTCCACTCAACTTTTGCTTTCAATTGATACAATTTGACTAATGTACCCAACTTAGTCAATTTTTCACACCCATGATATAGAGGTTTCTTAGCATCTGCAAGTAACTTATTAAATTTTTTGGGATCATCAACCCAAGGTTGTTGTGTCGCTTCAACCATTTCAACAATGTTGTCAACAAATTCATCATTAAACATTTGTTTGTCAACATTTTTGTCTGATTTTGATTTTATATTCGCTGAAGAATATCTAACAAGATTTTCTCCATGCCATATCCAATTATCATATCTTAAGTCAATACCATATATTAATAAGTGGTTTTTCACTTCTTTAGTGTTCAACATCTTACAATTTCCACACTTAACACATGGACATCGTATAAAAGTTTTACCGCTCGAATGTATTTGAGCGAACTCAATAAAACTATCAACGCCTTCTTCGTATTCGTTAGATAGTCTATCTTTTTTCATCCACGTTTTATCCATTATGTAAAAACCTAAGCAAATGAAGTGAATAAGTCATATCATATTATACTAATGAGACAATAAGAACACATAATAAATTGAAATACAATGGAGTACACATTTAACTTAACTAAAATTATAACACATCATATAAGTGACTACCATAGCTGCAAGATAGTCATTCCATATCTAAATTTAGAAACATATATAATTAAAATATAATTTTCAAAATTTAAAGAAATCAAAATAAATTACATAATAATTAGTACAATTAACATTTACAATATTTCTATAAAAATCAAAAAATTAAAGTGTCTACGCAGGATAGTCATTCACCCTAAAGTAATTAACATAATACACTAGTTGACCTCTTTTAATACCTTTTAATACCTTGGTAGATAGTCGAGTTTAGTGAATTATTTATATGCCCGCTAATAATCTATAAAACTATTTTTTATTTGTTGTCACTATACTCTAAGAAAACATAAACACCACTGCTAAACAAAAAAGGATCCTACCCAACTACAATAAACTATACGAACTCCAAGTTTAGATCTCAAATCCTATGACCAAAGATTCTTAATTGTGTTGGAATAGTCATTTGTTTTATTAGCTTACAAGAAAATTAAACATAAATCTTAAAGCAACCAAATTACAAAATTAATATACAATACAATACAAGAATTCAAAACTTAAAGTAATAATAACAAAATTTTAATACTCACAAGAACACGAACCGCGAACCGAACTGCTACCAAGAACTAGCGAACCCAAAAACTACCACGAACCGGTGGCGGTGCGTACTTCCTACAACGAACCACGAACCGGTGAACCCAAAAACTACCACCAACTGACCAATGGACGGATCTGAACCCACGACCTGATCGACGGTGGCGGCGGACGAAGATAAATCTGTAGGCGGACGGAGCGGCGGCGGCGGCGGACGAAGAGAAATCTGCAGGCGGACGGAGCGGCGGCGGCGGACGAAGAGAGATCTGCACGGTGCGGCGGCGGATCTGCAGGGGGCGGCGGCGGCGGACGAAGCGAGATCTGCAGGGGGCGGTGGCGGCGGCGGCGGATGAAGCGAGATCTGCAAGGGGCAGCGGCGGCGGACGAAGAGAGATCTACAGGGGGCGGCAGTGGCGGACGAAGAGAGTTCCTCAGACGGCGGCGGCTGCGGCGGATCTAGACAGGGCAGCGGCGGCGGACGAAGAGAGAACACTTGGTGGCGGCGGCAGATCTGCACTGGGCGGCGGTGGCGGATGAAGAGAGATCACGATGCGGCAGCGAATCTTAATAAGTTCCAAAACCCTAATGTAAATAGGTTTTTAATAAGAAAGGTTTCCTTGATGGGCATTGACCATCAAGTAAAGCTGGACCAAGAAGCATTGGGCTTTTTCTTGATGACCCATTAGAATCCAAAACCTTATCCCCTTTCTTGATGGGCAACTACCATCAAGAAATAGTTTTTCTAGAATTTTTATTTTTTGGGGTTTTTCTTGATGGCCAATTAATGAACATCAAGAAAGAGTTTTCTAATTTATTACACTCGTGTTCAATATTTCGATCCTCGCCTATTATACTCGTCATTGGATTTTTTCTTTAAACAAAAAAAATAATAATAATAAAATCACACAAATGATAATTTAATTTTTTTTAGTTTTTAAATTAAATTTATTAACAAATGTATATTTTGGAATGTTATACCCCTTTCATAACTATTCAATTTTTTTATTTTTTGGATTTTAAAATTAGGTTTATGAACATTAAATCTACCATCCATGTGCCTTTCTAATCTTGTTGCTAACAGTGTAAAAAAAAAAAATGTTTTTTATTTATAAAATATAATTTTTATAAATGCATTTTTTTTACGTTTCTTGATGGTCGATGAATGACTATCAAGAAAGAGGTTGGTTTTCTTGATGGTTGTTGACCATCAACAAATCCAAAACATTATCCCCTTTCTTGATGTGCAACTACCATCAAGAAATAGTTTTCCTAGAATTTTTATTTCTTGGAGTTTTTCTTGATGCCCAATTAATGATCATCAAGAAAGATTTTTCTAATTTATTACACTCGTGTTCAATATTTCGATCCTCGCCTATTATACTCATCATTGGATTTTTTCTTTAAACAAAAAAATAAATAAATAAAATCATACAAATGATAATTTAATTTTTTTTAGTTTTTAAATTAAATTTATTAACAAATGTATATTTTGGAATGTTATACCCTATTCATAACTATTCAATTTTTTTATTTTTTGGATTTTAAAATTAGGTTTATGAACATTAAATCTACCATCCACGTGCCTTTCTAATCTTGTTGCTAACAGTGTAAAAAAAATGTTTTTTATTTATAAAATATAATTTTTATAAATGCATTTTTTTTACGTTTCTTAATGGTCGATGAATGACCATCAAGAAAGAGGTTGGTTTTCTTGATGGTTGTTGACCATCAACAAATCCAAAACATTATCCCCTTTCTTGATGGGCAACTACTATCAAGAAATAGTTTTCCTATAATTTTTATTTTTGGGTTTTTCTTGATGGCCAATTAATGACCATCAAGAAAGAGTTTTCTAATTTATTACACTCGTGTTCAATATTTCGATCCTCGCCTATTATACTCATCATTGGATTTTTTCTTTAAACAAAAAAAATAAAAAATAAAATCACACAAATGATAATTTAATTTTTTTTAGTTTTTAAATTAAATTTATTAACAAATGTATATTTTGGAATGTTATACCCCATTCATAACTATTCAATTTTTTTATTTTTTGGATTTTAAAATTAGGTTTATGAACATTAAATCTACCATCCATGTGCCTTTCTAATCTTGTTGCTAACAGTGTAAAAAAAATGTTTTTTATTTATAAAATATAATTTTTATAAATGCATTTTTTTACGTTTCTTGATGGTCGATGAATGACCATCAAGAAAAAGGTTGGTTTTCTTGATGGTTGTTGACCATCAACAAATGCAAAACATTATCCCCTTTCTTGATGGGCAACTACCATCAAAAAATAGTTTTCCTATAATTTTTATTTTTGGGGTTTTTCTTGATGGCCAATTAATGACCATCAAGAAAGAGTTTTCTAATTTATTACACGTGTTCAATATTTCGATCCTCTCCTATTATACTCATCTTGGATTTTTTCGTTAAACAAAAAAAAAAAAAAATCACACAAATGATAATTTAATTTTTTTTAGTTTTTAAATTAAATTTATTAACAAATGTATATTTTGGAATGTTATACCCCATTCATAACTATTCAATTTTTTTATTTTTTGGATTTTAAAATTAGGTTTATGAACATTAAATCTACAATGCATGTGCCTTTCTAATCTTGTTGCTAACAGTGTAAAAAAAAATGTTTTTTATTTATAAAATATAATTTTTATAAATGCATTTTTTTTACGTTTCTTGATGGTCATTCATCGACCATCAAGAAAGAGGTTGGTTTTCTTGATGGTTGTTGACCATCAACAAATCCAAAACATTATCCCCTTTCTTGATGGGCAACTACCATCAAGAAATAGTTTTCATATAATTTTTATTTTTGGGGTTTTTCTTGATGGCCAATTAATGACCATCAAGAAAGAGTTTTCTAATTTATTATTTTTTGGAATTTTATACCCCATTCATAGCTATTCAATTTTTTATTTCTAGGATTTTAAAATTAGGTTTATGAACATTAAATCTACAATCCATTTGCCTTTCTAATCTTGCTGCTAAAATGTGGGTTAGAAGAAAAGTTTTTAATTTCTAAAACATAATTTTTCTAAAATGTGTTTGTTCGTCTTTTCTTGATGGCCAATGTATGATCATCAAGAAAGAGTTGAGATTTCCGGATGGTTTTTGCCCATCAAGGAATCCTAAAACTTATCCCTTTTCTTGATGGGCAATGACCATCAAGAAAGAGTTTTCTTGATGGTTTGTGTCTATCAACGAATCTAAAAAGTTATCATCTTTCTTGATGGGCAGTGACCATCAAGAAAGAATTTTCTTGATGGTTTTTGCCCATCAACGAATCCAAAAGACTTTTCTTGAAGGTTTTTGCCCATCAACGATTCCCAAAACCGGAAATACATTATTTGGAATTTTATTCACATACTTTTCAATCAAGAAAAATATTTTTCTTGATGTACATGCACATCAAGAAAAATATAAACCTTTCTTGATGTTCTAAGACCATCAAGAAATGTAATTTTAAATAAAAAATAATTTTAAAGCATCTAAATTATTGTTTTCTTGATGGTTTCTTTTCATGACCATCAAGAAAACAAAAATTCCGTCCATCAAGAAATGTCAAATTTCTAGTAGTGAAGACATTCCAAAGGCGACGACAACTTTACAGAGAGAAAAAAATGGAAAATCAAGCAAACAACACTGACCATCCTTTAAGAGCCAATAATGGGGCTAACGACAGACTTGATGAAGCAATGAACCAAGCGTTAGACCAAGCGCAACTTCAAGCTCAGTTGCAGATTGGTCAACAAACTCATCCTATTCTATTGGCACATGATCGGAACCATCCGATCAGGGATTACGAGTCGCCCATCTTATATAATTTTTCACCTGGAATTATGCGACTTGAGTCTTAAGGTTCGAGATTTGAAATGAAGTTAGTCATGCTTCAGATGCTACAAACAGCAGGTCAGTTTGGGGGATCACCCGGTGAAGACCCTCATGCTCACCTAAAAAGCTTCTCGAAATCTTCAATACCTTCGTCATCCCAAATATAACTGCAGATGACATCCGGTTGACGCTATTTCCATTCTCCCTCAGAGATGAGGCAAGACAGTGGGCATATTCTTTGGAACTAGGTGAGATCACCACTTGGAACCAAATGATAGAGAAGTTTATGAAAAAGTCTTCCCACCGACGGAGAATGCTCGAAGAAGAAGAGATATCGCCAATTTTCAACAAAAAGACAGAGAAACCTTGAGCGATGCTTGGGCAAGATTTAAGAGATTGGTGAGAAACTGTCTGCATAACGGTTTCCCTGACTGTGTTCAAATGGAGATATTCTATGATGGCTTGACCGAGGCATCTCAGACCGCTTCAAATGCTGCCGCAGCGGGAGGACTATTGGATAAAACCGATCTGACCGCAGGCAAAACAATGCGTCAGGAGCACCAGAGCATAATAGTGTTGCTACATTACAAGCTCAAATCACCGCCATGACTAACCTGTTATAGACTATGGCCCTGAATTAGTCAAATACAGGAGGCGGTGGCCAAGTTAACGCAATGAATCAAGTGAACGCTGCAGGATGCGTTGGATGTAGGGAGCCGCATACGTATGAGGTATGTCCACAGAACCCTCAATCTGTATGCTTCATACGGAACAACCCGTATTCCAATACCTACAACCCTGGCTGGAGGAATCATCCGAATTTCCCATGGGGTGGTAACCGCCAGCTTGAGCAGCAAGGTGCGCCCACGCACGAAAGGGGAGGATTATCTGGATTCCCCCATGGACATCAGAGGCAAAATCCACATCAATCAACGCCTAGTCCATCATCATCCATGGGAAGCTCTTCTGAAGGAATACATGCAGAAGAACGACGCCTTGCTGCAAACCCAGGCGTTGTCCATCCGGAATTTAGAGCTTCAGATTGGCCAGATTGCCGGAGAGCTTAAGACGCGGCAGAAAGGTTTTCTTCCGAGCAACACCGAAGCCCCACTCGGTACGGGCAGTTCACGAAAAGAACAGTGTCAAGCTGCAAACGCCTCCTTATCCACAGCGGTTAAAAAGGAAGAAAAATAATGAGAGGCAGTTCAAACGCTTCTTGGATGTACTTAAACAGCTGCACATCAACATCCCGCTGGTGGAAACGTTAGAACAAATGCCCAATTATGCTAAATTCCTCAAGGACATATTGTCTAAAAAGAGAGGAATGGGTGAATATGAGACCATAGCTCTAACGCAAGAGTGTAGTGACATGGTCTGTGAACACGTCCCCACAAAGATGAAAGATCCAAGGAGCTTCACCATTCCTTGTTCCATTGGAGGGGTTTACATAGGAAAAGCGTTGTGTGATCTAGGGGCCAGCATTAATCTCATGCCCCTGTCAGTATTCAACAAATTGGGGATCGTATCGCAGCCAACAACAGTTACCCTACAATTCGCGGATCGATCCGTTGTGCATCCTGAAGGAAGGATCGAGGATGTGTTGGTAAAGGTAGACAAGTTTATTCTCCCCGCAGACTTCATTATCCTGGATTATGAAGCAAACGAGGACGTCCCAATCATACTTGGACGCTCGTTTCTGTCGACGGGTCGTACACTCATAGACGGACAAGGGGGAGATTATTATGAGAGTTAATGATCAGGAAGTGATTTTCAACGTCTTTAAGGCGTTAGAATATCCAGGAGAACAAGAGACCTGCCAAAACCTCGATGCAGAGGATGAGTTCTATGGAATGTTGCTTTAAGAAAATGATGAAACTATTGCAAATCTGGACGCACAGCAGCCTGAACAATGCTGTGCTTTGGTCCATTCTGCTTTTGAATCCTTGACACCAAATCAGATCAACCAACAAACAAAACTATCTCTGAAAGAAGCGCCAGAAATCAAGTTAAAAGTGTTGCCAACCCACATGAAGTATGCCTACTTAGGAGAATGTAACTCTCTTCCAGTTATATATCAGCTGCTTTATCCCCTAATCAAGAATCAACTTTGTTATTCATTTTTAAAAAGCACATCCGAGCTGTTGGATGGACGTTGGCTGATATCAAGGGGATCAGCCCCACATACTGCATGCATAAAATTCGTCTAGAAGAAGGAAAAGACGGATCCATCGAGCCCCAAAGGCGGTTAAACCCAGCAATGAAAGAAGTTGTCAAGAAAGAAGTGTTTAAATGGTTGGATGCAAGCGTTATCTTTCCCATCTCTGATAGTAAATGAGTAAGTCCTGTGCAATGCGTTCTCAAGAAAGGAGGTATGACTGTATTCCCAAACAAGAATAACGAATTGATCCCCACCCGCACTGTCACGGGGTGGAGAATTTGCATGGACTACAGGAAACTCAATGCGGCGACGAAGAAGGATCATTTCCCACTGCCTTTTATTGACCAAATGTTAGATAGACTTGCGGGAAATGAGTTCTTCTGCTTCTTGGATGGCTATTCAGGCTACAACCAGATCATGATTGCTCCAGAAGACCAGGAGAAGACAACATTTACATGTCCTATGGTACATTTGCATTTCGACGCATGCCGTTTGGACTATGTAACGGCCCAGGCACCTTTCAACGGTGTATGATGGCAATCTTCTCTGGATTTCTAGAAGAATCTGTGAAGATATTCATGGACCATTTTTCGGTCTTTGGAAATTCGTTTGAAGCATGTTTATCCAATTTGGAGAAAGTATTGAAAAGATGCAAGGACACCAATTTAGTGCTCAATTGGAAAAAATGTCACTTCATGGGGAATAAAGGAATTGTCCTTGGTCACAAAATATCCAAGAAGGGCCTTGAAGTCAATCAGGCCAAAATTGAAGCCGTAGAAAAGCTCCCACCTCCTACAAATGTAAAGACACTTCGCAGCTTCTTGGGACATGCAAGCTCTTATAGAAGGTTCGTTAAGGACTTTTCAAAAATTGCATGCCCTTTAAGTTCATTGATGGAGTAGAATCGACCCTACATTTTTTATGAAGAATGCCTCAAGGCGTTTGAGACTCTGAAAGCAGCACTGGTGTTAGCACCAATTTTAATTGCCCCAGACTAGTCGCAGCCATTCGAACTAATGTGTGATGCTAGCGACTATGCGATGGGAGCTGCGTTGGTTCAACATAGAGACAGAATGTTGCATTCTATAGCCTACGCCAGCAAAACTTTCAATGCAGCCCAAGTGAATTACACCACTACAGAGAAAGAGTTGCTGGCAGTAGTATTCGCTGTTGAAAAATTCAGAGCATATCTTCTAGGGTCAAAAATCATCATCCATACTGACCACTTAGCTATCCGATATTTGATGACTAAAAAAGATGCCAAGCCGAGGCTCATTCGATGGGTTCTGCTTCTTCAAGAATTCGATGCAGAAATAGTTGACCGCAAAGGTACAGAGAACAATGTGGCAGATCATCTTTCCAGACTTGAGAATATGGAACACGATCATAAACAGCTGGACGTTAACACAAGCTTTCCAGATGAAGTTGTATTAAAAGTCACAGAGTCCGCGCCATGGTATGCAGATATTGTCAACTTCTTGGTGTGCAAGCAATTTCTCGAAGATTTCAACGCACAGCAGAAGAAGAAGTTGATGCATGATGCGAAGTTCTATTATTGGGACGAGCCCCAACTCTACAAAAGGGGGTCGGATCACATCTTCAAACTCTGCGTCCCAAAGACTTCGTATCAACGCATCTTATCTCAATGTCATGACTCCCCCTATGGAGGACATTTTGGAGGACAGCGAACTGCAGCTAAGGTCTTACAAAGCGGATACTTCTGGCCAACTCTTTTCAGAGACGCTAGGGACTATGCGAGCAAATGCGACCGATATCAACGCATTGGAAATATCTCAAGTCGGAACAAAATGCCACTTATTTCTATCTTAGAAGTTGAGCTCTTTGACGTTTGGGGTATTGATTTTATGGGCCCATTTCCGCCATCAAGCAGCCACAACTATATACTGGTAGCTGTGGATTATGTATCAAAATGGGTCGAAGCAATCTCTTGCGCTAGGAACGATGCGACGACAGTCTCAAATTTTCTTCAGAAGAATATATTCACGAGATTTGAAACGCCGAGGCCCTTATTAGCGATGAAGATACGCATTTCATTAATAAAATCATTTCTAATTTGCTAATGAAATACAATGTACATCATAGGGTGGCAACTGCATACCACCCGCAGACAAATAGGCTGGCAGAAATTTCCAATAGAAAGTTAAAAACTATTTTGGAAAAAGTAGTTAACTCTTCTCGAAGGGACTGGGCGTCCAAATTGAACGAGACGTTATGGGCATATAGGACAACATTCAAGACGCCTCTCGGAATGTCACCATACACGCTGGTCTTTGGAAAGACATGTCATTTGCCGTTGGAGCTAGAACATAAAACACTGTGGGCTGCTAAGAGATTGAACATGGACCTGAAAGCAGCTGGAGAAGCGTGTCAGCTTCAATTGAATGAATTGGAGGAATTGAGACTGCAAGCTTATGAGAACGCAAAGATATACAAAGAGCAAACAAAGCGTTGGCACGATCAACGCATCGTAAGAAATCTTTGCATATAGGTCAAAAAGTTCTCTTTTTTAACTCAAGACTGCGTTTATTTTCAGGAAAATTAAGAACAAGATGGTCTGGCCCTTTCGTGATCAAGGAAATCTTTCCTCATGGTGCCATGGAGTTGATGAATGAAGACGACACCAACGCATTCAAAGTTAATGGTCAATGCGTGAAGTCATATTATGGAGACTGCCTTGAACGAGACAAAGTAGCCGTTGATCTGGAAAAGATCGAATGAGGAAAAGATGGACGCGTCCTGCGTTGCCAACAAACACGTATATCCCAGGGACGCATCCTACCTTCTTACCGCATTATTTCATTTCGCCCTTTCTTTTCATCATTTATTTGCTTTGATTTTATTTTTATTTTTAGTTTATTTTATTTATTTATTTATTTTATTTTGAAAAATTTTGTTTGGTGCTATCTGTTATCTTACGATGAGTGAAAATTGAACTCACTCAATTACAAGGCGTTGACATCTAAAACAATGCGATACGATTAGCTCGATGCCTAGAGGGGAATCTGAAGCGATTCTGTCACATTGCTATCAGATCCAAAATTCAAAAAGCTGACTGCGCTTAAGCCGGCTGACGTTGACGAATGTTAGACTATTTTAATGCGGCTATGATGTCATGCATCGAGCCGATAACCCACGCGCTTAGCCAAAACCCTTTATAAACCTCTCTTCAACCCTTTTCTGAGTTACGCTTCCTTTCTCTCCGAATTTTCAGATTACCAGCGCGATTTCCGACTTGTTTGAAACGATCTTCTGATTCTTACCCACTTTTCTCTCTTTTCACTGATACCATTCCCATGGCTTCCCAACAACCCACTTCCTCCAAAAGCCCTAAACCTATGGCCTCATCCTCGAGGCATGGTAGTCGGAATCTGTCCACTACCTCCACCACACCTGAACCCCTCGCCATTGTTCGCCCCAATAGTCCTGAGTTGGCAGCGACATCATCCCCATCTCCGCCACGCTCCAAGGACCTGTCTGAAGCTCAAGAGGTGGAAAGGAATGACGAGTCTACCGTCTTTGGAGACATTCTAGACACCATTGATGAAGAAGACGATGACTGGTTGGACGGGTTGGTCGACTAGAGGATGAAAAATGAATCGCATGGGTTAGTCCCTGCGATAAGTTGTCTTGAGGAGTCGGACTCCGATGAAAGACCAATTGGAAAGGTAATAGTGGCGGTGGAAAAGAAGAAGTTCGCCACGAAAAGGAAAATCAGGCCAATAAGGGCCAAGGAAGTAGAAGCCGAGGAAGATGTACCTCCGCTAAGAAGAAAAAATGAAAAAGTAAAGGACGCGGGGACATCCGAGGCTATCACATCATCTTTCGCCGCATCATCTGTTGAGCGGTTAGCAGCGAGAGCGGCAGAGAAGTCTAAGAAGCTGAAAGACGACATAAAAAAAATGAAAGAAAGGACGGAGTCGTTTCTCCCCGCAAAGAAGAGAAGAAAAGAGGAAATCACATCTGGCATACAAGCTGTCAAAGAGGCCACCAGAAAAGCCGAGTTTCTCCATCGCATAGCAGACATTGCGACGGAATTAGAAATTGAGGTGGAAGTGACTGATGCGGCGAAGCTACCCAAAGCTGAATGCATCAAGCAGAATGTGAAAAAGATAAGGGAGGAGGAAAAGAAAGAAAAAGAGGTAGCAATAGCCAAGGAGAAGTTACCGGAGAAAAAGAAGAAGACTGAGGTGGCTAAGGCACCTTCCGTGGTTATAAGGGACTTGGACGCAGGTATAGCAATGAGAACGCCTGCTAGTCTCATCAGTAGGAATGAGAAGGGAAAAGAGAAATTGGTTGAGGAACCAACAAAGGAGGCGACGAAGAGTCGTAAGAAACAATTCAGTGGGCTCTATACTGAAGTGAGATTTTTCCCTGAGCCAATTGAGCTGCTCGCCTTCATTATATAAGGAGTCGACGCAATGGGTTGGAGGCAATTTTGTGAAAGTGCCCAAGTCATCCAACCCACCGCCGTGGAGGCATTTTACGAACGAACCATTCACCGCAAGGCACACATAGTCAAAGTTGAAGATGAGGTGATTTCCTTCGAGCCTCAGGAGATCAATGGGTTGTTTGATCTTCCCGACATCGCGACGACAGAGGGTAATAGAATAATATCGACGCCTACAGAAGCCGAAATGAATGACGCCCTCACAATCATCACCAAACTGGGGTCAGAGTGGAACACTTTCCCAAAGGGCATTCAAACATTGGCGCCAAATTGCTGGATCGCCGAGGCCAACCTGTGGCTTTACTTCATCAAGCGGTCGCTGATCCCCATAACTCATGACGCCTCAATTTCAAGGGACCGTGCTATGGTCATTTATTGCATCATGCGGGAAATTTAGCTAGACGTGGGATGCATCATTGCCCCACAGATTCGAGGGTTGTTTTTCAAGCCAATGGGTCAGCTATTTTTCCCCTTTCTTGTGACAAGACTGTGTGCCAACGCAGAATTCATGGAGGATGCGCCAGCAGAGCAATGAATGGAGTCATTTCTGCGCAAAGTCTGAGACGGATATTAAAGGACTCCCCGCATCTGTTTGACGCGACCAACTCAAAGAAGAGGCCGACCAAGTCACAAGAACCATCATCCCCCAACCTCCTCAACCCAAAATGAGGAAACTGGTCAAAAGAATTTTGAGATACAGGTGTTGAGTTCACAGCTGAGTGAAGCCAAAGAAACTGTTGATCTCGACGCCAACACACAAGTCTTGACCATTTATACTCCTCCCATGAACCCAATCACTGAGGAGCCCTCTTCACCACCAACTTCCCCTTCTCCTTCCCCTCAAATCCAAAAAGAGCCACTTCATGTACCTACCACTCAACGCGACCTCCCAACGCCTCTTCAGCTTCCTATCGCAGACTTAAATGAAGAGTCGAAGGAAGTGTCATCGCCTTCTTCGTCCCACCTGGAGTTAACCCTCTCCTCGCCTCAATCATCTACCTTTCGAGAGGCAACACCACCAACACCACCACCCTTTGAGCCGACCCTGACTCTGGATCCTGAGGAGTCAGCGCCCTTTCAATTCTCACCGCCTCGCCATGAACCTCAATCTTCCAATCTTCCAACTCCACCAACTACTGAACCTTATGCCCGCCCAACATCTCAACCGCAGGCAGAAGCAACTACAAGCGCGCATCATCAAGAAGAACCATATCACTTGCGACACGCCTCTGCTCCGCTGCCGTTTGTTGATTTAAATTTGGATGATTTGCTGCGGTACTTGGATGATGGGATCCTTCACCCCGTCATGGGAGACTTGGATGAAATTCGGCGCAAGGAGATGGAAAGTCTCCAGCGGCAAGAAGAGTTGACTCAACAAGTTTCACAATTAGGTCAACAAGTGACTCAGATGGCACAGCAACAATTGGAGCTTCGGAGTTTTGTTCAACGCCAAGCTCAGCGTCAGGATGAACAATTCAGCACTTTGATGAATTACATTTATGAAGTGTTCGTCCAACGCATCCCAGTGCCAGTTATTCCTCCTTCCCTTCAACAACCCCTTCAGTTTAGCGATCCAAATCCTCCCCCTGCGGACAACAATGACAACGCCCCGGGGAGAACTTAAATTTGAGGGTGTTCTATGGGATTTTCCTTCTTTTCTTACGTTTATACCTTTGAATTTTTTTTTGTAATTAGTACAACGCATAGTACATTTGCATCAATGCCATATTCACTTCATGAACTTTTTGTTCTCTTTAGTTTGTGCTTTCATTTAAATCTTGCTTTATTATTTTCTCCGTCTTGTTTTTGTTTCTGCATCCACCCTTCATGATGAAATTTATGCACTTCCCCTGTAGACATTAAAATAAAAGGATTAATTCACAAGCCTTAGGATATTAAACTTGTAAATTACTTCTAAGAGTTAGTATGCGTTGCAACCTTTGCCTCAAACCTCTTTTACAAAATTTTTCTAAGGCAATCTCATAACTAGATTTCAGCAATGAGGACCTTGCTGCCTTCAAATTTGGGGGTAAGAAAGGTTTGAGCCATGAGTTCAGAATTCATAAAAAAAAAAATAAAAAAAAGGTATAAATATATTTCTTTGGACAAACAACTCCACTGACATAAAATATGCGCTGTCAGCGGAGTTGTTTGTCCAAAGGAATATATTAATACTTTTTTTATTTTTTATTTATTATTATTATTATTAATTAATTAATTAATTAATTAATTTTTTTGAATTCTGAATGCATGACTCAAACCTTTCTTACCCCCAAATTTGAAGGTACCAAGGTCCTCATTGCTGAAATTGAGTTATGAGATTGCCTTAGAAAAATTTTGTAAAAGAGGTTTAAGGCATAGCTTGCAACGCATACTAACTCTTAGAAGTAATTTACTAAGTATAATATCTTAAGGCTTGTGAGTTAATCCTCTTATTTCAATAAGTCTACAGGGGAAGTGCATAAATATCATCATGGAGGTTGGATGCAAAAACAAAAACAAGGCGGAGAAAATAATAAAGCAAGAAATAATTGAAAGCACAAACTAAAGAGAACAAAGAGTAGTTCATGAATTGAATATTGTATTGATGCAAATGTATTATGCGTTGTACTACTTACAAAAAATTCAAAAGAGATAAACGTTAGAAAAGAAGGAAAAATCCCAAAAGAACACCCCCAAATTTAAGTTCTCCCCGGGGCGTTGTCATTGTTGTTCGCAGGGGGAGGATTTGAATCGCTAAACTGAAGGAGTTGCTGAAGGGAAGGAGGAATAATTGGCACTGGGATACGTTGGACGAACACTTCATAAATATAATTCATCAAAGTGCTGAATTGTTCATCCTGATGCCGAGCTTGGCGTTGAACAAAACTCCGAAGCTCCGATTGTTGTTGCGCCATCTGAGTCACTTGCTGACCCAATTGTGAAACTTGTTGAGCCAACTCTTCTTGCCGCTGGAGACTTGGATCTTTCCATCTCCTTGCGCCGAATTTCATCAAAGTCTCCCATGACGGGGTGAAGGATCCCATCATCCAAGTACCGCAGCAAATCATCCAAATTTAAATCAACAAAAGGCAGCGGAGCAGAGGCGTGCCGCAAGTGATATGGTTCTTCTTGATGATGTGTGCTTGTAGTTGCTTTTCCCTGCGATTGAGATGTTGGGCGGGCAGAAGGTTTGGTAGTTGGTGGAGTTGGAAGATTGGAAGATTGAGGTTCATAGCGAGGCGGTGAGAATTGAAAGGGCGCTGACTCCTCAAGATCCAGAGCCAGGGTCGGCTCAACGGGTGGTGATGGTGGTGGTGGAGTTGCCTCTCGAAAGGTGAATGATTGAGGCGGGGAGAGGGTTAACTTCAGGTGGGGCGAAGAAGGCGGCGACACTTCCTTCGACTCTTCGTTTAAGTGCGGGGAGAGGGTTAACTTTAGGTGGGGCGAAGAAGGCGGCGACACTTCCTTCGACTCTTCGTTTAAGTCTGGGATAGGAAGCTGAAGAGGCGTTGGGAGGCCGCGTTGGGTGGTAGGAAGCTAAAGTGGCTCTTTTTGCATTTTAGAGGAAAAAGAAGGGGAAGTTGGTGGTGAAGAGGGCTCCTCAATGATTGGGTCGATGGGAGGAGTATAAATGGTCAAGATTGTGTTGGCGTCGAACTGAACTGTTTCTTCAGCTTCACTAGGTTGTGAACTCGACGCCAGTATCTTAAAATTCTTCTTGACCAGTTTCCTCTTCTTGGGTTGAGGAGGTTGCGGGATGATGGTTCTTGTGACTTGGTCGGCCTCTTCTTTGAGTTGGCCGCCTCAAGCAGATGCGGGGAGTTCTTTAATATCCGTCTGAGACTTTGGGCTGAAAGGACTCTATTTACTGCTCTGACTGGCGCATCCTCCATGAACTCTGCGTTGGCGCACAGTCTTGTCACAAGAAAGGGGAAGAATAGCTGATCCCTTGGCTTGAAAAACAACCCCCGAATCTGTGGGGCAATGATGTGTCCCACGTCTAACCGAATTCCCCGCATGATGCAATAAATGACCATGGCATGGTCCCTTGAAATTGAAGCGTCATGCGTTGTGGGGATTAGCGACCGCTTGATGAAGTAAAGCCACAGGTTGGCCTCGGCGATCAAGCAAGTCGGCGCCAATGTTTGAATGTCCTTTGGGGAAGTGTTCCACTCTGACCCCGGTTTGGCGATGATTTTGAGGGCGTCATTCATTTCTGCTTCTGTAGGCGTCGACATTATTCTATTATCCTCTGCTGCCGCGATGTCGAGAAGATCAAATAACGCGTTGATCTCATGAGGCTCGAAGGAAATCACCTCATCTTCAACTTTGACTAAGTGTGCCTTGCGGTGAATGGTTCCTTCGTAAAATGCCTCTATGGCGGTGGGTTGGATGACTTGGGCGCTTTCATAAAATTGACTCCAACCAATTGCGTCGACTCCTTGTATAATGAAGGCGGGGAGCTCAATTGGCTCAGGGAAAAATCCCACTTCAGTATAGAGCCCACTGTATTGTTTCTTACGGCTCTTCGCCGCCTCCTTTGTTGGTTCCTCAACCACTTTCTCTTTTCCCTTCTCTTTCCTACTGCTGGGACTAGCAGGTGTTCTCCTTGCTTTGCCTGTGTCCAAGTCCCTTATGACCACTCCAGGTGCCTTAGCCACCTTAGTCTTCTTCTTTTTTTCTGGTAGCTTCTCCTTGGTGATTGCTACCTCTTTTTCTTTCTTCTTTTCCTCCCTTATTTTTTTTATATTCTTCTTGATGCGTCAGCTTTGGGTAGCTTCGCCGCATCAGTCACTTCCACCTCAACTTCTATGCGACGGAGAAACTTGGCTTTTTTGGCGGCCTCTTTGATAGCTTGTATGCCAGATGCAATTTCCTCTTTTCTCTTCTTCTTTGCGGCGAGAAACAACTCCATCCTTTCTTTCATCTTTTTGATGTTGTCTTTCAACTTCTTGGATTTCTCTGCCGCTCTTGCTAACCGCTTAAAAGATGATGCGGCGAAAGATGATGCGATAGCCTTGGATGTCCCCGCATCCTTTACTTTTTCTTTTTTTCTTCTTAGCGGAGGTACATCTTCCTCGGCTTCTACTTCCCTAGCCCTTATTGGCCTGATTTTCCTTTTCGTTGCGGACTTCTTCTTTTCCACCACCGTTATTACCTTTCAAATTGGTCTTTCATCGAAGTCCGACTCCTCAAGACCACTTATCGCAGGGACTGACCCACGTGACTCATGTTTCATCCTCTGGTCGACCAACCCGTCCAACCAGTCATCGTCTTCTTCATCAATGGTGTCTAGAATATCTACGAAGATGGTGGAGTCGTCATTCCTTCCCATCTCTTGAGCTTCAGACAGGTCCCTGGAGCGTAGCGGAGATGGAGCTAATGTCGCTTCCAACTCTCTATTGGGGCGAACAATGGCGAGGGGTTCAGGTGTGGTGGAGGTAGTGGACAGATTCTGACTACCATGTCTCGAGGATGAGGCAATAGATTTAGGGCTTTTGGAGGAGGTGGGTTGCTGGGAAGCCATGGGAAGGGTATAGGTGAAAAGAGAGAAAAGTGGGTGAGAATCGGGAGATTTTTCGAATAAGCTAGAAATCGCATCGATAATCTGAAAATTCGGAGAGAAAGGAGGCGTACTCGAAAAAGGGTTGAAGAGGGGTTTATAAAGGGTTTTTAGCTGAGCACATAGGTTATCGGCTCGATGCGTGACATCATAGCCGCATTAAATGGTTTGACATCTGTCAACGTCAGCCGGCTTAAGCACAGTCAGCTTTTCGAATTCTTGATCTGATAGCGATGTGACAGAATCGCTTCAGATTCCCCTCTAGGTGTCGCATCATTTTAGATGTCGACGCCTTGTAATGAATTTGAGTTCAATTTTCACTCATTGCAAAATAACAGATAGCATCCAAACAAAATTTTTCAAAGCAGATAAAAAAACAAAATAAAATAACATAAAATAAAATAAATCAAAATAAACTAAAAATAAAAATAAAATCAAATCAAATAAAATGACGAAAAGAAAGGGAGAAATGAAATAATGCAGAAAGAAAGGTACAAAAGTTAGGATGCGTCCCTAGGATATAAGTGCTTGTTGTCAACGCAGGACGCGTCCATCTTTTCCTCATTCTATCTTTTCCAGGTCAACGGTTACTCTCGTTCAATGCAGTCTCGAAAATATGGCTTTATGCGTTGACCATTAACTTTGGATGTGTTGGTGCCATCTTCATTCATCAGCTCTGCGGCACCATGAGGAAAAATTTCCTCGATCTAAAAAAGCACTAGAACGTCTTGTTCATAGTTTACCTGTGGCGTTGCACACAACTTCTTCTTAAAATCAAGGAATAATAGAAAGGTTAAGGAGCAGCTTTGTAACAATAGCATTAGTGTTTAAAGCTTGAGAATGAACCAGTGGAAACTTAGCCGCATGATGAAACTTAAAGACATTGTGCATATGTTTAGTTGTTGTTTATATTAAGTGAATGGAAAAGAAGAATAATAAGAAAATATGTTTATTTCAGGCCAAGAGGAGATAGGGAAAATGTATAATCCACTCAAGGCCTAGAAAGAATAGTGAGTGACACTTTTCTTACTTTTCAAAACGATTTTGTTGTATATGTTAGTTCGGTTTTCCAATTGAATACGATCTTGTGATCAATCAATTTACAAAACATAGTTTATGTTTCTTAAAAGGTATTGAAAAGTATGTTTATGAAATGTTATTGATTTAATAGTTGCCCTGTTTTCTTATGGAAGATTTGCATATGAATTGTTTCTATAAAGTATTGTTTTCCTTAAAGAAAAATGCTGAGGGACATGAGAAGGCACGTGAGTTTCCTCGGGACCCAGTACTGAGGGACATAGAGAAGGTACTTGGGCAACCTACCATGTTCCTATGTGCACATAGAGGTTATATGCTGGTGCGTTGAGTTCTGCTCCGCATCGAGCCTTATTTGTTTTCGACGTTGGGGTGTTGAGTTTTGCTTTGCCTCAACTAAGGAGAAGTATTGCAACTAAACTGATTTCTTATTGATCTGCTGAAAAGTCATATATGATTTGATAAGGGCATTTAAGCTTGTTTTATCCAATGAATATGAATTGATTCCATGTTTCACACATGACGTTGAACTTAATTTTTATCCTGATGATTTCCGAACTAAAAGCAGTTTGTTAAAATAAGTCACTCACGGGTTGTTAGCTCATGTTTTCAATGTTTTCTTTTCCTCCCAGGTAGCAAGGACGTTCTCGGTGCTTAGCCTACTCCAGCTCGCCCTACTTAAGCTTCAAGTTTCTAGAAACAGTTTATTTCTTTGTTGTTATACGTGTAAATAACTTAACACTGGTGGCATGTAGGTTTAGTTATATACAAGTGGGTTGGGAGAGAGTATGTTGTAAAAGTGTACGGTGTACATGATGGATTGTTTATATTATGATCATGCATTAGTATGGCTGGATTCTATGATTGTATATGTATGGATTGGCTATACAGGAAGTTATGTAAGATGGGGCAATATGCGTCACAAGAGGGGTGATGTTTATTGTCCTCACATCTCCTTTCAGGTTAAGTAGGTAATCAAGGAGGGGGTGTGACACAACTAGCCCTAAACATAAACATAATGTAATATTAGGTCTAGATTGTGTAACCATACATACCTCGGTAGCCTTGGAAGCATAACCTATACCTAAGTAAAACTTGATCTTAAAATAATCATGAGCATTCATAATGCATGGGGTCCCTTAACAAAGAAACGTGTTTTAAACATATAATGCAACATAACAATAACAACATAATAATGCAACATAACAAAGGCACACTACCATAAGAACGCTTAAACAGAGGGTGAGATAAGCTACTTACCTCTTAGGTTGTTTCTATATATTTCTCTTATCCTTGGCTTGGAATGATGTGAGAAGACTTGAATTGAAAGTTTATGGAAGAAAGTTGGAAAATCTTTTATGAGGGCTTATGGGTGAGAGATTTGGGTGGTTCTTTCCAACCTTGTGTTACAAATGAGCCCCCATGAGGTATTTATAGTCATCCACCTCCTTAATGAATGGTAAGGATTGATTTGATCTAATTGCTAGGATCTTCTCTCTAGATTATTCTATATCTTTTTATACAAGTCCATATTTCTCTACACATTTTTAGATTTCTCCATACAATTCTAGCATTACCTAGAACTTTCTAGATTATGCTAGCTCTTTCTAGACTTTTATAGAATTCTCTAGAAACATCAAGAATATTCATACATCTTTTAGAACATTTTAGAGGTGTCTAGGATATTCACACACCTTCTAGAACTTTCTAGAGACATCTAGGGGATTCATGGATGTTCTAGAACTTTCTAAAGGTATCTAGAATATTCATACATCTTCTAGAACTTTATAGAGATATCTGGGGATTCATCGATGTTCTAGAACTTCAAGAACTTTCTAGAATCTTGTAAAATTTTCTAGAAGCTTTTAGATCTTTTGCACATTTTGATGGTCTTGAGCATTATGGTGCTCTTGGTTTTGGTCATCTTTTCTTGGGTGTCTAAAATTAAGTTAGACTGAGCCTTGTGAACAATTAAATTTAAGAATTCTCCATGTAATTTCATATAATATTTTCATACAAACTTGGGATGTTACAATCACTCATCTAACACTCTTATGCACGCACCATCAATGGAATTTAGGCTCAGCTAACTTTAGGTTTGCCACGGCCCACACAAACACTTAGCCAAATTTTCCCTAAATTTTCTCCTTTCAATGCCAGCCATTCTTCTCATGAGCACACACACAAGGCACCTACCCCACTCAATAGCACTCGACTACACTCCCGTCAAGCTACATACCTTGTCCCTTTAAACATTTCATCTCCATGGGTAAGTCCACCTCTTAGGCTTTTCATAGGATTGAAGAAGTTTGTAACATAAATGTGGAAGCAATTAGGATCTAAAGCACTCTAATTACATCAATTTTGAAGATTAAACATGCTTGTTCTAAAACTGAAAAATAGAGACAAGAACACTTACTTGTTGTAACTCAAAATTGATTCGTAATCCTTCAAGCTCTTGATCACGAACACCTCGTGGCCCACCACAAGAATCTTCCTTGTTATTTCATGGCCTTAGAACGGATTGTAGAATCTAAATTGAGTTGAATTTGGAGCAAATTTGTGAAGAACACACTGTTTTAGAGAGTTTGGAGTAGGTGAGAAATTTCAGCAAAATTCACTCAAATTACCAACCCCATTTCCAAATTTCCTTCTTCTATTTAAAGAAGAAACCATGCAAATCAACTTTACATGTTGATTGGCACCAAACATGATGAATAAGGTGGTAAAATTGAAAATGGAAGAAAGTTGAAGATGAGGTCTACACCTCCTACTTCAACATGCAAAGTGGGAAATTCCTCAAATCAAATTTCTAAATTTTATTTTAATTTCCAATTTGATTTTAAATTTAATTTCAAAAATCAATTTTAAATATCATTAATTTAGTATAAAATCAAAATAAATAAATAAATAATTAATTAATTATATTAAATCAATATTTAATATTAAATTAATAATTTTTCCACTTTCCAGGTAATTTCAAATTCGACAAATCTCTATTCTTTCGAAAAATATTTAAATCACATTTAAATATTACCAACTCTCTAATTTCATCTAATTCACAATTAAACAAACAAACCGTAAAATTTGCTCCTCAACCAAATTCGAACGTTTCAAATTCTTTGAATATACTGTTTAAGGTTTAGTCCATAAGTAACAAGAGAACCTAATGGACCTACATATCATGAGCTCCAACGATCCAAAATTAACCAGTTAAACTCTTTAACCGAGTCATTCGTTAACTCTCGAACAGTCTACGAAAACTAGTAGCTGCACTCTCATAACTGTAGATATATTTCTGTCTACTTATTATGGTTATAACCATAATAAGTAAGCTGATTCTTCACAAGTTGTTCATAATTACAGTTGGGTCATAATTACTGTTTTACCCTTATAATTACATCTCGTTCCTTAAGTCCCACTGATCTCTGATGAACAATTGGTTTGTGTTCCAACCACCAAACCGAGTCTCTCTCAAGCCAATGAGAGGGTGCGAACTCTTGTTCAAGTCTCAGAGTCAGTACTTAAGGGAACAACTATTCTACTAACCTAGAAATAGGTAGGGGTGAATTCATCTTGCAGAACTATGTCCCTAACTATATGTCTATTCTTATTCCTAAAATGGGAGGCTTATTGAGTCGGCAAACTCGGGTCACTCTCACCCATGTAGATTAAAGGATAATCTCAAACAGACAGGAGTTCATAGTTAGCTCAGGATTAAGATCGAGTTATCTAGGTCATCAGGTTGTAATAATTAGTTTTAACAGTAAACAATGTTAATAAAGTAAATGTGATTATTTCATGGTTCGATCTTATGCAAACTCATTGCATAGGATGCCCCACTCACATGTCTCTACATGAACAATATAGGATCATATTGCTTGTATCAAATACAAAGTGGCCTCATCCATAGTGTCCCCAGGATAAGATACCCAACCTTATCCCTATACTATAGACCGTTTTGACTATTACCTAAACTTGATCCACTTTTATAGAAAAAGTCTAAGTATTCAACTTATAGCCAGCGGTTCTTAGTTTATTGGATCAGATAAATGCAATTCACATATTCAAAAACAACTTTACTGAATAAATCTCGATAACAACTTTATTGAAAATAAGTTCCAAAATTTACAAACTACGAGTTTTAGGACATAAAACCCAACAAACTCCCATTTGGACTAAAACTCCAATGAGTATAAATACATAATGTTGATTTTACAGGGAAAAGCATATAAATACAATAAACTAGGGCATCAGATACCAGTAGCTTTCTCCTACTTGTCCTAGTTTACATAACTTGAAGTCCTTGGCTCACTAGGTGACCCTCAAACACTCTAGTCATAAGTGTCTTTGTAAATGGATCAGTAATGTTGTGCTCTGATGCAATCTGCTTGACGATTACGTCACCTCTCTACACAATTTCTCTAATGAGATGATATTTTCGTTCAATGTGTTTGTCACGCTTATGGCTTCTGGGTTCTTTGGAATTTGCAATTACACCATTATTATCACAATCGAGAGTGATAGGCAGATGCATATTTGGAACAATTTCCAGATCTGCTAAGAACTTTTTGAGCCATAGTGCTTCCTTTGTCGCGTCATATGTAGCTACGTGCTCAACTTCCATTTTGGAGTAAGCTATACCACCTTGTTTAATACTCCTCCATACTATTGCTCCTCCGTTTAGAGTGAATACTGAACTCGATGTAGATTTCCTCGAATCTATGTCGGTTTGAAAATCAGAGTCAGTGTATCTTGTAAGGATCAGATCCTTTGCATCATGCACGAGCATATAGTCCCTCGTTCTCCTTAGATACTTGAGGATATTTTTAACGGCAGTTCAATGGTCATATCAGGTTGTGTACATAGCATGGCATACATTAAACTTCCAACTGCTGATGCATAGGGAATACGTCTCATATCCTCAACTTCTTAATGTGTCTTAGGACACCGTTCCTTTGACAAATGAATTCCATGTCTAAACGGTAGTAAACCTCTTTTGGAATTTTGCATCTTATATCTAGACAACATTTTGTCAATATATGATGCCTGAGACATAGCCAATGCCTTGTTCTTGCAATTCTGAACTATTTGGATTTTAAGAACATACTGAGCCTCTCCCAAATCTTTCATTTGAAATTGGGTTGCTAGCCATTTTTTAATGCCAGTTAAGAATCCTACCTCATTCCCAATGAGAAAGATATCATCAACATATAATACGAGAAATGCTACAGTTGTGTTGATGATCTTCTTGTAAACATAAGGTTCATCAACATTTTGTTCAAAACCATAAGATTTGATCACAGTATCTAACCTTATATTCCAAGATCGAGATGCTTGTTTTAAACCATAAATAGATCGTTTAAGCTTGCAAACTTTTCGCTCTTGACCCTGTTCTATGAACCCCTCTGGTTGAACCATATAAATACTCTCTTCAAGATAGCCATTCAGAAAAGTTGTCTTGACATCCATTTGCCAAATTTCATAATCATAAAACATGGCAATGGATAAGAGTATTCTTATCGATTTTAACATAGTAACAGGAGAGAAGGTTTCTTTATAGTCCACCCCCTATCTCCCGGTAAAACCCTTTGCTACTAATCGAGCCTATAGGTTCGTAACTTACCGGCTTGATCTTGTTTTCTCTTGAAAATCCATTTACAACCGATAGGTTTTATCCCACTTGGTTGATCTACAAGTTCCCAGACTAAATTGAAGTATATAGAATTCATTTTGAGGTCCATGGGTTTGATCCACTAGTCTCTATCAACATCATTCACTGCCTGTTTATAGGTCAATGAATCCTCTATGCCATCATCATGTATGACGACCTGAGTTTCTTTCAAACCCAAGTAATGGTCAAGGTTCATGGATAACCCTCCCACTACGTCGAAGCACTCTCAAATCTTGAGAAGGATGTGTTCTATCAACAACTCTTCAAGAAGGACTAGCTTGATCAACAACTCTTGTTGACTCGTCTGTAGTTTTCTTGGAAATTTCACTTAAGTTTACTGCAAGGTTGATGATCTCTAATGTGGTCTTCCTCTAAGAAAGTAGCGTTTTTCAATACAAGTACTCTATTTTCTTGAGGATAAAAAAGTAAACCACCTTTTGTTTCTTTCGGATATCCTACAAATAGGCACAATTTTGAATGGCGTTCTAACTTCTTAAGATTTTGCACAAATACATGTGCTGGGCATCCAAAATTTTGAAGTGCATAAACTACGTTTATGTCCTCTCCATAATTCATATGATGTTTCTGAAACATTTTTAAGAGGAACATTGTTCAAAATATATATGTCTCTAATACATGTTCCCAAAACGAATCAGGGAACTAAGCATAGCTCATCATTGAACTAACCATGTCTAACAAGGTTTTATTTCTCCTTTCTGATATACCATTCTACTGAGGTGTACCAGGCGCAAAGAGGTGAGACTTAATTCGATGTTCTATCCTTGGGATCTTAAGTCCATATACTCTCCACATCGATTTGATCGAAGCATTTTAGTAGTTTTACCTAATAGGTTCTTAACCTTAGCCTTATACTTTTTGAATTTTTCAAGAGCTTCGGACTTATGATGCATTAGGTAAACATAGCCATACCTAGAATAATCATCAATAAAACTAACGAAATATTCATACCCTCCTCGTGTTTTAACATTCATAGGACCGCAAAGGTTTGGGTGCACAAGTTCAAGAGTTCTTTGGCTCTAAGACCTTTTCTAGTAAAAGATCTTTTGGTCATTTTACCCTCAAAACAAGACTCACATGGAGTTATAAGAGCTATCTTCTAATTGGTTTAGGAGTCCACTTTTTACCAACTTCCCAATCCTATTGAGATTAATATGGCAAAGTCTTAAATGCCAAAGATAGGTATTAGAAGATATTTTTGCCTTTTATTTTGCGTTTTAGCTGTTTTAAACATTTTAATATTTAAAATAGCTTTTGCCTTGGTAGGTTTTCTAAATTTGAAGAACAAATATGAATACCTCCTTTGCTAATGAACGCTTCATTTACATCAAAAGATACTTTATACAAATGTTCTAACAAACACGAGATAGATATTAAATTCCTACTATAACTAGGAACATAAAATACATTTTCTACTAAAATGTATCTATCTCCAAAGAATAACTTCATATCTCCCATTGCTTTGGCCGAGATGGTCTCCTTTGATCCAACCTTGAGAGTTATTTAGAACTAGTTTCTAGGAACTAAGTTTAGGAACTAGCGTCTAGGAACTAGTTTCCTAAAAATATAAACAAACATGATTAGTGGCTTCTAAGTCTAATATCCAGATGGAGTTATCATTCTCCACTAAACAAATTTTGACAACTAGTAAATCATGTTTACATTTTTTATCTTTTTCATCTTTTTTCTTTGTAAGATACTTTAGGGCAATTTCTCTTCCAGTGTCCATCTTAGTTGCAGTGGAAACACTTTCCTTTATCTACAACTTTCTTCTTGCCTTTGAGATTTTCAAGGGCTTTCCCTTTACCTTTCTTCTTCATAATCTTTTTCTTGGAGGAAGAAGAAGGTCCAAACTTAGTCCCCGAGGACGATCCTCTTTTGGACTTTCTAGAAATAATATTTACTTCTCCTTCATTTCCTTTTGATTTCATCATGGATTGAAACATCTGGAGCTCGTTAAAAAGAGAAGTCAGATTATACTCTATTTTATTTATTACCGCATTGGTACGGAATGATAGCAAACTCTTTGGAAGAGATTCAAGTATAAAGCTTACTTGGCTTTTTTCATCTATGATAGCTCAATTTACCTCTAGAATGTTGAAGTGGACCATCATGTCTAGAACATGTTCCCTAACAAAGGTTCCTTCTTTCATGCGGGAATTATAATTGTACTTCATCATGTCGGACCGATGAGGACGACTGTCCAAAAATCGCATGCAACAAGTCCATGATTTCCTTAGTGGTCATCATGTTCTCATGCTTCTTGGACAACACATCAGATATACTTGCAAGATATAAACTCAGGCCTTATCATTAACCCTTATCCATCTGCTATATGCATCCTGAACACTTCTGTTTGCATTTGAACTAGGAGCTAGAGGACATTCCTCCGTTAAAACAAACCGCATATCACTCTATGTCCTAGGGCAATTGTGCGAGTCTAAGATGCGGAAGCGCCAACAGTTTTAATGGTGTGGTCACGGATTTCTCTTGTACGCCTATCCATTCGGTCCCTTACCTGAGAAAAATCATAGAGAAGGGTGAGTAATAATACTCAGTAAGAGACCCACTACTGGGCCAACTAGGCGAGGTTGTTATTCGTTTATTATGTACACCCGTGTACCCAACATAGGCATAGGCATAGGTAGCGAACCCGAAGGCACGCAGTGATCCCGAAGGTTACAGCTGTAAACATAAACATAAGTGGTGATCCCGAAGGACACCCTGTATAATCATATTCATAATCGTAGTTAGTGTACCCAAAGGTTCACGTGATTAGAGGTACAAGACATGATAAATAGGATAACAATCACCACGACATAGCATGTATACTAATACAATCAAGCAGGGTTTCCTGGTTCATAGTAATAGGTTGAATAACTATCATAATAGTGGACACAATAGTCGTACCCAGTCAATGCAACAATCGAGTACAGTAACCATAACTTAGCCATGACCAGTCAATGCAATAACACATGCCATATAACAACCAAATTCATACAATAACCATAATTCAACCATTAAATAACCATAGGCATCGACATAGACATAGACTCAGTAGTAAGTCTCTTACCTTGGGACGAGCCTAATCAACAAACCAAGCAAGCTTGCCCAACTGGTGGCTTAGTCCAAAACCACTACAAGCCAACCACAAGGAGCCCAACCTTAAATGCCTTACACCAACCCATTGGAACTGCAAGTTGGCGGTGGCGGAAAACGGCAGTGCGAATCTGAGAGAGGTGGCACTAGGACTCGCAGCAACGGTGGTAGTGAAACCGACGAGGGACGACCGCGAGCGAACCCAGCTGGACGGCAATGGCGTGAAACCAAGATTGGTAGCACTAGAAACAAGCTACTGCCGACATGAGAAGAATGAAGGAAGAAGAAGAGAAAAAAAAAGTTCAGGGGTGGCAGCGACAGTGATGCACGAAAAGGGAGGGAGAGAGAGAAGAAAAGAAAATCTTTTTTCCTTTACTTTTTCTTAACCTAGCACGCAAACCGAGGGTTAATAAATAACAAAAAAAACAAGTCGCTTTTCCTTTCCCTAATCTAAATTAATTCCCCCCCCCCCCCCCCCCTCCTAATTTAAATTAATTATTCTCCCTTTTCCTTTTCCTCTTCCTTAAATAAATAAAACTCAATAAAAACCCAATCTTTTCTTTAATAAAAAAAAAAAAAAAATCTTTTCCTCTTCCTCCACTCTTAAACTCACTTTACTCACAACCAAATAATAAATCCAATTCCTCTAAATTTCTTACTAATCTCGAAAATTCCATGCTTAAATCAATTTAAAAAAAACGGGTACTTAATAAGGAAGAAATACTTGAAAATTCGGGACATCACACATATTGAGTCGACGAATTGGCCACTCTCACCGATGCAAATCAAAGGACCGCCTTCATAGGCTGTTCACAACTCACTCGGGATTCAGGTCAAGTCACCTATGGTCATCTTGATGAAATGTAAGTCTCTTTTAGTTACGGTGTTATAGAGAGAGAGTTAATATTTCGTGGTCCGGTCTTATACAAACTCTTTATATAGAATACCCCCGCTCACATGTCTCCACATAAATGATCAGGATCAGATCATTTGTAGTACTTTACAACACTTGTAACAATTACAAAGCGGGCCATATTTGTAGTATCACCAGGATAAGGTACCCAGCCTTATCCATCTACTACAGACAATTTAGGTTATTACTTAAACTTGATTCACTTGTATATCTCCATATACATGTTTAAGTTACAGGTAATAAACTTGGATCTTGTTTATTGGTTTTGGGTTAATGCAACTAAATGTTGACTAAAATAACATTTATTTCATTAAATAAATAATTTGTTTATACAATAAAACTTACAAACTACAAGATCACGAGATTTAGGGCATCAACCCCAACAATAAACACCTTCCAAAGGAATGACAGTCCTAGGCTCCCACGAGGCTGAACATGAATCTCACTTTGTGAATTTATTCGGAGAGCGTGAGAGGAACGACATACCATATATGTGTGTGTGTGTATATATATATAGATGGTATTTTTAAATTAGGGTTTATTACTTAGGTGAATTTAGGCTAAATCAATTTAACTTAGTGAATATTAATGTTCTCAATATAACATTTTATATTGGATAGGTTACCATAATGTTTTAGTTTATTAACCTCTATAACAAACTAACTACATTATTGCATGTTTAATAAAATATTAACTAATTCAACTCCCCAATTAATTATAAAGTACGGGTGTTGTCTTACGGTCAACTTAAATACCACAGTCTAGACATAATTATTCTTAGACAAAGTTCTCTTATAGCCAATATTTTATTATTAATATTTTATTTTCTCATTTTAAAACTCTTTAAAAAATAAAAGATTTATTTTAATTCTAATCTTATTAGAAATAAAATTGAAGATAAATTAACTTACTTTATTTTAAACCCTTTAAAATAAATTAATTAATTTTATCTTTATTAAAACCAAAATCATAATAGGTTACCCTGAAACCTTATTTTAAGTTTTATCTATTCATTAATCATACAACATAACATTTATATGTTCATTAAAGAAATGAAACTTATAACTTGCATCTATCATGATAGCATCAACAACTAAATATAATTATTACATTGAGACTCATGAATATCATATTTCATGCATCATTCTTTTCATTTGTTTCATAATATAACTCTTATATTATAAACGATAGAAAACTATATTAATGCATCAATTTCCCATTAATTAATATAAATCTTGTATTAAAACAATGAAAACTATATTCATCCATCAATTGTTTTTTTCATTTATTTATATGTCTTTTATATTAAAACAATGAAAACTATATTCATGCATACATATAATATGATGCAATACATATTTAACCTATGATGAAATTTTAATCTATATGACATAGTTTAGGCAACATATAAATTAAAATAATGTAATACATATATCTAATGCATTATTAAACTATATAGAAATAATAGACAAGACTTTTTACCTTTCCAAAAAGATAGAAAATAAATAAAATTACAATAATTTTAATATTTCCTTTCAATCAAATCTGCTGGATGATATGCACAGTAGTTTCCAGATTTTAAAATTTTCAAATTTTTTAGATTTCTTTATTTCTTAAAAACCAACGTTTTTTTCAAGAATTTAGTGCACTTTTACATCAAATTCAATGAAAATATTACAAGAAAACCCTAATCCTAAGGGTTTTACAAATGATCTAATCAAAACTTTAAAATTTAATGCCCAAATATGTCTAAACTATCAATTTTGCAAACCTTCACATATCTCATACATGAACAATTAAAACACCCACCATACTAGATTTTTCATACAAGATTTTTAATTCAAATCAAGAAGCAAAGATTGGCTCAGATACCAATTGAAGGAAATTGAATCTCAACGGAAGCATGTGATCTTGTTTTTTGATTTCTTGAAAGAATTAAAAATATAAATAATTAAGAAAATGTTAAGCAACATACCTTTGTCGATCTATAATTTCAACAAAATCTTCTCCTCGAACCTATAGTCTTCTCCTTGTAGTTTTCTTTTTCGAAGAGATCTTCCTTGCTATGACTCTAGCAAGGATCCGGTTTATGAGAATCGCTCTTGAAAAAATAGAGGGAATGAGAAGAAATATTTTGTAATCGTAGAGATTATTCTTGTAGAGAGGGTGTGTTTTATGAGGGGTCCAATACTAATAAATATCTACCCAAATAATATCTCATATTAAATGGTTTAAAATATTTATCTTCTCCAGAATCTTTAATTTGAATCCAATCCAAACTAAATAATTAATTATTTGACTCAAACCCAAATTAATTAATTAATTCTTCCTCTATTTATTTATATGAATTTCATTCAAATAAATAATTAATTATTTGAATCATATTCAAATAAATTAATTCTCCATATTATAAAGTTATAATTTGAATCTTACTCAAATAAACTTTATAATAAATCATGTAGTTAATTGTATGCAATACAATTAATATTTTGCCTCATAAATTTGAACATTTCAAATTTTTCTTTCAACATAGTTGATCCTTGTTGGTCTATGGTGAGCTAGTAAGGGGACCTTATGGACCTATAGACTAAAAGCTTCAATGATCAAAGATTAATTAATGAAACTCTTTAATTCAATATTCATTCATTAACTAGATGACAATCTACTATAGACCTATAGTTGAACTCTTTACACTGTAGAACAAGTTGTGTCCATGGATATAATCAGTATTAGCAAGTCGATCATTCACGAGTTGTTCATAATTACAGCGGGATAAAAAATGTTCGTTTCACCCCTCTAATTACATCTTTTCCTTAAGTACCACTGATTTCTCTAATGAATAATTTATTTATGATTCAACCCTAAATTAAGTCCCTCTAGGCCAGTGAGAGGGTGGACCCCTTGTTTAAGACCCGAAATAATCACTTAAGGGAATTACTCATCTACTTACCCTATCTGGGAATGAGTGAATTCTATCTCCCCATTTAGTCAAGTGCCCAAAATGGTAGGCTTATTAAGTTGGCAATTTGGGCCACTCTCACCCATGCAAATCAAAGAACCGACCTCACAGATAAGAGTTCATAAGTCACTCAGGATTAAGATCAAGTCGCACATGATCATCCTATGAAATATTAATCTCATCAATTAAAGGATTTACAAAGAGATATTAAATATTTCGTGGTCCGGTCTTATACAATTTTTTTGCATAGGATATTCCCACTTACATGTCTCCACATGAATGGTTTGATCCTGTAACTATTACAAAGTGGGTTGTATCGATAGTGTCACCAGGATAAGGCATCCACTCTTATTCACATATTATAGACCTTTGGGTTATTTCTTAAATATGATCCACCCGAATGTCAACTACATACATGTTCAAGACTTCATATAATAACCTTGGATTTTTTTTGTTAATTGATAAATTAATACTGCATAATTAATAATTAAATTAATTAACTAATCAATTATGAGGTTTTAGAGCACAAATCCCAACAATCTCCCACTTGCACTAAAGTCGATGAGACATGTATCTAGGACATACTCTATGCCCAACAATGTTAATGTTGAGTTTGTTGATCAAGGTATAACTAGTCCAAGTGTTAAGGGTTGTAGTTAATGAATGTGGTGAGAAAGACATAAAGAATGTTGTGTTCGGTGAAATTGAAAGAGGTGCTGGGTCGAAGAGAGCTGCTGAGGATAATATTGTGTTTGATGACTCAACACAGGATCATTTGGCCTTGAGTCAAGTATTGTCGAAGTAGAAATCTGTTGTTGAAGAAGACAACACTAGGTATAAGACATCTGATGACCATTCTGATGATGATGATCTTGAAAACTATCTGAATCCTCTAGAGAATGCAGCCTGAAAAGCGGCTCTGATGAGGAAATTGAAACTAACTGAGGTCCTTTCACTCGTGCACCCACTTGAACTCCTAGGAAGAAACCTACATCCACCATTGTTCCTTTTGTTCCACCGGATGGAATATCTTTTCATTTTGAAGAGAGCACAATGTTCTGGAAGTTTGTGGTTAAAACGAAAAATTTTTGTAGAAAAGGAGCTCTATGATAAGGCTCAAAAGTGTCTTGATATCATGGATCTCATTTTGAAGGTTGATTTGATCAAGACGGCTCTAAACCTTGGTCCTTACTCCAAGCTTGTCAGAGAATTCATTGTAAATCTTTTTCCTGCCTTTGATGATGCAAATCCCCATACTTTAGGCGTGTTCATGTGAGGGGACACATTTTTGTGTTCACTACTAGTGTTATTAATAAGTTTCTTGATCGTACTATTCCCCCTAATGCTTAAGGGTTTGCATCCCTTCATGAAAGAATTAGATCTAAACTGACTAGAGGTTTAAAGAATGCTTAGCCTTGGACTGGTTAGCTTGCTTCTGGTGATTTCAGTGCTATTTTATTTCATATTGGAATTTTTAATTGATGCCCTTCCTTGCATCACTCTGGTGTATCCATCTCTCTAGCCACGCTCCTGTTTCAAATTGGTAAATCGGATTCGTTTGACTATGGAGCGTTTGTTCTTGGCCAACTCCAGAGGCACATTGGTTCCCAGGTGCTCAGATTGCCAATCCCTTATCCTCGTCTAATTTGCGAGATTTTGTTATCTTAGAAGCCTAACCTTATTGTAGAAGATGAGCCCATCGGTGGAAATTCGAGATTGATTTATTTTAATTACAAGTTGTTTCATGGTCATCATGCTCCTAGCAGTGCTCCTCCTCCTCTTCGCACAACTGAGGAAGCTTTGAGTCCTGCTTTCTGCTTTATTTAAATTATTTTGCAGAATATTTTCTCTCATATATATGTCTTATTTGTTAAATGCCGACATTTTGTGGGATTATTTTCCATCTTTCTGCTGCCCTATTTAAGCTTAAGAAGTCAGTCTTCTAGGATTTTCGCTTCAACATTGTGAGATCATAATTCGATTATACCAGAAGTGTTATTTTTCGTGCTCTTTGAAGAAGATCATTATGTGCTAGAGGCTAGTTAATCATCATTGTTCTCTTCAACTAAGGTTCAATATTGCAAGTTGTTCGATCTTAAGAGAGCCTAAGACCGCGTTACTCAAGAAGGAGTTCTCTTCACTTAGGGGAAGCCTGAGCCATTATTCAATGTGAAGGATTTCACATGAAGGAGAAAGATAATATTAAATGAGAGTGTGTCTTACTCACTTAGAGGAAACCTAAGTGTTGCACCACTAATATTCAATTAGTTAGGGTGAACCTGAGTTAGAGTGAGATGAAGTCTCATATTTAGGGGGAGCCTATGTGTCTAGTTAAGTTAGGCTTGATGGTTGTCACTGTGCTTTGAGTTGTTCACAGACAAGTACAACGTTGTAAATGCTTAACTATTTCATATTAGTGGATTATTTTTCTCGGGCACATTTCCCTCAAACGTAGGTAGTTTATCGTCAAACTGAATTACCAATCCTCATATGTTTATTCTTGTTTAATTAGTTACTAATTTGTTGTTGTCTCTGATTGTGTGGTAGGTGAAAACATTTGACCCTTCTAAAATTTCAATAATTTTAATGTTTTTTTCCATTTGCTTATAAAATGTCTCTAAAGCGCCATTTAGTCATCATTGACATTAAAGGCTCGTTAGTTAAAAAAGAATATTAAAAACTCCTTGAATACTTCACGCATAACAAACATAAGTATATAAATGCTCACTTGATCTATGGGCCAAAATTCAAGCTTACCGTAATACATACGTGTTTCTTTTAATTTAACTTTATGTATAATATTTACAAGTTGAAGTTATAACTTATATGAACGGATACATTCATTTTTTCCATTTTCAAATGGTCAAGCAAGAAATGTCCCCTTCAATTAATATATTATAAATGTCAAATAACATAATAATTTGAAATTCTTAGATAGAAACAAACAAAAGAAGAAGCCAAACAAAGACCATTTCAAATCCACCGTTTCTCCAAGTTGCCCATTCCGCGTGAGAAAATGAAACAGCCTTCTAAATCCTCTCAAACGTCACTTTAAAAATGGCCCATACTATATGCAATATGTAACCCTGCAAAAATTTAAAACTATATAATATGATTCTGAGTGGCAATTTGGTCCCAAATTCTTTCATTTATTCCCTCTTCATCACGTAACCCAATTGCTAAATTCATCGCAACCATTGATCTTTCATATGATAATTAATGATTTTATTTACTGAAATATGTTTAGATTAGCTATCCTATTTTTTAACCCTATCACTTTTAAATATTAAGTCTATGATTTAACAACTATATTAGGTTAAAATAGAGTATTACGTTTCATTCTTATACATCTAACTACTTAAAAGTAACTATTATATTGGTCCAATCTCCCAAAAGAAATCTCGTCTAATTAATAGCATGGTAACAAATTTATTCCACATTTCTAACATTTCTATCTATATTTATATTTTCACAAGTTCAATACGGTAACAAGAGTGAATCTACATTTTTATTATTTCTTTAAAAAAAATGAAATATAAAAAATAAATAACATAATGTTAATAATGTTACTAAAGCGTAAAATTTTTATTTATTAATTTAATTTTTTTTTTGAATTTTTTGTTTCTAATAATTGTTATAAATATCTATAGATATCAACATTTTATCGATATTACTATCTATGACATTTTTCATAAAATTGACATCGCGATATTAATTTCATTAACATTGACATTATATATGATGATTATTAGTACATAGATAATTAAATATAATTTAAGTTTATTCATTAAAAACTTTTAGTTCATCACGGCTTAATTTGGGATTTCTTTTGTTTTTTAAATAATTGTTGGTCATTATGTTTTTAAAACAATTAGAACTTGAAGCAAATTAGTATTTGGTAAATCTATGTTTTAGACCTAAAAAAATTGTTTATAGTGTTTGACAAATAAAAACTAAATTATTATGTTTTTAGATATACTAACTCTAACACTTTTATAAGTTTGTGAGCTCAATTTTTAGAATTGAAAGTTTGAGGGTGTAATTGCAAATATCACCTTACTTTAGAGGTGACTTTTGCAATTTGACCGAAAATTAAATGTGGGTTTCAAATGTAATTTTAATGAATTTAATCTTAGTGACTTTTACCAAATACAAAAAAGGAAATTATTATAAATAGAAAAAAATATCAAACTATTTACAAATATAGAAAATTTTCACTATTTATCAATGATAGACCGTGATAGACTTCTATCGTGAGCGATAGAAGTCTATCACAATCTATCATTCATATAGAGTGAAAATTTTCTATATTTATAGATAGTTTGGTTCATCTTGCTATATTTAAAAATAACCCTACAAAAAATAATTAAAATTCTTAGAAAATTATATTTTAACCCTCACAAAACCAACCCAAAATGCACCTTAAGTTTAGTCTATTTTTATGCATATATTGAATTATTGAATTAAAAATGATTAGTACAAAATATTATGGCTAGCAATTTGGATTCTATTTTATGTTTTAAGGTTCATTAAGTTCAATAAATATGTGTTTTTGACAATTTTGCTTTTAAAAACTTATCTTCTATTTTTATGAAGATAATGAATCTTTTATCAAAGGATCAGAACAAAAAATGGATTCGAACCTCCTTAAATGATTTGGAAGATCCAAAACATTAATGGTATCTGTTAGCTATTTTTAGTTTTTGTGATCAATCGGTCCATAATTTGAAAACAAAATTTCTATATTTTCAATATATTAACCATAAAGTGCAAATTCATGATCTAGACTATCCTCCAAAAGAGTCTCCATACCATAGGCAAATGTCAAGCTAGATATCATAATTGTATATTAACCCAAATTAGTGTGTCTTATGCAGGAGAAATTTACTTTCTTTTTATGGTGACCCATCCTCCAACTTTTTTTTTTTTCTTTTTATACATTATTCTCATTTTCATGAATGCATCCGCTGGAGGGTATGATGAGGGTGCAACCTAGTTAAGATATTCTAATACACTTACTAATCCTTCTTTACTCTAGTATATTATTCAAAAATATATATTTTTAATATATTCATATTTTGAATTTTAAAATTTTAAATGCATAATTACATTAAATAAAAATAAAAACATTTAAAAATAAGAAAATTATCTTAAATGGAAAAACTGTTGAAAATATTTACAACTAATAGTAAAATAACAGTCTATCTGCGAAAGACTGCGAGAGATCGCGATCTATCGTAGTATATCGTAGACAGACAGTGAAATTTTTTTATATTTGTAAATATTTTTGTTTATTTTGCTATATTTGAAAAGAGCACTTAAAAATATAGTATGTCATGCTATAAACTCAAATCATTTTTTTTATTAAAATATGTAGTGTGTAATTTATTATAAATTATATAATATTACAAAATAATAATTAAACAAAAAATTTTAACAAAAAACACATTAATTAATTATTATTAATAGTTTATAGTCAACCTAATATTTAATGTGTAATTGCAATGTTTGTAAATATAGTATCACACATATCCAAAAATAAGAACTTTGTTTTTATTGAATATTCTATTTTCAAATTCTCTACCAAGCAAATCCTTAATTTCGATTTTATATATACATGTGTGTGATACACTTGACACACGTGATACAACTTGATACACACTTGATACACCTGATACATGTGTGTGATACACTTGACACACATGATACAACTTATACATACTTGATACACCTAATACACTTGATACCCCTTGATACACTTGATACACTTGATAAACTATTGTCTTAGGTCTAATATATCGTCGATACACTCATGTCTTAGGTCTGATACACTTATGTGTCACTTCAAGTATCTGTTGATTGATGTTTGATACACTTGTGTCTTTTCATTGCTCAATTTCCTAAAATTTTGTATTTCATTCATGTTTGTTACTTGTCCTCTCTCCAATTAATTTGAAAAAAAAAAAAATCCAACCAATTTATAACCAATTAATTTCTTAAAAGAATGTACTTTAGTTGATAATATATTGATGGTGAGATATAATATTAGTATATGGTTAATATATTGCTAATAAACTTTATTGAAATTATGTTGATATACTTTGTAATGATACACTAATTTATATTGTTGATACACTTGACTAACATACTATTGATATTCTTTATAATGATACTGCTAATAAACTTTATTAATATATCATTTATATACTTTATAATGATACACTCATTTATATTGTTAATACACTTAGCTAACATATAGTAGATATAGTTTATAATAATACACACGTTTATATTGTTAATGCACTTGATCAATATATTGTTGATATACTTTATAATGTTACACTTGTTTACACTATTGATACACTTGATCAATATATTGTTGATATACTTTAGATACAATTGACTTATATAATATATTATATATTGATATATTTTATAACAATATACACATTGATTGATACTAAGTACTTAGTGATTGCTAACTGATTTAGCATCTACCTTATGGGCACTTATTAGGCTTAAACAAAAAACTTTCAGACTACCAAAAAAGATGATGTTCATAGTAGGAGCCAAATCACTATTAGCAGAACTGGTGATCACCAATAATCATCCAAAAAAAAAAAAATGATCTCTTTAACAAGAGTCAAATCACTATTGCAAATTATAGTTGACGATAAAGTAGAAGTACAAGTAATTCGTAGTTCAACTCTTGTAAAAAAATGGAAGTAAGTTATTTTTAAAAGGTACGAAGAAAAAGTGATGCAACCAAGAATAAAAGAAATAGGAAGAGAGAAATTTTTTATTGAAAAAAAAAGAAAAACAAGAAGTTAAAATTTTTCACAAGAAAAAAATATAGTGAATTAAAATAAAATAAAATAAAATAAGCTCAAATTCTTTGTTTTAGGAGAAGTTTTTAAAAAAATCAAAAAAGAAAAGAAAAAAAAAACTAAAAGAAAACATAATATGAAAAAGAAAAAGAAAGAAAAAATGGGAGCAATTCAAATATTTAAGGAAGAAAGTAGGTAAAACTTAAAAAATTGTAATTCTAAAAAAAAATTCTTAAATTGTAAAAATATAGAAGAAAGAAAAAAAAAAAAGTTGAAATTGATTTTAGAAAAATATATAAACAAAATATCAGATTTTTCCATATACAAACATTCTTTGCAAAATTATATTTTGCAAAATTATATTCTTAAATTACTACAGATTACAAATATCATTTTATTTTGTCATTTAGACATGCAATTTGTATTAATTTACCTTCGCAAATAAAAAATAAAGGTGTTATTTGGGGATGACGTTAAAGTGATGTCATCTTAAAAAGAAAAATCACATAATCCATTTGAATAGTATAAATATCATCTTAAAGTTCTTTTTAGGTGGATATTTATTATCATTATGATTATTTTTGTTAAATAATCTTTAACGTGAGGAAAACTATCAATTGATTAAAAAAAAATAATAAAAATTCCCGAACAACTTAGACCAAATTCATTGGTACACTTATGAATAGATAAGAATTGTCTCTAGAAAACTTTATAATAAACGTCATTCTAGGACCTATTTCACAACTTGAATAACACCTAACACATTAAAATTATAAATAAAACCTTAGATGGAATGACTTAAATTCGAAACCCCTAGATTAGGGTTAAAAGTTTTTAGTCCTTTTTGTTATTAATGAGGGGAAAAAAACTAGCTAGATTAGGGTAAGGCACATCAAGTTGAAGGTGCCAAGTTGCAAAAGAGGACTTGATATTTTTGTTGTATTATTATTATTTTTTTAATCTTTGGATTTGATGTTTGACTTTTAGGAAGGTTCTTGAAAAAATAGGATTTGGGATTAGGCAGTGGGTTTTTTTGACTGAAAAAGTAAGGAAAGTCGGAAAGCAATGGCCTGTATTTAAGCATTATATAGGCAATGGGAGAGCAAAGCGTGGGAAAGGCCAAAGGGAGGGGGAGCAACCTATATGATGTTGATCTCTCGTTCTCATATATCCTTTTATTTTTAGATATATTATCCATTTCCCATTCATCCATACAACTTTTTTGTTAGTCGATATCGATACAAAGAACTGTTGAAAATATTATGACAATAATTCTATTCAATTTATTATGATTTGTCAATTTCATCAAAATTTTAAATTTAAATAGTTTGTAATTTAATAATATAACAACAATATCATGAAATTCGAACACGTTTTCAAATTTTATTTTTTATTTATAATAAGTAGACATGTTTGTAGGGAAGAAGCCCTAACATACATTTTAAAATACTTAAACTCAATTTAGTGATATTTAAATGAAGCAATTAATTAGTACAAGTTTGGTATGTCTTATAAGTATTATGGGGGACAATCCACTTTTTCTAAAATATTGGTTATTGTTTAGTTACAATTTTTGTAAATGATGCTAAAAAGTATTTTATACTAGTTGAAAGCGATTTTTACAACTTCCTTTCATAAAAAGTGGCTTAATTTATAAGGAAAAAAAATGGTAATTGCAAAATACAACAACCAGGTCCAAAGTATTAGTAAATATAACATAATACAATTTTTCTTTACAAATATAACAAAATTTAGATCAGTGATAGAATATATCATTGAGAAGAGTCTATCAGTGATAGATCTTATTATTAATAAGAGTCTATCAATAATAGAGTTTATCACTGATAGATTTTGTTCTTTAAAAATATTGTTATACACTTAATTTATTATTCTTAAAAATGCTACTAGCTGCAATTACCCTTTAAAAATATTAAATTTATATAAAAAGTATTGAAATAGTACTTTTTGAAGTAATCTTTTAACTAATTTTATCTCAGGAATGTTTGTATAATTATTGTTTTCACTTAAAAATGCATTTTCTTTTCTTTTCTTTTCGAATAATTTTTTTTTAAGACGTACCAATTTAAGCCATGGATATTTCAACTAACTTACATTATTGCCTAAGAGGTCAAAATGTTCGAATTCTTCTACCCTCCTAAATTATTGCACTAAAAAACAAAATTTATGAAAAATACATTATACAATGAATTTGGAAGAAACAAGTTTGTCCAACTACTTAGAATACTAAAAAATATCATTAATAGACAAGGCATAAAAAAACATGGTAGCCTTGAAATTAATCAATCACCAAATAATTTTTTAGTAGTACCTATTTTTAAAAGGGATGGAAATGAGCTCATACCTTGTAATGGGTTTCAAGTAATAGATTGTTGGAATGCAACTGGGAGAACAAATCTTTCACAATATGAGACATTATAGGTGAAATGTAAAAAACAAAGTCGTGAGAGTTCACGTTCAAAATGGACAATTTTACACTATTATAGAGATAATTTGAGAATTATGAGTGAAAAAAAAAATTGGGGAAAAATGTATGTCACTTTTTTTCAAAGCCATTATTGATGTATTTAAGTGGAAAACTTGTTAACATAGACAACTAGAATAATCATCAACACCAACTCTATGCCCACTAATTATTAAACAAAAAACACATCAAAGGAAAAGTTTTGAAAGTAACATAAGAATATATTAATACGATATATAAAAGAAAATAATTATATTAGTTTCTCTTCTTCACACCATAACTAAAAAAAACAATTTTTAAAGGCGTTGACATTACATAAAGTCAATGAAAATACAGAGAGAGGCTCTCTACAAGATCCAATGCTCCAATTATTTAAACAAAGTTTGGGGAAATTTAATTTGCTAAAAAGCTGTGAACTTTTCAAAGTCAGCTCCTCCCCTTAAGCTAAATTCTTCTTTTTTCCCACTTTTATTAATTTGTAGCTTTTTGAGAATTATATTCTTCATATAATCAATTATATATCCATGGAGGATTGGGATTTGCAAGCAATTGTAAAAGGGTGCAATGGAGTATCAATTACTTCTTCAACACCAAGGCTTATGGAAGATCAAAATAATTTGTACTCTTTTCTAAGGGAAGAAGATCAATTCTTTTCTTGTAGTGTTTATAATAATCCTCAACTTTCAAGTTCTTCTTCTTGTCCTTCAGTGGTTTATGATGAGTTTGAAGGATTATTTGGAAGAAGCTGTTCATCCAATATTTTTCCAATTTTGCATCCAAACAATTCTGCCTCCATTTCTGATCTTCTCAGGGACTTTAAGGAACCAGAAAAGCTTCATTACAAGAACCAAATCCAAACAACAAAACAGAAACAAAGGTTGGCTATTTCAAATTTAGTTAATATCTCCTTTTCTTGTTTAATTTGTTGGTATTTTTGTTTCCGGAAAAAGTTCAACTTTTAATTTTTTGACTTAATCAATTTTAATCTGAAACTTGAACTTGAATATAGTTAAAAGTTTCTTCTTTTCTTTGAAGTGTGCAATTAGCATGCAATTTTTATGATTAGACGAGAGTATTTTTTCTTTCAGTGTTGATTTTGGTTAAAGTATTGATATAATTAAAGTATCATTAACCAATTTAAGTTTTTGAATTTAGTAGTAATTTAATATGGTATTATAAAGTTATCGCCAATATAAACATAACTCAACTAGCATACCATAATATATATGTGCACCACTGTACACTGTTTAAAAAAAAAAAAAGGTTATGTGATCAAATTCTGGTAAATGTCATTTACTCCCACCAATTAAAATCGAAGTTTAAGTCAATAAAATTGACAGTTATTTAAATTTGTCTCATCAACTCATATCCGAGATAGAAATTGAAGTTTTTTTCCTACATCTAATTTCTATAGAAGACTCAATGTGAAAGCAATGTAAGAAAAAAAATATGAGGTTTCTGTGACTCTTATTATTTATTTATTTTTTTTTTTTTTTTTTTTTTTTTTTTTTTTTTTTTTTTTGGTGATTTTTCTTATATCAGCAAGAAAAGTCGGCAAAATAGGGTAGTGAAAGAGGTGAAAGCGGATAGCGTATGCTCAGATTCATGGGGATGGAGAAAATATGGACAGAAACCAATCAAAGGGTCGCCATATCCAAGAAGCTATTACAGATGCAGCTCCTCAAAAGGATGCTCCGCTCGAAAGCAAGTCGAACGGAGCCTCTCCGATCCAGATATCTTCGTTGTAACCTACACAGCCGAGCACAACCATGCCGAGCCTACTCGCCGCAACGCCCTCGCTGGGACCACTCGGAAAAAGTTCCCGGCGCTAGAGACCCCGAATTTCGACATGATTCTCTCACCAAATAATTCTACTTCTGTGGCTTCCATTGAAGAAGAACATCCAATGGAAGGTGTGGCAGAAGGGGAAGTTTTGATTGATATGCCATTTGAATTCTTTACTGGTTTGGAGGATTTGCTTTTTGGATGACCCTTTTTTTAAAAAACAAAAAAAAAAAAAAAAAAGAAGAAAAGAAAAGAGATTGTTGTTCATTTTATGAATATGAATTGGCAATTGTAAAACTTATGATCTCCTCTTCTTGGAAAAAAGCACATATGATCATGACTATTAGGGTTTAGAATGGGGTGAATTATTTTAAAAAGAAAGGGAAATGGAAGATGTTTATTTTGGGATGGTTATGATCAAAAGAGTTCATGTTTTTTTAGGATAGTATGTGAGTGGAAGTAGTTCTGACCTGAAATTAATAGTACAAGTTTATGCCAATTAGCTTTTTCAAATATATAATGTGAATTATTGCAATTTGATATAATGTAATTTGTTGTCGTTGCTGTCAAACGAGGCTAGGAACATTGATATGCTTATTAAGCAACTCTGAACTAGGAAATCTGATGTGGATGAGGTCCTCAGAATCATGCTCTCCTTATTGTCTCGCTCTGCTTAGCTCTGTTGTTGATTAGACAAAAAGGGGGAAAAGTTGCTTGGTTTTTGTTTGTTTTTGAATTGATTGTGCTTTTGTGACTGTTGGTTGTTGATATTTTGTTGTTGGTGGTCTTTGTTTCTTTGGCATTTGTATTGGGGTGTTTTTGTCGACTGCTATTAATTCTTATCAAACTTTGTTTCTCTTGCATCAAAATTCTTCTGCTCTATCTTGTGTTGATTATTGTTTTGTCTTAAAAATCGCGGTCAAAAGGAGAGTTTGTTGGAGTTCTGCGTTGGTTCTTTATTTTATTAAGGTAGGTTATAAAAGGTTGTTGTTGTCACTATTAGAGTCGTGGCATCCGATTGTGACATTTTGATGCCTGAGTCATTATATCTTTTATTTCCTTATTGGGTTATTTTTTTCTGCATATATTATTTTCCTGATATTCTTCCTTTTTAGTCATCAGCGTTTATTTCTATTTTCGACATTGTTTTCCTTTATTAGATTTGATCTATAAAAGGTGTTTGGTGAGACTAATTAGGTTAAGTCGTTTCGTATTGAAAGGATTTTTTGCTTGGTGTGGTTGGGTAGTTTGTTTCTGCATAATTTTTTTGTGAACCTTAGTTTTCCGTTGTGCTTTGTTGTCCCTCCGGGACTATGCAGATTAGTTTGAGTTGCCCCTTAGGAGAATTTTGAGGTTTATTTATGACTAGCAGAGTTTATCGGTCTTAGAGGGAGCTTGAGACCTCATATTGAGAAGAGAGAGTTCTCTTATATTAGGAGATCCTAAGAATCATCAGTGGAGGGAGTTCACTTAATCTAGTGAAAGATATTTAAGGTGAGAGTGAGTCTCACGAGCTGTTACTGACAGAAATTCAAGACACTAATATTACATTACTTAGGGGGAGCCTAAGTAACCGTGTGAGACTCGTCTCACACCTAGGGGAAGCCTCAGGGTCTAGTCTATTAAACTTAACAAGAGTCATTGTTGAATTTGTAATGTTCATAGATAACTACTTTGCTGTAATTGCTTAACTTTTTAATATAAGTGGATTATCTTTCATGAGCACACTACCCCCTAAATGTAGATGGTTATCACCGAACTAGGTTACCAACTCCTGTGTTCCACTATCTCCTTTTGTGTGTTGAACTTTCGTGTTAAACATTTTCACGAGCATACTGCCCCATAGACGTAGATGGTTATCACCAAACTAGGTTACCAACTCCTATGTTTCACTATCTCCTTTTGTATGTTGAACTTTTGTGTTAACATTTTGTTAAAGCTATTGTTTTAACAACCTTGCGTGGAGAGTCATCTCATAAATTTTTCATAATTAATATTGAAGAAAGAGCAAATATTGTTCAGCTTTTATAATTGTCAAATAATGGGGGATTAAAGTCAAGAAAATAAGTTGCAAGGGCAATATCTTTACTGATTAACTAATTGAATTAGTTAAGTTCACAATCAAAAGGAAAAAGGGAACGGACAAAAGTTAATTCAATGTGAAATAACTTCAATGCCTTTCATTTATTAGGTTTGATAAGGTGATGCGTATATAATTTCTATAAAATATTAAAGGATTGTTTTTAAATATAGAAAAATGAACTAAAATATTTATAAATATAGCAAAATATCATAGTCTATCTGCGATAGATCAATCTATCACATATAAAAGATGATATTTTACTATTATTTGTAAATATTATTTTGACAATTTTGTCATTTAAAATAAATTTTCCATACTAAACATAAATATATTAAAGAAAATAGATAATATTTCTAAAAATATATATCCTATTAAAGTGAAATGTAAATACAATAAAGAAATTTTTTAATAAAATAGTTTTGAGTGAAAATCAGATTATATTTCTAATAATATATTTAGAACATCATAAATCCTTTGTTTGTATATATATAAGTAAGAAAATCCCATTTAGAAGGGAGTCAACGGAGATATATTGATGAAGAAAACTTCTCTTAATTTATTTTGAAATTTTATAGTCTCATTTCTTGTACAGAAAAATTTCCATGACATTGAAACCAACTCATCAATACAAAGAATGGAATGAGGACACAAATGAGTTTTTGTAACTTTTTTCAAGATTGAGGGAGTAGAGAGTGTCTCAATCCTACCATGAGAATGTACGTTGAGACATTCTACGAAACGAAGCTAGTGCAAGAAGGCACCTTGACATGCATAAACAAGCATGTCAACACAAGATAAGCAAGCACCTCGACAGGTGCAAGAAAGCACGTCGGTACTAGTCAAAGGAGGGGCCATGGGTAAGGGCCACGATGCGATCAAGGAGGATGATACATCGGTTAACACACCAAGGATGAGGTACACAGAAGTGCTAAGTTATGATAGGAATGAGTTAAAAGTATAGTAGTGGTCAAAAGGTAAACGACACGGGTTTTGGGGACTAGGTCCGGTCCCGAGTTGTTGCCGTGAATGTTGGGGCTCCATCGCGAGTTTGGACTAATGACTCTAGAGTTAAGTGCATTAAAGTGAGAGATGCAATGTAACGACTTGACCCTTTAATAACTAACTCGTCGCTACGTCATATATGAACATTTATATAAATACGTTGGGACTAAGAGACATGGTATCACACACTTTAGATAAATGCGGTTTAATTTATAAAATTGCTGAATTCTTGAAAATTTATTAAACCAACATAAAATAGTAAAAACACTTTAACGGGGTACCCTTTAAATCGTTAGGCAAAACCTCAAGAAAAGAACCGAATATATCCAAAAACATTTACCCAACGGTTTAATAAATGCAAATACTACTACCCTACAAGTCCAATTTGCTATACCTTAGACTAAGGTGCGGAAGCAGTGTGATGGTCCCATGGTACGATCACGGATTTCCTCGGCCATGCGCCGGGCCACCATACTCTTTACCTGGGAGAAAAAGAAAACATAGAAAAGGGTGAGTAAACATACTCAGTAAGAGACCCACTACTGAGCCTAGTTGTTACCCCTTTTTGTCGTGTGCACCTGTGTACCCGGCATAGGCATAAGCGTAGGCGTAAGCATAGGAAGCGACCCGAGGGTACACATTGATTATATTTGTAACATGAACATATGTGGTGATCCCGAGGGACACCCTTCGTAGCACAGTTACGGGGCACGACAATAGGGCAACCTGTAACGTGTCATGGCATAACTAATTCATAGCAGAAGATTCGCAGAGTCACAAGCACATAAGCATAAGAACATTACTTACACTACAAATTTAGCATACCGAAACAATCATAGCAACAACATCCGAGACAAAAGTTCACAACAACATTCAATAGTCAACAACACGATTAGACAGTAGGCATCACTAAAACCCGGTAGTAAGTCCCTTACCTGCGAGAGCGAGACTGCAGCGGTACTGAGTGATACTGAGCAAAACTGAGCGATACTGAGCGATACCGAGCGACACTCAGCGAGATTGCCTGTGCGACGTCGCGACTTCCCTACACTGCGGCAACGTGCTACGAAGGCTATGACAACGCGTCGCGGAGAGGACAAGCGACGCGACGATGAAGACTGGTGATGCGGCAACGAGGACTGACGATGCAACGAAAAACGGCCTGTGACAATGCAACGCGACGACTAAGACGCTACGACGCGGCAACTATGATGATGTCACAACCCTGAAAGCTGCGATGCTGGCGACAGCGAGGGCTGGGGCGCTGCGACTGAGTGACGGGGGAGTTGTGAGAAAATGGCTGAAGAAGAGGTGATTCGAGAGAGGAAAATACTCCCATTTTTTTTTTCTTTTGCTTCCTTCTCCTTTCTTCCCTTTTCCTAAAAACGCCCCACGGTCAAAATTCACCCGGGGATCTTTCTCCAACCGAAAGAGCCGAAACTTCCTAATGACCATGGATTTCCAAACCCCCCTTCACGCTCCCTCCGCCTACAAGATTCTTTGATATTATTATTATTATTATTATTATTATTATTTACTTATTTATTTATTTTATTATTATTATTATTATTATTATTATTATTATTATTTTTAGCTTAAAGAGAGAAAAGTGATTTACCTAGTTTTGGGTCGTTACACTCTCCCCTCCTTGGGGGAACTTTTGTCCCCGAAAGTCCTAATCCTGAAAGAGCTTAGGGTACCTTGATCTCATTTCATCCTCCTGCTCCCATGTTGCTTCCTTGAAACCGTGGTTCTGCCACAACACCATCACTAGTGCTATTTCCTTGTTCGCAAGGTTTTCACTTCCTTTGCCAAGATTTCGATGGGTTCCTCCTCGTAGTTCAGGTCTTCCCTCAATTGTAATGGTTCATAGTCCACTATGTGAGAAGGGTCGGCGACATACTTCCTCAGCATGCAGACATGAAACACATTGTGGACTACGTCGAGAGACGGTGGTAGCGCCAACCGGTAAGCCACGGGGCCAATCCGTTCTAAAATCTCAAACGGTCCTATGAAACGGGGACTTAGCTTCCCCTTCTGTCGAACCTCAAGACGCCCTTCAACGGGGCCACTTTTAAGAACACGTGATCTCCCACATTTAACTCCAGATCCTTGCGTCTGGTGTGGCGTAACTCTTCTGCCTGCTCTGCGCGGACTGCATGCGCAATCTGATTTTTTGGATAGCCTCGTTTGACACCTGCACCAACCCCGGCCCTAGCAATCTCCGCTATCCCACTTCGTCCCAGCAAACTGGACATCTACAACATTTTCCGTACAATTCTTCGAATGGTGCCATGCCGATGGTAGCTGTTGTTGTAGGCAAATTCCACAAGGTGCAGGTAGGAGTCCCAACTTCTCGGGAAATCCAAGGCACAAGCACGCAGCATGTCCTCTAGTGTTTGGTTCAATCATTCCGTTTGGCCATCGATCTGCGGGTGGAAGGCCGTACTGAAATCCAACCTAGTGCCCAAAGCTGCTTGGAGGCTTTTCCATAATTTAGAAGTGAACCGCGGGTCCCTGTCTGATACTATAGAGACTGGCACCCCATGCAACCTTACCACCTCCTTCAGGTAGATCTGTTCCCATTTACTCACTGAAAAGGTGGGCTTGCCTAGGAAGAAATGTGCGGACTCGGTGAATCTGTCAACTATGACCCAGATCACTGTATGGCCCAACACCGTCCTTGGTAAACCTCCCACAAAATCCATAGATACGTTCTCCCACTTCCACTCTAGGACACTTAGGGGCTGCAATAGCCTTGCTAGCTTCTGTCTCAGGGCTTTCACTTGCTGGCACACCAAGCATTTACTGACATACTCCGCCATTTCCTTTTTCATGTTATGCCACCAATAGTAACGTTTCAGGTCCTGATACATCTTAGTGCTGCCGAGGTGAATCGAGATTAACCTTCTCAACGAGGTAGGGATCACTTTGCTGAGCGTTGATGAGCCTCTACCTTAGGGTTGGCTAGACGGTCAACTGCGACAATTGCGATGCGACCTCCCCGATAGAGACAGCAATACCTGCCTGCTCAAATTCTTTACACAACAGAGACTGCCTAGTGATCAGAGCTGCCAAATGCACCGCTTTCCTACTAAGAGCATCTACAACTACATTTGTCTTGCCGGGGTGGTATAAAATTTCCACATCATAATCCTTTACCAGCTCCAACCATCTCCGCTGTCTCATGTTCAACTCCTTCTGAGTGAAGAAGTACTTTAGGCTCTTATGGTCCGTGAAGATTTGTATCTTTTCGCCATATAAATATTGTCGCCAAATTTTCAGAGCAAAGACCACCGCCGCCAACTCTAAGTCGTGAGTGGGGTACTTTTGTTCATGGGTTTTTAGCTGGTGGGAGGCATAGGCCACCACCTTACCATGTTGCATCAGCACGCAACCTTGATTGGAGGCATCACTGTAAACCAAAAACCTCCTAGCCTGTCTGGTACTGTAAGTACTGGTGCAGAGACTAGTTTCTGTTTAAGATCTTGGAAACCTTCCTCGCAAGCTTTACTCCACACAAAAGGAGCACCCTTCCTTGTCAACTGAGTCAGCGGTGCGGCGATGTGCGAGAAGTTCTTAATGAAACGACGGTAATAGCTTGCCAAGCCTAGGAAACTGCGCACCTTGGTAACTGTCGTAGGACGGGGCCAGGTAGTAACCGCCTCGATCTTCGCAGGGTCAACTGAGACTCCGCCCTTCGATACCACGTGTCCCAGAAAGGACACCTGCTTTAGCCAAAATTCACACTTCGAAAACTTGGTGTACAACTTGTTGGCTGGCAAAGTTTCCAACACTTGACGCAAATGCACCTCGTGCTCAGCCTCGGTTCGCAAGTACACCAATATGTCGTCAATGAATACAATTACGAAGGTGTCAAGGAAATCCTTGAATACCCGATTCATTAGGTCCATGAATGCTGCCGGGGCATTTGTCAAGCCAAACGACATCACAACGAACTCGTAATGTCCATATCTTGAGCGGAAGGCTGTTTTTGGAATATCACTGTTCTTGATCCTTAGCTGGTGATAACTGGACCGAAGGTCAATTTTTGAGAAAACCGTGGATTCTTGCAACTGGTCAAACAAGTCATCAATTCTCGGAAGCGGGTACCTGTTCTTGATAGTGACTTTATTCAACTCTCTGTAGTCAATGCAAAGGTGCATCGTCCCATCCTTCTTTTTCACAAACAGAACGGGTGCGCCCCACGGTGACACGCTGGGGCGAACAAAACCTTTATCCAGCAATTCTTGCAATTGAGTCTTGAGCTCCTTCAACTCTGCTGGAGCCATTCTATAAGGGGCCTTCGAGATAGGCGTCGTACCCGGCTCTAGCTCAATTGCAAAGTCTATCTCACGATGCGGAGGCAGACTTGGGAGATTCTCCGGGAACACATCAGGGTAGTCGCTCACTACTGGCTCTGAAGTCAAGGAAACCTCCGCTTCTCTGTTGTCCACCACACTGGCTAAAATACTCCAGGTCCCTTGGTTTAGTAGCTTACTGGACTTCAGGGCTGAGATTACCTTCGACAAGACCACGGTCCCTGACCCTTTAAATCTAAAGCTTATCGTAGAAGGCATACTGAAGACTACCTCCTTATGTGAATAGTCGATGCTAGCGTGATTAGCAGCTAGCCAGTCCATACGCAAAATAACGTCGAAATCCAGCATTTTTAAAACTAACAAGGTCACCTTAAGAGAACGATTTGCTATTTCTATCTGGCATCACCTCACCTTTTCAGTTGCTAACATGATCTCCCCGGACGGGGTGGACACTGACAATGCATAATGTAACTACTCTACCTCTAACATGGCATATTTCACAAATACTGAAGATATAAAAGAATGAGAAGAGCCAAAATCAAATAACACCAAAGCATGGTGTCCTAAGATGGGGAGTGTACTTGTCACCATCGTGCCCGACTTTTTTGCCTCCTGCCGGGTGGTAGAGTAAACCCGGCCCTGATGTTGCTGCCGGTTCGGGCCCCTAGGGTGAGGGCGCATGGGCTAGCCCTTACCTCTAGAAGGCTGTGTTCGTGGGCATTGCTCCGCAGTATGACCTTCCTGCTTGCACCTAAAGCAAGTCCCCGTGCCAATCAGACAGCGCCCCCAGTGGCGCTTCCCACAGTTCTTACATACGGGGTCGGTCTCTCCAAACTCCTCCTGCCTCCGTGGCCAGTTGTTTATAGTGACTGAAGGGCCTATCTGAATGCGAATCCGTTCGCGGGGGCTCGGGTGCCTTTTGGTCCGCCTTTCGCTTCTGACCCACTGAGATCCCTGCCATCAACGACCTCCAGTACTCTTCACCTTCCCGGGCATCCGCATCAATTCTGACTGCTGCTCGAAGTGCTGCGTCATAAGTCTTGGGGTCCTGAGAATAGACCAAACCTCGCAATCCAACCTTCAGGCCCTGAACAAACTGCTGCACCCTGGTTTTCTCCGTGGCAACCATCTCCGGTGCGAAATGGGACAGTTTGTCAAATTCTTCCTCGTACTCTTCCACTGTTGTCGCTCCCTGCTTCAGGCTCAAGAACTCCGCCTGCTTGTTGAACCGTGTATTCGCAGAAAAATACTTCTCATAAAATCGCTCCTTGAACTGGTCCCACGTTGCTAGCCATCTCGAGTGTCTATCATCCTCTTGGCTGATTGCCACCATATCTCAGCATTATCTGTCAGCATAAAGACGGCACACTGGAGCTTCTGTTCTTCTGGGCATCTCATGTAGCGGAAAATTGTCTCGATCGAGGACAGCCACATTTCTGCCTTTGTAGGGTCTTTCAGCAACCCATCGAAGGTACGAGGGTTAAATTTTCAGAAGTTCCTCAGGTGTTTCGCTTCTACGAACCAATCATGAGCATTTTGGTTCTGAGGCTGAGGTGGAGGTACTGCTGCTGGTGGGGTCAGTACTTGCTGGGACTGTGCAAACTGAGCAAAACACTCATCCATCATCTCATTCATCCGACCTAGCACTACGGTCATGATTGCTTCTCCATTTGCCGCCGCCAGAGCTGTAAACTCGGAAGGGACGACGGAAGGATTCGCTCCCTGGTTAGCCTCCGCCATGCTCCCTACTCAACTCCTTGCCTGAGTCCTCTGCCACCCCACACCGGAAGGGTCCCCCACCAGAGGGTCTTCGTCTAACGATACGTCATCTTGGACCTCGGGGCCCTGGTCGTCCAACGGCACTGCGGGGTCCTGTAGCTCGCCCTTTTCGTTCCCCTTTCCTTTGTCCTTCGGCGCCATAACCTACCATATACACGCCAACCACGTTATGACCCTCCAAGAGACTTGACGATATTATTATTGTTTTTGTTATACATATGCATGCTAGTTTTTTTTTTTTTTTTTTTTTTTTGTATGGCGAGCATACCTGGCAATGATGAGGAATCCGTTACTACCATGGAACATTTTTTACTTATATAATAAGTTAGTCTACAGAACCTACAACTGAGGCTCTGATACCAACTGTAACGACCCGGCCCTTTAATAACTAACTCGTCGCTACGTCATGCATGAACATTTATATAAATACGTTAGGACTAAGAGACATGGTATCACACACTTTAGATAAATGCGGTTTAATTTATAAAATGGCTAAATTCTTGAAAATTTATTAAACCAACATAAAATAGTAAAAACACTTTAGCGGGGTACCCCTTAAATCGTTAGGCAAAACCTCAAGAAAAGAACCGAACATGTCCAAAAACATTTAGCCAACGGTTTAATGAATGCAAATACTACTATCCTACAAGTCCGATTCGTTATACCTCAGACTAAGGTGCGGAAGCAGTGTGACGGTCACATGGTACGATCATGGATTTTTTCGGCCATGCGCCGGGCCACCATACTCCTTACCTGGGAGAAAAAAAAACATAGAAAAATGGTGAGTAAACATACTCAGTAAAAGAGCCACTACTGGGCCTAGCTGTTACCCCTTTTTGTTGTGTGCACCCGTGTACCCAACATAGGCATAAGCGTAGGCGTAAGCATAGGAAGCGACCCGAGGGTACGCATTGATTATATTTGTAACATGAACATAGGTGGTGATCACGAGGGACACCCTTCGTAGCACAGTACATTAGGGGTACGGGGCACGATAATAGGGCAACCTGTAACGTGTCATGGCATAACTAATTCATAGCAAAGATTCGCCGAGTCACAAGCACATAAGCATAAGAACATTACTTACGCTACAAATTTAGCATACCGAAACAATCATAGCAACAACATCCGAGACAAAAGTTCACAACGACATTCAATAGTCAACAACACCATTAGACAGTAGGCATCACTAAAACCCGGTAGTAAGTCCCTTACCTGCAAGAGTGAGACTGCAGCGGTACTGAGCGATACTGAGCGATACCGAGCGGGACTCAGCGAGACATCGAGACTACCTGTGCGACGTCGCGACTTCCCTACACTGCGGCAACGTGCTACGAAGGCTGTGACAACGCGTCGCGGAGAGGACAGGCGATGCGGCGATGAAGACTAGTGATGCGGCAACGAGGACTGCGCTTGCGGCAAAAAGCGGCCTGTGACAATGCAACGCGACGACTAAGACGCTGCGGCGCGACAATTATGATGATGCCGCAACGCTGAAAGCTGTGATGCTGGCGACAGTGAGAGCTGGGGCACTGCGGCTAAGTGACAAGGGAGTTGTGAGAAAATGGCTGACAAAGAGGTGGTTCAAGAGAGGAAAAGACTCCCTTTTTTTTCTTTTGCTTCCTTCTCCTTTCTTCCCTTCTCCTAAAAACGCCCCACGGTCAAAATTCACCCGGGGATCTTTCCCCAACCGAAAGAGCCGAAACCTCCTAATGACCATGGATTTCCAAACCCCCCTTCACGCTCCCTCCGCCTGCAAGATTCTTTAATATTATTATTATTAATAATATTATTTACTTATTTATTTATTTTGTTTTATTTTATTTTATTATTATTATTTTTTTATTTTTTATTTATTTATTTTTTTAACTTAAAGATAGAAAAGTGATTTACCTAATTTTGGGCCATTACATGCAAGCTTGTCAGATTTCGTGAGAATCAGAGTTGAAACGGGCGCTCCACAACAGTAAGTGACATTTCGTCACATATCCCACGTGCAAGCTTGTCAGAGAAGGAAATGTTCAAAATGTACTATAGGAGGGGGAAGGCATGGGTTGGCTCTCCACCACCCCTAGGCCTCGGGGAGTAAGTGAGCTACCACATGGCACACAAGTGTGTCATGACGTGGGCGAGTATCGCAGGACGAGCATCTTGGGCATCTTCTTGTGAGGAAGAGTAACTTAAGGACAGTGTCGGGTGGCACAATGTGTCAACATTGTGCCTTCTCAGGTGGACTAGCGGTTGCTATATGTGGCTGGGTTCCGACACTGTATTCTCAAATGACATGGTATGGTTGCAAGTGTCATCATGCTGAGAAAGGTTCCAATTGCTGGATTTCTTATTAGTCTCGGTAAATACGAGAGACCCAAGGGTTGGTTCTCAATAAGCATGCTTGTATGTGAAAGGGAGCTCGATAAGTAGTCCTAGTCTCGTGAGAAGTCAGGGCTCATCTCGAGGACGTTCTGCTGGTCGAGGAAGTTAGAACCTCGCCCAAGGTTCGACCAAGCATAATGACTTGAGAAAAGAATGTATGGGTTATGAGTTAGCCTTTAGGTTGGCCATGCTCAAGAGAGAATGTCATGGCGCGCACGGTTGGAAAAGTACGCCGTGACACAGAGCGCGTATCCCAATTTCATTAAGTTTACCATGATCTAGTAACATCAATTATATCCCCAAACTTTGAGAGTTGTATTTCAATTAAAACAATGAATTAATGATTGAATTATTTTAAATTATGAACTTAAGTATATCAATTATAACCTCTCATGATTTTGTTTGGAAAAATGTTGTGTGGGACTATAAATGTTTCAGTTAAATTGTCACAACTTAGACCCTTCATTTGAAAATTATCAATGCATCCATTCGTACAAGTGTGTAAACTTCTTCAAATGTCGGATTAATAAAATGGCCAACTAGAATTGATGCATAGACGATTCAAAGGTAGTCTTAACTGAGAGTTCAAATTAAATCACTTATAAGAGTTTAGGAGTCTACATGGATAAAATTATGAGTCTCACACTATGTTTATCCAAACGAAACGTAATGGAAGGTATAAATTAAATACACTTACCAAAACTTACGATTTAAATTGGTCTAATTATTATGAGTTAAGGGGTTTAATTATTAAAACTATCATGGGTTGACCTAGTGGTAGTGGGAACATTAAAAAAAAAGGCCAAATGGCTAAGGAAATATGGGTTCAATCCATGGTGGTCAACTATCTAGTATTTTAGAGTGTGTTTGGAATCATTTTCAAGTATTTAATTTAAAAAATAAGTCATTTTGAAAATAATTTGAGTATTTGGCAACCACAAAATAGACTTTGAAGTGTATTTTAAACAATTTTTTTTAAAAAAGAGTTTAAATAAAATTGAGTTTTTTTGAAAAATACTTTTTTCTCACGTCATTTCAAATGGGCCCTTAATATCCTAGGTTGTAGTAACTTAACCCGAACACTTGTGGATATAAAAAAAAAATAAAATAAAATAAATATACGAGGATTTAACTATGGACTAACATGAACTTTGAAAATTAAAAACCCACTTCTCTTGGGTGGAAGATTTCATGATGGGATGGGCTTTGGATGGAGAGTATGATTTTGGATCACATTAGCTAAGAGATTTTAGGCAGGTTTTACATTTTTCATGTAACAATTCTTTAGGATTTTGTACATTATAAAAGGAAGAGCAATATATATTTTTTTTCTTTACTTTGGCAGAAGGTGATGGTAAGTAGTTAGCCAAATTATGAAACAATGGAACTTAACCTAACTCTGGTTTCAATCAGAAAGTAACCTCCCCTCTCGGTGTGTGTATATATATAACCTCTTCTCTCTCTATATATATCACACACAATTCATTGTTTCAATCAGAAAGTAACCTCTTCTCTCTCTCTATATGTATATATAACTTCTCTCTATATATCAAACAATTCATTGTTTGATTGCAAACGAGATTTTGAAATGCTAAAATGAGCTTAACTTAGTTGTAATTAACATAATTTCCTTCTCTAAGAGTTGAAGGTTCAATTTTTCCACCTTCAATATTATTATACTAGACAATTAAAAGAAAATTGGAACCAACTTTCTAAAAATTGCAACAAACCAAAATCATTTTTTGATAGTCTTGTATTTGTAGTAATTTCAACTTTGAGATTAAAGCGAGTGTAGTTCAATTGATTTATGAACGTGTTTGCGACAAAAAATGTATGTTGGTTCGAATTTCAGAGATTGTAGGAACCAATTTAATTTCTTTGGTAACAATAAAATATTGAATTGGTGATTAAGAGTAGATGGGAAGATTTTCATAGTTGTAAGGGTAGGATGGTCCTTTTGAATTTACTTTTTAATTAAAAAGGTATTGGTTAAATGAAATGAAATTGGTGGAATAAAAAAATAAAAATACATTTGTGGTAACAATAATAATAAACACTATTTAAAAGAAGTTGATGGTTGGAATTTTGGGGAGAAGGATTATTGGACATGTGTTGATGGGGTGGGTGTTCTATGTGGGTGACATGTGGCAAGGTGTATTTAAAAGTAAATTAAAGGGAAAAAAGAAGAAATTTGAAGGTATCGTGGGTGGATAAGTTCATACTCAGTGTAAGTTTTTCTTTAGGAAATTTATAAAGGAAGGGGTTGGAATGAATTAAGTTTTTACGGATTTCTTGGTTATTTAGGAATTTTCATTTGCTTTTAATTTATTCTTGGTGTTTTAAATATGGATTGAAGATTGAGTTTTGTTTTAATTGAAAGGGGTAGACTCAGGCTATTAGTTATTCAAATGAAAAGAAAAAAAGAAAAGAAAAGTGCATTAGAAAAAGAGAAAAAAAAAAAAAAAAAAAAAAAAAAAAAGAGAGAGAGACTATGGAGATGAAATTCAAAGATGAAGAAGAGAGAAAGTGGAAAGGAAGAAGAAGAAGCTTATATTAAAAGGGATAAATTAAAATTTGGAAAGTTTAATAGTACAAGAGGATAAAGGTGAAATAAAGAGAGAGAGGTTAATGAACATTTATCTTTGAAATAAGATCAAATTTAGTTATTTAGTTGATGAAATTTCAGGGTGGATTGAAGTTGGAATAACAAACAATTCAAAATGTGGCTGACATGAACTCAAATTCAGTGAGGGGTTTGTTTTACAATTTTAAAGTAATTTATGAATACATGTGATTGATTTGCAGGAAAAATATATGAATTTAATGGTTTTATATTTAAGAGTAATTTACCAGATTTATTTTGTAAAGTTCAAAAATAGTTGCCATGATTTACAATGATTTTGAAATAAAATCACAGGATTTTATGTTCCAAAGCGATATAGAGAAAATGTGTTTGTGAAATTTAAAAAATGACAAGTTTTATGTTTAAGATAGAAGTGGTTTTCAAACCACTATATCTTTGTACCATGGTGACTTCCTACTATACTGACATGAATGTGTTTCGAATGTGTTTCCATAGTATAGTCATGATAAACATAAGGTCTTTGGGACTCACTTCAGTGCACATATAGGTTTTAGGTTATGTGTCATGGTATTTTACCTTTTGGAGACTGCTCTGCGTGCATGTATGATCATGTTTGCTTTGCCATTTACCTTGAGATTACTCAGCGAATAGTATGACCATATTTGCTCTGCAATGCATCTAGAGCTTGCTCGATATAGTATGACTATATTTCTTTGCTATATATTTTGAGTTCCTTCATAATAGTATGACCATGTTCGGGTACAGGTTTAATGAAGTTTTTTCTCTACAAGTTCATATTCACCTTTGCAAGAGAATGCTTATGATTTTATTTATGCAATAACTCTCAAGCTTTTTATCAGTTCATGTTTTACATTGATTTACAGTTTATGTTTACGCTTGCACGAGTATGTTTATAATGATAATTCTCTCAAGTTGTTGAATTGCTCATGGTTAAAATCAATTTACGGAACTTGAATTTATATTTAAAATAAATGATGATTTTCTCAAAATATTTTATTGTAAACTTTCACCACTCATTGGCCTTCTTAGCTCAACCTTTTATTTTTATTTCCTCCACTAGATTGCTCTTGAGTTTCAACAGGAGTTAATTAATAAAAACTACCACCCCACTCATCAATTTGTTGTGACCTGTAGGTAAATAAGGTATTTAATTCAAAGTAAGTTCCAAGTTCAAGAAGGTTTTGAGACGGTAGGCTCCATTACACGCTTGGGGTTTACTATCGTTGCATTTCATCACAGGTGGTTTGGAGGATAATTTGGGACGGAGTGTGACACAATGAAGTAATTGATCTATCTTTGTAATATCGTTGACTGAAGAGATTAATATTTCACAAGATGATCATATGTAACTTAATTTCAATCCTGAGTGAGTTATTGAACTCTTGCCTATGAGAGTTCGTCCTTTTATTTATATGGGTGAGAGTGGTCCAAGTTGCCGACTCAATAAGCCTATCATTTTGAGGACTTGACCGAGTGGGGAGCTAGGAATATAACTACACAAGATGGAATTCACTCCTTTCCCACTTTGTGTAAGTAGATGAGTAGTTCTCTTAAATGTTGATTTCAGGTCTCAAACAATGGAGCCCCATCCTCTCACTGACCCAAGAGGGACTTTGATTCGTAACTGGACCATAAAAAAAGTTATTCATTAGAGATAAGTGGTACTTAAGGACAAAAGTAATTATAGGGGTAAAACAGTAATTTGAGCAAGTTGTAATTACAAATAACTTGTGAAAGATCGACTGACTTGTAATGGTTATATTCATGGATGCAATATGTTCTATAATGCATAAGAGTGCAACATGGGTTTGTGATTTACCTTAGTGTTGATGAATGTTAATTAATTTAATTAAACAATTTAATTTATTAATTTCCTATTATTGGAGTTTTTATCTATAACTCTATTAGGTTCTTTTGCTAACTCATAACAAATCAACAAGAACCAACAATTTTGAAAGAACTTGAAATATTAAAATTGATTAAGAGAAATTATGTTATTTGTATATGATACAATTAATATAAAATACATTGATACATTGTAATATAAATTTTATTTTTTAATGAGTTCAAAATTAAACTATATAACGTGGGGGTATTTATGTGTTTGAATAAAATTTAAGTAATAAATCATAGAGATTAGATTTATATTAAAACTATAGGTTATGGGGGAGAAGTGTATTTGAATATGATTCAAATATACATTTAATTATATATGAGATATTTAATTTAATTTAATTAATTAATAATTAGGGTAATTGTTATAAATAGTAAACCTACTGAAAATACTTACAAATATAGCAAAATATCATAATCTATCAATGATAGATAGTCATAGACTACAATAATCACTTTGATAGATATTAATAGTAGTTTATTAGTGTCTATCACTGTCTATCACCAATAAACTGATATTGTGTTATATTTTTAAATATGTTAGCTTATTTTGACATTAATATTTAATTTAACTAATAAGTAACTCCCCGAACTTGCAGGAGAATGGGTGAGGGGGTTTAACCCTCCTCTTTCTTTTTATATGTAGAGATTCTGCATTTCAAAAGGGTTGATAGAATATGCATATAAGAAAGAAAATGAGACTCTCTCTCTCTCAAACTCTCTCAATTATCAAGTTTATAGAGAAGAATTATCTTTGCATAAAATTTCCTTTGCTTTCAAAAGGAGGCTCCCAAAAGCTGGCTCTTACTAAGAGAATAGTTGGGAGAATAGTTGGAAAGACTTGTTGAAAGCATTTCGTTCGTGTTGTGGAGATTAGTTCATGAAAGAGGACATTTGAAGGAAGTTGTGTTCTTCAAATGTAACTTCTTATTCTATGTTTTTTCATGCTTATTTGGTGAGTACAGTATTTTGTTTGTATTGTTTATCTTTTCTATGTTGCAAAATTCTAAGGCAGTATTAAAGTAAAAGCGATCATATGCTTTTGCTGTGTGGTTCGATCCATTCAAGATTGTCATTCACTGTGTCTAGCGAACAATTTCATGTTATACTCAAAGCCACTAAAGAAGAGAAGCTGTTGCTACAGGTGCCTTTGTTGGCAACTACATGTGAAAGAAAATGAAAGAAACCCAGGGGGGCAAAATCACAATTTTTTTTTAAAAAAAATCAAATTTAATATTACAAATTTGCAGTAAATTTACAAATTTTACTATATTATAAATAATTAGTCTTATTTTGTCATTTGTTATAATTGCCTTTTATTATAAATATTATATTTGTAAATAGATATCCATTACGTAGCCAAACTTAGTGGCTAAAGTTCATGTGTCTCCTAAAGACACATCTTCAATGGCTATGAAATGCCACTACCTACTAGCAAAATTGCCTATAAATAGAGGCTTTTGGTGGATGTTCTAATACACACATTGGAGAGAAAAGAAGAGAAAAGATTGGTGTTGAGAAATTTCATAAAATCCCACTTTTTTTATTTTAGTTTATTTTAAGTTTATTTTATTTAATTTGGTTATTTTAATTACTTTTATATTATTTTATTATTTTATTATATTAATATTATAATTTCTCAGTTTTCATGCTCTCGTTTTTCTGTCATTTTGCTCCTCAATTTTACAATACGTTATCAGCACGAACTCTTGCCATTTTCCCGTTGAAGGTAGGTTTTGAAAGTATGTCATTTTCTCTTTATTATAACTAGTAAATTAAACGTTGTTTAGCATGCTTAGTATATATTAAATTACTAATATAAATATAATTCTTTGTGATAGTGTTATCATGGGAAATCTTACAAAAATAGAATTTGCAGCCCTTAACATCAATGGAAATAATTATTTGTCATGGGTGCTTGATGCTGAAATACAACTAGATGTCATGAACCTGGGAGAAACAATTAAAGAGGAAAATGCAACATCCATCCAGGAAAAAGCAAAAGCTATGATTTTCCTTCGCCATCATTTCCACGAGGGATTGAAAATGGAATATTTAACAATAAAAGATCTCTGTATCTTATGGAAGAATTTAAAACAGAGATATGAGAATTAGAAAACAGTCATTCTTCCTAAAGCTCGTTATGAATGGGTGCATTTGAGGCTCCAAGATTTCAAATCAGTAACTGACTACAACTCCGCATTATTTAAAATCCGTTCAAAATTGCTGTTATGCAAAGAGAAAATTACTGATGCAGATATGTTGGAGAAGACATTTTCTACATTTCATGCCTCGAATATGCTCCTACAGCAGCAATATCGAGAGAAAGGTTTTAAACAATATTTTGAATTAATTTCATGTCTTCTCGTGGCTGAATAAAATAATGAGCTATTGATGAAGAACCATGAATCTCGACCAACTGGAACAATACTATTCCCTGAAGTGACCTGTAAATTTTAATAATCATGGTCGAGGTCGTGGTCATGGTCATGACTGTGGCAGAGGAAGAATAATTATATTTTTTCGTGGTGGTCATTCTAATCATCCAAATTTCAAAAGAACCACCCAAAATGATGATCATAAAGGAAAAGCTCCACAAGATAAAAATTCAAAAGATGATGAGCATAAATGCTTTCGATGCGAGATGACTGGGCACTGGTCTCGTGTTTGTCATACATTAAAACACTTAGTTGATATCTATCAAGCTTCCCTAAAGGAAAAAAGGAAAAAATGTGGAAGAAAATTTTGCATACCAGGATAATGATATATTTGACCCATCCAATATGACAAATTTAGATGTGGCGGACTTCTTTGAATCTCCTGAAGAGAAAATCAACACAAATGATGACATAGAAAATACTTCTTTTGATTTTGAGAATATTTAGAATTGTTTTATCTATCTATCTTTCATGTTTTTTTAAGTTAACCCTTGTATTTTAAGTTTTGTTTTTCTTATTGTAATTATCTTTTTAAATGAAGAATCATGGACAATTTTCATATATTGAGTGACTAAAAAATGAGGAATGAAGATCTATGTTTAGCAGACTGTACAACTACGCATACAATACTTACAAATAGAAAATATTTTTTCAAATTGACAATGCTTGAAGTAAAAGTCAATACAATATCAGGTTTTGCAAACCTGATTGAAGGATTTGGAAAGAAAATATTATTTGCCTAGAGGAATAAAATTTACAATTAACAATGCATTGTTCTCTAGTCAATCAAAGAGAAATATTTTAAGTTTTAAAGATATACGTTGCAATGGTTATCATATTGAGACTGATAGAAAAAATGAGATAAAATATCTTTATATCATATCTCCTGTCTCACATGAAAAACGTATATTGGAAAAGTTGTCTGCTTTATCTTCTAGATTATATTATACTCATATATGAGTCATTGAAATATATGCAACAATGAACCTGAAGTTCATGAATCCAGATATATTTACAATTTGGCATGACCGGTACCCAAGATCTATAATGATGAGAAGAGTCATTGAAAATTCAAATGGATACCCATTGAAGAACTACATTATATGATGCTTGTTCTCAAAGAAAATTAATAATTAGACCATCACCAGCTAAAGTGGGAATTGAATCACCTTCATTTTTTGAACGAATTCATGGTGATATATGTGGATCTATTAACCCACCAAGTGGACCATTTAAATACTTTATGATTTAATAAACGCATCTAGTAGATGGTCGCATGTGTGCTTATTATCAAGTCGAAACCTTGCATTTGCAAGATTACTTGCTCAAATAATTAAGTTAAGAGCACAATTTCCTGATTATACAATTAAGACCATTCTTCTTGATAATGTTGGTGAATGTACATCCCAAACTTTTGATAATTATTGTATGTCAATTGGGATAAATGTTGAACATCCTGTAGCTCATGTTCATACATAAAATGGTTTAGCAGAATCATTTATAAAACGTTTGCAATTAATTGCTAGACTATTACTTATGAAAGCTAAGCTTCCTACATCTGTATGGGGACATGTTATTTTGCATGCTGCGTCACTTGCACGCATTAGGCCAGTAGCTTATCATAAATACTCACCATTACAATTAGCTTATGGCCAAGAGCCAAATATTTTCCATCTAAGAATTTTTGGATGTGCAGTATACGTTCCAATTGCTCCACTACAACGTACTAAGATGGGTCCTCAAAGGAGGTTAGGAATATACGTTGGATATGATTCCCCATCAATTATTAGATATCTTGAACCTCTGACGGGTGATGTATTTACTGCACGATTTGCTGATTGTCATTTTAATGAGACAAATTTTCCAACATTAGGGGGAGGAATTAAGAAGTTAGAAAAGGAAATTGCATGGAATGCATCATTATTGTCTCATTCAGATCCCCGTACAAATCAATGTGAACTTGAAGTTCAGAAAATAATTCATTTGCAAAATATAGCAAATCAATTACCAAATGCATTTATAGATGCAAAGAAAGTAACTTAATCACATATACCCGTTGCAAATGTTCCATCGAAAATTGATATCCCAACACAGCAAGTTGTTGCTAATGAATCTGGAACACGCTAGAAGCGTGGTAGACCAATGGTTCCAAAGATAAAAATCCTCGAAAAAGAAAAATAAACGATAGTAAAAAAGACTTGGTTGAGGATGTAAATATCCATGAAGAAACCCTAGACATGACCGATAATCCAATTAGTGAAGAAGGTGAAATACCTAAAGATAATAATGAGATTTTAATAAATTATGTCATGACAGGGAAAAGATGGAACCAAACTCATGTAATTATTAATAACATTTATGCATATAATGTTGCACTTGATATTATATCTGGAAATGAGGATCTTGAACCAAAATCTGTTGAAGAATGTCGACATAGAAGAGATTGGCTTCGATGGAAAGAAGCAATTGAGGCAGAATTAAACTCACTTTCAAAACGTCAAGTTTTTGGACCAGTAGTCCAGACACCAGAAGATGTCAAACCTGTGGGATACAAATGGGTATTTGTGAGAAAAAGAAATGAAAATAATGAGATCACAAGATATAAAGCAAGACTAGTTGCACAAGGTTTTTCATAAAGACCTAGTATTGATTATGAGCAGACATATTCTCCAATGGTGGATGCAATTACATTAAGATATTTAATTGGTCATTGTGTATGAAAATTTGGAGATGCATCTTATGGATGTTGTCATAGCATATTTATATGGATCTCTTGATAATGACATTTATATGAGAATCCCATAAGGATTTAAGATACCTGAAAAAGATAAATCAAGTTCTCGAGAACTATATTCAATAAAGTTATAGAGATCACTATATGGATTAAAACAATCAGGACGAATGTGGTATAATCGCCTGAGTGGATATTTGTTGAAACAAGGATATCAAACTATCAAACTAATCCAATATGTCCATGTGTTTTTATAAAGAAATCACACTCAGAATTTGCTATTATATCTGTATATATTGATGACCTAAATATAATTGAAACTTCTAAAGAGCTTTCAAAGGCAATAGAATATCTTAATAAAGAATTTGAGATGAAAGATCTTGGAAAAACAAAATTTTGCCTTTGATTGCAAATTGAGCATTTAGCAAATGGGATATTTGTTTAATCAACCTATACAGGAAAAATTTTAAAAAGATTCTATATGGACAAAACACATCCATTAAACATTCCAATGGAAATTCGTTCACTAGATGTGAAGAAAGATATATTTCGACCTCGAGATAATAATGAATAACTTCTTGGTCCTGAAGTACCATATCTTAGTGCAATTGGTGCACTTATGTATCTTGCTAATAATACAAGACCCTGATATTGCATTTTCAGTAAATTTATTAGCTAGATACAGTTCTTCTCCAACAAAAAGACATTGGAATGAAATTAAGCATATACTTCGTTATCTCTGAGTAACGATTGATATGAGTTTGTTTTATTCAAATAAATCAAATTTTGACTTAGTTGGTTATGTAGATTTTGGATATCTATCTGATCCACACAAAGCTAGATCTCAAACAGGTTATCTGTTTACATGTGGAGGAACTGCTATATCTTGGCGATCAATGAAACAAACCATAACAACAACTTCCTCAAATCATGCTGAAATTCTTGCAATCCATGAAGCTAGTAGAGAATGTGTATGGCTAAGATCAATGACTCAACACATTCGTGAAACATGTGGTTTGTCTTTTAGTAAAAATCCTCCAACAACATTATACGAAAACAACACAGCATGTATAACTCAAATCAAAGGAGGATATATTAAAGGAGATAGAACAAAGCATATTTCACCAAAGCTTTTCTACACTCGCGATCTTGAAGAAAATGGAAACATCATTGTACAACACATTTGTTCAAAGGACAACTTGGCAGACTTATTTACAAAATCATTACTGACAACAATCTTTGAAAAATTGGTGCAGAACATTAGAATGCGACGACTCAGAGATCTCAAGTAATGTTCCTACGAGGGGGAGCAAATGTATTGTATTCTTTTAAAAGCATTAGATTATATGAAATATGTACTCTTTTTCCTTCACTAGGATTTTTTTCCCACTGGGTTTTTCCTAGTAAGGTTTTAACGAGGCATATTTCATATAATATATAATGGACATCTAAGGGGGAGTATTATAAATATTATATTTGTTAATAGATGTTCATTATGTAGCCAAGCTTAGTGGCTAAAGGCTATGTGTCTCCTAAAAACACATCCTTAGTGGCCATGAAATGCCACTACCTACTTGCCAAATTACCTATAAATAGAGGCTTTTGGTGGATATTGTAATACACATATTGGAGAGAAAAGAAGAGAAAAGATTGGTGTTGAGAAATTTCATAAAATCCCAATTTATTTATTTTAAGTTTATTTTATTTAATTTGGTTATTTTAATTAATTTTATATTATTTTATTATTTTATTATTTTAATATTATAATTTCTCAATTTTCGTACTTTCGTTTTTCTGTCATTTTGCTCTTCAATTTTGCAACAACTTTATCATTATTATTATTTTGTTTTTGTTCTTAGGTTGTTGAAATAATCCATCAATATTTATGATATATGAGAAATTATTAAAATAAAATAAAGTAAAAGGAACTTTCTTAAAATAACATTTTATCATCCCCTTGCAAGTTAAACTGGGTTATCATGGACACAGCAGGCTTGATGTACAGACTAGAGAAACGCGACAACGATAGAGGTTTGGTCATTGGCCTATTTCAAAGGGCGTTGAGGCCTTTAAACTGGTCAAAATAATTTTTGTGCACATACTAATTCAGTAGTAACAGTGGAGTACGGGTCAAATCTCAAAGAGATAGTCAATCTCTAAAAAAAATATCTATAGTCATCGTAATCGATGTGGAGGATTGGTTGGTGAATGCAAGGAAATGAAAATTGCATAGAATTAAATGACATGTAAGTAGAAGTAAACAAGATAGATTAGTGTTGTGAAATTGATAATAAGAAAGCCTAGCTCAGTTTTGAATTGAAGTTTCCCCGAATTAGTTTAAGCGACATTGAACTCTAGATCAAATCTCATGTTTAGGCTAGCCAAATTGATTAGCATCCTAACCAACTGTTCTAATTACTTAATCAACCCAATTAACTTAGATGAGCACTAATATAAGTGGTCTAATTGCATTAAGCTTTAGGGATTAAGCTAGATGAATGAATTAATTTCCATTGTCTAATTAATCCATTCAATACGGTTTTAAGTCAAGATTGATTAAAGCAATACTCATTTATGGTCGATTCATAACAAGTAAGTTAATCTAACCTTTTGTTTTCTAATTGATTTATTACTTTAATCAAGGATAAATCTAAGGCATGAATGTCACACCCCCTCCCAAATTACCCTCTTTAACCTAGAAAAAGTTGTCAAGACAGCAAACATCATCCCTTTTGTGAGGTTCGATGTCCATCCGTACCTGATTAACTTGTTGGAAACATCATCATACATGGCCACCCAGAATATCCTTAAACCATTTAGCATGCAAGACCAACATCTAAAATAAATACAAGATCATGAAGATTAAATATTTACATCAGCTGAACTTTTAGAACATTTGATACAAGACTTAGAATACATACATTGATCTATATTCTCACACCCCCAACATTAAGCTCATCTAGTTATATCTACATGCCACATTAACTCAAAACTATTTACATGTAAAAAACCTAGAAAGGAAAAGTGTTTGCTGATATCTTGAATCTTGAACAAGACGAGGTTTGAGTAGGCTATGCTTCGGGAACTCTTTTACTACCTGGGTGGAAAAGAAAACATAGAAAAACGTGAACTGGAAAGCCTAGTAAGTGACATAATACTGAAAACATATTCTTTAACACAAAAATTACGCTCAGACTTTTGAGAAAGCAAACTAATCAATTTACTGAAATAAAGCTTTCACAACTCTTCAATCTTTATCTTTGAGCTCAAGATAACCTTAGTTGAGGCAAAGCAAACTCAACATTCTCAACGTCGCAAACAAACCTTAGTTGATGTGGCGTAATCTTAAAACAACAACGTCAACTTTCTTTATGTGCTCATAGGAATAATTAATCTTGGGTACCCAAGTACCTTCTTAATATCCTTCAATACTTGGTCTCAAGGATATTCAAATGTCTTCTCAACATCTTTCAGCATTGAGTTCATCAATAATCTCAGGGTTGCCCATATGCCTTCTCAATGTCCTTCAGCATTGGTCCTTTATAAAACATTTTAAGAAATAAGAACATGCTTTAAAAATAATAATGTAAACATATAACATTTTATGGAAAACCTTAGGTTTCTCAAAACCTAGCATCAAATAATCATGCTTCTTAAAATCTTTAAGAAAAAAAATAAAGCATGCTCTTCAAGCTATAAAAATTAAGTATAAATCATGCTTTTCAAACACAAACTTCACAAGGAAATCATCTGAGAATAAGAAAACGTATAACTTTCCTTTTTAAGCTCAACATTTCATACTAGGCATTTTGAGTAAAATCAGTAAACCATGCTTACAACAAAATCAGTAAGAGAACACATTTTCATAAGAAATCATGGCTAGAAATCATAAGTGAATTCCATTTAAAGAAAACATATGTCACTCATAGCTTGGGCCTAATCATTTAGGGCTATAAGTGATGCGCACTTTTAGTGTTAACCGCAAGTGTACGGGTCAAGTTATAATATAAAACGGTTAAGTCCGAATATCGTTCCACTGGAGATCCAATTGGGAAGGTTTAAGTTACTTAGCTATTCTAGAATTGAATCAATTTTATTTGAGGATTGAAATTGAATATTATAAGTTATGAGAAAATACAAATCAAATAAGGAAAGTATCAAAGGGAGAAACACAAGAGTCAAAGAGAGTTCTAGGGTAATGAATCCTTGTTTATTTCATCATGCAATATTATAGATTTCATGGATTTTATTGTAATTCATAAGCCTAAGTCTAGAAACTTAATTCCAAGTTATTTTCTCTCAAAAACAACCCTTTCTCATGCAACTTGATTGATTATTAATCTCTTAAAACCAACACAAAATTACATGGCATTAAAAATAGTCTTTAGCAACTTTTATTATCAACCTAACTACTCTCGTGATAGATTAACAATAATTCATTGTTATAGATCAAGTTAAACATACAATCTCTCAATCATACATCTAACCTAACATGTGAAGATGGCCCATCCACAAGAATTAAACACAATAACAATGAAAAGCATAATCATTGCAACAAAACCATGAGTCTACAAAATTAACATGAATTCATAAACAATTCATCAAAACCCTAAAACTAAAGAGTTTAGCCACTCATAGCTTGAAGCAACATGTTTAAGAAAAATAAACAAAGAAAGAGTGTAAAGAAAGGGAAACTCTACTGAAAAGAGGCTCTTGATTGAAGTAGCACAGTCTCGATCTCCTTGGCTCTCACGTCGGACTTCGAAGGGCACCAAGACTATCTTGAACTCTTTTCCTCTTCCTTGCAACTAACTCACTCTTTGAACCCTCACTTAATTCTCTCCTTTTTGTATCTCTTTAGGTCTACAACTTCCTTGCTTTGCCTTGATCTTTCTTGATGATTTCTTCCTCCATTGGACTGCTGGAAACCCCCAAATTTATAGAGTTTGGCCGCCCAAAATTTTTCAAAAATACAGATTTTTCAATTAAGGAAAGCTGGTGCTGCGGCGCTGTCCCATAGCACTACGGCGCTAGGGCTGCATCCGAAAAAGTTTGCTCTCGAGTTTTAGCACCGCGGCAGCGCCGTCCAAGCGTCGCAGCGCTAAAATGTGTTTCAGAAATATTGCTCTCGGGTTTTAGCATCGCGGCAGTGCCGTCCAAACGTCGCAACGCTATCATGCGTTAAACAAGGATGCGTCGAGGCAGCGCCATCTCGGCGCCGCAATGCTACTCTGCGTCCAGAACTATGTGTTGATATTTCAGCGCCGCGGTACACCGTCCCGGCGCCGCGGCGCTATCCCCAAAATTTGCCCTTTTTGGTTTTTAAACTCTTTTTCGTCGTATTCTTGCTCGGTTTTGATCTTTTAATCGTTTCTTCTAATTTTCCTCATTTTTACCTGAAAATCACTAGCAAACAAGTGAAATCTAATATAAACTCCCGTAATTTGAGAGAATAGAAAGCACTTTTCAAGTGCTTATCAATAAGCTTCTCCAACCTCAATTTGACTTGAAATAACAATTAGGAGACATTAAATCATCTGCTTGAGGTTTTCACACTTTCCATAATACTTAAACTTCATCCACATTGACTTAAATCTACTTAAATTTCACTTATTCCTTCACCATTGCCATTTAGGGACCCTTGTGCAAAAATTTTAAAAATTTCATAAGATACCTAAAAACTAGCTTAAAATTTAAAATTACTCATTTTGATGCTAAAAATTAAAGAAAATACCAACTAAGCCTAAAAAAATGCTCATCAACACCAAAATTGGCCGTGGGCATGCAGGATAGGCAGCAGGTGGATGTGGGTGAGCAATAGGGGGTGTGAGCGTGGGTAGTTGCAGGAGGCGTGGGTAGAAACTGATGGGCGTGGATGACAAGTTTGGAACTGGCATGGGCGACGTCTGGCGCACAGAGGCTTTCAGGTGCGGGCAACGTCTATCCCACAAGGTATGTATGTAGACAGGCATGGGCGCGGGCGACAACTCCCACACAGGCGTGCAGCTGGCGTGTAGGGGGTGGGCAGCAACCTGGGCAGTAGTCCCCTGTTTTCAACTCAATTTTTCAAAGCTTCAAAACACCTTTTCCAATCAAATAAACTCCAAATAAATTTTATGGAACTCAAGAGCAACCTCTTAACTTACTTACCAAGAAATTTGGACACTTAAAGCCTCCCCAAACACCCTTGAAAAACTCCTCAAACTCAAGTGCTCTGTTTTTCCCGGTTTCAACAACAACCTCCACTTTCTTCAACTTGTCTCAAGCTTCCCAATTTCGATTTACTTTGGCAGCCCTAGGGTAGTTTCCTAACTCAATTAGCTTTCATTTGGTTCAAAAATGGCAGAAATGACACGAGGAAATCGAGAGAACAATAATTTTCTTCCAGGTCATTGCTTCCAGCCGAAGCTGCTGCTTTTTCCCTCTAATCAAATCTGGCCATCCAGTTGCTTGCTTACCTTCAACGTGACATTTCCTATTTTCTCCTCATCCTCGTCACCTTAATAAAAATTATTTTCTTCAATTTTAATTTAATTAATTAATTAATTTATTTATTTAATTATTCCTATTTAATTGACCTGCTTGACACTTAGGAAATTATCCAACACTAAAGAAAATTTTATTTTCTTTCCAAACTTTAGAACTCCCTTCCATGGTGATAGGTTCTGATAAGATTGATGTGTTAGAAAATTTTCTAAGTGTTTGAGAATTTTCCTAAAGTCCAAGTAAGTTAATTAAATAAGGATAATTAAATAAATGAGTAAATAAATTCAATGAATTAATTAAATTAAAATTAAATGAGATAATTTTTAATTAGGGTGATGAGGATGAGGAGAAAATATAAAATTTCACGTTTAAGGTAAGCAAGCAGCTAGATGGCCAAATTTGATTGGAGGGAAAAAGAAGTAGCTTCAGTTTGAAGCAAGGAGTTGGAAGAAAGGTCTGGTTCTCCTGATTCCCTCGTGCTATTTTCACCATTTTTGCACCAAATGAAAGCTAATTGAGTTCGGATCTACCCTAGGGCTGCGAAGTGAATTGAAGTTGAAGCTGAAGGAAAGTTGAAGAAAGTGGAGGTTGTCGCTGAAACTGGGTAAACGAGAGCACTTGTGTTCGAGGAGTTTTTCAAGGGTGTTCGGAGAGGTTTTAAGCGCCCAAATTTCTTGGTAAGTAAGCTAATAGGTCCTTCAGTTCATAAAATTTATTTGGAGTATTTGATTGGAAAAGATGTTTTGGAGCTTTGAAAAATTGAGTTGAAAACAAGGGACTACTGGCTAGAGGTTGAAGACAGCAGCCCAGGTTGTCGCTCACCCCTGCACACTGATAACTTGTAGAAATACAAGTTATTGTATTCTTTATTTGGAGTAATTAGAGTAATATTGATGATAAATGCATGATTTTGGCACTTAAATTGTGTAATATGAATAATTTTGCGTTTACTATGTTTACAAAATCATCTATTCTAGAAATTATGAGTTTTTGTCTTTTTTGAACGCATGATAGAGTTGAAAATAGCCAAATATAATCTAAGTACAAAAGAAAAGATGCTGTCATAATCATTAAAGTCATGACGACTGAAGATCAACACGTCAATACCCTGTGTCAAGAAGAAAAAGTAGATTCAAACGCTTGGGCGACATCTATCACGTCAATATGCAAATGGATCACTAACTTTACCAGATCATGACAGATCCAATGAACTGAAGACGCGAAGAAGCCTGCACATCAGGGCATGGAATTTAAAATGCAAAGGTGTTAGATCATCATGAGATCACCTTTTTGGACGCCGATAAATAGCCCATTGCATTTCATATTCAAGACAAAGAGAAAAACACAGTGGTGAAAGCTCTGCGCAAATTCTCCCTCAACCTTTATAGCCACCATCTGTCATACCCCACCTCGAACTACCCTCCCATAGCTTGAGACGGAGTGTGAGGACAGCAGTCATCGACTTTCTATCGATTTCTACTGTCAAACTTACCTTACTTCCAATTCTACCCTTCCTAGGACGGTGATACCATTAACTCTTGACAAATCTCGACTTCGACCGGCAACAGGAATTGTCATGCTACCTGGAAAATGGAAAACAAATAAAAGGATGAGCTAACAGCTCAGTGAGTAACAGTTTTAAAAATAACTTACTTCAACTGTAAAACTGGTCATAATATAAACATTTTCAAACTCGCATAAAATATAACGATTCAAATCATATTAAAATATGCTCATAACCATTGTTAAATCGTGCATATCTACTTTAGAGTAAATCCTCAAAAATCTCATTCATTTCAAAATCATTTTTCCCTAGTTGAGGCGGAACGATGCTCTACGCTACTCAACGTCAATTATCCTTAGCTGTGTGGAGTAATCTCAACACATCAGCGTCGTATATTCCTCTATGCGCACATAGGTATTATCATTCGGGGGCCGCCCACAATGCCTTCTCCAAGTCCCTGAGCATTGGGGTCCCATTTCCATATACAGGTTACCCATTTGCCTTCTACGAGTCCCTCAGCATTGGGTACCTTTTTTCTATATTTATATCCAGGTCACCCATCTGCCTTCTACGAGTCCCTCAGCATTGGGTACCTTTTTCTATATCTCGACTAGCTTTTGGCCTTCTCCAAGTCCTTGAGCCTCGGGTGCCTTTTCAAAGTTTTATAAAATATGCTTTGGAAACATTATATCATAAAACTCATAAGTTAACCGTTTCCAAATAAAAGCATATAATAACAAACAGTGTCACACCCCAACCCAGATTTACTCTATACCTAGGAAGGAGCATGATCCTATTTCCCAGCATAAAACTCTATATTATATACACTATAAAAGAATAGCAAATCATACAACCATCTCTTTATCAGATCAGAAGAACGAGTAAACTTTTAACTAACATATCTGAATATACTCATAGTAGGTACAACACGTCCCTCTTTCACTATACCCTCAGTAAAGATATTTATTACATGACATAAGAGCATTCTAAATATTTACAACTATCCCAGAGGTTGGCTTCCAGATAGGCCCAGACGAGATTCTTTAGTAGGCTAGGCGTCCCGGACACGCTCGCTACCTGAAACAGCAAACAACAACAAACTGAATGAGCAAACGGCTCAGTGAGTGACTAAATCTACTAAAACTAATCATATTAACTTAAATCCAGTTTGTAAGATAGTAACCATCACATAACCCATCCCAACGAATTATCAGGATTTACTTTCCACTATGCATGTATATCTATCAATTCTCATGTTTCACAAATTTCCTATCTATTTAGTGCCTTCACCTTTCGTCCCTCAGCACTTATTCATGTATAACTACAATACCATGTGCCTTCACATGAGATCCCTCAGCACTGGTAACAAACTCTATCTACGCTCAAGTGCCTTCTCACAGAATCCCTCGACACGAGCTAGATGTGGTAGGTTACTACATGCCTTCACTTATAGTCCCTGAGCATTGTAGTCCATTCTCTACTGTTATTCAAGTGTCTTCTCAAATCCCTCGGCACTTAATATCACGCTTACTCACAAGTAGCTTTCACCATAAGGTCCCTCAGCCACTATTGCGCTTAAACATTTGTAATATTATTCTTTTAAATCACTAACACATCTAATACATAAAGTAAACTACCATGCATCGCGTATCCTCATCACTACGCGTACTAAGTTTAACACAAGATATAACAAACAGTCACTCACAATAGATCCCGGCTCTAAGTGGGTTATAAGCCTTCCCGAGCTCTTCTTTGCCTGAAAATACACAATCCTCAAGTTTAGTTTCTATAATCTCCCTTTTCCTTTAACATACAGTAGCATCGTTACTCTATAGAAATTAGTAAGCTACCAGCGTTACTCAAAAAGATACTCAAGCTGTACTAGCGACCCTGCGTTGATTAGAACCAGCGAAACTACCTTGAGGAGTGATACCCAGTGATATTCTAGCGAGAGTTGTGAGACGCAAGCCTATATTTGCATTGCAGCATTACTTTTTCTACTGCTCAGTCTCTCGCTTACTCAGCGATACTTTCGCTGTGACAGAACCGTTTCCTTCTTCCTTTCTTCTTCCTTCTTCAACCTGCTAAACATTTCGTTTCAATCAATTTCAGTACGTTTTTCCTTCTACAAACTTGTTAGAATACAGGTCCTTCATCTTACCTCAATATTTCATGAAGAACCTCCTCTCCGTTTAGGACATAACCTTCGACAACTCCAAGTTACCTCTAATCACCCGACAATTCAACTCCCGTCTCTTCTTCCTGAGTTTGACACACAATTAGACAATTTCAGCTCAAACATCCTTCATGAATTCTGCTAGAAATCGAGTTAACTTACTAACCTCAAAGTTTCAGCCCTAACCTTCGTCTCTTCAATTTGTTCTTCCTCCAAAACCGAGCATCACTTTGAAGAGATCACAGCAGCCGAAACCTCTGTCAACCCCGAGTTTCTTCCACAAATTCAATGAGATTTCTGCCTCAGATCAGCATGAACATCTTCTTCTACCTCCCTTCGATGTTTCGCCTTAATATGGACCTAACTCAAGCTCTGAAATGCAAGCAGAACCATTGAATTCTCAGTCCACTTATATATATATACCACCGACTTGTACTCTATTTCAATTCTACACTATAATCCGTTCGACGCATACCTCCTAGGCTCAGCTTCATCAACGCACACGGCCTCTGATGATATTTCATTTCAAACTCTCTCGCCAAATAGTTAACATACGCATTACTTTTTCTCAGCCAACACTCCTTGTCCAACCCATGCTCGCCTTCGACGCATGGTAGCGTTCACCGCATAACAACCTAAACGCAGATCAGCTCCCAAACTCCCCGTGGCCTCTACTTCTAATCAGCACATTGCCTTCAATGCGTTTGACACATAATGATCCTCGATACCAAGTGATCCTCCACGCCTTATGTCCTCAACGCGTTTCAACTTCAACGCATGATCAGCTTCCCTCACCTTTGCGTTTACCCCAAAATTATTTCCTCCACCACAGGTTGCCATCAACGCATAGCTTACACTTAGCTATTTTCCCACTCCAAATGCAAGCCAGCCAACTACTTTTGCACATTCACCCATCTCTCGGCCCCTTCTTCTTTGGGTTCCCAATAAAATAGAAGCGGGGCTTACAAACAGCATGCTTCCAATAAAATAAATTTCAAAGCTTTAATATTAAGCAGCATGCCATTCAATAAGTTTATTTCCAAATCCTTCATGAAATCATATCATCATGCTTTTCAGTAAAATCATGAAAACATATATTATCAATCACCATGCATTTTATAAACTTATAACAAATAACCAGCATACTCAAATGCTTTTCAAATAAAAACGCATGCACTATTTGTTGAAAACTTATGAAAGCATATTTCAAACCAATGATATTAATCATAAAGAACTCACTGATACTTTGAAAAACGTTAGTGTTACTCACATTGTACTTGCTCAAGAATAGTTCCTCTTCCTTCCCTTTATTTTCTCTTTCCCGAGCTTCTTGGACATCGCGTTCTAACTCTGGAATGCAAGGCTTTATATTCCTCTGTCAGCTCAGTTGGACGCGACCCTGCTCTTGAACGCAAGGTTGATAGCTAACGCGAGGTGCAGCCTAACTCTTCTTACTTCTCTTTTGGATGCGTCGACCTCTCTTGGACGCAAGGTCCAACTTGAACACATCGTTCACCTTGAACGCATCATTCGTCTTAAACGCAAGTCTGACCCCTTAGACGCAAGACAACTTCTTTAACACAAGATAGCTAAGTTGTCAAGAATATCTTCTCTCTTGGCCGCAGACTTCTACTACGGACGCAAGGATTCCTCCTTTTTGCCTTCTTTCTTCTCTCAAGAATTCTCACTTCAGAATCATCAGTCGCTCCTTTTCCCTCAAGGTTCTATTTATAGCTTTGAAATAGAGGGCTTGTCATCCTACTTCTCCTCTCTTTTTGCCACTTGTTTGCCACATGTCACGCTGCATGCTTAACTAACCATGCATTTATCCAAGCATCACCTTGCATGAAACACTCAACATGCCTTCTAACACCTCCTACTTATAAGGTGTCAAGTCTATATGAAGCCACTTAGCATTTATAAGCTTATCCTATGCGTCCAACATATTCCAATATACAAACTATTCATCCAACATAATGCCTCTATGCGTTCATTGAATTTTCCTTTAAGGTTTTGGCTTCATTACTTTCTTTCCTTACTCTCTGCCATACTACCTTTGAACTCGTTTCTCCACCGCACACTACTAGGCGTCAATGTCTCAAATGCACACTACTATGCGTTTGTACCTTATCGCATCATACCATGCGTCCAACTTTTCTTCCCTTATGTCAAATCTTAACTACAAATCCTTCTCTTGTGTGATCACACATCCAATGATGTGATTTACCCTTGTTAACCAAATCCGACTCAAAACCTTCCTTTATGCGTTTGTACCCTTTGCGTTCACCTTTACTTCGTTCTGCGTTCATGATCTTCCTCCTTTCCTTGAGGATTCCTTGATTATCCCTCTATGCGTTCTTGTGCTTGTAATCCAAGGTTATTCATTTAATCTTTTCCTTGTACTAAAATATCTCTTATGATAAATTAGTATGTGTCCACCTCCTGCTCCAGTCTTTAAGCTTACTTCTCAACCTTCTACTTTATCCAACACCCGAGAACATCCCTCGATAGTAGTCTATGCGTTACTCAGTGTGCTATAGTATTCTTCCCCCGGTTCCTCCTTATGCATTTATCCTTCCTTTCCGAGACTTAGATCTCTTTCCAACACTCCACGACATAACTTTATTCCTTTTTGCTTATGTGTCTTACCTTCACCAATGCTCACATCTTCTTCATAATTACCTCCTATGCATTTCACTTCTTTCCCTTCAAGCTCTCTCAGGTTACTTCCTATGCGTCTACCTTTGTCATGCATTACCTTAGTCCTGACCATGCGTCCAACATGGTCTCTTACTTCTTTTCTTTATAGGCTCTTTAACGCATTGGTTTTAAAAAGTAGGGTGTGACACCCTCCATTTCGAGCTCTTTTGTGAGAAGATTCTGAGAATTTTCAGAGTTGTCTCTTAGAGAGTGAGAATCCATCCTTGTACGAATCATGTCTAAGATAGCCATCATCTCAAGCCTCCAAGAAGCAAGACATTGCCATTGGCAGCTTGACGACTTTTATTTCCATTTCTTCATTATATTCATCATTCGTACTTGTATTTTGTTAATGATAATCGAGAGATTTGATTATTTTCTTAATATAAGTTTGATTGACACTAAACCTCCATCTCTACTCATCTTCAATACTTTACACCATGAATGTTTGAATGATTAATGGGTTAAGTGCATGAAGTTAGCATTTCCAAGTTTTGCTAAGTATGTTTTCATCTTGATGATTAAATGAGTACTTCAAGCTTGCTTGAATCTGTCGAACAAATAGATTTAAAAAAGTATAATCATCTGCTTGAGAGAAAATATGATTAATCTTAGACATTTAACAAGAAAAGAATTGGCTTTTGATGGACAGAATTTGTCGCCCAATTCCATGCCAAATAAATTTTCCTAACTTACCCACAGTAGTAGTGGCAAGTCGGGTTGAGCCCTCGAATTTTACAGTGGAAAGTTTTCAATTCAAGTAACCAAGGGGGGTTTGAAAAATGGTTGATTGCGAGAAACTTAAATTGCATGAAAGTAAACTGCGCGAATTAAAAAGAGCTAAATTTAATTGAAGAAGACTCTAGCTTGGGTTACGCGGGATTTTCTTTGTTCGATGTGCTTATAATTGGTTCGTCATTACTAAATCCATTGAAGCTAGCACCTAATCAATTCAATTGGAAATGCCAGAATTGAATTGTCCTAGTCGACAAGTTAGATTTAAGGCATATCGATGAAAAGCATGCAAAATTTGACTAAACCTAAATGCATTAAGTTCAAAGGAAAATTAGGCGGAACATTCAACTGGATAGACCTAGATTGAATGTTCTATCGATTTAATCCTAGGTTGATTAGAACAATGCGCATCACCATCTAGATTTGCAAGCTAACCTAACCTATTGCTTCCTATGATTGACATCCAACAAATTGTCACGAATCATAATACAATCAAAGCAATAATCAAAATAAACACCAACGTTACAAATTGATCGTAATTCTTGAAAAACTGCGAGATTAAATCATGCATACACTTGAATCAAGCTCAAAACCTCAAAAGAACATCAATTACAAGGAAAATCCCTAATATCCAAGCTAGAAAAATGTTACTTTAGCCAACCTTCAAGTTTCTAGGTATGAAAAGAAGAAAAGAGGAGAGAATGGAGCCAAAAGTTGGTTGGTCGGGTCTATTTTCTAACCTAGAAACCGTAGCGCCATGGCGCTGACGCTAATTCGTCCAAATGAAACTTTTGGAGCCCCGCGGCGCCTGCTGCGCTTCGCCAGCGAAACTCGGGAAAAAGTGCTGCGACGTCGTGGCTTCAGAGGAATTTTGGTCATTTGGAGTTTTATTTCCCAGTTGATGCCGTGGAACTTCATTTTGGCCCGTTTAGCTCGATTTTTTCGCTAACACCCCGTTCTACCTGTTAATTACTCGAAACCTACAAAATAACATAATAGACACATTAAATAGCACAACGCTCCCCAGTTAAGCTGAGGAAGATAGCACATTTTAGGTGCTATCAGTTTTAGAGATAAAGTTCAACTTTTGCATAAAAAACTCACCATGCTTCTTAGAGATAAAGTTCAACTTTTGAATTCTTCTTTAGTGTATGTAGAAATCTTGATTTCGGACCGTACAACGTGTTTAGCCAAAGACGTTGCTGACCGTTTATGAACAAGGACGAACAACCCAAGTTCATCTCTGCCTCTAAAATTGGGAGAACCTTTTGGAGATACAATAAAGTGCACCAAAAGTAGCATCAACTTTACAGGAAAAAGAAATGGTGGAACAACCAAATAACGCGATCCCGTCAAATAGAGCCAACAATGGAGCCAACAATAATAAACCAAATAATGCGTTGACTCAAGCTCAATTACAAGGTCAGCTATAAGTAAAAACGCAAACTCATCCATTCTTGTTGGCTCACAACAGAAATAGGCCAATTTGGGACTACGCGTCGCTGATTCTCTATGACTTTTCACCTAGAATTAGGCATCCAGATTTCCAGGAATCCAGGTTTGAGATGAAGCCTATGATGCTTTAAATGCTCTAAACTGCAGGGCAATTTGGAGGAGCACCTGCAAGGATCCTCATGTCCACTTGAAAAGCTTCATTGAGATCTGCAACACCTTCGTTATTCCGAATATTTACACCAGACGAGATACGATTGCCGTTATTCCCATTCTCCCTTAGAGATGAGGCCAGGCAATGGACATATTCACTTGAACCAGGTGTGATCACCACCTTGGATCAGATGATAGAGAAGTTCATGAAGAGGTATTTCCCACCAACCGAGAATGTTAGAAGTGAAGGGAATTGAATCCCGGCGTAAGCTTGTGATCGCGTTCTTTGTTTTCTTGAAAGAATTAAAAAATACAAATAAAGAAGGTTAAGCAGCATACCTTTGCCAATCTATAATTTCAATCTTCTCCTCGAACCGATAGTTTTCTCTCTTCTTTTTCCAAAAGATCTTCCTTACTATGACTTTGGCAAGGATTCGATTTGCGGGAACCGTTTCTTGAAAGAATAGAGGGAATAGGAAGAAGAATTTTCTTAGAACTTTTCTAAGAAAATTGGGAGAATTTCTAGAAGGATAGTTTTAGAGTTATCGTAGAGATTATTCTTGTAGAGAGTGTCTCTCTTTTATGAGGGCCCTATTTGTCACACCCTCTCCCAGGTACCTTCTTAACCTAGGAGAAAGTGTAAGGATAGCAGACACCGACCCTCTTATGGTATCCGATGTCAATCTTATGCCTTGACCAACACCTAATAAGCAGATACAGACAATGATTGAACATCATGCTTTAACCAGGGTCAAACTATCATACAAACGTTGATTTACATTCAAACCAATAATTTCATAAGTTCACCAATCATCGCCGTTAAGCCTCTATATGTACAACATAAGTTTAGTTCAACTATTTACAATGCTCAAAATTCACAGACACTGATGATGATAGGCCTAAAGGAGTTGCTGTGTAGGCTAAGCACCCCAGACTCGCTCGTTACCTGAAAAACAGAAAAACAAGGAAAGCATGAGCTAGATTGCCCAGTGAGTGACATATTTAGTAAAACCCTTTCGTTAACTCAAAAACAATGCAAATCTGTATTCAATTTATAATAATAAATAAGTAGTGATAAATTGTTTCCATGTTCAGACAAATCATGTTCAAATAACGCTATCAAATCATATACGTATCACTTCTGAAAAACCATGAAAATACAATACATTTCCTTAGTTGAGGTAGAGCGGAGCTCAACACTACTCAACGTCGAAAACATCCTTAGTTGGGGCGGAGTAATCTCAACACACCCAACGTCAAATATCGTTAGCTGTGTGGAGTAATCTCAACACAACATCTATCATACCTCTATGTGCACATAGATATCATATCCTGGGTTACCCGAATACCTTCTCCAAGTCTTTCAGTATCAGGTCCCATATACGAGATTTAGGCCACCCACATGCCTTCTCCGAGTCCTTCAGTATTGGGGGTTATCTCTATACTCTGGTTACCCACATGCCTTCTCCAAGTCCTTCAGCATTGGGAACCATTCCTACATCCCAGCTACCCACATGCCTTCTCCAAGTCTTTTAGCATTGAGAGCCTTTCTTTTAAAACATAACTCAAAAGTAACATGCTTTGAAAAGAACATAATAAAAATTCACGAGTTTATAACAGCTCAACCTTCCCCATATTCTTTAACAGTCATCATACTTCCATGAAAACAGGGATTAATATATAGCATGCCTTTTATAAAAACTCGGTTAACAACTTGCATGTTGCGAATATTTCTGATGCAAAACCATAATATACATTTATATGGAAACACAAACTTCTTTAAAGCAAATAAGCATCATAGCATATTTAAAACCCGTAAAAAGCATAAAATAACAACATGTTTCCAAACAACGGTAAATAACATTAAAACTTTGTATAAAGCATGCTTATTTTAAATAAAATTGTCACTCACTACTTGTCTCGGGCTCTTAATGGGTTATACGCCTTTCCTAGCTTCTCTCGGCCTGAAATAATACGTTTCCCTTTGTTAGATTTCCTTAAAATTTATTTTTACATAGGAAACAAGCCTTAGACATTCATATTATTCATCACCGAGACCATACTACATAAAGAAAACCATCATCGAGACTATATTCCATGAAGAAATGCTCAACCAAGGCTATATTTCATTAAAGAGTTCATTAATGCACGAGATTCAAGCCATTAGCGAGACTAAACAAGCGAAAACAAGCAAAAAAACAACTGTACCAGCGAGACCTGCAAAGAGCAGCGAGATTTGTGAGAAAAATTTGACTAGCGAGACCAACAAGGCTTTTCTTGCTCTTGCTCCTTCCCAGTATCCCCCAACTTTCCAACGAGACTTGCCTCCTTCTGCTGCTATCTTTGCTAATGCCCAAACTTCTAATTGTTAAAAGTCGCATTTCCAGCCTGAATTAGAATTTCTTCCCCTCTAAAAACTTGTAGAGAAATATGTTTTCTAACTTACCTCAAATTTCAGAGCTTAACTTCTCTTTGTTAGTCAGATGTTCCCAATTTACTTCGCCCTGCTCCAGATCACTCGGGAAATCCGTATTAGTCACTTCCACCTAAAATTTAACATATTTCTCTTCATATTCAATTCACTCATCCTTCACAAGAGTTGTTAAGAATTGAGTTAAGTTACTAACCTCAAAGTTTCAGCTTCAAACTCGGTCTCTTCAGCTTGCTATTCACCAAACACCAGACGTTGCTCAAATTTCACGACAGCAATCAAACCTTCTGTTTTAGCTTCAACTACACCACGAAACCGACCAAAATTCTACACGAATTTGCCCCAGATAACTTCTTCTACCTCCCCTCATCACTCAGATGAAAGATGGAGTCAATTGGGATTTTGGATAGTGAAAAATGTCGGCAACACATGAGTTGTTTTACTTAAACTTCACACCGACCCATCTCCACTTTCCTTCTTTTCCCTTTTTCTTTTTCTTTTTATTTTTTTTCTTCTCTTCCTCTTCTTTCTTTCTTCCTTTTCTTTAATAAATCCTCATTAATCCACAAATCCACAACATATTTAGTATATTTTTCCATTCAATATAATATATATCAATAATAGCTATACCAATAATAATTAAATTTCTAAATTACATCATTCTACCTCGGTTTGAACAATGATATTCTTCTCCAGTCTTTATATATTCTAATTGATATGTCAAAATAAACTCCAAGTTCAATTTATCTAAATTCAACTTACCAAAAATATTCCCGACTTTTCTTCACTTCCCCCTTCGCTTTACACAAGTGAAAGCAAATAGGTCCACCACCTATTACAAACTTAAGTTAATTAATTAAAAACGAAAGTAGGGTTTACAGTATTTATAAAACTCTATGGGTTACTCCTAATCCTATTAGGATAACCTCTCTACAAAGATATTTAAATTAAATATTTAATAATATATAATATATTAAATGGTTTAAAATATTTAAATCTTTTTTAAATATTTATTTTTTGCAAAATCTTTAATTGGAATCTCATCCAAATTAAATAATTAATTATTTGAATCCAATTCAAACTAATTAATTAATTAATTCTTCCTCTATTTATTTATATGCATTTCATCCAAATAAATAATTAATTATTTGAATCATATTGAAATAAATTAATTCTCCATATTATAAAGTTATAGTTTGATTCTTATTCAAATAACCTTTATAGTAAATCATGTAATTAATTGTATCCAATACAATTAATATTTTTCCTCATAAATTTGAACATTTCAAAATTTTCTTTCAATATAGTTGATCCTTGTTGGTCCGTGGTGAGTTAGCAAGGGGACCTTATGGACCTACAGATTATAAGCTCGAATGATCCAAGATTAATTAATTAAGCTTTTTAATTAAATTGATCTTCATTCATTAACTACAGGGCAAACCACTATAGACTTATAGTTGAACTCTTATGCACTATAGAACAAGTTGTGTATATGGATATAATCAGTATAAGCAAGTTGATCCTTCACGAGTTGTTCATAATTATAGCTAGGTCAAATGTCCCTTTTACTCTTGTAATTATCTCTTATCCTTAAGTACCACTGATTTCTCTAATTAATAATTTGTTTATGGTCCAACCATAAACTAAATCCCTCTCGGGACAGTAAGAGGGTGTGGCCCCTTGTTCAAGACTCGAAATCAGCACTTAAGGGAACTACTCATCTACTTACCCTATTTGGGAAGGAGTGAATTTCATCTTGTGAAGTTATATTCCCAGCTCCCCATTTAGTCAAATCCCCAAAATGGTGGGCTTATGGAGTCGGCAACTCGAGCCACTCTCACCCATGCAAATCAAAGCACTGACCTTACAGACAGGATTTCATAAGTCACTTAGGATTAAGATCGAGTCGCACATCATCATCCTATGAAATATTAATCTCATCAATTAACAGATTTAAAAGGGGAGATTAAATATTTCGCAGTTCGGTCTTATACAAACTCTTTATATAGGATACCCCCACTCATATGTCTCTAGATGAATGGTTTGGATCAAACCATTTGTAACTATTACAAAATGGGTCGTATCCATAGTGTCACCAGGATAAGGCACCCAACCTTTTCCATATACTATAGACCTTTAGGTTATTTCTTAAACATGATTCACCCATATGTCAACTACATACGTGTTCAAGACTTCATGCAATAACCTTGGATTTTTTCGTTAATGGATAAATTAATATTGCATAATTAATAATTAAATTAATTAGCTAATCAATTATGAGACTTTAGGGCACAAATCCAAACAAGAAGAATAAAAGATATTGCAAACTTCTAGCAAAAAGATAGAGAGACCCTGAGCGATGCTTGGGCTAGGTTTAATAGGCTGGTTAGAAAATGCCCGCACAATGACTTCCTCTAATTCGTTCAAATGGAGATATTCTATGACGGTCTGGACGAAGCGTCTCAGACAGTTGCAAATGTTGCCACAGCAGGTGGATTATTAGATAAGACATACACTGAGGCAAATGACATCTTAAACAAAATCTCCAAAAATCATGATGATCTGGAAGATCATGGCTATAGTCGATTGTTGTGGTTATATTATTGTGTGAATTAACCTAACGCAAGGTACTAAAGTATATGGTTATGCGTTTAACATGGCATGCGTTGATCATGCAATGCGTTCTATTATTATGCGTTGGTTTTGTCAAGTTTTCCTATTCCTCTACCCAAGTATAATTAAAGTAATAGGTGTTCTCGGTGAGTCCGAGGTCGAACACAGGGATTATATTGATTTAGTTTTAATTGGATTGTATGCGTTACAAAGGTAACCAACAATTTTGAGAAAGTTGTGTTTCTAATCTAAGGGAAAGCAGATGTTTGTACACTAGACTAACAGTTGTGGAATATGGAAAGCATGCGACACAGCAAGTTCAGCTAAGATGTGTATGAATGGATAAAGAAAAGGGTTCGGGTTGGTTAACATCTAACATCGGGAACGCACAGTAGTACCCTATTCATACTAGCGACTCTTCTCCCGGTTGTCACCCGCTATGTGTTATATGTCTATAATGCATAGGAGAGTGTTAAGAACCAAGGTTGTCCCCGTAATCAGGTAACACTACTTGGCCCTTGTCAATTGAGTTCCACAATCACTTACCCTCTCGAGCAGTCTGATTATTACTACTTATATCGATTTGTCAGATGGATATAAGCATCGGATTAAGCTCGCAAGTGACAAGTTAGAATAGTTACACTACGGTCCCTAGTCAGATGCTAACGCAACCCTAGACCCTCGAGTGATTAGTTACTCATGGCTTGAAAATATAAAGTGAACAGATGAGAAGAGTGGATAGACATGGAATATAATTGTATTGATGAAAATGAGATACAAATTTTGATAAGTCAATTTCTTGATACAAATCTAAAATTCAAGTAAGAAAAGTAAGAAAGAAAGCAAGGCAAGGCGTCAATGTCTTGAGTCGCCCGGGTGGAAGCGTGATGATTTGCTGTGAAGTGGTGCGGCGGAAAGGAAGACTCTTCTCTCTTGAGCTATTTGTCTCCGGTTGAAGTCTGAGAGAACTCTGCTGTCACTTATGGAGTCCTTCCGAGAATCAACAACCTTTCTCCTCTCGCAGAGCTGCCCTTTTATAAATGGTGAAATCGAAGTTAATGGCAGATCTGCTTGATTGGTGGCGAGATTGACATTGCGTCCATCTCGCCTGATTGCGTGATTCTCGGGCCAATTAAGATCCACCACTTGAGCCGCAAATCATGTCTGTCAATCATCCGTCAATCTGTCAAGATTCCGATCTGATCCTCAGCGCCTTGCCGTAACGGTTGTCTATGCGTCCATGCATAGTTTGATTGATGTCAACACAGCGTAAGTTGCTAACGCGTAGTCATGCGTTGAAGTATTGTTAATGCGTCGTCAGGTAGTTTACGTTCCGTTCAGATCATGCGTCCATGAAGAACAAATTGCTAACGTATCGTCCTGCGTTAAGAAGTCATCAACGCATTGCTTGCATTCCTGCGTGAAAACATGCGTTTTAGGCTTAACAAGTGGTAAAATAAATATCTTCATCAAAATTCAAGAGTATAACGCAAAGGAAGATTTATTAATGGAATTTATCATTAACTACCGCATGCTTCTCTTATTTAAACTCTATTTATCTATGAAAAATGCTATAATAACTTGTATTTCTACAAGTTGTCATCGATCTTGTAGAAGACAAAACAGTTCATTGGGAGCACCAAAAAATGATATTGTCACAGCGTTACAAGCACAAGTAGCCACCATGACCAACCTGCTGCAGACAATGACAATGAATCAAGCAAATGTAGGAGGTGGAAATCAGATGAACGTAGTGAATCAAGTTGCTGCAATAGGGTGTGTTGGATGCGGGGAACTGCATGCCTATGAAGTATGCCGATAGAATCTACAGTCTGTGTGCTTCATCAGAAACAACTCTTATTCCAACACTTATAACCCGGGCTGGAGGAAAATTTTTCGTAGTGTGGTAACAACAATCAACCTGAGCAACAGAGGGCTCAGTTGAACAATAGAGGTGAATCATCTGGATTCCACTAGGGATAAGACAGGCGAAATCAACCACATGGACAGACGCATCAAGCATCCAGTTCATCGTCATTGATGGAAGTTCTACTGAAGGAGTATATGCAGAAAAATGATGCCCTTTTACAGACTCAGGCATCATCTATAAGAAACTTAGAGCTATAGACGGGCAAAATTGCAGACGAATTGAAGAATCGGCAAAAAGTCTCTTCCAAGGAACATAGAAGCCCCACGAAATGTGGAGAACTCGGGAAAAAAGCAGTGTCAAACTGTAACACTACATAGTGGGAAACCGATGATTGAACTCCTGCGTTTAGGGAAAAAGAGTCCAATGACCCAAACAACAGATATTTCAAATGACCAATTACACTTTCAACCAACAACCGACTCACCTACTAATTTCACAGAAGAACACACCAACACAACGCCACAAAAAAGTTGATGCACAGAGAACTCAATCAGGAAAATTTGCGTCGACAAGCGCATCAACCAAGCTCCTAATGCCTCCTTATTCGCAAAGGCTAAGGAAAAAAAAAGAACGATGAAGGGCAATTTTGATGCTTCTTAAATGTGCTAAAGCAGCTCTATATCAACATCCCATTAGTAGAAGTGTTGGAGCAAATGCCCTCCTATATCAAATTCCTCAAGGACATCTTGTCCAAGAAGCAAAGAATAGGTGAATTTAAGACTGTGGTATTGACGCAAGAATGCAGCGGCATGGTCCAAGAACGCATCCCCATCAAAATGAAAGATCCAAGGAGCTTTACAATTCCCTGTTCGATTGGAAGAGTTAACATAGGCAAGGCTTGTGTGATTTAGAGGCAAACATCAACCTTATGCCTCTATCCGTGTTCAAACAGCTGGGAATCGAATCAAGGCCAACCACAGTCACTTTGCAGCTGGTAGATCCATTGTACATCTTGAAGGAAAGATCAAGGATGTCTTGGTGAAGGTTGACCGCTTCATCCTCCTCGCAGACTTCATAATCCTAGATTACAAAGCAGACAAGGACGTACCCATCATATTAGGATACCCATTTCTATCAATGGGGCACACGTTAATTAACGTCCATAAAGGGAAGATCACGATGTGGGTAAATGGTTAAGGAGTGATCTTCAATGTGTTCAAGGCGTTGGAGTATCCTTGTGAACAGGAAGAATGTCAATCTCTCCACGTAGAGGATAAGTTTAATAATGAAGAGCTTGAGGAAGAGAGAGAAAAAATATAAAACATTTGGACACACAGCAGCCTGAACAAAGTTGTGCCGTGGTCCACTCACATTTTGAATTTTTAATTATAAATCCCATCGACCAACGAAGCAAACTGTCTCTAGAGCAAGCACTAGAGTTAGAATTAAAAGTGTTGCCAGATCACCTCAAGTACGCATATTTAAGGGAGAGCAACACTCTTCCAGTCATTATCTCAGCAGCACTATCCCCTGAACAAGAGTCAGCCCTTTTGAGTATCCTGAAGAGACACATTTGAGCTATTGGACAGACATTGGCTGAGATTAGAGGGATAAGCCCCACATATTTGATAAGCACATGAAAAGTGCTTATTATTCTCTCAAATTAAGAGAGTTTTATATTAGATTTCACTTGTTTGCTAGTGATTTTCAGGTTAAAACGAGGAAAATTAGAAGAAACGACTGAAAGATCAAAACCGAGCAAGAATATGGAGAAAAAGTGCTGAAAAACGCATCCTTGCTTGAAACGCATGATGCGCCGCGGCGCTAAGGCATCGTTGCCGCGACGCTGAGGCTGAAACGCATCAGCTTGGACGTAGAGCAGCAACGCGGCGCTGGGAAGGCGTTGCTTCGACGAATACTTGGTGAACTCAAGACAGCGTCGCGGCGCTAAAACCCGAGAGCAACTTAATTTTGGTCGCAACGCTAGCGCCGCGGCGCCAGCGTTAATTTAAACGCAAGTTTTGTATTTTAAGTTAAATTTTGGGCGGCCAAACTCTATAAATTTAGGGGTTTTCAGCAGCCAAAAGGGGGAGAATTATCAAGAAGATCAAGAAAGTTGCAGAACAAAAGAAAGATCCAAAAAGGTGAGAATTAAGCTAGAGTTCTAAGAGTGAGTTAGCCGTAAGGAAGAGGAAAAGAGTTCGAGATAGTTTTGGTACCCTTCGAAGTCCGACGCGAGAGCCAAGGAGTTCGTGACGGTGCTGTCTCAATCAAGAACCTCTTTTCAGTAGAGTTTCCTTATTTTTTACACTCTTTCTTTGATTCTTTTTGCTCAATATGTTGCTTCACGCTATGAGTGGCTAAACTCTTTAGTTTTAGGGTTTTTGATGAATTGTTTGTGAATTTATGATAATTTTGTAGACTCATGGTTTTGTTCAAATAAATATGCTTTTCATTGTTATTGTGTTTAATTCTTGAAGATTGGCCACCTTCACATGTTAGGTTAGATGTATGATCGAGAGATTATATGTTTAATTTGATCTATAACAATGAATCGTTGTTAATCTATCACGAGAGTAGTTAGGTTGACAATGAAAGTTGCTAAAGACTAGTTTTAATGCCATGTAATTTTGTATTTGTTTTAAGAGATTAACTATCAATCAAGTTGCATGAGAAAGAGTTGTCTTTGAGAGAAGATAACTTGGAATTAAGTTTCTAGACTTAGGCATAAGAATTAAATCCATGAAATCTATAATTTTGCATGATGAAACAAACAAGGATTCGAAACCCTAGAACTCTCTTTGACTCTTGCAATTCTCCCTTTGATACTTTCTTGGCTTGATTTTTCTTGTTCCCAAAATTCAAATATTGAATTTCAATCCTCAAATAAAATTGATTCAATTCTAGAATAGCTAAATAACTTAACCTTCCCAATTGGATCTCTAGTGGAAACGATACTCGGACTTAACCGTTTTATATTATAACTTGACCCGTACACTTGCGGTTAACACACAAAAGTGGCACATCAAGTTTTTGGCGCCATTGCCGGGGATCCAAAGAACGGTTTTTGTTATTTAATATTCATTAGAATTGATAGATCTTAATTTGAGGTGTATATTATTTGATTATTTATTTATTTAGTTTATTTTATATAATTGTTTTTTTTATTTTATTTATTTTTGTTAGTCTATGCCTCGAGATAATACTAACCTCCTCCCTCTTGATCCTGAGATTGAAAGAAGTGTAGAAGAAATCTAAGGGCTCAACTTAATCAAACTACGGAAATGGCGGAGGAGATACCTAAGGCAATTAGAGACTACTTTCAACCTACGTTACCGGCAAGTCAACCTGGAATTATGAATGTGCCTATCAATATCAACAATTTTTAGTTGAAACCGGGATTGATCCAAATGGCTAGAGAGCTAGCTTCTAGAGGAAGAACTAATGAAGATCTTCACAAGCACTTGCGATCCTTCTTGGAGATATGCGGGACGGTAAATATGAATGGTGTTTCGAATGATGCAATTAAACTAAGACTGTTTCCTTTTTCTTTGCAGGACCATGCTAAGGATTGGTTGGAAACCATACCTCCGGATAGCATTACAACATGGGAGATCTTAGCTCAAGCTTTCTTGAACAAATATTTTCCACCGGCTAAATCTCAAAGACTAAGGACGGAGATTGAAACATTCCGCCAACTCGAGGATGAACAATTATATGAGCCTTGGGAAAGGTATAAGGATCTCTTGAGAAGATGCCCTCAACATGGGTATCCGGATTGGTTGCAAATTCAACTTTTCTACAATGGATTAGCAAGCTCCACCAAATCCATCTTAGATGCAACCGCCGGAGGGTCAATTTTTTCAAAGAATGCTCAAGAAGCCTATACCATATTAGAAGACTTGGCCAATACATCCTACAATTGGCCATGTGAACGGTCTTCTTCAAACATCCCAAGAGCCACCGGATTATATGAAGTTGATGAGGTAAATTCTTTTAAAGCTCAAACCGCTTCCCTTACTAATGCTCTTTCTAAATTAACTGCAGGAGGCCAAGCTCAAAATCCACCATCTATAGCCTCTCTTGCTGCTTTGGCATCGGAAATGGGCGTTCATGGAGATAATGAGACGGCTAACTATGTTGATAGAGGACACTATAGGAGTCACCAACATCAACAACTTCCAACTCACTACCATCCTAGTTTGAGGAATCATGAAAATTTTTCTTATGCTAACAAAAAGAATGTTTTGCAAGGTTCTTCTGAATTATCCAATGTAGGTCCATCCCACACTGAAAAGAAGTCCAACTTAGAAGATTTGATGGTAGAATTCATAAAAGAATCAAGAAGAAGGACAACCGCATTGGAAAGCACCGTACAAAGTCATGGTAAGGCCATTCAAAACATCGAGGTACAAATAAGCCAAATCGCCACTTCCCTTCAAACAATGCAAAAGGGAAAATTTCCTAGTTGCCCCGAGATAAATCCAAAAGAGGAGTGCAAGGCCATGACTTTGAGGAGTGGGAAAAAGCTATCCACTTCTTTGATCATTGATGAGGATGAAGAGCAAGAAGTAGATGGCAATATCCAAGAGCCAATTCTAGAAGATGAACCAAAGATCCTAGAAAAGGAGGTAAAGGTAAAAGAGTCAACATCTTCAAGTAAGTCATCTAACCCTCTACCTTTTGTACCTAATACTATGCTATATCCTCAACGTTTTAAAAAGAAAGAAATTGACTCCCAATTTGCTAAATTTCTTGAATTATTTAAAAAGCTGCACATTAACATTCCATTTGCTGAGGCTTTAGAGCAAATGCCCAACTATGCGAAATTCATGAAAGATGTCTTATCTAAAAAGAAAAAAGTTTGGGCAATATGAGATGATTAGCATGACTGAGGAATGCAGTGCAGTGTAACAAAAGAAGCTACCACAAAAGTTAAAAGATCCAGGGAGTTTTACTATACCTTGCACTATTGGTTCTTTAAATGTTACTAGAGCTATTTGTGATCTTGGTGCTTCTATTAATTTAGCCTTTATCTGTTTATAGGAAACTCAACATTGGAGAGGTGCAACCTACCACCATTATCCTGCAACTTGCTGATAGATCATTAGCTTATCCCAAAGGTATTGTTGAAGATGTATTAGTTAAAGTTGACAAATTTATCTTCCTTGTAGATTTTGTAGTCTTGGACATGGAAGAGGACTCTGAGATTCCTATCATACTTGGGAGGCCATTCCTAGCAACTAGAAAGGCTATCATAGATGTCCAACAAGGGAAGTTGACTCTAAGGGTAAATGATGAGAATGTTGTATTTGATATTTACAAGTCCTTGAGTCATCATGATGAGAGTAGCCCTTGCCATGCTATAGACATAATTGATCATACTATTTTTAAGCATGTAGAGGTTATGTTAGCTAATGATCATCTAAAACAAAGCATAATAGAAGTTGAAAATGCAGATACAATATTTGATGAAATAGCATTTTATGCTAGGTGGTTAGATAGGTTGCCAATATGTTCTAAAGTAGATAAACCTATACCTTTAGCTCCCTTGCATGTTGTGAATGATATTGAGAAGCCTAAGCTTGAATTAAAAGTGTTACCTCTTTATTTAAAATATGCATTCTTAGATGATTTATCTTCTTTACCTGTTATAATATCTTCTGATCTTGATTCTGTGGAAGAAGAAAAATTATTGAAAGTATTGAGGGACCATAAATCTGCTATTGGTTGGTCTATTGAGGATCTTAAAGGTATTAGTCCGTCGGTCTGTATGCACAGAATCTTGATGGAAGATACCTTTAAACCATCAATAGAGCACCAAAGGAGACTTAATCCCACCATGAAGGAGGTAGTTAAGAAAGAAGTGCTCAAGCTTTTGAATGCAGGAATCATATATGCCATATCTGACAGTCCATGGGTAAGTCCTGTTCAAGTGGTACCCAAGAAAGGTGGCATGACTGTGGTTAAAAATGAAAAAGATGAAATGATAGCCACTAGAACTGTGACAGGATGACGTGTATGCATTGATTATAGGAAGTTGAACAAAGCCACTAGAAAAGATCATTTTCCCCTTCCTTTTATAGATCAAATGCTTGATAGACTTGCAGGTTATTCTCATTATTGCTTTCTAGATGGATATTCTGGTTATAACCAAATTGTCATTGCTTCTGAGGATCAAGAAAAAACGACATTTACATGTCCTTATGGGATATTTGCTTTTATAAGAATGCCATTTGGTTTATGTAATGCCCCTGCTACTTTCCAACGTTGTATGATGTCTATTTTTCAGGGGCTCATTGAAGACATAATGGAGGTTTTTATGGATGATTTTTCTGTATTTGGGTCTTCATTTGATTCTTGTCTTGTTAATCTAACTCGTGTTTTGCAGAGGTGCCAAGATGCTAACCTTGTTCTAAACTGGGAGAAGTGTCACTTCATGGTGACGGAAGACATCGTCCTAGGGCACAAAGTCTCTAAAAAAGGATTGGAGGTGGATAGGGCTAAAATAGTTGCTATTGAACAACTACCACCCCCCACCAATGTGAAAGGAGTCAGAAGCTTCCTAGGGCATGCAGGGTTTTACAGGAGATTTATTAAAGATTTTTCTAAAATTGCTAAACCCTTGAGTAATTTGTTAGAAAAGGAAGCTAAATTTATTTTTGATGATGCATGTCTACTAGCTTTTAATACTCTGAAGGAAAGACTAATTGCTGCACCTATTATTGTTGTACCAGATTGGAGTCAGTCTTTTGAGATCATGTGTGATGCTAGTGATTATGCTTTAAGAGCTGTTTTAGGCCAACATAGAGATAACATGTTTAGGGCAATTTATTATGCTAGTAGAACTCTTGATAATACTCAACAGAAATACACTACTACTGAAAAAGAACTACTAGCTGTTGTGTTTGCCATTGATAAATTTAGATCATACTTGCTTGGCTCTAAAATAGTAGTGCATACTGACCATGCTGCTTTAAAGTACTTGTTTGTTAAGAAAGATTCTAAACCTAGGCTAATGAGGTGGATATTATTGTTACAGGAATTTGACCTAGAAATCAAAGACAAGAAAGGATGTGAAAATGTGGTTGCAGACCACTTATCTAGAATTGAGAATGAGGAAGCTAAATCATGGCCCCAAATTGTTGAGAAGTTCCCTGATGAACAACTGTATCAGGTAAAAGATAGTTTGCCCTGGTTTGCTGACATAGTTAATTATCTTGCAGGAGGACATTTGCCACCTGACATGAACTATCAACAAAAGAAAAGATTCCTGCACAATGTTAAATCTTACCATTGGGAGAACCCATTTCTCTACAAGGTTTGTGCTGACAATATGATAAGAAAGTGTGTGCCTCGAGAGGAAGTGGTAAGTATTTTAAATTCATGTCATGCTTCCCCCTATGGAGGTCATTTTGGACCCACCAGAACTGCAGCTAAGATACTTCAGTCAGGATTTTATTGGCCATCCCTTTTTAAAGACTGTTATACCTTTGTTAAGTCATGTGATAGGTGCCAACGTACTGGCAATATTTCCAGACAACATGAGCTTCCAATGAAACCTATCTTGGAAGTGGAGTTATTTGATGTTTGGGGTATTGACTTTATGGGACCTTTTCCAATTTCTTATAATGGCTACCTATATATTCTAGTTGCAGTAGATTATGTATCTAAGTGGGTAGAAGCCATAGCTACTAGGACCAATGATGCTCGCACTGTTGTAAAATTCTTGCATAAAAACATTTTCACACGTTTTGGTACACCTAGAGCTATTATTAGTGATGAGGGCTCTCACTTTTGCAATAAACTGTTTAAATCCATGATGCAGAAATATAATGTTAATCATAAAATTGCTACAGCTTATCATCCTCAAACTAATGGCCTTGCTGAGTTATCTAACAGGGAAATCAAACAAGTTTTGGAAAAGACAGTCAAGACCAATAGGAAGGATTGGGCCCTTAAGCTCGATGATGCACTGTGGGCCTACCGCATAGCTTTCAAAACCCCAATTGGTACTTCCCCATATAGGTTGGTGTTTGGAAAGGCTTGTCACTTACCGGTAGAGCTCGAGCATAGAGCTTATTGGGCCATCAAGAAGCTGAACATGGATTTCGAGAAAGCCAGTGAGAAACGCCTTTTAGAACTCAATGAGATGGAAGAGTTCCGTGCTCAAGCTTATGAGAATGCCAAACTTTACAAAGAGCGCACTACGAGATGGCATGACAAGAAGATCACATCACGAACCTTCCTTCCAGGACAAAGAGTATTACTTTTTAACTCACGTTTACGCTTGTTTCCAGGTAAGCTTAGGACACGATGGTCGGGACCCTTTGTCATTGTCAAGGTATCCCCACACGGAGCCATGGAACTACAAGGTAACAATGGAACAACCTTCAAAGTGAATGGTCAACGATTAAAGCACTACATCGGTGATGAAGAATGCGGACTTGAGAACCTGACTTTCATTGCATGATCCAGTAGTCCCGTCTAGCTAGAAGACGTTAAACCAAGCGCTTATTGGGAAGCAACCCAATTTTATTGCTTTCTTTACTTTTGTTTATTTATTAAATTTTTTTAAAATCTTGGAGTCACTCATATGCTTTATTTCTCAGGAACATAGCTCATCACACAAGTACTCCTTACACCAAGCCTGTTTGGTGGCTTCCCACTTGCTCCCAGGCTTGCTCTTTCCTTGTTAGATGTTCTTATGCATTGAGGACAATGCATGATTCTAAGTTTGGGGTGGGGGGTGTCTTTCGTACTTTTGTGTGTTTTCTTATCCTGCTATGCATGTTAGCGAAGGTTTTAATGATCATATGCATGTCAAATTTTTTGAAACAATTTTTGAAAATTTTTTTTTGAAAATTTTGGAGCTTTCAAAGTAATGGGAATGTTGTTTATGGTTGTGTGCCTTGATGTTGATTGCCCATGATGAGATTCGAATTTGCATGATAGATGACTTATTGTGGAAATAGAATAACACTATCTTGAGTTAAATTAATTTAAGTCCCTCTTAAAATCTCTCATATTCTTGAGCACGTAGCCACTTCTATTTAGAATCTTTAACTGAAAAAAGGATTAAGTTGGGTGTATTTGGTTGTCACTTCGAAAGGCCCCACCGGTTAGGGAGTGGATGCATGATAGCTTGTAATCTTAGACTAAGGAAAAAGAAAAGAGTATACATGCCTTGAGAAAAGAAAAAAAGTGTACACAAAATATATGAGCTTTATTTGTCTATCTTTTTTAAATGTTAAACTTGTAATGAGTATGCATGGATAGGGGTAAAAAGAGCTGCATTTGCTGTGATCAGTAAGGACGCCTGGGAATTGACTAGGTACGAGTCCCTACAGTGGATGTGTGAAAGCTAGTGCCTCTAGGTAAAAGAATGCAAGTTTGGGCCCATGAAAAAAATATATGATTGAAAGGCACCTTAGTGGACATATTACTCACTTGAATGCATGAAAGCTTGAAGATTGGTGCATAAGCTAGAGTAGGGGGAAAACTAAAGAAACTCTCTTAAGTCCTAATTTGAGCTCGAGTATTTTAAATTGAAGGAGGCTTGCACACACACACATGGGAGATAGCAAGATTTGGCCTTGAATGATTATAACAATATAGATATGCTTGCATGTTTCTGCTTAAGCTCTGAATGCTATTCTCTGAGACATGAGTCAATTGCACACTTCTTCATCTAAAACTCCCTATTATTTGATTTTATTCTTTGCTCGGGACTAGCAAATCTCTAAGTTTGGGGTGTTGATAAGCACTTGAAAAGTGCTTATTATTCTCCCAAATTAAGGGAGTTTTATATTAGATTTCACTTGTTTGCTAGTGATTTTCAGGTTAAAACGAGGAAAATTAGAAGAAACGACTGAAAGATCAAAACCGAGCAAGAATATGGAGAAAAAGTGCTGAAAAACGCATCCTTGCTTGAAACGCATGATGCGCCGCGGCGCTGAGGCTGAAACGCATCAACATGGACGAAGAGCAGCAACGCGGCGCTGGGAAGGCGCTGCTTCGACGCATACTTGGTGAACGCAAGACAGCGTCGCGGCGCTGGGACGGCGCTGCCATGGCGCTAAAACCCGAAAGCAACTTAATTTTGGTCGCAACGCTAGCGCCGCGGCACTAGCGTTAATTTAAACGCAAGTTTTGTATTTTAGGTTAAATTTTGGGCGGCCAAACTCTATAAATTTAGGAATTTTCAGCAGCTAAAAGGGGGAGAATTATCAAGAAGATCAAGAAAGTTGCAGAACAAAAGAAAGATCCAAAAAGGTGAGAATTAAGCTAGAGTTCTAAGAGTGAGTTAGCCGCAAGGAAGAGGAAAAGAGTTCGAGATAGTTTTGGTGCCCTTCGAAGTCCGACGCAAGAGCCAAGGTGTTCGTGACGGTGCTGCCTCAATCAAGAACCTCTTTTCAGTAGAGTTTCCCTATTCTTTACACTCTTTCTTTGATTCTTTTTGCTCAATATGTTGCTTCACGCTATGAGTGGCTAAACTCTTTAGTTTTAGGGTTTTTGATGAATTGTTTGTGAATTCATGATAATTTTGTAAACTCATGGTTTTGTTCAAATAAATATGCTTTTCATTGTTATTGTGTTTAATTCTTGAAGATTGGTTACCTTCACATGTTAGGTTAGATGTATGATCGAGAGATTATATGTTTAATTTGATCTATAACAATGAATCGTTGTTAATCTATCACGAGAGTAGTTAGGTTGACAATGAAAGTTGCTAAAGACTAGTTTTAATGCCATGTAATTTTGTATTGGTTTTAAGAGATTAACTATCAATCAAGTTGCATGAGAAAGAGTTGTCTTTAAGAGAAGATAACTTGGAATTAAGTTTCTAGACTTAGGCATAAGAATTAAATCCATGAAATCTATAATTTTGCATGATGAAACAAACAAGAATTCGAAACCCTAGAACTCTCTTTGACTCTTGCAATTCTCCCTTTGATACTTTCTTGACTTGATTTTTCTTGTTCCCAAAATTCAAATATTGAATTTCAATCCTCAAATAAAATTGATTCAATTCTAGAATAGCTAAATAACTTAACCTTCCCAATTGGATCTCTAGTGAAAACGATACTCGGACTTAACCGTTTTATATTATAACTTGACCCGTACACTTGCGGTTAACACACAAAAGTGGCACATCAATATTGCATGCATAAGATTCATCTTGAAGAAGGAAAAGACGGATCCATTAAGCCACAGAGAGGCTAAATCAATGAAGGAAGTTGTTAAGAAAGAAATTTTGAAGTAGTTGGATGCAAGCGTCATCTTTCCCATTTCCGACAGTAAATGGGTAAGTCTTGTGCAATGCGTTCCAAAGAAAGGGGGTATGACTGTAGTCCCAATCCCCACCCGCACTGTCATTGAGTGGATAATTTGTATGGACTACAGGAAACTAAACGTAGCAACCAAGAAGGATCATTTCCCGTTGCCATTCATTGATCAAATGTTAGACAAACTTGCAAGGAACGATTACTTCTGCTTCTTGGATGGCTACTCAGACTATAACCAAATTATGATAGTTTTAGAAGACCATGAGAAGACCACATTACCTATCCTTATGGAACATTCATGTTTCGACGCATACCATTTTGGACTGTGTAACGACCCAGGCGCCTTCCAAAGGTGTATGATGCCGATTTTCTCAGAATTTCTTGAGGAATCAATGGAGACTTTTATGGATGACTTTTCGGTCTTCGAAAACTCGTTCGATGCCTGTTTAGCAAATTTGGAAAAAGTGTTAAGAAGATGCAAGGACACCAATCTGGTACTAAACTGGAAAAATTTCCATTTCATGGTAAATGAAGGAATGTCCTCGGTCACAAGTTGTCCAAGAGAGGCCTGGAGGTAGATTAGGCCAAAGTTGAAGTTATGGAAAAGCTACTTCCCCCCACTAATGTTAAACCATTGTGTAGCTTCCTAAGGGATGCAAGCTTTTACCGAAGGTTCGTCAAGGACTTTTCAAAAATTGTATGCCCTCTAAGTGCATTGTTGGAATAGAACAAACCTACATTTTCGACGTTGAATGCCTTAAAGCTTTTGAAACTTTAAAAGCAGCCTTAGTGACAACACCAATCCTAATCGCCCAGACTGGTCGCAGTCGTTCGAACTTATGTCCGGCACCAGCGATTATGCTATGGGAGCTGCATTGGTTCAACATAGCAATAAAGTGTTGCACCCAATTTCATATGCGAACAAAATTCTTAATGAGGCTTAAGAGATTTATACAACTACTGAAAAAGAGTTGTTAGCAGTTGTATTTGCTACAGAGAAGTTCAGAGCATACATTTTGGGGTTTAAAAGTCATCATCCACAAAGATAACTCAACAATTCATTATTTGATGACTAAGAAAGATACAAAACCCAAACTCATTAGATAGATTCTACTTCTTCAAGAATTCGACGCGGGGATTGTTAATTGAAAAGGAACAGAGAATAATGTGGCCGACCACCTCTCCAAACTTGAGAATATTAAAGTTGATAAGAAACAGTCAGAAGTCAACGCAAACTTTCCAGATGAGGCTGTACTCAAAGTCGATGAATATGTTCCTTGGTATGCTGACATTGTCAACTTTCTGATGTGCAAGCAATTGCCTGAAGATTTTAATGCACATCAGAAAAAGAAGTTGATGCACGATGTAAAGTTGTACTACTGGGACGAGCCGCAACTCTATAGAAGGGAGTTGGATCATATTTTCAGACTTTGCGTCCCAGAGACTTCGTACCAATGCATCCTCTCTTAGTGTCATGACTCACCTTATGGTGGACACTTTGGAGGACAATGCACAGCAACCAAGGTGCTTCAAAGCGGATATCTTTGGCCGACACTCTTCAAGGATGCTAGAGACTTTGTAATTAAGTGCGATAGGTGTCAACGCACTTGGCATATCTCAACTCGAAATAAGATGCCACTTACCTCCATACTTGAGGTCGAACTCTTTGACGTCTGGGGCATAGATTTCATGGGCCCATTTCCGCCTTCCAACGGCCACAACTACATTCTGGTAGCTATGGACTATGTCTCGAAATGGATCAATGCAACATCTTGTGCATCAAACGATGCGGCGACAGTATTAAAGTTTCTTCAGAAGAACATGTTCACGAGATTTGAAACGCATAGAGCCCTGATTAGAGACGAATGTATGTTGATAAGCACTTGAAAAGTGCTTTTTATCCTCTCAAATTAAGAGAGTTTATACTACATTTCACTTGTTTGCTAGTGGTTTTCAGGTTAAAATGAGGAAAATTAGAAGAAAAGACCAAAAGATCAAAACCGAGCAAGAATACGGCGAAAAAGAGAAGAAAAACTCAATATGACAAAAATTGGGGCAGCGCCGCGACGCCTGGACGGCGCTACCGCGGCCTTAAAACCCGAAAACAAGAAATTCTGCATGCAGCTCTAGCGCCACGGCACTCTCTAACAACGCCGCGACATCATTTCAAAATTTTCAATAGCGGCGGCGCCAATTTTCCATAAATGAAAATAGGGTATTTTTGGTAAGTTTTTGGGCGGCCAACTCTATAAATTTGGGAGTTTCCAGCAGCCCTATGAATGAATCTATCATGAATCTACAGACCAAAAGAGGCACAAGAAGGAGAGAATTGAGTGAGAGTTTATAAAAGAGTTTAAGGAGTGAGTTAGTTGCAAGGAAGAGGAAAAGAGTTCGAGATAGTCGTGGTGCCCTTCGAATTTCGACGTGAAAGCCAAGGAGATCGTGATGGTGCTACCTCAATCAAGAGCCTCTTTTCAGTAGAATTTCCCTTTCTTTACACTCTTTCTTTGTTTATATTGTTTGAACATGTTGCTTCAAGCTATGAGTGGCTAAACTCTTTAGTTTTAGGGTTTTGATGAATTGTTTATGAATTTATGTTGATCTTGTAGACTTTCATGGTTTTGTTGGAATGATTATGCTTTTCATTGTTATTGTGTTTAATTCTTGTGGATTGACCATCTTCACATGTTAGGTTAGATGTATGGTTGAGAGATTGTATGTTTAACTTGATCTATAATAATGAATTGTTGTTAATCTATCACAAAAGTAGTTAGGTTGACAATAAAAGTTGCTAAAGACTATTCTTAATGCCATGTAATTTGTATTGGTTTCAAGAGATTAGTAATCAATCGAGTTGCATGAGAAATGATTGTTTTTTAGAGAAAATAACTTGGAATTAAGTTTCTAGACTTAGACATATGCATTACAATATAATACATGAAATCTATAATATTGCATGATGAAATAAATAAGGATTCATTACCCTAGAACTCTCTTTGACTCTTCTGTTTCTCACTTTAATACTTTCCTTATTTGGTTTATATTTTCCATAATTAACAACTTCCATTCCAATCCTCAAATAAAATTGATTCGATTCTAGAATAGCTAAGTAACATAAACCTTCACAATTGGATCTCGAGTGAAATGATATTCGGATTTCACTGTCTTATATTATAACTTGACCCGTACACTTGCGGTTAACACTAAAAGTGCGCATCATATGCATTTTATTAATCGCATCATTTCTAAGTTGCTAATCAAATATAATGTGCATCATAAGGTGGCGGCTGCATACCACCCTGAAACTAATGGGCAAGCGGAGATTTCCAACCAAAAGTTGAAAACTGTCTTGGAAAAGGTAGTCGACACCTCCCGAAAAGACTAGGCGTTCAAGTTGGATGAGGCGTAATGGGCATAAAGAACAACATTTAAGACACCTCTCGGAATATCACCATATGCCTTAGTCTTTGGAAAAGCATGTCATCTGCCCTTTGAGCTGGATCATAAGACACTATGGGCTGCCAAGAAATTGAACCCGAATCTTTAGGCTACTGGAGAAGCCCGCAAGCTTCAACTCAATGAGTTGGAAGAGTGGAGATTGCAGGCATATAAGAATGCAATGATCTACAAAGAACGGACAAAGCATCGGCACAATCAACTCATCAGTAAGAAATCTTTGCATCTTGGGCAAAAAGTTCTCCTTTTTAATTCTCGTCTGTGCTTGTTTCCAGGTAAACTAAGGACAAGATGGTTTGGGTCGTTCACAATTAAAGAAGTTTTTCCTCATGGTGTCATAGAATTGATGAATGAAGATGACACCAACGCATTCAAAGTCATCAACGGGTGAAACTATACTACGGAGAAAGTCTTGATTGAGATAAGGTCTCCGTTGATCTAGAAAATATTAAATGAGGAAAAGCTGGATGTACCCTGCGTCGACCATGACTATATCTTCCAGGGACGCATTCTCTCTTTTGTATTTTATTTGCGCTTTATTTCTTTTGGTATTTTTAGTTTTCTTTTATTTTTTTCTAGTTTATTTTTATTTTCTTTTTCATTTTCGAAGTTTTATTTGATGGCTGTTTGATTTTCATTTATGGGACACAAATGGATTCTATTTCTGTCTTCAATAATTATACAATTAAGAATCAAGGAGTCAAATTTTTTTTTATGCATTCATAGTATTTCAAAGCCTGAGGGGGTTATTAAGGGTCGCAATCAAATCGTGGGATCTGAAGGGATGCTTAGGCGTGTGCCGACGAACGCAAACTTGTGTCAGGCCAATTTAATGCACAATGATGTCACGCCTTGAGCCACTTGCCCTTTCCACGCGCCCAAAACCCTACTTAAACTCCTCTTCTTCCTCATCTCCATTTTCACGCTTTCAAAACCTTTTCAAATTTTTGAGCTCTTTGCAATTTTCGGCGAGTATTAGCCTTCATTCCAAGCTCCATTTTTCTCTTTTTTCCAACCTCCTAACCTTCTTCTTTTTACCATGGTTTCACAACAACCTTCCTCTATTCAAAAAGCCAAGTCGACGTCCTCTCAAAAGGTCGTCATTGTCGCCTCTTTATTCTCTCAACCGTGTTGGAGCATCTGTTCGATCGCAAATTGCTCTCAACCTGCTAATAGAGGCATCTGCTCCTTCTCCACCCGACCAAATCGACCTCTGGGTATCCCAGACATCACCCCTATTGCCTCTGCCATTTGATCTTCCCAAACTGACCCTTCACTTGCCTTGAGGCTATCCGTACCTACCAATCCCCTATAACCTTTTGTCGTTGTGCACCCCAATAGTTTTGAGTTGGAGGCTGCATTGCGCCCCCTGCCACCAAGCTCCAATGATTTGATAGAAGTGAGCAAAGCGGCGAGAAGAGATGAGTTGAATGTCTTTGGGGACATTCTCAAAACCATAGCCGATGAAGATTGGTTGGACAGGTTGGTCGACCAATCCCAAAGGAAGAAAATGCCGCGCGGGTCAACCTCTGTGGCGAGCAGTCTCGAGGAGTCTTAGCACGTATCATTTGACTCTGATGATAGACCAATTGGAACCATTATTGCGGCAGTTGAAAAGCAAAAAGCCGTGGAGAAAGGAAGGAAAGTAAGGCCTTTAGAGGCTATGGATGAAGATGCCTAGGAAGATGTCCTGCCATTTAAAAGAAAAGCTGGAAAAAGTAAGGACTCGGGCACATTTGAGGCATCAAATGATATAATCGTTGCATTGCTTGTTGAGAGGCTAGCGACAAAGGAGGTCAAAAAATCAAAGAAAGTCAAAGAAGGCCTTAGACGCCTCAAAGAAGAAACCCAATCCTTCATTGCTACCAAGAAGTTGGGTAAGGAAATTAGAGAAAAATAAATAGAGTTAGGCGGGCTTGTCTTCAGAGAAGCAGAAGAACTCTGCCACATCGACAAAGTGGCGAAGGAGTTTGAAAGAGAGATGGAAGAAGAAAGTGATGTGGGGAGTCTAAGTAAAGCCGAACGCATCAAGAAAAATGTGAGGAAGATAAGAGAAAAGAAAAAAAAAAAAAAAAAAAAAACAAAGGAGGTAGCCAAGCCTAAGGAAAGGCTACTAGAGAAGAAGGAAAAAACACCGAGGCGCTTAAGGCGTTGGCTATGAACATAAAGGATATGGATGCAGGAGAGAGGAGTGGGACACCTGCTAGTCCCAAAATAAAGAGAAGTGAGAAAGGAAAGGAAAAAAGTGGTGGAATAACCACTGAAGGAGGCGCGCAAAGGCTGCAAGAAGCAGTTCAACAGACTCCACCTAGAGATAGGATTTTTTCCTGAACATAATGAGTTGCGTACCTTCATCATACAAGCTATTGACGCAATGGGTTGGTGCCTATTCTGCGAAGGTACCCAGACTATACAACCCAACGTCGTTGAGACGTTTTACAAAGGGAGAGTCCACAAGAAGAAAAATAAAGTCAAAATAAATGGTGTGGTCATCCCCTTTCGACGCCTGCAAAATCAACGGGTTGTTTAAGTTGCCCACCTACTCAGAAGCTGAGAGGAATAGAATGATGGAGTCCCTAATGCGGGAAGAGATGGAAGATATCCTAAAGACGATTACAAAATCGGTGTCAAAATGGAACACATCCTCGAAAGGTATCAAAACCTTGGCGCTAACCTGCCTGATTGTCGAGGCCCATCTCTGGCTCTACTTCATCAAAAGGTATCTCCTTCCAACAATGCATGATGCCACAATCTCAAAAGATAGAGCAGCAATCTACTGCATCACGCGGCGAATTCAATTGGACATTGGCCGCATCATAGCACCACAAATAAGGGGACCTTCAAGCCAGAAGGTCAGCTATTCTTCCCATCCATTGTAACGAAGCTGTGCTCCAACATGTGCTTCATGGAGAATGAGCCAAAAGTTGCGGTGAGTGGAGTACTTTCAAACCAAAATCTGAGAAGTTTATTGAAGGACTCCTGTATCTATTCGAGACCGTTGAAACAAAGAAAAGGCCAACTAAGTCACATGAGACCTCTTCCCCTTAGCCATCGAAGCCCAAGAAGAGGAAAGTGGTCAAGAGAGACCTTGAAAATCGAAGAAGTCATCCATCTCGATGTCCAAGAATCTACCCAAGCCTTGACCATTTACACTCCTCCCATTTTACCAACTCCAGAGGAGGCCTCTTCACTTTCCCTTTCTACCTCACTCTCTCCGGAAATCCAAGTAGACCCTTTCCCCGCCCATCATTGAAAGTCGACCACCCTCGCCCCCACACCTTACTCTTTCTAATATAAATGAGGAGTCGAGGGAAGAGTCGCTGCCTTCTCCCCGCCTTGAGTTGACCCTCTCCTCGCCTCATGACCCAATAATTCGAGAATCAACTCCACCACCACCACCCGTTGAGCCAACCCTGACTCTGAAGCCTAAGGAGACAGTGCCCCAAAATTTTTTGCTGCCTATGAACCCCAACCTTTAAATTTTTCAACTCCCCCAACTATCGAAGATCTTGCCAGCAATATTCCCAGCACTTCCCAAGCTTTTTCACTGCCAGCAGACACAACGCAGAGCACGCATCCTCAAGAAGTTCCCTACAAGTTGTCGACTTGAACTTGGATGACCTGCTCTGGTACTTGGATGATAGGTTATTTCGTCCTATCATGGAAGATTTGGATGGAGTTCAACGCAAGGAGATAGAACTCATTCAAAGTCATGTGGCGTTAACTCAACAAGTGGCACAAATGAGTCAACAAATGACTCAAATGACACAGCAACAAATGGAGCTTAGGAATTTTGTTCAACGTAAAGCTCAGTGTCAGGATGAGTAGTTCCGAACACTTATGAACTACATCTACGAAGTGTTTGTCCAATGCATTCTAGCGTCAGTCATCCCTCATTCTCTTCAACAACTCCTTTCGTTCAACAAACCTACTCCTCCCCCTGCGGACAACAATAACGAAGACCCCGGGAAGAATTAAATTTGAAGGTGTTATCATTTTTTGTTTCCTTGTATTCTTTTCAATTCTTTTGTAAACTTACTCTGTAACGCATTGTAAGTATGACAACAATACAAATGACAAAATTACATGCACTTATTCTCTCTTTACTCTTTAGCCAGTCGCTTGTGTTTATCTTTTGCTTTATTATTCCCCGTTTTGTTTGTGTTTCTGCGTCCAATCTCAATGATGAAACTTATGCTATTCAACTTTAGATTGATACAAATAACAGATTAACTTACAAGCCTTAGGATATTACACTTAGCAAAATATTTCTTGAACTCAGTATGCGTGCAAGCTTTACCTCAAACCTCTTTTACAAATTTATCTAAGTCAATCTCATAACTTGAGTTCAGCAATGAGGACCTTGTTGCCTTCATTCACAATTTGGGGGTGGGAGAGGTTTGAGCCGATGCATTCAAAATTTATAAAATCTCTTAGTGCATTATAATAAAATAATTATAAAAGAAAATCATAGATATTTGGACGAACAACTCCGCTGTCATTGCGTAAAATTAACCTGTTAAGAGTTGAGTTGACAATGGCTCTTGCTCAGTGTTGGTTGACTCCATGCACCCTATAATTGGTATGTCAAAACAAAGGTGAGTGTCCAGAATCAGCGGAAAATAAATAAACGTTGCTACTATCAACGCATAAAAAATGAGTGTGAGAAGTGTCGAGTTATGAAGGGGTATTTGCTCGATGTTGGCTGCCTCCATGCACCCCATCGTTGGTATGTGAAAACGAAGGTGGATAGCCCGGATCAATGCATGTCCAATAATTACTAAAATAGCTATAAATAAAAATGTCATAAAGAGAAATTCTATGGAAATGAACTCAAAAGCACATTATTGAAATAAGAAATAAGACTAGCCAAAAATGAGTAAGGGTATTTTGAGTATTAAGCTTGCTACATCTAAATTTCGGAAATATTTTCTAGGCATCGATTGAAAAAGAACTTGGTGTAGTTAATTAATTGTTGATATAAATCTAGAAATCGAAAGCATGATGAGAGATTAAGCTTTTCCGTAAATTTGAGCGGTGGAATTTAATCAATCTTTAAATAAATGCTTGAGGACAAGCATTACTCTAAAATTGGGGGTGTGATAACTTGTAGAAATACAAGTTATTGTATTTTTTTATTTGGAATAATTAGAGTAATATTGATGATAGATGCATGATTTTAGCATTTGAATTGTGTAATATGAATAACTCTGCGTTTACTATGTTTACAAAAGCATCTATTTTGGAAATTATGAGTTTTTATCTTTTCTGGACGCAGGATAGAGTTGAAAAGGAACAAAACATAATCTAAGTACAAAAGAAAAGATGCTGTCAGAATCATTAAAGTCATAATGATTGAAGATCAACACGTCAATACCCTGCATCGAGAAGAAAAAGTATTCAAATGCCTAGGCGACAACTGTCACATCAATATGTAAATGGATCACTGACTTTACGAGACCGTGATAGATCCAATGAACTTAAGATGCAAAGAAGTCTGCGCAGCAGGACATGGAATTAAATACAAATCCTTCGTACTTGCATTTTGTTAATGACAATCAAGAGACTTTATTATTTTCTTAATATAAGTTTAATTGACACTAAACCTCCATCTCTACTCACCTTCAATACTTTATACCATGAATGTTTGAATAACTAATGGGTTAAGTGGGTACTTCCAACTTGATGATTAAATGGGTACTTCAAACTTGCCTGAATCTGTTGAACAAATAGGTTTAAGCAAATATAGTCATCTGCTTGAGAGAATATATGATTAATCTTAGACATTTAACAAAAAAAGAATTGGCTTAGAGATAAAGTTTAACTTTTGCATGAAGAACTCATCATGCGTCTTAGAGATAAGATTAATATGGCATTGAAGTATCGAGAGATGCATTCTCAATCTCGAGTTTGGTAGCATGAAAACTTACTTAAGTAAAACTTAGGAAAATGCTAGCTAAGTTATCTTAACTTTACTATTCTCATGGATCCATCACCATCCTCAACGCATGTTGTTTGAACATAATGTGTACTCGACAAATTCATCCATTTCCACCTCCCATCATCATTCTATATGTTTATCCATCAATTCTTTATGTATAAAGTTAGTTTTAGAGAATTCAATCATGCACATATCAGTAAATCATTGTACAATTCAACACATCTTCTTAACGACAATTTATTACAAATCCCTGTGTTCGACCGTAGACTCTCCAAGAAAAACTATTTAAACTTGCATTTGGGTTTTTATAGGAAATTTTGCGTGGTAATAGATACATCTTTTACAATCTTCAACACAACATTAGGCCATTATGAGCATAACCCATCATACGCACTTAGAAATGCAACACACGTTGTGTGTGCAGCTAGTGCCCACGATCGCACGCCCTGTACGGCAGACGCCGCCCACACCCACACTCACGCTCACGCCGGCATGCCCCTGTGTAGAAGTTGCTGCCCACAACTGTGTCTGCCACGCCCTCCGGCAAGCCCCACATCCCCTGTCGCCCACCCATGCCCACCTGCTACCTATATTGCATGCCTAGGCCAATTTGGGTGTTGGTGAGGATTTTTTAGGCTTAATTGAAATTTTCTTGAATTTTTAACCTCAAAATGGGTAATTTGAATTTTCAACTAATTTTTTAGTATTTTAGGAAATTTAGAGAATTTTTGCAAAAAGGTCCCTAAATGGCAATGATGGAGGAATAAGTGAAATTTAACTTGATTTAGGCTAATGTGGATGAAGTATAAGTATTATAGGAAGTGTGGGAACCTCAAGGAGATGATCTAATGTCTCTTAATTGATATTTCAGGTCAGATTGAGGTTGAAGTACCTTATAACCCTAAAGGATCAGACCCAAACTATGAGTGACATATGTTTTCTTTAAAAGGAATTCATTTATGATTTCTAGCCATGATTTCCAATGAAAATGTGTTCTCTTCCTGATTTGTTGAGTATTGAGCATGGTTTACTGAATTTACTTAAAATTCCTAGTAAAGAAAGTTATATGTTTTCTTATTCTTAGACGTTTTCCTTGTGAAACATGTGTTTAAAAAGCATCATTTATACTTGATTTTTATAGCCTGAAGAGCATACTTTATTTGTTTTTTTCAAGCTTTGAAGAAACATGATTACTTGATGCTAGTTTTTGAGAAACCTAAGGTTTTCTATGAAATGTTATATATTGACATGATTATTTTTAAATCATATTTGTATTTCTTAAAATGTTTTACAAAGGGATCCAATGCTGAAGGACATTGAGAAGGCATATGGGCAACCCTAAGATTATTGAGGAACTCAATGCTGAAGGACGTTAAGAAGACATTTGAGTATCCTTGGGACTTAGTACTGTAGGATATTGAGAATGTACTTAGGCAGCCCGAGATTGGTTATTCTTATGTGCATATAGAGAGAGTTGACACTGTTGTGTTGAGATTACTCCACATCAACTAAATTGTTTTTGACGTTGAGAGTGTTGAGCTTGCTCCACCTCGACTAAGGTTATCTTGGATTCAAAGATAAAGATTGATGAGTTTTGAAAGCTTTATTTCAATAAACTGTTTAGTTTGATTTCTCTAAAGCCTGAGGATGATTTTTATGTTAAAGAATATGGTTTCAGTATTATGTCACTCATTAGACTTTCCAGCTCACGTTTTTCTATGTTTTCTTTCCCACCCAGTTAGCAAAAGAGTTTGTGGAGCTTAGCCTACTCAAGTCTCGTTTTGCTCAAGATTTAGGATATCAGCAAACACTTTTCCTTTGTAGCTTTTGTATGTGAAAAGGGTTTTGAGTTTGTGTGGCATGTAGACATAACCAGATAAGTTTAATGTTGGGGTGTGAGAATGTACATTAATGTATGTATTCTAAGTATTGTATTAGATGGTTCTAAAAGTTCAAATGATGTAAACATTTAATCTTCATGATCTTGTATTTATTTTAGATGTTGGTCTTGCATGCTAAATGCTTTGAGGAAAAGATATTATGGATGGCTATGTCTAATGATGTTTCCAGCAAGTTAATCAGGTACAGGTAGACAGTTAACCTCACAAAAAGTGGTGATGTTTGCTGTCTTCACACCTTTTTCCAAGTTAAAGAGGGTAATCTGGAAAAAGGTGTGACAAGTAGAACTGATTAATTAATTAATTAATTTAATTATTCATATTTAATTGACCTACTTAACACTTAGGAAATCCTCCAACACTTAGAAAATTTTCTAACTCTCAACCACTGATAAGCACTTGAAAAGTGCTTTCTATCCTCTCAAATTAAGGCAGTTTATATTAGATTTCACTTGTTTGCTAGTGGTTTTCAGGTTAAAATGAGGAAAATTAGAAGAAAAGACCAAAAGATCAAAACCGAGCAAGAATACAGCAAAAAAGAGATGAAAAACTCAAAATGTCAAAAATTAGGGCAGCCCCGTGGCGCTTGGACGGCGCTGCCGCGGCGCTAAAACCTGAGAGCAACAATTTTGCACGCTGCCCTAGCGCCGCAGCAACGTTTCAAAATTCTCAATAGTGCCACAGCGCTATAGACCGATGTCGCGGCGCCAGTTTTCCATAAATGAAAATTTGATATTTTAGGTAAGTTTTTGGGCGGTCAACTCTATAAATTTGGGGGTTTCCAGCAGCTCTAATCAATCAATAAACCATCAATTTACAGACCAAAAGAGGCATAAGAAGGGGAGAATTGAGTGAGAGTTCATAGAAGAGTTCAAAGAGTGAATTAGTTGCGAGGAAGAGGAAAAGAGTTTGAGATAGTTGTGGTGCCCTTCGAATTCCGATGTGAGAGCCAAGGAGATCGTGACGGTGCTACCTCAATCAAGAGCCCCTTTTTAGTAGAGTTTCCTTTTCTTTACACTGTTTCTTTATTTATTTTGTTTAAACATGTTGCTTCAAGCTATGAGTGGCTAAACTCTTTAGTTTTTAGGGTTTTGATGAATTGTTTATGAATTCATGTTGATATTATAGACTTACATGGTTTTGTTGGAATGATTATGGTTTTCATTGTTATTGTATTTAATTCTTGTGGATTGGCCATCCTCACATGTTAGGTTAGATGTATGATTGAGAGATTGTATGTTTAACTTGATCTATAACAATGAATTGTTGTTAATCTATCACGAGAGTAGTTAGGTTGACAATAAAAGTTGCTAAAGACTAATCTTAATGTCATGTCATTTGTATTGGTTTCAAGAGATTAGTAATCAATCGAGTTGCATGAGAAAGGGTTGTTTTCGAGAGAAAATAACTTGGAATTAATTTTCTCGACTTAGGCATATGAATTACAATAAAATCCATGAAATCTATAATATTGCATGATGAAATAAACAAGGATTCATTACCCTAGAACTCTATTTGACTCTTGTGTTTCTCACTTTGTTACTTTCCTTATTTGGTTCATATTTTCCATAATTCACAAATTCCATTCCAATCCTCAAATTAAATTGATTCAATTCTAGAATAGCTAAGTAACATAAACCTTCACAATTGGATCTCCAATGGAATGATATTTGAACTTCAGCGTCTTATATTATAACTTGACCCATACACTTGCGGTTAACACTAAAAATGCGCATCAAGCTTTTGGCGCCGTTGTCGGGAATCCAAAGAATGGTTTTTGTTATTTAATATTCATTAGAATTGATAGATCTTAATTTGAGGTGTATATTATTTGGTTGATTATTTACTTATTTATTTTATTTTATTGTATTCTATATTTTTTCCTTTTTTAATTTATTTTATTCTATTTTATTTTATCTTTATTTATTATCATGATTATTATTATTATTAGTATTATTATTTTGTCGGTTTATGCCTCGAGATAATACTAATATTTCCCTCTTGATCTCGAGATTAAAAGGACGTGTAGAAGAAACCTAAGGGTTCAACACAATCATATCGAGGATATGGCGGAGGAGATACCAAAGGCAATTCGAGACTACTTCCAACCGACATTACCGGCAAATCAACCCGGCATCATGAATGTACCTATCAATGTCAACAGCTTTGAGTTGAAACCGGGGTTGATCCACATGGCTAGAGAGCTAGCCTTTAGAGGAAGAACCAATGAAGATCCTCACGAGCACTTGCGGTCTTTCTTAGAAATATGCCGGACGGTAAAGATGAATGGTGTTTCTAACAATGCAATTAAAGTAAGACTTTTTCCTTTCTCTTTATAGGACCGTGAGGATTGGTTGGAAACCATACCTTCAGATAGCATCACAACGTGGGAGATCTTAGCTCAAGCTTTCTTGAACAAATATTTTCCATCGGCTAAATCTCAAAGACTAAGGACGGAGATTGAAACATTCCACCAACTTGAGGATGAACAACTTTATGAGGCTTGGGCGAGGTATAAGGATCTCTTGAGAAGGTGCCCTCAACATGGTTACCCAGATTGGTTGCAAATTCAACTCTTCTACAATGGATTAGCAAGCTCAACCAAATCCATACTAGATGCAACTGCCGGAGGCTCAATTTTTTCAAAGAATGCTCAAGAGGCGTATACCATACTAGAAGACTTGGCCACTACATCATACAATTGGCCATGTGAACGGTCTTCTCCAATTATCCCAAAAGCCACCGAATGATATGAGATGGACGAGGTAAGTTCTCTAAAAGCTCAATTGGCTTCTCTCACTAATGCTTTATCTAAATTTTCTCAAGGAAGCCAAGTCCAAGCAAGTCCATCATCCATAGCTTCCCTTGCGACCATGGCAAATTAACAAGAGCCAAGTGAGTTGGAGGTAGCCAATTATGTGGATAAAGGACAATACCGAGGTCAACAACAACTTCCAACTCACCATCATCCCAACTTGAGGAATCATGAGAAATTTTCATATGCTAACAACAAGAATGTGTTGCAAGCACCTCAAGGATTCAATGGAGCGGGGAATGCAAAGACATCATCACTAGAGGACATAATGCTTGACTTTGTCAAAGAGTCAAGATCAAGGACAACCACGTTGGAGAATTCGGTCCAAACAATTGCAAGCACCGCTCAAAGCCAAGGTAAGGCACTTCAAAACTTGGAGGTTCAATTTAGTCAAATGGCCACTTCCCTCCAAACAATGCAAATGGGTAAGTTCCCTAGTTTCCCCGAGAGAAACCCAAGGGAGGAGTGCAAGGCCATGACTTTGAGAAGTGGGAACAAGCTATCCACTCCCTTGATCAATGATGAAGATGATGAACCTCCACAAGAAGAGGATGTTCCACAACAAGGGAGTGCATCTAAGGAAAAGGAGAAATCAAAGTCCAACATAGGGAGTACTTCTAACTCTACTTCTTTTATCCTTAATACTTTACCTTTTCCTCAAAGATTTCAAAAGAAAAAGATTGATGCTCAATTTTCAAAATTCTTAGACATATTCAAAAATTTAGAAATTAACCTTCCTTTTGCAGAGGCATTAGAACAAATGCCTAAGTATGCCAAGTTCATGAAGGATGTATTGTCTAAGAAGAAAAGATATGAAGATTATGAAATGGTTGCACTAACCGAAGAATGTAGTGCGACACTAAAAAGGAAATTGCCTCCAAAACTAAAGAATCCAGGGAGTTTCTCTATCCCTTGTCATTTAGGCAATAATAAGGTTACTAAAGCACTTTGTGATCTTGGAGCATCTATAAACTTAATGCCTTTATCCATGTTTAGGAAGCTCAATGGAGGAGAGGTGCAACCAACTACCATATCTTTGCTTTTGGCCGATCGATCCTTTGTTCATCCCTACGGCATTGTAGAGGACGTCTTCGTCAAGGTAGGCAAGTTTATCTTCCCGGCGGACTTTGTGATATTAGACATGGAGGAGGATGCCGAAGTCCCCATAATCCTTGGGAGACCATTCTTGGCCACCGGAATGTGCAAGATGGAAAGCTCTCATTCCGCCTTAAAGATGAGGAGGTAACATTCAACATTTATAAAGCCCTTAAGCATCCAGATGTAGAAAGGTATGAGCATCATGAGCCAAGCACAAAGGTACATCGCCTTTCTCTTCTAGTAAGAACTCTATGCATGATGAGCCTCCTTTGAATGGTAAGACTAATGGCATGCTTGATGTTAAAGTAGAAAATCCTATGAAGCATGTTTTTAGTTATGATAATTCTCCTAGTTATTCTTGCATGCCTCCAAGACCTATAATGAATTATGAACAAATTATGGAGAAGCATGATAAAAATGAAGTGGTGAGTCCGGTAAAATCTAAGCATGATGATTCTTTAACGAGTCTTGACTACATTAGAAACGATGATGTCCAACTTGACAATGATTTGTTGACTAACTCACTAAATACTAATGAATATGTTTGATGGAATAAAGGAAGTTGTAAATAGCCAAGCCTTAGGTTTATGGATGCTAGATTTGGCCTTATTGAGCATTGGGTGGTCATTGGTTGGAGGGAGAGGGAAAGAGGGAGCTATGAAGGAGTAAGAAATATCACAAGTGGATATAGGGCTAGGAGATGAAGATAGACTAAAGGTGAGGGAAGAAACTATTGAGGGTTGGGTAGAGGCTGAGGGGGGGGGGGGGGTGGGGGGAAGAAATGGAGGTGGTATAGGGTTTGGGGGGAAAGAGAGGGGGTTGGAGAAGGATGGTATCAACCTAGTGAACAGGGTCACATGTTGGCAAAGATACGAAAGAAGAATAGAAGGAAACAAATGAGGAACCAACAATCATAGGAGAAACTATGGGAGAAGGGATAGGTAGAGAAGAAAAAGAAACATCTGACTGTGGGGCTTGAGCATGCATGCCCAAAAGAGAAAGAAGACGAAGAACAAGAAAAAAGGACTCATTAAAAACAACATGACGAGAAATGTAAATTTGACCAGAGGAAAGATTAAGACATAAATTACCTTTGTGGTTAGAGTTGTAGCCAATGAAAATGTATTCCTTAGACCAAAAGAGCAATTTATGTTCATTGTAAGGACGTAAGAAAAGAAAGCAAGCACAACAAAAAACTTTTAACAAAGAATAATCAGGAAAATGATGATACAACTTTTTATATGGAGACATGAAACCTAGAACTAGAGTTGGTAAACAATTAATAAAAAATATAGCAGTTTGGAAAGCAAAACTCCAAAGAGATAAAGGAAAATTTTGGATGAGCAAGAAAGAAAGATCCATTTCGACAAGAGCCATGAGCAAGAAAAGAAAGACCCATGACGTCATCAGAATCTGGTGGACCATTTCAAAACTTGTAACTAGGTTAACTTGAGTTTTTTTCTCCACATTTTGACCTAGAAGTTTGATAGTCTCAACCATACAACTCTCAAACTCTTGAACTCACGAACTTCACTCCACCCCACTGTCAGTTTCCCTCTTCTCTGTTTCTGATCAGCATCCATGGAGAAGAAAGGCACTTTAAGCTCATCCCAACATCGTTCGCTCAGTCGACAAAGCCTACACATGGAGCCAAAATCAACACCTTCAACATCAGAAGTTTTCTGGTGTTTTGCTCAAGTTTTGCCACCACCATTCGCTTCTGAGGATCAAGTTGCACTGGTCGTTTAAGCTCTATGAAGCCCTAACCGATTGAAAGTGTCAGAGCAGCGTTTATCAGCCTCAGATACTGCTGTTTGTTCACGCAAGCCCCGTCGTTGTCTTCTGATGCTCAGAGAAGGTTAGTTAGTTCCTACGCCCACCACACAAGTCATTCATCAACCTCTAATAAGAAACCCATTGATGGGTCTTCATAAAAAACCATCATGCACGATTCCATAAAGCCCAAGAAAAAATAAAAAAGATAGTGGGATGAATTCAGAAGGATGGGGATTAAGTAAAGAATGGCCCTCAAATCTAGAGGAGAGAGCCAAAGCCAACCAAAGGTCACTATTCCAATTGAGGAAGGTAATGAGCCCTCTTCTAACCCTTCTAATGAGCAGGTTAAAGGAGGGCTTGATAAGGAAGTTTGAGTCGAGGTCATGAAAGAGGCTGTTAAGACAATTAAATATTTCACAAATGAGTAGCACAGAAGAGTCGGTACGAAGAAGTAAAACGAGCTCTGAGGCAAGCTCTAGCCAAGGATGAGCAAGAAAGGATGAGGGTTGAAGACTTGGTAGCCCAAGCTAGGGATTTGGAGGAGGAAAAGAGGCTGGGATTGGAGGAGGAAGAATTAGCTGACAGAGAGAGATAGAGAGAAAAAAAAAAAAAAAGCATGGGGCTAGAGGCATTTGATATGCTCGCGGTGTAGCTACATCAAGCCAGCCACATAGGAAGACAGAAATGGGAGATAATGTGGCCGCATCACCAGTACAGCATAGAGAGGGGAAGGCCCCCATGGTGGAAGATGAGAAGGATCTAGCTCCTATTTTCAAGTATGAAACACAGGGATGAACACCTGAAGAAAGTTATCAGAGTCCACATCAACTGGGGATGTGAAAGAGACAGAGAGGCCCACAGAGCCCGAAGTAGTGGTCCCCATAAGGGTCACAAGATTTGCCTCAGTTGCCAAGAGGAATGCGGATTCGAGCAGCACTATCCCTAAACAAAAGAGGGCAAGAAAGAAGAATGCCTCGCACATTGTGCTCTCTTCCTTTAGTGTATCTAAGAGTGAGAGGGAGATAACAAAGAAAAAGGAATCCCTCAGGAAGAGAGAGATTTTTTTTTTCTTTTCTTTTTTTTTTTAAAGATAATGGCTTTTTAGAAAGGAGCAACATCCTCCCCAACTTCGGCAAGCTGATGATAGAACACTAAAAGTGTGAGTCATTAGCTAGCCAATGAACCCTACCGGAAACTCGTGGGAGTTTTATTTAAGGATGCAGCCTAAGAGAAGCATCTCGATGTGAAAAGCACCTAAAAAGCGTTTTTCTTGCCTTTGATTTAGGGATGTTTTTTTTATTGAATTTTGTATGCGTGCAAGCTTTCTCTCAAACCTCTTTCAAAAAAGTTTTCTAAGTCAATCTCATAACACAATTTCAACAATGAGGACATGCCTTCCAAATTTGGGGGTGGGAGAGGTTTAAGCCAATGCGTTCAAAATTCATAAAAATATCTGAATGCATTATAATAAAACAATTATTCAAAGAAAAAAACCATAAATATTGAGACGAACAACTCCAGGTTGACTATGGTCTGAGGAGTCCAGGTTGACTTCTCTACTAGGTCTATAAATGAAGTTTACATGGTTCCTAATGAGGAAGGGGGATGAATATGAGGGGAGGATGTATGTTCCATCTGAAGAGCAAGTGGCGGATGCATTGAAGTTTGTAGCCATTAGAGGAGATGAGTGGGTCATATCTCCCACTGGTTACAGAACACTTAGGTTAGGAGACATTAGGGAGAATCTGGTCATTTGGCTCTTCTTCATCAAGCATAGGACCATGCCCATGACTCATGACACCACCATTGTTGTTGAAAGGATCATGCTCCTATACAGCATTCGAATAGTGCTCCCTATCAATCTGAGAGTTATCATCAGGAGGGAGATTGTGGAGTGTGGCCTACACACTAGAGAGAGGTTGTTTTTCCTCTCTTTAATAGTTAAATTGTGTGCTAGAGCCAGAGTGGTGGCAATAGAGGAGGAGGAGAAGTGTAAGTTCAAGCCTATCATTGACCTTGTGATGCTGATCAATAAGCTCGAAGCCAACTTGGTGCAAAAGAAGACGAACCTCCACCAACAAAAGTATCTGATCACCTACTGAGGTGTAAGCAACCAATTGCCATTTTTCATAAGGAAGGTTAAGTTAGGTTGGTAAGGTTTACAAATAATTTTCTCTAATGAAAATAAAGGGGAAACTGAAAAAAAATTTAAAAAAAAAAAAGAAAAAAAGAATTTATTTGAAAGGGAAGTAAAGAAGATGAAAAAAAATTAATAAAGTGGCCGAAATTTTGAAATGGTATTGTTGGGGGTCACGTGTTGTGTGAGCTGGTTTTATAAAGTAGTGGCAAGTGGATTGAAATATTAATAAATAAATAAAACATCTTAAATTTTGAAATTTGGGAAGGAAAACAGAAAATAAAGAAGAAAGAAAGGAGAGGTTACAGAGGAAGAGATGGGTTTTACATAAGAAGTAAAAAATAAAATGTGAGGGATGTGCTCCAAGAAAAATGGCATAGAAGATTTTTAAGGAATAGTGGATAAAGGTTGCATCTTTTGGTAAGGTTTCTATGAAAAGAAATGAGTACTTGAAAGAGTTTATGGGTTTGTGTATTATCTTTCTTCTATTGCTTATGCTTTGACATGGGAGTGCCACAAAAACACATAGGAGAGTTTGAGATAGTTGTTTATATGAATTAATTGTTGAAATTGTTGAGGAAAGCAAGGAATTTAAAGAAAGAATAACAATTTGAGACCAAAGTCATGGTTGATAGATTATTTTCAATTCCAAACTTGTTTTCATTAACAATTAAATATGGATTTGTAAGTAGAAAAAAATTTAAAAATAAAGACAAAACAAACAGAGGCGAGAAGTTGTTCCTGACAAGAGAGGATGAAGAAGTAAGGAGAATTAGAATGCATATGAAATAGATTGGATATTAGTTTAATTGTTAATTAGGGGAACATAATTTTCTAACGCTTGACTAAGAATAGTTATTGAATGGATTGGAATTTCATATTGAACAAGAATTGGAATAGACTACGGACCGAGAGTGGAATGGCAAATGTCCGGTGAGTGGTTTATTTTATAAATATTACTATTTAATTGATATTACCAAGTTTCATGAAATATTACTATTATTTATGATTTCAAGCCAGTTTTATGCATTATGTTAGCTATGCTATAATTTTTATATGAATCTTGAAAAATAATTAATAGGATTCTCAAGTAAAGCCATGTTTCTGGCAAGATTTTAGTTATTATACCATAAGAAGGTTGAACATGACGTTTTAAGGTATTTTAGAGAAAATATGTTTTATGTGATATTCTCAATTTATAAAATATATTGTTAAAAAGAAAGATAAAGGTTTAGAATCAATGGTTTAGAATGATTTATGTGTTATGTAGAAGCAAAATCTTAAAAGTGGCAAGTTTTATGTTTAAGTTTGAAGTGGTTTTCAAACCAATAGATCATTGTATCCTGGTGATCTCTCACTACACTAATTTGAGTGTGTTTCCATAGTGTAGTCATAATATATATATATATATATGAGGTCTTTGGGACCCACTTCAGCAGACACATAAGCTTTGGGTAGTGTGTCGATGCGCTTTGCCTTCTGAGATCTGCTTTGTGTGCACGTATGACCATGTTTGCTCTGCTATCTATCTTAAGATTACTTGGTGATAGTATTACCACGTTTGCTCTGTTGTGCATCTAAATCTTGCTCGATGAATAGTATTACCATGTTGCTCTGTTCTATCAATTGAGTTCTTCGTATATAGTATGACCATGTTCGGGGTACATGTTTAGTGGTTTTTACAAGTTCATGCTCAGACTTGCAAGAGAATGCTCATGAATTTATTTGTGGGATAAATTTGAGTTTTTGATTTGTTCATGTTTTATATTAATTTATAATTTATGTTTATGTTTGCAAGAGTATTTTTATGATATTCAAGTGGTTGAATTGCTTATGTTTTAAATCATTTTATGGAACTTGAATTTCTATTTAAAATGAAGATGATTTTCTCAAAATATTTTCCTAAAAACTTTCACCATTCATGGAGCTTTGTACCTTAACCTTTTATTTTTATTTTCTCCACCAGATTGTTTTTGAGTTTTAGCAAGAAGTCAGTGGTCAGGAGTTGCCACTTGATAACTAGTAGAAATACAAGTTATTGTATTCCTTATTTGAAGTAATTGGAATAATGTTAATGATAAACGCATGATTTTGGTACTTGAAGTATGTAATATGAATAATCCTGCGTTTACTATATTTACCAAAGCATATATTCTAGAAATTATGAGTTGTTATCTTTTTTGAAAGCAGAATAGAGCTCAAAAGAAGCCAAAATATTCTAAGTACAAAGTAAAAGATGTCAGAATCATTGAGGTCACAACGTTTGAAGAAGAACGTGTTGAATACCCTACGTAAATCCAAACGCCTGAGCGGCAATTGTCATGTCAATATGCAAGTGGACAACTGACGTTACCAAACCATGATAGATTCAATGAATTGAAGACGCAAAGAAGTCTATGCAGCAAGGCATGGAATTAAATGCGAAGATGTCAGATCATCATGAGATTATCTTTTTCATATTCAAAATAAAGAGAAACACAATGGTGAAAGCTCTGCGCAAATTCTTCCTCAATCTCCATAGTCACCCTCTATTTCGAGCTCTTCTGTGAGAAGATTCTGAGAGATTTTAGAGTCGCCTCTCAGAGAGTGAGAATCCATCCCCTGTACAAATTATGTCTTAGATAGCTACCATCTCAAGCCTCCAAGAAGCAAGACATTGCCATTGGCGACTTGACGACTTTTATTTCTATTTCTTTACTTGTTCATCCTTCTTTCTTGTATTTTTTTAATGACATTCGAGAGATTTGTTTATTTTCTTAATACAAGTTTGATTGACGTCAATGCTCCTTCTATACTCATCTTTAACACCTTGCACCATGAATGTTTGAATGTTTAAAGGGTCAAGTGCATGCTGCTAGCATTTCCAAGTTTTAGTTATGTGTATTTTTTATCTTGATTAAACGGGAGCTTCAAACTTACTTAAATCTATCGAACAAATAGATGTAAGTGAGTATAATCATCTGCTTGAGAGAGTATGTGATTAACCTTAGTCATTTAACAAGAAAAAATTGGCTTTAGAGATAAAATTTAACTTTTGCATGAAGAATTCACCATGCATCTTAGAAATAAGAATAATGTGGCGTCAAAGCATCGAAAGATGTGTTCTCAATCTCAGGTTTGGTAGCATGAAAGTTTACACAAGTTATCTAATCCCCACTTAGGAATATGCTAGCTAAGTTATCTTATCTCCCCACTTTTCTCATGGATTCCCCCTCAATGCATGGTGTCTAAATTCATCCATTTTCATCCCGCATCATCACTCCATATGCTCATCATAAATTCTTTATGTATAAAATTAGTTTTAGTCATTATAAATAGAATTTAACCATGCACATATCAGTAAATTAATTTACAGTTCAATGCATTAAACTAAAAAGTATTCTCAACGCCAAATTATTACAAATCCTTGTATTTGACCCTGGACTCTTCAGTAAAATCTATTTAAACTTGCACTTGAGTTTTTATAGGAAAACTTGTGTGTTAATGTATACATCTTTTGCAATTTTCAATGCTGCATTAGGCCAATATGAGCATAACGCATCACACACACTTTAACTGCAACACCACTCAACTCATTAGTTTATTGTGACATGTAGGTAAACAAGGTATTTAATTCAAAATAAGAATCAAGTTTAAGTAGGTTTTGACAGGCTCCATTGCACACTCGGAGTTTGCTATCGTCAAATTCCATCCTAGATGTAAAAGGGAAATCTACGATTCAAAACTTAATGGTTTAAAAACTATTCACACAGTAGGGTAATCATTTCTAGGGCTTAAAGCTTAATGGTTTAAAAACTATTCTCAAAAGCTTTAGAATCCATAAACATCATTCATACATTAATTCCTTGCTTAATATAAATTATCAACATCATTCTCCAACAAATTCATATATATATTCTATAAACATTAAAGTCATGGAGAACAATTTTCCTTCCTTTGTAGGCCCAACAGTTCAGAAATTGACTATAAAAGCTCAAAATAAATAAATCATAGCTATAAACCATAAAAGAGTTTTTTTTTTTTTTTGAAAAAAAAATATGTCACTCAAAGTGTAGGGTGAGAACTATTTGGATCATAAGCTTCCCAAATCTCTATTTTCCAAAGTGTTGAACATTCCAGTGAAAGAAGTTCACTGTAATTTGAGAGAGATAATTGACTGAAGAAGTTCCACACTAGCATGGTCAAAATCTGAGGTGCTGTTACACTAATATTGTCGAACTTAGGGAAGCCTAAACATAAAGAGAGGGAGTCTCTCATCTAGCTAGAGCCTAGGCGTTAATCGAGTTAAGCTTGACTAGAGTCACTGTAGAAGTTGTCGCTTTACAAATAAGTATCTTGTTGTACTTGCTTGACTTTTCAATATTAGTGAATTATATTTCTTGGGCACGTAGCCCCCCAGACATAGGTGTGTATCACCGAATTAGGTTACCAACTTCTGTGTTTCAATTTTACGTTGCATGATCCGTGTGATGTTAAATTAGTTATCAACACTACTGATTTGACATATTCTAATTATTTAAGTCATCGTGCATTTTTTTTAAAACCTATCCCAAACAATAAAATACCATAAGACATCAAGATTGAAATGTATTTGTGAAATTTGGGCTAAAAATGGAATTTACAATACAAAAGACTTTAAAGAAAAAAACAGCTACCAAAGAAAGAAAAAAAAAAAGGAAAGTAGTAATTGACAACATGACAGTTTTTGCAATAAGTACTTTTTGTTAGATAAAAATTGAAAGATCACATACCTCGAGCCATAGCAATCAAACTCAAAAATCAATTGAGAATAGATCACACCGTTGCTAGTCTATCAAATACTTCAACCCGTGTCTTAATGGAAATACAGGCTTCTTTGTTAGGTTAGAGACCCTATCTTGTTGGTAAAAAAGAAAAAAAGAAAAAAAGAAAAAAAAAAAAAAAAATCTTCTTTGTGTATTCTTATCATGGGATGAAAATAACGATTTAAATAAAGAATCGCAACCAAGTAACTAAGTAATCACCCATGAATAGGAGAGATTTTAGGGTAGTGGGCCACTAACTGATACTAGGAGTCGAATACAAAATTTATTTAAATTATTTTAATATTAAAATAACATATACATATGAATAAAATAAATAACTTACACTTTTACGTGCTGTTCCTTTACATTCTTGGCTGCTATTTTGAGTTATTGTCCAAGTCCAACAATGCCCATTTGTTTCACAAACAATTACTCTCAATGAATCAGCCAAACTAAGCCCTATATCGGCTCATAACAGTAGCTGTATGCTTCATAATTAGCACGAAACAGCAGCAGGTAAATTGGTTTGCTGCCAGTTTTCTTCAAAACACCAAGATTTTCTAAAAGAAATTCCAATGAAATTCAATATTAACTATGAAACCACCTTCAACTAGTATTTAACTCAAGGAATTGATCAACTGAGTTACCAATCCAGCATAAAACAGTTAGCAACACTGAAAACCATCCATGAATTCTCAGCAACACGTAATTTTTCTGCACTGATTCCATCCTGCCCAAGTTTGGTTTCTTTCATATTTTAAAGTGCAGAACTAAGGTTTAGTTACCAAGACCAATTCCTAACTTATCCTTCTCCAACACACCAGCACACTCACTTCAAAATTCTTCAAATTCAAGGTGCTGTCCAAGACTTCCAGCTCCTGTTTTACCCTATTATTCCAGCTGATATATGAAGTTTTCGCCCATTTTTCTTCAATTTAAGAATGAAGATTAAAGAGTAAATTTACCAAAAAAAAATGATTTGTTATTTGTTTCCCATCAAAACGCCAAATTTCCTCTTCAAAATGAAAGATAAACTGCTGCTGGTTTTGAGTTATTTTCAGCTTAACCTTGCCTATTTCTTCAATTCAAGGGCGGAAATAAAAGAAATAACTTACCAACACTAACTTCTAAGCTTCTTCTTCTTCAGAAGCATCAAAATTTTCCTTCAAAATTTCAGAAATAGAGCTGCCGCCCAGTTTTTTTCCTAATATTTCTTCACAGCTGCTGGTTTCCAAATCCTCTTCTTCTTCTTCTTCCTCTTCCTCAAATCTCTTTTCCTTTTCTCTCTTCTCTAAGGAATTCCATACCATGTGTCATGTGCTCTTAACACTTCCTTAACCCTTAATTTTTTATTTTTATTATTTATTTATTTATTTTTGTAATTGAAGTGTTTCTATTAATAAAATCCTTTTAACAAAAAAAATAATAATAAAAAAAAAAAAATTCCATTTATTCCTAATTAATTTTAGTTACACAAACAAAATTCCATCCACTGAAGCCAACAATTTCATCACCTAAATCAATTAAATTAAAATCCTACTTCAATTTAATATTAAATTTCAAAAAAAAAAAAAAGAAAAAAGAGTTCAAAAGTCCTTACAAATTAATATCCCTTTTGAGAATTTCGGCCTCGAAATTCAACAAAAGTCACCAACAACTGAAGATATTGAACTTGCATTAATTGTTCACTTTCCCAAGTCGTTTCTTCCATTGTTTCGTAACACCTGCTCCTTCTTGTCTAGTATCTGCACAGGCTCCTCCTCGTACGATAAGCTTTCCTTTAGCTGCACCAGTTTAGACTCAAGAACATGTGTCGAATCTGGAACATATTTCCTTAACAATGATACATAAAACACATCATGAATTATAGATAACTCTATAGGCAATGCCAATTGATAGCTGATGGCCCTATGCGTTCCAAAATTTCATAAGGTCCAATATATCTTGGGCTCAGTTTTCCTATCCTTCCACAACGTAGAACACCCTTCCATGGCGATAATTTTAGGAAAACCTCATCACCAACCTTAAATTTCAAATCCCTTCGTCATTTATCTGCATAACTCTTTTGTTTATTCCAAGCAGTTTTCAATTTCTTCCTGATCAACTTCACATTCTCTGTAGTAACTTGTACCAATTCAAGTCCTAAAAACTTCCTCTCTCCTACTTCATCCCAGCATACAGGAGTTCTGCATCGCCTACCATATAATGCCTCGTACTGTGCTATTTCGGTGCTACGATGGTAACTGTTATTAAAGCCAAATTCCATCAATGGTAGATGTGAATCCTAGCTTCCTTTAAACTATAGTACACAAGCACGTAATATATTTTCTAGGGTTTGAATGGTTTTTTCTGACTAACTATCAGTTTGATGATGGAAAGTTGTACTAAAATGTAATTTAGTACCAAGTGCTTACTACAAGCTAAGCTAGATAACTTGGAAGTAAATCTTGAATCTCAATCATATACAATAGATTCTAGAGCTCCATACTGACTTATTGGCTTATCAACATAAAGTTTGGCTAATCTATCAAGAGTAAAGATAACTTTGACTGACAAAAAACATGTTATTTTGGTAAGCCTTTCAACAATCACCCATATTCCATTATAATCATTCTCACTTCGAGGAAGCTCAAATAAAAAATTCATTGTTACGTGCTTTCATTTCCACTCTAGTACAGGAAGTGGATTTTGGAGTCCTACTGCCCTCTGCCACTCAGGTTTGACTTGTTGATAGATTAGACACTTAGCCATATATTCAACAATCCCACGCTTCATTCCTAGTCACCAGTAATGTCTTTTCAGAGTCCTGTACATTTTTGTGCTCCTTAAATGCTGGCATACACTAAACTATGAGCCTCCTCTAGGATTTTACTCTTCATTAGAGCTCCATCGTTCCTCAACACATAATTTGTCATCTGCTTCAGGTTTATTTCTTTTGCTAGTTTCCGTAGTATTAGGTCTCCTAACTTGCCTTTGATAATGTTATCAATCAAAGTGGGTCTTACCTAAAAGTGAGCAAATAGATCTCCCATTCTACCCATTAATATCACTGCATTAGAACTTTTTAGCCCCCACAACAGAGATGAGTTAATTGCATTAAGTGAAGCCTCAGGATGCTTAAACTTCCTACTTAATGCATTAACTACAACATTGGCTTTCCTGGGATGGTACTCTATCGTGCAGTCACAATTCTTACTCAATTTTAACCTCAGGATGCTTAAACGTCCTACTTAATGCATTAGCTACAACATTCGCTTTCGTGGGGTGGTACTCTATCGTGCAGTCATAGTCTTTAACTAATTTTAACCATCTTCTTTGTCTCAAATTCAACTCTTTTTTATCAAAGATATACTTTAAGCTTTTGTGATCAGTATAAATGGCAGGGATTCATTGCCTAATCCTGCTCGAAATAAAAGTTTTTGTACTTACCAAAATTGTAATAGTGGCAAAACTGGGTCGAACACAGGGAGCACTTATAAATTTTTCAATTAAGCTCGTTTACAGTCTTATGGTAACCAAATGGGGGTTTTTGGTTTGGTTGTAATAAAATTTAAACTGCATAAAATAAATGTCACAAAATAGTAGAAGAAAACTTATATGAGAAATACCTAGCTTGGGTTGCAACGGATTTTTCTATTTAATGTATTCGATCAACGAATTTTCATTATCAAAATTTAATAATTGCTTGCACCTAATCAATTTAATTAGATATACTAATTAAATTGTTCTAATCGACAAATCATTCCAAATTGATAAGATGAAAAGCATGCAAATCGAGTTGTTCTAATTGCATTAAGTTCTAGGGAACGTTAGGGTGAACATTCAACTGAAAAAGCCATAATTAAACATTCTTTCAGTTCAATTGTAAGTTGATTAGATCAATGCTAATCTAATTAGAATCGCAAGCCAACCTAACCTATTGCTTTCTGCAGATTAACATACAATTAAGTGTCACGAATTTGCATATTGACTCAAAGCAATAATTATACATCCTCATGTGTTCGATAATATGATTCAGATCTAATTTAATTAGAATTGAATCCCACAGTTACAAATTTAGTTTGAAATCTCATAAATAAATCGAAATAGGTGAAGAATTTTAGAACCCAAGCTAGAAAAAGTTACCTTAGTCCATCATCGATATGTCCATCAATGGGGATAAGTTTTGGAGCCTAAACAAATTAAAAAGAAAGGAAAGGTGGAGAGAATTTGAGGTTAAGTCAACTAGATCCTTCAAAAACTGACCTAAAAATCGTAAAATATCTTTTTATAATAGGTCAAAGCGTCGCGACACTTGGGACAGCGCCGCAATACTGTTGCAAATTCTTCCGCGTCCTGTCTTCGGACTGTCGCGGCGCTTGAGTGCAGCGCTGCTACTAGGGTATTTCAACAGCTTCGTCCTTTCAGGAAAAAGGGTCGTAGGAGCACCTAAGCATGTCACTGTGCCATAGCTTTAGGGGTAAATTTGTCATTTTTCCTCTCTCTCTCTCCTGGTTGATGCAACTTGGCTCCATTAGGCCCAATTTGACTCCATTTCAACACTAATATCTAATTCTACCTCAGAAGTGCTCGATATCTGTAAAACAACCAAATAAACAATTAAAACCAAGAAATAATCTCAAATCAAGTGGAGTTGGATAGCATATTTAACTACAAGAAATCAAGGTTTTAGAGATGAAATCATAGCGACGATTTTATATCGTCGCAATTTTAGCGATGATAAAACCATCCGTCGCATCATCATGCGATGTTTTTAGCTTTCGTCGCAACATCATGCGTCGAATATTACGTGTTGAAAACCCATCGCATTATCATGCGACGATTGAGTATTTCGTCGCTTAGGGTGGCGACGGCTTTGCAACGCATAATATTTCGACTCATCGAACTACGACATTTCCTATTTTCGTCGCATGACAATGCGACGGTTTTTCAAAACATAATATTTCGACGCATCGCTTTGCGACCTTTCTCACTTTCGTCACATCGTATTGTGACGGTTTCTCAACACATAATATTTTCGACACATCCCTTTGCGACCTTTCTCGCTTTCGTCGCATTGTAATGCGACGGTTTCTCAACGCATAATATTTTTGACGCATCTTCTTGTGACGTTTTACCCTTGCGTCGCTTAATTTTGCGACGTTTGGCCTTTTCGTCACAGACCTCATTTCAGTTTCCCGATCGTTTTTTCCCTTTTTTCACTTTAACACTTTTCACTTTTAGGGTTTCACCGAGATCCACCGCCGAAACAAAATCTCTCTTTCCGTCCGCCTCTCCGTCTCCCTCTCCGTCCGCCTCTGCGTCCCGCCTCTCCGTCTCCCTCTCCGTCTGCCTCTGTCTCTGTCCGTCTCTCCATCTTCCTCTCCGTCCGCCTCTTCGTCTCCCTCTCCCTTCCGTCCGCCTCTCCGTCTCCCTCGCCGGCCACCTCCGTCTCTGTCTCTCTTTCTGTCTCCCTCTCCGTCTCCCTCTCCGGCCGCCTTCGTCTTTGTGCCGTCAGCGAGGTATTTATACTATATATATATCTAAAAAAATTGAAGTGATTACATGTATATATGTCATTTTTAGGCTGGGATGTATTGTATTTATTTCTCAATTTTTTGATGTTATATTTGCCATTTTCTTTTTTTACACATAGTTGATTCCAAAATGTAATTTGGAGAAGAGTGCAATTAAATTGTTTGAAGATTGCTTCATTCGTGTGATTCCCCCCTAAGCACATTTACACATAATTTTATTTACTTTAAATAAGTTTATAATAAGTTCATATATGATTTGTTTTTTAGAGGATATATTATGGATAAAAGTTGGATAAAACTTCAAAATAGATTGTGCAAAGAATATACGGATGGAAATAAGATCATTTATCGGTTTGGCAGAGAAGCATGTTGATACGAAAGGGTTTACACATTGTCCATGTAAAAAGTGTCAAAATGTCATAATGAAACATCCTCGCAATGTCGAATGTGATTTGTACACATATGGAATGGTTGTCACCTATGACAGATGGATATATCATGGCGAAAGCCCGGATTTGTCCTTTTTGAAACCCACAGACACGGATAAAACACTTAATCAACACGTAGAGACTTCTCATCAAAATTTAGATAATGCAAATGAAATGTTTGAATTGTTGAATGATTTGACAAGTGGGGGAAACATCGAGGCTGAACAGTGTGGATATGGAAACTACATCGATGGTGAAACAAGTGAGAACATTGGAAATAGAAGTAATAAGTTTCAATCAATGTTTGATGAGGTTAATGAAGAATTATATCCTGGATGTACTAAGATTTTTGTTTTACTTTTTTTGATGAAATTAATGCATATCAAAGTACTTAACCATTGGAGCAATAAGTCATTTGATATGTTATTAGAATTATTGAAAGAAGCTTTACCTAAGGGTACCAAACTGCCTAAATCTTATTATGAGGGTAACGAGGAAGATAAAGAAGTTGAAGAAGATGATGGGGATGAAGTCGAGGACGATGATGAAGATGAAGATGACGAAGACTATTGATAATGATAGACTTGACGTGGACACATAGTTAGTATATTAAACTTTTTTATATTTTCTAATATAATTTTATGTTTAAAATATAATTTTATGTTTTACAGGAAAGAATGTCATCAAGTAATGAAGAGAACATTGTAGACATGAGTAACACTCCAACTAATAGCCAAGCTCGTGGTGTTACACGAGGAGTCGGATTACATCGTGTGATTGAGGCAAGTGGAGGACGAATACCTATCTCATGGGATCCTTTCCCGGGGAAACCAGTTGGGAAAGTTGCGAATCTTTTTAGCAGTGAGATTGGTACACTGGTAAGGCAAACTATCCCTTTGACTTGTAAAGGAAAAAAACATATCCCAGATGACATTTACACCACCATTATAGAACGACCGCTGGTAAGTTAATTTTTTTTAAAGAATATATAGTTCATTACTTAATTACAATACAATATTCATTAATGATATTTTATATTTTTTAAGAATAAATTTGATATGGATTGCTCTCAAACACACATCAGAAAGTACATTGAATACGAGATTGGTACTCGCTTTAAGGACTATAGATCAAGATTGTACCAGTATTATAAAAAATTGGGTGATCCGGTCGAAGCTCGCCAACATCCATGTAAAGGTGTAACACTTGAAGAATAGCAATTTCTGTGTAATAAATGGGAGTCTCCTACATGGAAGGTAAACATTAATCAATTTTTATTATATAAGTAAATATTTTCTTTTTATATTAATATACATTCTAATGAAGGAAAAGTCAGAAAAAACAAAAAGTAGCAGAAGTAAACTCCCTTTCAATCATTGTGCTGGAACGAAATCATTTATGTCTCATTGAGAAGAAAAGGTATGATGTTATACTTTATTAATAGTTACCCTAATTAGATTACTTACAAATTTTGAATAATGTGTTTGAATAGAAAAGAGATGATGGCACTTATTTAAGTCCCATCGATGTCTTTTACCAAACGCATTGGACTGTTGCAAAAGGTTGGACAGACGATTCAGCATGTCAAGCATATGTCAATATCATTTAAGTTATTTTAACAAATAATATTATTTTCAAATGTTTTGATGTTTATGAAATTCCTTTATCCATTCTGAATTATGTAGGAAAAAATGGTTGCCTTAAAACAAGAGTAAGAACACTCAACCACACCAATGAGTGATGAAGAAATTATGGCAACCATTTTAGGGAAAAGACCTTCGTATGTTAAAGGGATGGGATACGGACCAAAACCTCCACGAAGTCAGAAAGAAATGTACTCACAAGATTATGTCCAATCACTAGAGGCACGCCTTGCACAGACTCAAGAACTTGTGGAGACTGAACGTCGGGAGAATGAGAGAAATAGAGTCATTGTGGAAGAAGCTCTACAAAGTCAACATGTTCAATTTGAGATGCAGCGTGAAGAGTACGAAAAAAGGTTCAGTCAAATGAATGAACTTCTAGACAAAACGGGATACAATAAACCAATGTATAACCAAACAAGGAAAAGATATTCCAAGAATAAGCCACGAATAATGATACCAACAACACCAGCAACAACGAGATAAAAGAAAATAATAGTGGCCAATACTGTAGTAACATTATCTAATTTTAGGAGAATCCAAAAGCTAATAGAAAAATGATTTTAAAACAAGTGTGAAATGAACATATTTTTATAAGTGATTTTGATAGATTTAATCCCAATTTATTTTACCAAACACAAAACAGTTAAGATTTACTTTTAATCACTTTTAACCCTCCCAACGTAGTTTAAGAATTTAAGATATGTACTCTTAACCAAGTGATTAGAAGTTTGAATATCTCTCCATCCCTACAATTATGGATGTCACCTCTTTAGAGGTACAAAGTCAAGTGGTGGAAATTATCACTATTTGCTTTTTTTTAGTACAACAAATGAGGTATGAGAGATATATACACATTATTCTTCTGTGTAACAAATTTTCCAACTAATTAAATTTGTTCTACCAAGAAAATAAACTATTTTGCTCACTAAAGTTCTTTTTTGGTGACCATTTAGCTAGTTTGGCTTTTGGTTTTTGAGAAGTAAGCTTATTTAATCTCAATTTCTTACAATAATTTTCATCTTAAGTAAAATAGTTGAATGTTTAGGCAAATTCCAAAAATAATAACAAGTTTTTTTAAACTATTTTTTTTTTCAGTTTTTAAAATTTGGTTTAATTTTTTAAAATATTGGTAGAAAGCAGATAACAAAGCAAGAAATATATAGATGGAAAGGGTGTTTATATGCTTAAATTTCAAAAACTAAAAACTAAAGCCTATTTGGTAACTATTTTCGCTTTTTGTTTTTGATTTTCAGTTTTTGAAAAAATGTTTTTGGTTTTCTATTTTGAAAAAACAAAAACCATATGTGTTTGGTTACATTTTGGTTTTCTATTTTTCAAAAACAAAAAACAAAAAATATTTTTGGTAATTTTTTTTTTTACCTTTTGAAAATTGAAACAATAAATATGTTTGATAATGATTATAGAAAAAAATAAAATTAGGTTGGATGACTTTTTTAGTTTTATATTTCTTTTATAGAAATGAAATCAAACTATTTTTACAATAACTTTTCGTCTGATATACATAATTATAAAATTATATCTTTATTTTTAATTTTTTTTTAAATCCATATTGATAAAAACATTATCAATATTTTATATGCATGGACTAATCACAAAACAAATGAAGAAAAAAAAAATAAACATATCGTAAAAATACCAGAAAATAGGTTCATTTGGAATGCAACAATGAAAACAATTAATCTAAACCTAATGAATTTACAATATTTACTTAAGATAGTTTTGTTTGCTCTATGGTTCTCGCCACGTGGCATGAACATTTGTCTCTCAAGAATAAGACAAATTACTAACATGTGAATAAACACTTCAATCACATGATTTGACGAACTTACAGTTTGTAAATAATTTGTATATAAAAGAGATGAAAATTGGGGTAACATTCTTATGCTTTTAAGTGTTTTTAAACTAATAAGAAAATCACATATTTAAAAACTATTTTGAATAATTCAAATCATCACATTTTTTAATAGAAAATACACATATTTCCATCAAAATTGCGTCCTTCACAACAAAAACAACCACACAAAATTTTATAGAGAGCTGTGGTTTTCTAAATTTTAAAATAAATAATAATCATTTTATTTGTACTTTCCAACCAAATTTTGAATTTGAGATAATTTTAAAAAAATATATTTTAAGTATTCTTGTTTAAAAAAAAAACAAAACAAAATGAAAAGTTGTTGAAGTGAAATGTATAAAAAAAAAAAATTTGAAAATTATTTTTCATTTAGTTTCATATTAGAAGATGTTTAAAAAATTACATTACTTAAGATTTGAACCCAAAACTTCAAATACAAAAGATAATTGGTACACTAAAGAAAATATTTTATAAATGCACAAAAATATTATTAAGACTAGTAAAATATATATATATGTGTATAACTTTTGCATAACTTGAGGATAAACCCAACATCAGTATATATTCCACCCACCTGATACTTGTCTCAACAACCCACTTATGTGCTTATATATAGCACATTTAATTAATGCATATTTCAAAAGCAAAATAAATATAAGAAACAAAATAATGATTGTTGTATTTTAATATCAACGTAAGGACGAATTATTCAAGGATGGTTATCACATAATCTTTATTAGATTTGGATTAAAAAAATTTGTATGTTACTAATAACCGTTAGATATATATTTAAGGTATTTTTTTAATATAATTTATTTATCAACGAAAAACTATCAATCACATTGTGGTAAACTTTACCCAAATAATTTTTCTAATGTTAAAAAAAGAGAGAAATTTAGAAAAGTTGATTATAAACCTAAATTAACTAATAAACCTAAAAATTTTAACTAAAATAAAGATGTTAAGAAAGTTCAAGACAAATGACATAATTTTCAAATTGGGAAACAAAAATAAGACTCAAACTTCAAAATGTTTCCAAAATCATAATGAATTTTTCAAAACAAAAATATAACTAATTTTTTGAAAACTACGTTTCTTAGTTAACTTTCAGTTAAGATTTTAAATAAGAAAAAAATAACACATGACATCAAAATCAAAGCAAACAATTAAATTGTGCATTAAAAAGATATGAAGTATAAAGAAGCTTCAATGAAATTGAAGGGAAGTACTTTTGGTGGGTTAATTACACTTACACATTATATCCATTAAAAAAATGATTGGATAAGATGGGGTTTGACCAATTAATAATGAAGAATAAGCTCCTAAAATTACTTGTAAGATCAATTGAAACCAAATTTTGAAAAAATGTTTAATTTTCAAAACTACCCACAACCCCTTTTCCTCCACAGGCAGTTTAACAACATCATCAACATCCTTAAATCACAAGCCATCACATACATAAAGAAAAAAGGAGGGAGAGAGAGTGAGAGAGAGAGAAGGAAAAAAAAATTTGCATGGCCAAAACAAATAGCTTGAAAGTTAGAAACTAAGTTTAAAACCCCAACAAACACTTACCAACTAATTTTGTTCAACTGCCCTGCCCTAAGACAACAACACTTTTAATTTTGTAAGAATATATAAGTTTTGAGTTTGAGTTTGAGTTATTTGGTGAAACCCTAAATAATGGATGGTGACATAATGAATCCACAAGGTCATCTTATGGGAACTTCTTCATTGATTAATAATTGTGAAATTGATTGGGATGGGCTTTTTTCTGGATCATCTTGTTTGAGTAATATAGAGATGGAGAAGGGAATTTGTGGAAGTGAGGATCAGGTTATTGCATCAATGGGAGATTATGATAATGTTGTGAATATTGGAGGAATAAAAGAGGGTGATATTGGTGGAGGGAAGAATAATTGTAATAAAGGGAAAATGGTGATGGGTAAAAGAAGAAGTGCAATGGCTCCAAGGATTGCTTTTCAGACAAGGAGTGCTGAGGATGTTCTTGATGATGGCTATAGATGGAGGAAATATGGTCAGAAGGCAGTCAAACATAGCAATCATCCTAGGTATGTTGTTGTTATTTATTTGTTTTAATTTGCATGTTTTTACATAATATGAAGAAATTAATTTAATGGGATATTATATAGTTCAAACATTCATTAACGTATGAGTTGCTCATGAAGGGAAAAAAATGGAGAGGATGATTTGTCATTGAGCATTAGGCTCTCAAAAGCTTTTGTGTAAGATTTGATTTTTTTTAATATAGTTAAATTATGAAAAGTATTATAAATAGAAAAAATATTAAACTATTTATAAATATAACAAAATTTTACATTCTATCTGCAATAGATAGCGATAGACCCAAATAAACAACTACTTGTGTATATCTGGTAAAGTGATAGATGTCTATTTGGGTCTATCGCCCTCTATCGCAGTTAGAAAGTAAAATTTTGCTATATTTGTAATTATTTTCTACAATTTTTTTATTTTTGAAAACACCCCTTAAATTATTGTGATATGAGGGCTATCGAACCATACCAACACCTAATATGTATAATTTGTATTTTTATAAATCTATTTAGTTTTGTTTGATCCAATTAGTAGATTTAAGTCGTTTTTAATCAACCATAATAAGAGTCTTTTTCAATGAACTTAATTATTTCAGATTTGAGGAGATGAGGGAGTATCTAAAATGTTAAAAAAAAAAACTCAAAATTGATAATCTTGGTTAACAAGATAGTATTACAATGTATTCTTTTCTTTTTCTTTTTCTTCTTTTTTCTTTCCCTCACACACACATATATATATATATATATGCTATATAGATTGAACATCAAACCTCAAAATTGATAGTACAATATTTTTTCTCTCAGTTGAGTTATGTTCACGTTGTCATCTTTTATTATCGGTTGATAAAAAAAAAAAAAACATATAGAAATGAAAAATCTAATTTTAAAAGAAAAATTGATATTGGATCTCTCCTAATTTGGTATATAGTGATAATTTAAGATATGACATTTTAGCAAGAGGTCGCGAGGACATATCTTCTAGCGTTTCTTTTTCATTCTTGTGATCATTTACTTTATTTACTTTTAGAAAAAAAAAAAAAAAAATCTAATTAATTGGTCCACTTAACTGAAGCTACTGAAACAAATTAATATCTGAGTCCTGAAAAATTAAAAAAGAAAGAATTATGTACCAGAAAAAAAAAATGTTAATATTCAAATTGATAGTACACTTTGAACCTTTTAATTTTTTCTCTTAAAATTTGAGATTTGTTCTCAAAGAATATTATTGTGAGTTACTTCATTAAAATAAGAGGAATATACGTAACATTATTTACAATATTATGCCCAAATTAAGATAGTACCACTTTAAAATGTTTCATCTTTTTTCTTGAACTTGAGATTTGTTCTCAAAGAATGCCCTTATCAGTTATTTTATTAAAATAAGAGGAATATACATAACATCATTTACAATATCATTCACGTAAATGAATGTAATAGTTAATAAGTAAAAATTGATTATACAAATAATTTTAACAATGTCTTTTGAGATGAATGATAATAAATGTTTGTTAATCTTCTATCTAATTTATATATTAACACGTATTCATTCTAATTATTACACAAGCTGTCATGATTCTTTGAGAATATAGTTTGAACAAATTTTAAAGTAAACAATTTAAAGTTTAGGGATGTTTTGCATTTATTTTTTCCCTTTGTTTAGGAGCTATTATCGGTGTACACATCACACATGCAACGTTAAGAAACAAATTCAAAGGCACGCCAAGGATCCGACCATAGTGGTGACAACATATGAAGGGATTCACAACCATCCATCTGAGAAATTAATGGAGACTCTAAGCCCTCTTCTTAAGCAATTGCAGTTCCTTTCTGGCATTTAGAATCTTATTTTCTTTTTCCTTCATCGATCTTTCTTCTCCAATGCCACTGGAAAAGCCTAGTCGTGTTCAGGTTGGGAAAGAAATCACATCATCATTTTCTTCTCTAATTAATGGCTTGTAAAGTCTTTTGTAATGTACACCTGAAAATTAGAAAAACAATAATGAATTTTGTTATCAAAATCGTAATATATATAAAACCCAGGATAATTACTTTTTTTTTTTTTAGTTCAAACAAAAGGTGGAGTAAAAAAAATTTTGAACCTCTTGATTAAATACATGTTTTAGTCGGTTGAACTGTGCTAAGATTTGCAAAATAAGAAAATTAATATTTAAAAAAAAATTAACATCCATCTTCCACGTGTTTACTGATAATTGTATGATAAAACACTAGTAAATGAGGTGTACACTTGCCTATTCTTTTCTAATAAAGTATCTGAAACATTTCACATGAATCCAAAAAAAAAAATTAAACATACCCGTTGATATTACAAATAAAAAAAAGACCAACTTACGTGTAGCTCAACTGGTATAAAAAATGTACTTGACCTTATAATCAAAAGTTCGAATCACCCATCTTAGGTGGTTGTATGAAAAAAAAAATTACAACAAGAACTGAAATAGATGTACATAACGTGTGATTTATCTCCAATAAAATAGAAAAACAAAGCTAAAAGTGAACTGAGTTTCAAAAACGAAAAAATAAGAAGAATTGAGCATATCATCTACAATCTACCCAACACAAACCATAGTGAACTCCTCTCTAAAATGATAAGGCTTAGGTTTCACAACAAAAATAAGAGAACGTTACATGCAAACTTCTATAAACTAACTGCTAAAACATACAAATCAAATGAAATACAATGATAACAAAAGCTATGCAAAGAGAGCAATAACTACCCACATGGAGACTCAAAGAAAGCAGATCTTGAGATCGGTAACTCACGAGAAGACAAGATCGAAAACTGTTGTGAAGAAGAACGAATTGAATACTTGACCACACCAGAAATTTACACATCACATTCTTCTTTTCTTTCATTCCTCGCTTGAAGCAACAACATCAAATGAAGATATATCCTGGGAAAGCGACAAGAAGATGCCCTTTATATTCTTCATGTTGTGCATTGGCCGACTAGCAATTCAGAACCACAGTCCGAAAGCCTTGAGATATTGGTAAGAATGCATGAGGATGGGAACCGGGAAGTTGATCATGATGGCTTCAAGAGACTTCCTAGTCTGAAATATTCAAGGATGTTTCTTTGAAAGCCTTTCCAATTGGTATTGCACAAAAGTATGCTTATATTTGAAAAGTTCCCAACTCATTGCCATGTCGTGTGAGTTTTACTTTTCGCTCATCAGTCCATTCTAGCCGATAAGAAAGATCGAGACTGTGAATCAAAATCTTCAAAAAGTCTGCATGACTCAAGCCCCTTACATTGTCCTGCGCAAGGAAATCAATTCATCTTAATACGGTGCTCGTACATGGCTGAAAAAGGGAAAATTTTAAAAACTGAACACATCTATTACTTATAGTAAAGGGATTAAACATTCCTAGAAACTCTTGGCAAAGAAACCCGGAGAGCAACCAACAAAAAGAGGTGCAAGTGCAACTACAACGTAGAAACAAGATTCCACATGCTCTCTAAGAATTTGCATGGAGTGCTTTCACCAAATCATGGACCAGATAGCTATAAAAGATGTTATAATAGAACAACTCAAGTAAAGTTCCATCAAACCTGAGGTAAAGAGAAAATGAATTTGGGAATTTACAAATTTAGGTTTTATTTGTATATCGTCGAAGGGAAGAAATTACCTGCACATCTGCTTGCCTATGATGTTCTGTTGCACTCGCCATAATGCTTAACCTCGAAGAATTGGGCGAAAATCCTTCCCATGGAGGAACAAATATCACTTTTGTGCATTGAACAGGAACAAAGTTGCGGCTTAGTTTCTCCCACCATACAGATCCCAGTGACCACCATCGGATCATTAAGCCATGTTCAGAAAAGGCAACAACCCCCTGTAATTTATCCAGCCGTTCAACTTTATGCACACTCCAACAATAGAACACCAAATGTCAAAAAAAACTGTTTACCAACATTACTCGTAAAATAGGCAAATACGCCATGCATTAATTTTACATCCTTCAAAATTATCGAAGACCATATTATGTACCACCCATAAAGGCATGAATACAAAATAAGCACATGATGTACTCTGCCAGTTAATACAAATATTAGACTAGAGATATTTGGTAACCCGTCCAAATGTAGGGTAGGGATCTAACTATCATCGAAGGTTCATTGAACATGAAATAGCACTGTTTTTATGCTGGATGATGCATCACTTGGATTTTAGTAATGATTGGATTGACCGAATTAACATGTGTCTGGAATCCATCTCTTTTCAAATTATGTTTAATGGAAAGTGCACAAAAATCTTTACACCATTTAGAGGTCTAAGACAAGGGAAGGCTTTTTTATTAGCTTAAATCGTCTCTGGCTAACTTGATCCAAGTCAAGGTGGTTCGAGATCACAAAAAATATCTTGGAGTCCCCTCTATCCTCTCTAAAAATAAGTAGGAGTCTCTAAGCTATATTAAAGAGAAGATCTATAAGGCTCTCCAAGGTTGGAAAGGTCATCTATTCTAAAAAGCTGGAAAAGAGGTTTTTCTAAAGGCAGTTACCTAGGCTATCCCAGCTTACACGCTTAATTGCTTCAAACTCCCTCTAGGGAGTTGTCAGGAGCTCAATTGTTTAATAGCAAATCTTTTATGGGGCAGCTTTGAAAAAGGGGGGAAAAATTAACTCGATCAGCTAGAAAATAATGATAAGACCAAAGGACAGAGGCGGGATGGGTTTCAGAGATATCCACCTCTTTAATAAAGCTCTTTTAGCTAAACACACGTGGCCAATTTTAAACAGGGCAAAACTTTCTCTTGACTAAATTCTTAATGCTAAATACTTCCCTCGAGGGAATATTTTGTATGCAGGACTTGGTAGTCATCCGTCTTATGTTTGGTGGGGCATCTTAAGGGGCAAGGAATGGAAAGAATCATGTTGATTGCAAGTGGATTTTCACAGTTAAATACAAGTCAGACGGCAATATTATACACTTTGAAGCAAGACTTGTTGCTAAGGGTTTCACCCAATCATATGGTATAGATGAACATGAGACTTTTGCACCTGTTGCAAAATTGAACACTGTCATGTCCTTTTATCTTTAGTTGTAAATCTAGATTGGCTTCTTTATCAACCTGATGTTCAGAATGCATTCTTGAATAGTGACCTTGAAGAAGTTTTCATGTAGATTCCTCCTGGAATAGAAAAAAAGTGTAATAAAAACTTGGTTTGCAAGTTGAGAAAATCGTTATATGAATTAAAGCAATCTCCTTATGCTTGGTTTAACAGATTTGCAGAAGTTATGGTTAAAAGTGGTCATTATCAACCAATGTTAGGTTGATCATACTTTGTTTATGAAATCCACAAATGATAAAACTGTAGTTCTTATTGTATATTTAGATGATATGATCATTACAGGGGATAATCTTAAGGAGATACTTGATCTGAAAAAGATGCTTGCAACAAAATTTGAAATCAAAGGCTGGGAAAGTTTGAGATACTTTCTAGGAATGGAAGTAGCGAGATCTAAGAGTGGTATTGTCATTTCTCAGGGGAATATATTCTATACTTACCAAAGAAGACAGGAAATCTTGGGTGCAGTTGACCAGTGCATGCATCAGAGACTTGTGGAAAAATTAATTTACCTATCACATACTAGACCAGATATTGCATACTCAGGTAGTATTGTTAGCCAATATATGAATAGTCCAAACAAACATCATCTAAAGGGTGTAAGTGGATTTTGAGATATTTGAAAGGCACTCTAGGTGGATTATTGTTTAAAAGGTCATCAAGCAGAAAGGTTTAAGTCTATTGATGCTAGTTGGGCAGGAGAATTAACTGACCGAAGATCTACATCGGGTTATTACTATTACGTTTGGGGCAACTTAGTCACTTGGAGAAGCAAAAAGCAAATAGTTGTGGCAAGAAGTAGTGCAGAAGCTAAATATTGAATTCTAGCTTTGGGATTTGCAAAGGAATGAGGATTCAAAAAGTTCTAAAAGAACTAAAAATAGAAACATTGGGTTCATTCAAAATAGTGTGTGATAGTCAGGCAACAATTAACATAGGAAAAAATCTTATTCCCCATGACAGAATAAAACACATAAAGATACACCATCATTTCATATCTGAAAAAGCCAACAATAACACAATGGATCTAAACTATGTTCCATCCCGCCATCAGATTTGCTGATAATCTCACAAAGCATCACTAAGGACAAGCTATGAAGAGTTTAACTCCAAGTTTGGCTTACATTCTATATACAACCCAGCTTGAGGGAGAGTAATCGATTTGTATATAATAATTGTTTTTATTACTACTTTATTTTTTAAATATTTTTTATTATTATTTCCTTGTATAATTATTTACCTTAGATTTCTTTTTCCTTGTATTTCATATTTACTTGTTAGGTTGGATTTTTAATAGTAATAAGAAATATTGATTCTAACAAAAATCCTCAGGAAGAATAAAAACACCAAGACCAATAATCATTTATATTTCAGAAATGGATGGAAGAAAAGAGATGAGATCAAGCAATCCACTCACTAATTTCCAATTCATTATGATTCGAACGAATGTTTAAATCCCATGCTACAGTAAAAGGTCATCAAGAGTCCAAACTTCTGCCACTATAATATTCAGTTGAGAAGGCAAAACAGACTGGGAAAGCCGTAGCCGTAACTCCACAACTCAACCAAGAATTATGCCAAAAATGAAATTACGGATACAAGACACAAATACGACACAACACAGACACGGCGACATGCCATATTTGAAATATCTAGGATACGAGATGGCGCAAGGACATGTTTATTAAGATATGCACTTTTAAAAATATATATCATTTTCTTTCCAAAATAAAATTCAAACTAAATTGGTTAATGCATTTATATGTGTTGATTTATGTCATAATATTTGTTCTTTATTTGATATTATTAACTGTAATTATTCTATAGGACTCTGTCCTTCTATGTTAATATTTCCTTATTTTGTTAGATCTGTATTCTATTTAAGTTAGGTCTTTGTACCCTTGTAAATTAAGAAAGAGAGGAATTTCTTCATAAAATAATTCCATCTTTTGCCACATGGTATTAGAGACATCAAATAAAAATAAAAAAACCCAAACTCTAATTTTAAGTGTCGTCACTGCTGCTCATCAGTGCCCACCGCTGTTGCACCCGGACACCTCTGACTTCCACCACCGCCGTCAATGTCGATCCACATTGAACCATGTGTTTCCAGCCACTGTCAACCCACGTTGTTTTCTTCACAATTTCTTATGCGACCAGAGCCTTGAACATCGGCAGTGACCACTGACCTAGTCGCAATTTCGACTGCTACCCAACCTATTGCTTTCTGGCTACTCGCCCATTGGTTTCCCGGCCACTCATCAATAGGATCTAGTCTTCCAGTGAGGCTACTATCCTTGGGTGTTTTTCCTCTTCTTTCTTCTAGTTAGTGGTATTGTTCAGATCTATTAGAACATGACATGTTCGACAAAAAGTCATCGATGGCCAAAGTTTTCGACAACTGTCAGCTTCCAAATGTCCAAATCACCACAATCCAACTTAATGGGACAACTTCCTTCGTTGGTCCCAAAGCGTTCAGATGTATACTCGTGGACAATGGAAGATTGGGTATCTCACCAGTGAAAAAAAGGCACCTGCCAAGACATATTCGTTGTTTGCTACTTGGGATGTTGAAAATTCCTTGGTCATGACGTTGTTGGTTAATTCCATGACTGAGGAAATATGTTCCAACTATATGTGTTATTCTATCGCAAAGGACTTGTGGGAAAATGTCAACCAAATGTATTCAAACCTTGAAAATCAATCACGAGTACTAGAGTTGAATCTTAAACTAGGTGATATCCAACAAGGAGGAGATATAGTTACTCAATATTTTCACAAAATGACAAGAATTTGGCAAGACTTGGATCTCTTTGAAAGTTATGAATGGGAGTCGACTAAAGATCAAGCACACTACAAGAAGGTGATAGAGGATAGTCGTGTTTACAAATTTCTTACTAGCCTCAATGATGAATTCAACGAGGTTTGAAGTAGAGTTACTAGTAAAAAGCTTCTCCCCTCCATCAATGAAGCTTTTTCTGAGGTTTGTAGGGACGAAAGTCATCAAAGTGTTATGTTGGGCAAGAAAAGTACAGGCTCCGTTAAGACATCGACTATGATGATTGAAGCCATGGCCAATAAGGCTTCCCTACCTCCAAAAAAACCACGAGTATGGTGTGATCATTGTAACAAACCCCGCCATACTCGTGAGACCTGTCGGAAAATCCATGAAGCCTATGAACTGGAAGAACAACAATCCAAGTGACAAAGGTAATAATCACTCTACAGCTTCAAGTGACAAAGAGCAAGTAGATTAACTTTTGAAGCTGTTAAAGATCAATTCATCATCGGGTAAAGTCCTTTTCTAAAAAGAAAAAATTCATCATTAGGTAATCCTAGTACTTCCTTGGCACAAACAGGTAACTGTCCTCAAGCCTTTTTTTGTTGTTAAAAGGTAGAAGAAGAGAACACTATGTTTACGTGGAAAACCCTAGAATGGGAAGAAAAAACCACAATAGAAAGTATCTTTTATTAATTTCGATATATCAACAATGTTACAAGAAAAGGTGAATATATAGAAGCTCTAGTGAGCTCTACTACACAAAAAGAAATAAAACCCGATGGGGCGTAAATACAAATACTAAAATACCCCCTATTTCCAACACTCCCCCTCAAGTTGGGGCGTAGATATCACTTAGACCCATCTTGCTAACACATGAGTCAAAACTCAGCTTAAGTAACCCTTTGGTGAGAATATCAGCAACTTGTTGGCTAGATGGAATATAAGGAATACAGATACTCCCATTTTCCAGTTTCTCTTTTATGAAGTGTCTATCAATCTCCACATGTTTTGTTCTATCATGTTAAACGAGATTGTTGGATACTAATAGCTGCCTTATTATCACAACAGAGCTTCATCGATAAGACACCGTCTTGGTGAAGATTACATAGTACTTTCTTCAACTAGATTTCTTCACAAATGCCCTTACATAGTACTTTCTTCAACTAGATTTCTTCACAAATGCCCTAACTCATAACTCTGTATTCAGCTTTAGCACTGCTTCTAGCAACCACACTTTGCTTCTTACTTCTCCATGTTACAAGGTTACCCGGCACGTACAATACCTGGATGTGGACTTTCTGTCAATAACTGATCCTACCTAGTCAGAATCGGTATAGGCCTCAATTCATATCCCATCAGTGTTCCTAAACATTGGACCTTTACCTGGAGTGGTTTTCAAATATCTCAAAATTCGATTCATAGCTTTCATATATTCTTCGTAGGGTGCCTGCATTAATTGGCTAACAACATTGACAGCATGGGAAATATTTGGTCTAGTGTGAGATAAGTAAATAGCCTTCCCACTAGATGTTGGTACCTTTCTTTATTAACCAGGACTTTGTCAATAGAATCTCTCAATTTAGCATTGAATTCAATAGGGGCGTCAGCAGGTCTACATCTAGTCATACCTGTTTCTTTTAATAGGTCAAGAGTGTATTTCCGTTGTGAGACCAAGATCCCTTCTCTTGACCTTACCACCTCCATCCCAAGAAAGTATTTTAGATTCTCTAGTTCTTTGATCTCAAATTCATCCGCCATTTTCCTTTTGAGCTTGTTGATTTCAGCAGTATCGTCTCCCGGTAAGACTATCATCCACATACACAACTAGAACAACAATTTTACCAGATACTGACCTTTTTGTAAATAGAGTGTGATCAGAGTGTCACTGAGTGAAGCCTTGGGACTTAACAAAGGTAGTAAACCTTTCGAACCACGCTCTCGATGACTGTTTCAACCCATACAAGGCCTTTCTGAGTTTGCACACGTGATGATCAAACTGAGCTTCAAACCCCGAAGGTGGGCTCATATACACCCCTTCTTCTAAATCACCATTCATTTTTCACATCAAGTTAATAAAGTAGCCAGTCTTTGTTGACAGCAACAGAAAGAACCCTAACCGTGTAACTTTGCAATGGGTGAGAAAGTCTCAAAATAATCTATCATCTACGTTTGAGTAAACCCTTTTGCTACAAGTCTAGCCCTATACCTGTCTAGGGTTCCCTCAAATTTGTATTTCAAAGTGAACACCCACTTGCACCCAACTGTTTTATGCCCTTTAAGGAGGGCCACAAGTTCCCATGTGTTATTCTTTTCAAGAGCTCTCATTTCTTCCTTGATGACAGTCTTCCACTCAGGGATTTCCATAGCTACATATATGTTCTTCCGTATTGTTACTGTATCGAGGCTGGCAGTGAATGCCCTGAACTCAGAAGACAGATTACTATAAGACAAGAAGTTGTACATGGGATACTTCGTGCAAGACCTAGTGCCCTTTCTCGATGCGATGGGCATGTCAAGGGAAGCATCATAATCCCCTGGTTTGTTGGATTCCTCTTCTGTAATGGGTTTCTGAGAAAGGATCTCACCCTCTTTTGCTCCTGTCGACACCTCATCACTCCTTGTAACCCTGTTGCCCTCTGACATATCATCCCTGCATTCTCAGCCAACTGCTTTGTCAAATCAACAATATCATCCTAAACACAAACATTAGTATTATTAGGGCCAATAGTACCTTGAGCTTGTGTTGGTTCAGATGCTGGGACTGGAGCCGACGAATTAGTAGGGGACACCATTTCCTTTATGAGATTCTTACTGTAGTAAGTTATCCAAGGGACTTGTTTAATGGGTAGAACTGTGTCATGGGTACTCAGGATGGGTTCAAGAAGGAGCCAAGAAGGTCAGTAGGGACTAAAGATGATGACCAGTTAGTCTCTTCACTAATAGTCTCCCCCTTAAGAAGACTAACGAGAAAGAAGGGTTTATCCTCCAGGAATGTGATATCCATAGAGATGAAATATTTTCGAGAAGTGGGATGGAAGCATTTATAACCTCACTAGTGGAAAGGGTACCCAACGAAGACGCATTTCTGAGCACGAGGGGTAAACTTAGTTTGGTTAGGACCATAACTATGGACTAAAGTAGTGCACCCAAACACTCGGAAGGGAACATCAGGAATAAGTTGAGTGGTAGGGTATGACTCTTTGAGGCATTCCAGAGGAGTTTGGCGTTGGAGGACACAGGAAGGCATCCGATTGATAAGATGGGCTGCAGTCAAAACTACATCTCCCCACAGGTAAGATGGAAGAGAGGTAGACAGCATGAGAGATCGGGCAACCTCAAGGAGATGACGACTTTTTTCTTTCTATTGAGGGGTATAGGCACACAACCTCTGATGAACAATGCCTTTAGAGGACAGAAACTCACTAAGGGTATTATTAAGGAACTCACGACCAATTGTCACTTCTAAGGATAGCAATTTTGGCATTGAACTAGGTCTTAATGGTACTGTAAAATTGTTGAATGGATGAGACCTTAGATTTATCTGTGAGGAGAAAAACCCAAGTAAGGCGAGTGTGATCATCGATGAAGGTCACAAACCAGCGCTTACCCAAAGAAGTGATAACACTCAAAGGACCAAACATCACTATGGATAAGGGGGAAAGGCTGGGAGGGTTTATATGGTTGAGACGAAAAGGAGACCTAATGTGCCCGAATGCACGCGTCACAAGACAGAGAAGAAATATCAACTTTATTGAATAAGTGAGGAAATAAATATTTCATATATTGAAAGTTTGGATGACCAAGGTGAAAATGCCACAACATACAATCTTTTTCTGAAGTTGAGAAATAAGACGAAAACAAACTAGTCCTATAATTATGCCTAGAAGAAGTATCATCATCAAGGAAATAGAGTCTCCTATTGTGCCGAGCAGTGCAAATCATCGTCCTTGAGCTCAAGTCCGGAAAAACATCATCTGGTGAGAAGGCAACACAACAATTCAGATCTCTAGTTACAATAAATTGTAAGATATTTTAGGTACGTGCAGCACATTCCAACTTTTGGAATATAATTTATGAACTGCATCCCAGATGTCTTGAGCAGTAGCAACATATAATAGTGGTTTTCCTATTTGAGGTTCAATACTATGAATCAGCAGAGAACGAAGAAGAAGTCCTCTCCTTTCCAAATGCGCTCTTGAGGATCCCCTAGTCTAAGTTTCAATATCTCAACAGTTAGATATCTAAATTTGTGATGCCCTTCAAGCACTATTTTAATAGATTGAGATCAGGAGAAATAATTCTGACCATTTAATTTCTCATCACCAATTAGTCCCGTGGAATTCCCCATAGGTCCAGATAAATAAGGTGCAGGGGTTAAAGGTTGGGAAAGCAGTTACCGAATTCTTTGAATACATCGGTAGTTCTAACTGAATACCCGAATTCACTATACTTTGATTGAGGTTGGTGGAAGCACCAAAGGCTACCCCAAGGGTAGCGATTTGTTGTTGAAAACTTGCCTAAAGATTAGCCAACTATTGTTGAATCATTACCGAAGACAGGCTAATTGATCCTTGTTGTGCATATTGGTTGCCGGCAACATGGTTGAAGATACAAGTGGTGGTAGCAGCGGTCGAAGGCAGGGTAGATGTCGGCTGCGTCGCGGAAGGTGGCTTTGGCAGCAGCATCGGGAAGGGGGGTGGCGCTCAGCATTCCACCGAAACGCGACATCGACGCTCGAGATGTAGAACCCGCGGCGACACTAGGTTGGACGGCAGGAGTTGCGGCAGCTGTAGATTCCATCAACAACGGTGGAAAAACCAGCAGAGGAGGCAACAACGATTTGAATGGTAGGAGTTGCAGCAACTGCATATCCTAGCGGCGGCACTAGGTTGTGGAGGAAGGTAGCGGCGGCACTAGGGTTTAGAGACCTTAGGTAGCGGTCGACAACCTCTTAGACGGCAAATCCAACGACGGCAACATACTCCATCGGCAACAGCGACGGAGGCAGCATTGGTGGTGGCGGCGAGTCTTGCCTGAATTCGTTATCTTCGACGACGGCTAGGGTTTCGTCACCACACTTTGATACCATGTTAAAAGGTAAAAGAAGAGAACACTAGGTTTACGTAGAAAACCTTAGGACAGGGAGAAAAAACCACAATAGAAAGTCTCTTTTATTAATTTTGATATATCAAAAATGTTACAAGAAGAGGTGAATATATAGAGGCTCTAATGAGCCATAATACACAAAAGGAAATAAAACTAGGGTAAATACAAATACTAAAATACCCACTTTATTTCCAACCCTTGTCTTAATTCATCTCCATGGATCATAGATTCTAGAGCTGCAGACCATATGTGACTAGTACATCTCATTTTTCTAACTCATATTCCCCTCTGTATAGCACTAAGAAAATTCGACTTGCAGATGGTAGTTTCAATTCTATTGCAAGAAAATGAACTATTCAACTGACAGGAAAAATTACCTTACACTTTGTGCTCCATGTCCCTAAATTAGCCTATAATTTACTATCTGTCAGTAAACTCTCTAAAGATACTAATTGTCGCATCATTTTCTTTTCAACTCACTATTTGTTTCAGGAACAGGACTCGGGAGAGATGATTGGACGGGCTAGTCTACTTGATGGTCTTTACTACTTTGATGACTCTCTGACTAGTGATAAAAAAAGTTCAAGACTTAAGTTGTATCAGTTCTCCCTTTGTTCAAAAAACAATCGTGTTATGACATTTTAGGTCAAGTCATCTCAATTTTTTTTATTTGAAGTTCTTTTTTTCCTGAACTTATTTAAAGGAATCAATTGTTCACTTTTTCAATGTGAAAGTTGCATCTTTGCTAAGATCATCGGGCCACATATTTACCAAAACGTTACAAAGCTTCCAAATCGTTTTACTTAATTCATGGTGATATTTGGGGTCCGTCAAAAGTTAACACAAAGTGGAAAAAGTTGATTTGTTACATTTATTGATGATCACACTCGATTAACATGGGTTTACTTGTTTAACAAAAAATCTGAGGTCAAGGATATATTTGTTCGCTTTTATAACATGGTTGAAAATCAATTTCAAACTAAACTAAGCATTAGAGACTTTGATAATGGGATTGAATACTTCAATGAATTTTTGGTTGATTTCTTTAAAGAAAGGGCATTTCTCATCAATCCACTTGTCTTGATACTCTGCAATAAAATTGCTGAACGAAAAAATAGACATTTACTTGATGTTGCTCGTATGTTTTATATGCATGTTCCTCAATACTTATGGGGTAATGCAGTTCTCACAGCTGCCTACCTTATAAATCGAATGACTTCCAAAGTTTTGGATTTTAGAACACCTTTAAATCAATTTAAGGATTGCTTTCCTACTATTCGTTTGTAGTCTAATTTACCTCTTAAAGTCTTTGGGTGTACTGCTTATGTTCATATTCCCAGTTTTTCTCGATCTAGACTTGATCTTAGGGTCCTTAAGTGTATTTTCCTCGATTATGCCTCTGACAAAAAGGGATATAGGTGTTTTGACCCTCTCACTAGAAAATACATTGAAAGTTTGATTGTTTTTTTGGGTTAGGTTTTTTGTACCCCCTTGTGTTCTTTCGTCTTTTTCTCTATGAAAGTAAGACTTCCCATAAAAATAAATGATAACCAGGAAACTAAGCTCAAGCTTGTTGGAAAACCTTGAATCAATTATCTGGCACTCCAAATGACCAAGCTCAAAGCACTGAAATTGTATACGCATAATACATTATTTACCATTTTTGACCTAGAGTTTGGAGGGTGTTATAGATAAACCCTCTAATCCTATTGGCGCCTTTGTACCCATATTATTTGATATTTTCCTCTAATAATAAAACTACTCTCTCCCTCCGCCCATAACATTGCCAACTCAATGTTAGTGAATCACGTAAAGCTCTACGTTGATTTCTTCTTTTTTTATTCTTTGCTTGTCGATTACATTTCTACCATAACAAAGCTTCCATGTTCCTAAGAAAAAATGTTTGTGATATGAAACTAGACAAGAACTTCTGCCTATGTCGAACATAATCCAAAATCTTTAGGATGTGTTCGCTCGCCATGAATCACCTGTGACTCCAAATAAAAACCAAGACTGGAAACTTGCAATCGAACTTGAATTTGTGGGACCATTCAACACCAAAAGTTAAGTCTTCAAAGAAAAGATAGAAGAGAAACTAGTCGTAGTAGCAGTCCATAATTTCTGTAAACTAAAGACATAACAAAGATAGGATTTCCTGACCCCAAGGATCACGATCTTACTCAGTTTCTATCTTTGATCAGAGAAGGGTTTGCTTTAGCCTGGTAAACAGTTATTAAACCCTTCAATCAAAAGGAACTAGTTAAAAGACATTATAATTCAGATTGCAAATTCTATACACTTCATGTGGGTAACTATCAGAAAAGAAAATTCTCTCGTCCAAAATCATAACCAGATCAATTCAAGGAAAACACAGTCAATCAGTAACGAAATAAATTTTATTTTCCACAATGATATCGAATCTCTAGAGAATCATGAATTTTACCATGGAACAACAAATACCTCGCCATCAGGGGAAAAGCTCAGAGCTGATATTGAGATCCTTAAAGGCATTTCTGAACCTGCTGGAAGCAAACTTGGAAGTCCAGGAGGTCCAGTTGCATCCAAAACCTTAATCTTTGTAACACTGTTTCCAAAAAAAAAAAAAAAAAGGGAAAAAGCCAATGCATTCATGTGGTCTTGTCAGTTATCGCATCATGCAACAGGCAATAACTGATATTATCTTTATGTGATAATAAACAGAATTATATTATCATTTATTATTTATCTGAAACAAATTATGCCATAATGGTGCAATCAGCAGTAAATATAAGATAAACCAGTCAGATATGAGCTTCAATCACCAGACACGTTAACTTTCTCTAGGTTATAGGAAAGTACATAAACAAAGTACTTTCCAATTTTTCTTTAGATAAGAAACATTTCATTGAATAAAGGAAATAAGGGGAGACTCCATGCACCTAAAAGTGATTACAAAAGAAATTTTCAATTGGACACTAAAAAAGAAAGACTATAATTCTTAAAAGGGTGCCCAGTTTTGCACCAGAAAAAGTTGAAAAATTGTAGACAACCAAATCAAGAAAGGAATCAAAAGAAGAGAAATGAAATGGTTAATCAAAAAATCCAATTTTTAACGTTGCATGTTTCATGAAAAGGTTAATCCCAGAACATTTCTTTTAATTTTGACCTTTGTTTTTTTGCATAGGCGGTTCTCATGACATTTTTTAAGGACTCATGGAGTGTCTATCAATAGGGAGGCTTCTAACTTTTTATCCACCCTCCATAAGAGGGCACCATTTGACTTTGGTAATAGGCTTCAATGCTCCATGGCTCAAATTTCACCATGAAGGATCCAACCTCATACCATTCATGGATGTTACTCAACATTAGTCCTTGCTCCCTGTTTTCTACTGCCAAGATGGCCTTGTTAGGTTATGGGCTAATGGATCCAAAGTCAGACACTTCCCTTTGCATAGCTCTAAGTATTTCGAACCAATGGTCACGTAAGTTGTGTCGAATGATGATGATGGATTTTTCTGGGCTATCAGTTCAATCGGTTGAGAAAGAGAAGCAGGTTTTTGTGATGGGGATTTGTCGGTGACCATTAGTTTTCTGTTGATTTTGGAGAGCATCTTTGTAGTAGGTAGAAGAAGAGACAATGCTGGGAATGTGCTTATTGGTGGACTGTTTGGTTGGACCATTGAGAAGAGAGAGGAAGCCACTCCACCCAATTTTGTTATTGCCCACTAGTAGTATAATTTTATTTAACCCTCCATTTACACCAAGCTTGGCGATCTTTGCAAAATTTCCTTCCCATTGGAGATTTTTTCCACCCAAAGATCATATTCTGTCAATCGAGACTTGATGAAGAATTTTTGGATCAAATGCGCTTCAATCAATGAAGAGAAAGTGTTGTACAGCCATGGAGAGGGATTCCTTCTTTAAAGAGAGAGTAAAGGATTTGTCCCTAGAAGCTTCGGTGATCTTGACACCATGTGTGATCTCAATGGTGAAGGTCTTCCTATCAATGGTGATGGATGGTGGGGACGGAAAAAGAGGTCGTGCCACCGTTCCAAAAACCCACTTAGTTAGCCAGAAAACTACCATTGATGTTGAAGAGAAAGGATAGGATGGGGGAGAGAGAAAAGAGGATAAAGAAGAGAAAGGAGAGCATTTTCTTTTTGCCTCTTCCCTAACTAGTTAATTCCACACCAACCTTCATATATGTTATCAAGGTTTGAAAAAGAAAAAAAATGTTGTTGAAGCAACTGCAACTGGCAGCATGGCACACTGCACAATGCACAATGCAAACTCGTTTCAAATAAATTGTCATGATGACTTTTTAAAAAAATATATATTTATTATTTCTTTCTCCCTTTTTTTCTCTTTTCATTTTCTTTCCTTTCCTCACCTTTATTCGTCGGCATCTCCTTTCACATACTCTTTTTCTTCTCATTTTTCTCTCTTTCTCCTCATCGCCTGTAGTTCCAAGCATATCTTTTTCTCTTTTTCTCCTCCTCAACTCGCTAAGCAGCACTCTCTTCCTCTCTTCCTCTCCTTCTTCCCTGTCAATAAGTTCACCCTTCTTTCTTCTCCCTTTCTCTTTTGTTTTTTCCTTTTTCTTTTTTTTTTATATCCGTTGTGTCTAGGCCAGCTTACACGCACCTCAATTAATCTTATGGGACAACCCGTTTAACCCTACAACATTCGGGTGTCAAGGAAACTCGTAGGATATTAAATCCTCGATAGGTAGCCACTGTGGATTGAACCCATGACCTCTTAGTCATTTATTGAGACTATGTCTCCTTTTTACCACTAGGCCAACCCATGATAGTTCTTTTCTCTCTTTCTTCCTTATATCTCCTCTTTCTCCTCTGTGTTTTCACTCATCTTACTCTTTAGCATCCCTAAACCACCAAAACCAACAAGATCGACCAACTGATAATGTATTCAGTCAATCAATTTGATGAAGCATCCTGAACTGTCTACTATCAACCAACTGAAACCAACATGTTGGTGGTCGGCTTCGAATTCCACCCAAAATCAACTCCAACCTACCAATGAACTCCTCTATTTGGATCCCTGAATTTTCAAACTCAACAACTTTACTCCTAAGGTTTGCATTTAATTCCATTTTGGTCCCTACATTAGTTTTTCATTAATTACTAATAGAAAGTTGATTGTGGCACCTTTTTATTATTAAATAAATATTTTTTAAAATTTTTATTCATGTAAAGAATGATAGAGAAGTAATGATTAATTTAACAAATTGATACTAAAAAGCATATATGTCGTAAGCCTATACAAATGTCCAGGATCAACTGCCAAATTAGAGCCAAGTAAAGAATGGACATGTTAGCTCTGACCTCTGTAGATCATATACACGAATGCTAGCACTGTTAATCTCTCCAATAACATCACCAACTGCCAATCTGGTCCATGAATCATTTAACGATACCATTGGAAACACATGCACAACTTCCTTTAGAGCAGACATTGAGCTCTGATAACAAATTTTGCGCATGACTGAGTTGCTGGGGTCCATGATTTGCAAAATAAAGTTAACAGCCTGCAGTACTAAATGAGATGAGATCTCAGTGGCAGGATTGTGGAACCAAAAGTAGTTAGGTACAACAAGGTCAAACAAAGTACATTGTCTTTAAATTACCATCCATGATAAACAAATTCCTATATTCCTAACAAATGATTGTTGAATTTAACATTGAGATTTGGAAGGCCATCTCTTCACCCTCCAAAAAAGAATGCACATACTCTCCTCATTCAGTAAAATTATCTTTTGAAAGTAGGATTTTTTTCCTCTTTCATGGTGTTCTTCAATCACTCAACTCAGAAAGCATCATCTATTTCTTGGTCAGGAACATGGATTTTATTTGTCTCTAAAGAGTGATGCTTTCAAGTGACCAAAATCGTTCAGGTCACCTTAAGACACCAAAACAATAACTCAGAGCTGAAGTGTCCTTCATGCTAATCGAGTATATACAAATCTTCAAGAAAATGCACAGAAAATCATTGTTTTCAATACAATTAATAATATGAACTTAGAACCAACCTTGTCCAGATATGGTGCCAGGCTTCTAGGACAACCACGCACAACCCTGATCAGTGTCCTAAGTGACACCAGATGAACAGGTGAATCAGATGCAGTAGACCAAATTTGGCTTTCTATTACTGTCAAGAATCCTGGTACATCGGCCATTGCTAGATTTGGGAGAAGAACTTCAACCAAAGTTTCGCGAATGCCCACTGGAAGGGATGAATTTTGAACTAACTGATTTGCAGACGAACCACTCACATATTCCAGCTGGAGTAATACATCTTCAATGAGATGAGGAATTTCATTACCCAGACAAGTCTTCCATGTGCTCTCCATACCTTCAGCAAGTAGCTCTGCAGCAGTGGAACTGTATTTCTCGTTCATGGACTTTACCAACTTCACTAATGAATGGACAACCAGCATTGGAAGGCTTTTCTTCACAAGACTGCGATACCAAATGGCTAGTGCTGCTGCAATTATAATATGAGAAGTCATTGCATCTTGGCTCGTTCCACCTACGCAAGAAATCCAATCGTGCATTTCATAAGATTCTAACCAGGAGCGGATGTTGAATTCCTCAACCTGAGAAACCTCTTTGCTTTTAGGAATGCAGTCTGATGATATCATGTAATCAGACTTCTCATTCATACTCAAACCATCGAGTTCAGTGTCACTATCTCCCATTTCACTCGAACTTCCATGCTCGGTTGATCTTCCACCTCTTAGTGCTGGTGGAATTGCACGTGAAGCTGCACAATGGAACAAAGAACGAGCAGCCATACGTACATGTTCACTTTCATCTTGCCAGAAGCTCACTAAAAGCTGAAAAATATTTAAACAATCATGATGAATGTAATGTTTAAATTATCAAAACAAATTTACCAAGTTTACAGTGCAAATAATTTAATTATCTCTGTTTCAGTTGTCTTCGGACTAGATATTTGCATCTTACATTCATTGCTCAACTTTTTGCTACAAAGAGAGATCAGAATTAAGTAAAACTACATTGCTTGTTGTAATGTCAGAATACCAGATCAAAGTTCCAATTTCATTGTCTCCACCATATCTTATGAACAGGCCAACGACAGATGTTACATTAAGAATGTTTAACCCAAGACACATGTCTCCATGGTTTATTATTATCAAGCCAGAAGCATAATATGTTAAGAGCATCGTGATAATATGGCCAGTGTAACATTACAAAATTTCAGTTGTACTGTGTATGCAATATTCTATTCCCATCATCAAGGCAATAAAATATGTGTTATTTTGCACCCTAAACCATAACGTATTTATCTATGTCCTCTGCTATGCTAAAATCTCTTTAGAAAGTTGAGTATGATACTGCATCAGTTCATCACTTATCAGCACTTGAAATTCTTACCATTGATATATAAACTAAACATTGCCAGCACCACAATAGTTTTCTAGATAAGGTAATCAGAGGTTTTACAAGAGAATAGCTTTCCTTTGGTTACCGTCATGAACCACCAGCAGTCAATGAGAATGATGTTTTACCGTCCGACAAAATATAGAAAAAAGGAAAAAAGAAAGCAAGTATGATATCTCCTCTCTCCCCTCGCTTCATCGACATCATTTGCCATCATAGCTCCGTTCCATTTTTCACTCTTCTCAGATCAGTAAGTTTTCTTCCAAGATTCTTCTTCTTCTCAGTTCTCCGACTATCTTTTTTCTACCTTAAAGTTCATTCTGCTCTCCGTTTGATGTGTTTTGTTGAAATGGAGGTCGAAAGTCGTAAAGTTCACAGCTCATTCAAAGCTGAGACTTTTTCCGTGGAAGATCTTGCCACTAACTATGTTCTACCTCTCTCTATATCTCACTAGCAGTGGTTTGAGCTAATCTATTTTTTAACTTCTTCAAGCTCCTTGTCACCATTTTTTTCTAAAGAATGGTGTGATGATTCTTCGGGAGGATGAAAGTTTATTCATGCACCAACGGAAGATTTGAAGAAGGGTTGGTATTCTTTTTGAGGACTGATCAGTAGTTTTCTTTTTCTCTTTTCTTTTTTTTAATGATGAGAAAGAGACTAATGCTCAAAGTACATAATTCCCAAAGGAAGATGAGAAAAAGAAAACTAAGAGAACATCGATAGAGAGAAAAATAAGCATCCTACAGAATACATAAAATGTGAATAAAGGAGCCAGCAAAATGATGGAAAAGAGTGCCACAAGATGAGGCTTTGAGACGAGTCTACTTCAGACGAGCAAAACACTACGACCATGAGAATTCTTCCAAATTACCAAGAGGCAAGAACAAGGCCCATCAAACCAAATTACCAAGAATAAGGTGTCTGCGAAGAAAATGATAAGTAGTTTTGCAAAGAAAATTATAAGTAGTTTTCCAAAAAAGAAAAGAAAATGGTGTCTGAAATCTCTAAAACAACAAGACTCTTCGTGAGTATTTTCATTCCAAAAAGAGAAGGCTTAGCTTCAACATTCATCTTTACCAGCTTTTTTGTAGCAAAAAGGAAATGGACCAGCCTTTTTGTAGCAAAAAGGAAATGTTAAGAGCTATGCAGACGTTATGAAAGACAAGAGTTTTCAGTCCTCTGTTTTGGTAAAGAAAAAACAGGCATCACTCCTCTGTTTTTGCCACCAGTCAATGTCTACCAGTTCTTACAACATCACAAGGTTCTTATTGGGTCCAGAAAAACGATGAGGTGCTTTATGAGGATTTTAGGGAATTATGGGTGTTAGCAAGATTGTTTGTGTACATTGGAAGAAGATTGCTACAGTTTTGGAATCTTGGTTCAAGACTTAGGTTGTTATTAATCCACTTTATGCTGGTAAAGCACTGATCAAAACTGCAGATGGCAAATTAGAACAGTTTATAGCTTCTCCTTGGTAATTGGATGGCGTGATGATTTTCATCTTCTCTTTGAAAAATGGAATAAGAAAATTCATAATCATCCTCACCTTATGCAAGGATTTGGCAGTTGGATTTATTTTAAGAATCTTCCCTTAGATTTAGGGGGGTCGAAGTACACATTTGAAGCAATTGGAGCCCATTTTATGGGTTTAGAAAGTAATGCTCCTGAAACTCTTAATTTGATTAATTGTACAGAGGCTATAATACAAGTTAGGAGGAATTTATGTGGTTTCATGCCTTCAACAATTGAATTGAAGACTCAGCTCAAGGAAATTTCCTTTCACATCTTGGTGACATTGAAGTTTCAAAACCTCCTACCATTGGTCTTTTTTTAAAAAAAGATGAAAAGTACTTTTCATTGATGAAATGAAAAGAGGCTAATGCTCAAAATACAAAGAGACCAATACGTAATTATAACAGAAAAATACTGAAACTAAGGATCAGGAGATGCACCCAGATATCTCAATTAGGTTGACACATCTTTAGCACCTTCATCACATCCAATAAAAAGATACAGACAACCATTATGGGAATAAAAGGAAACTCTTAAACTTGATCACATCAAGTCCCTTCAGGGACATCCAATAAAATTGGAACGATACAGAGAAGATTAGCATGACCCCTGCGCAAAGATGACACACAAACTTGATTACATCAAGAAAATAAAAACATTCCAATTAAGACAAATGTCTTGCAAAGAGTATTTCGCAAAAAACTTGGATAGAGAACACCAAGAGGATGCAAGGAGGCGAAGTGACCCAAAACATTATGCCAATCAATAGACTTGTCATGAAATACTCTCTGATTACATTCAAACCATATTTCTGAAATCAAAGCTTTCGTTGCATTTGTCCAAAGTAGCTGTGCTTTGGAGGAGAGTAGAAGGCCAACCAATATTTGAGAAATATTATCCCTGATTGACTATCCAAAAACCCACTGTAAAATAAAGTATGAGAATAACTTCTGCCAACAATTACTGGAATAAGAACAGTCTATCAACAGGTGCTGCAAATCCTCTCCATTTGCTAAACATAATGGGCAGATAGAGGGAGATACATAGTAATCCCTGAGTTTATGCTGGAGAGTTCCCGAGCAATTAAAGGATCCATAGAGCAAAATCCTAATTAGAATGTTAATTCTTTTTGGACTCCTAGTCTTCAAAATAGCTTGGTAAATCATCTTATCAATAGGAGTAGAAGCAATCAAGTGCCTTGATAGGGATTTCACTGGTACTTCCACGAAATATCCAAGACCACACTCTGGAATCTGGATCTTGAATAACTCTCTTACCATCAACACTGCACAGTAGCTGCTGAAAATCAAGTCCTCGTCTTTCAGTTGCTTTCAGAATGAAAAATTCCAAGAGCCAATATCCGAATCCCAATGATCATTAACACTTCCATTTGGTAAAGAAGCAATTTGGTGAAGTCTAGCAAATCTCGACTGCAAAGAAACCTCCGAACACCAAGCATCTAGCCAAAAGAAGATATTTCTGCCGTTTCCCAATTTAAAGTTTGTCAATGAGCCAAAATTACTCCAAGTTTTTGAAATACTAATCCATGGACTTCTCAAGCTCAAACCAAATTTTCCGGAAGTGTGCCAAAGATGAGGATCAATGCCATGAATACTTTTAACGACTTTGCACCAAAGGGAACTTGTTCTTTTAAAAATCTCCAGTTCCATTTGAACAACAATGCTGCATTTCTGTTTGTCAGATTGCCAATGCCAAGCCCTCCATGTTGTAATGCTTTCAAAACTGTCTCCCACTTCACCAAATGGCTCAATTTACTTCCTGAATGCCCTTCCCATAAGAATTTACACATAATTCCTTCTAAATCTGAAACCACCGAACCAGGCATGAGGAAAATGGACATGTAATAAGTAGGTAGATTGGCCCAAACTGCATTACATAGGTTAACCTTCCTCCTCTCGACAAATTATATCTTTTCCATCTATCATGTTTCTTTATCAAGGACAAAAATTGGAAAATCTTGCCAATTGGTTTACCTTAAATAGAACAAACCAATTGGATTTGAAAAGGGCAAGTTATGGAAGATGAAGGTATTGATCCAAATATCCCAGCAGCCACACCAAAAAAAAAAAAAAAATTCAAATTTCTGACATGAATTTTTAATATTCAGTCTCTTCCATTATTTTCAAGAAATCTGTTTGCAGATTTTGATTGATAATTTGGATGGTATGGTTGTTCATTCTCCAAATAAGTTTGATTTTTCGAAGTTGCAAAAACAGGAGTGACACAGCCTTTGAGAAATATAACTCGGAGTTGGTTTTGGTTGAAGAAGATGAAAAGGATTATTTGGCAGCTGCATTAAAGAAGAAAGAGGAACAATTTTTTGCACCGGTTGTTCTCCCCAATACAACTATTAATACAGCCTCTGTTGTTGTGCTCATATCTTACAAAATTCCTTGTCGAAAAGAGGCTTAATAGGCACAATGCAAGATGTGGAACTCTTCATTAATGATGTGAATGGAACAGCTACTCCAAACGGGCTGATATTTATCACGAAGGAATCAGATTCACTAATTATTAACAGCTTGCCTATGGAGAATGAATTTATGAATTTGGTTCATATTCCTAATATTTTTTGCATGAAAATTTAGAGGGCACATTGACTAACAGCCACTTTTTTACTAGATTTTCAGAAGCAATAAATACTTCAACTACAATTCCAAATGTTGGCCAAAATTCGAAATCAGAGATTTTTAAGGCTCCGTTATTCGCAGGCTTCATCCAACAATTGCAAGAATCATTTGTTAGAAGCCTTTCCTAATCATTATTCACGGAAAAAAAGGCGAAAGATGTGTCCTTTTCATCCAATCCAAAATGTCTCTTCTCTAAATTCTCATCTAATGAGTCTGGAATCAGTGTGAGCAGTATAGATACAACTTTAGATCGGTTGGAGGATTTGAATAGGGACTAGATTGAGGAAGACGATTTCTTTGAGGCTTTTCATATGCTCTTCAACGTTCCTCAGCACCAATTTTCAGCTATGAAATATTAGACCAAGCAACATCCATCTCTTAGCAGTGCTATTCCATCTATTTTCTCGTTTTTGATTGAAGCTTGTGACTTACAATTGAAAGAAGTAGTTTCCTCGGACAATAGGTAATTTTTGTCTCAAAGCTCCAATTTACTCATGAAGATCTTTTCTTGGAACTTCGTAGCCTTGGGGATATTTCTAAAAGGGTAGTACTAAAAGAAAAATCAACATATTATCCAAATTCGGCACTGTAACTGGAGATGAAGTGGCTGATTTTGATCTTTGATTCATTAAGTCCATTTGGAGTTCCAATGCCATTAATTGGGTTAATGTGGAAGCATGGGGAAGATCTGGTGGCATGTTGATTATGTGGGATGAAAACAAGATTCAAGTTCTAGAACTTATTAAGGTGACTATTCTTTGTCTGTCAAAGTCTCTCTTTATTTTTTTTTTTTATCCTTTGCCAAAAAAAAGGTCTCATTTTCACAAAGCAAGCAATTTTAGATTACCAATATCTATGGTCCCAATGATTATCGGGAAAGGAATTTTTTCAGGGAAGAACTACGCTTATTATTTTTATATCTTAAAGACCCTTGATGCATTGGGGGAGACATCAATATTACTCGATAGATCCATAAGTGACAACCAAGAAGGAACCAGACCAGGGGAATGCATATGTTTAATCAGTTGATTGAGGAATTGGAGTTTAGATACCAGTATCTAATGGATTTGCCCTTTATGTTGGGCTGATGATGTCTTAACCATATTTTCTTCATTCATGTGCTGAGTGCTCTTACTCTCGTTGGTGCTGGTTTAATTTATTTCATAGTTTGTCTTCATGTGGGTCTTTACAAATCGCCTTAGGGACAACATATGGCAGCTTTCGTGCGGTCCTTTGTTGAGTTCAAATACATATTTATTGTGGATTAATGCAATCAAAGGCCTCCCATCCGAGTTATGGATGGAACAAAATCAGCGTATATTTTGGGGTCCCTTCTCATTCACATTTTGAGTGTCTTGATTCAGCTTATTTAATAACCTCATCATGGTGTTCTCTTTCATAAAATTTTAAAGGTATTCCATCCAAGACATAAACAGGAATTGGGAGAGCTTTATTGTTCCTTTCTAGTTACTTTTTTTGTGACCGTTATATTTTCTTTTGTACTTTTTGTGACAATATTTTAAGTGGTTTCTTTGGTACATATAGAGCCATTAGTCTCTTTTCATCTTCTTAATACAAAGTTTGGTATTCTTTTTTTAAGGGGGAAAAAAGGTAATCATAATTATATAGAGAGACTACATTGAACATATATAAGCCCATCTACAAAATGAGTACAAAAAGAAAAGAAGCCAATTTCTTTTTGGTCCTTTAAAATAGGTTGGAACATCATGAATGACATAATAATGTTGCAAGATTTATTTATGGACTTTTTTTTTATAGAAACAACTACTTACATTTGAGAAAAAAATAATGAAAGAGTACAAGCGCATACAAAAAACCAAGCCCACAAAACCTCTAAAGAAAGGGTTTCCAACTAAGTAAAATATTACCCAAGGAATAATTACAAAAAGTCTTCAAAACCAAAGCCCAAAGAGAAACATGAAACCTCACTAAAGACCAAACCTCACTAGGGTCGCTCTCCACACCACGAAACACTCTGTTGTTTCTCTCCCCCAAAGATCCCATAATAACGCACACACCCCCACAAGCCAAAGAAAGCGGGCTTTCTCTTTGAAGCCGGATGGAGGAGGAACTCCCCAATCATCAACCAAATATCCCTTTGACAAGAGCGCAAAATCAAACTCCTGAAAAAAGTCATTCCACACAGATCTAGCAAACTGACACTCCCATAGAAGGTGATCCAGGTTTTCCTTTGCCTTCAGACAAAGGATACAACACCACGGGCCCTTTAACGAAGGCATTTTTATCACAAGCTTATCCATCTTGTTCACACGCCTGCGCAAAACTTGCACAAGACTTATTTATGGATGAGCATCTCAACAATGGTTTGGTCTCAAAAAAAGGAAAAGGCGATCGGTTTAATAACCAAAGTCTATAAAATGTTAGCTAATGTCATAGCTGAAAGATTTAGATAGGTAATACATTCAATGATTTGTAGAATCAAACAACCTTCATTATAAGAAGACAAATCTTGTCACAAATGAAGATGGAAAAGAAAGCAATAAACAAAGAAAGGGGTGATTGATTAAGGTTGAAAATGTTACCTTAAGGATCAAAATCTAACTGTGTTTGGTGACATCAAAAGGAAGAAAGATGAGATTGTAGAAAGGCTTGGGAGCATAGATCGGCTAGAGGAGGTTGGGAGTCTACCTACAAAGCTACAGGTGAAGAGACTTTCCCATAAAGGCAAGTTTGAAACCCTTATCAGGAGAGAAGAAATCAGTTTAAGACAAAAAAAAGATGAAAATTTACCTTAACGATTGGAATCTAACTGTGTTTGGTGACATCAAGAGGAGGAAAGTTGAGATCCTGGAAAGGCTTAGGAGCATATACAAGTTGGAGGAGGTTTGGAGCCTGCCTTCCTAGAAGTTATGGGAGGAGAGACTTCCCATAAAAGGCGTGCTTGAAACCCTTATTAGAGGGAAGACATCAAATTTGAGACAAAAAATTGAAATCAAAGTGGTTAAAGGAAGGGGATGATAATTCCTCTTTCTTTCATACGGTGGCAAGAGGACATTATCTTTTATTTATCCGATCTTTATGCTCCTCCTTTGACCTCTAGATTGATTATTTATGAATAGTTTAGAATTGAGTCTCATTTAGGAAAGAGAGGGGGAAGGTTTGGAGGACCTTCCTACCCAAACTGAAATTTGTAAAGTGTTTTTTGGCATTGATAGGAATAAGTCCCCTGAGCTTGATGGATTTACTCTATCGCCTTTTTTTAATATAATTGAGAGTTCACTAAAGACAAGCTTTGGAAATTCTGTACTAAATTTCATGAAAGATGTATCATTGACTCTGTGATGAATGAGATCTATGTGTGCCCATCCCTAAGAAAGATAATGACCCAACAGAGGACCGTTTTGTGGTGGGCGTTCAAAGTAGACTTGTTTTTGTTCGTCTGAGAGGGGTCTGGTGGAAGGTTTTAACATGGGGAAGGAGTCCATTCACTCAGCATATGTTCATTTTGTCGGTGAAACCCTTTTCTTCTATTTGAGGAAGGAAAGTTCTTTTGTTAATCTTCGTAGGTTCTCGTTATTCTTTGAATGTATTTCTGGTCTTTAGATTAACAGGGGTAAATTCCATTATAGGCCTTTAGTTATTTCCTCTCTAAATTAAAAATGTCCTTGGTTTGTTGTGAGGTGAGCCACCTCCCATCCTCCTATCTTGGACTTCATTTGAGGGACAATCCTTTTTTTATGAGAAACATCAGAACATTATTTCATAGATAGTATGAAATCCTATCTTGGAATTCATTTGAGGGGCAATTCTCAAAGCTAGCCTTTCTGGAATCCTATCTCCGAGAAGATTCAGAAACGTTTGTCTAAGTGGAAGCATGGCTTCTTCTAAAAAGGAAGAAGACTTACTCTCATTCAATTTGTTTTGCATGTGATCCCAACTACTTCTTGTCCCTTTTTCAAAGTTCGGTATCTGTTAGTAAGCCTCTTGAGAAAGCTGTAAGGAAATTTTTGTGAGAGGGGATCGAGGAAGGGGGAGGGTCTCACTTGGTTTATTGGGGATTAGTAGGGAAACACGTGGAACAATGAGGGTCGCAGATAGGGAGCCTGAGATTACCTAACAAAGCACGTTTCTTCATGGAGTCTGATGCTTTGGATAATGCATTAGAGTTGTCCCCATAGTCTACGGTATTGTAGAGTTTATTTAAATTATTCAACATTTGTTGGGTCATTATTTCAAAAGTTCTAGGAAAATTGGATTGGCTGCTCACTGAAAATATACTCACAAAAGGTTAAGATGATTCATAGGAATTTTGGTTAGAAAGGACTATATGAATAGGAGAATATTCAGGGAGGAAAAGGGTTTCGAGTTAGCAAAACATAGTGCTCCCAGTTGCAGTCTAGATAATTGTTTTGTAATTAACAAATACTGGGACCATTTTATGTAGTGGGCAGGAAATCGGTAAATAAATTTTTACTAGTTGAATGAAAATTGCTGTTTCAGGAAAAAGAAATGCATCAGTCACCCAAATAATTTAATTTTCAGTTGCATCGATATTTGACTTATGTAATCTTGGTCACCAAATATATTAATTTGGAAAAGAAGTAAATAATTAACCATAGCAACAAGTATACCAATTCAACTATAAGAGTGCACAGATCTTCCAGCAATGTCACGCAAAAGTAACTAAATACCTTCTTTTAATTATAAGAATGGATTAGGCCATGAAGTGTCTCAGGTCAACATTCAAAATGAGAAAAGCAAAGATGTACCTGAAGTAAAGGTGGCTTTATATCTGGAACTTTGTCCACAAAATTCCTCATATAGAAAGCTGCCAGCGCACTGCAAAGAAAGAGAAACAGAGTGAAACATGAACGAATCTAGATGGTCCACGGGACCACGTGAGTTAATAAAGCCTGTGGAGAGAATTGCAAGGGATGTTCACTTTACATGAAACATTTTCATCTCAATCTAAGACATACATGACAGGAGGAAACAACTTGTAAGTCTAGAAAAGTTATATATGGAGTTGCAAAATGGATGCTTCTGGCTTCTTACTTTTCTTAATATTTGAAATAGTTTAACTCGCTGGTCCATTTCACATGCACGAGGCGAAAGTAGGTAAGCCTACAAAGTAGGAAGTGTTGTCTGCTAATTAGCGGGGTTCATTCTTTAGTAACAGTACTAGTATGCTAGCGTTGGGGAAGGGAATACTTAGAAGGAAAGCATGTGAAGAGATGCCATTCAATTAGTGAGATTATTCTATCTTACAGTCAGCTCTAGGAACGGAGAGTTGGCCTCTCAGGGAGCTCTGTTCTTACTAAAGCTTCTTATCTAGATAAGAAGGATTGCAGCACTTTCATAGTACTATATATAATTAGGTAAAGTAGTAATTAAACCAAAAGAACAACGATAGACAGGTAAATAACTTCCGAGTTCAGAGTTGCTACTTGCAATTACTTATTTTAAATTTGGGGCACACTTTTTGCTCATAGAAGATTAAATTACTAGACTGCTTATGCTGTAATTTCATTAACCTGCTGGCAGATGAACCTGAGTGAAACAAGCTAATCATGTGCTGAGCAAGAGACAGAATCATGAGTGACCTCATAGCACAAAATTCTGCAGATGACTTCCAGAGCTGAAATTGAATTTCAAGAGTCAGAAGAAATATAGCAAGGAACAAATGTGAAAATGCCCCATTATTGAACACAGATCACCAAAACTACCTCAAGAACAGCTTTCATTCCAGGAAATGACACTGTTAGTGAACCTTTATCCCCCTGCAAACCAGAAGCCACCATAAAGCTCTCTGGTTTTTTCAACTTCATGTCAGTTACTAGCAAAGTGTCAAGATCACTGTCAACACCCCATACATGCAAAAAGGACAAGCTGAACCGAATTAAACATTCTTCATACACACTAATCCAGTTAAGCTCTTCACCATAATCGGTTGAAATTTCATGGGCCAAAGAATTGTCCATCTTCTTATCCCTAGCACTGGGACTTGACATCCTAGCTTGCTGATCCTTAGGAATTGCAGTATCTTGAAGATTACTACTAGTTGCTAATGACTTAGACTTCTGATTGAAAGACATTAATGCTGTAAGATCGAAGCTCATTGTAGCAATCCCAGGGAATGGACATGAGCACTTGATGGGATGCTTTCCACTCTCAAAATCAAAGAGAGAGTTTAGAAATGATTTAGCAGACTTCCGTCTTCTAGCATGTCCGTTGGACGTATGTGATTCTACCTTATTACTCAGATCTGCCATTGCCTTTAATTTATCAGTGGACTTACCATAGCTTGAAAGAGAATCAGAAAGACTCCCGTCTTCGACTGTTGTAAAGAGTAGAGATGAAGCAGAGGTATTTCCATTCAGAATAGGGCCAGAAAAGTTCTTGCCAATTCCTTTACAAAAATTATCGAATACTGACTGAGATGCTGTCCCAGGAATAATCCGCTCACGAGCACCCGTCTTAATATCCCAAATATACAATATATCAACAGTGTCAGAAGTACTGGAATGGTTACTGCACATGCATGCAATATAACCTCTTACACTATCCCACACAACTTTTTCAGGATAGTTGCGATGTCCAGGAAACATTCTCTCCACCTTTAAAGTCTCTAAGGAAGCAAGAGCAACACAAGAATCCTCACCAACTGAAAGAAAACAATCACTCCAAGGATGGTCGGTATGAGCAGGAGGAAGAATTATCTGCCTCACAGGAGCCACATGGTGGTGCATCACCATGACAAGATTCCCAGATTCAAGATCCCAAATTCGAATGGTGCAATCCATGCTTCCAGATAATAGAAATTGTTCATTACTTTTGCTCACTAACCGATGAACCGCCAAACATAGTACAGGTCCCGTGTGACCTGAAAGATATAGTTGTGGAACCTGATGATGCGCTTCATATTGTGGACTTCCTCTATGAGAAGACAACCCTTGAAACAAATCTAGTTTTAAAATTTGTACATCGCCACTAGAGTAACCATAAACCACTGCATAAGGAGTAGATAAACTATCAGAAATAACCATAGAAGAAGATATTATTTCTCCCTTCTGTACAAAATTGTTACAGTCACCAAAATATATATCATTTACACTTTCAGAACTAGAATCAGATTTCAATCCAGATGGAACACCATATTTCCCTGCAAATTCACTGTGGTGAGTAGAATCTTGAATCCATTCTGTCAATGAACTAGATTCACCAACCATTCTGCATTTCAACAGTTTTCCATGAAGAGGATGTTTCTCTTGCAGTGACCAGATTGTGATATTAGAAGTCCAATGAAAAGGCTCTTCAATTTGAGAGCTAAGTGATTCAATGCGGATGAGATGTTGATTTAGTTGAATGAACGATAGTGACAATCCCATATGTGAGGAATTACAAGATGCAGGAATTTCATAAAGAGGTTTATATTCAAATATCTTATTTGTAATTGATATCATGAAGACAATTGCATGACCTCCAGAATTCCACACAGCAAATTTCTCAACAAATGTTTCATGGCATTCCTGGTTATTCATGATATTCAATTCATCTCTACCATCAAGAAACATTGCTCCAGAAACATGAGCTTGAGTGGTAAACCCATTAACGCCAAAAATACTGTCCACAAAAAAAACCTCTCCAACCACGAGACCACTGAGTAAAAGCTTGAACACACAACGATCAGGCAACAAAAAGGCAATGACATTGTGTTGAGTCGCAACTGACACAACCTGGCCTCTCTCATTCAATACCTCAGTCCAAACAGGAATATCCACTTGCAAACAATTGTGCAAGCTCGCCTCATCGACTTCCTGGTCAGACTCCTTAGATAACGAAATCATCTGCAGTCGACCAAATGAATCAACTAAAGCTGCTGAATAATTGCCCTCACCCGTTAAAGGTGAGACTATGGCCATATACCTCAAGGAGCCAATAGACAAATTTCCATGCACAACAGTTTCAACAATGGTAAGAGTATATGTATCAACAATAACGACAGAGCATTTGGAATGCTTTTTATGCTGATATCCTCTATCAGCTGAAACCTCGATCCTTTCAGCAGAATCAACTGAGTGATTATCATAGGAATGAGCACCATCAATAAAATAGCATCCAATGCATACATATCTTGGTTTCGATGGAATCGTACGCACCATGGATGGACTCCCAACCCAAGCAGGTAGTTTTCTTCTGCGCCTGCAATGTCCACTTCTCCTGCTCCAAATGCACAGCACACCATCAGAACACGCACTTACTAGTGCACCACAAATTTCTGAAGTGGAGTTCACCTCGGCATTACTTGAAATATCTGTCTTACCCGTCCCCGAGATAACAGGGTAACAAATGCCAAGATCCGCTATTGTCGTAGCATGGCCACACAATACAGCAACCGGTTCAATTTCCTATCGAGAGGAGAAGTGATTATCGAGCTACATGATTTAGAATCAATCCACGGAGCAAATATATCATTCTGGAAACAAATCAGAAAACAGACATAGAACAGTCGGCGAAGAATTACACGAACATTTAACGAGATAAATTATGGCGAACAGAAGATAAAACCACGAGTGACCAGTATAAGCTGAATTATAATGTCGAATCAGAAAAATTAAATGCAATAAAGATTAAGAATAACAAAACTGTCGACCGATCTATCTAGACAAGCTAATGAGTCTCAATCGTCCTTCTAAAGATTATAATCGAATGCCGAGTTTAGCTAATAGCTACTCGAGTTACCGTGCTGGAATCGGAGATTGATAATTTCCACCAGATGATTGATCCATCGGATCCGCCGGTGTAGAGAGTCGGAGGTTGGTTCAGCACGGCTATGGCGGTGACTCTGTGCGACAGAGGCGTGCCGGACCATATGCACGCTACGCTCTGGCACTTCATGACTCGGTGAGTTGAAGAAAATCACGTTGTAGTTGCACTCGCAAGAGAACACAGAGCGAGTGAGCCACAGAACGAGCTCTTCATGTGGAACGACGCAGTGCCAGAGCTGGGTGGCCGCGGCCGGTTGAAGACGACTGAATCGGAAATACGTTCTCGCCGAAGTAGTTGATGACATGGAGCTACGTAATTGAATACTAGAGAAACCGGCCCAAACTCCATCTCAGATCGGCCCACGATTGATTGGATCTAGGGAGCCGGACCAATTGGGCCCAACGGATTAGCCCGTGCTGGGATGTTATGAAGTTGCTACTACTTGGTCAATACCTTTTCATGTTCGAATATCTTTTGGTGCTGTTTGGCGCACGAATTGAATTCATATGTGTAGAGACGTGTGTTTCGGGTGATGAGTTCATATATTGAAGGTATTTTGTACAGTTTTTTTTTTTACCTAAATAATCTATTTTTATGATTATGATTTTTGCTTGAAAACTTTTTTATTCAATAATTATCTACATATTTTTTTTCTAATAAACTATAGATTGCACTTTAGTTTATTTCTTTTTAAACACACATGTATTGACAATTTTTTCTCAAAATGTTTGTATATACCAGTTTTTTTTATTTCTTACATGATAAAAATGACAACAAAGAACAACTATAAAATACTATAAACTAATCAAAAAATTGGGAATTCAACTTTTTGACGGAACTTATGTACTTTTGTGTCAACAAAGATGTTTTTATTGACAATTTTGTACGTCAACTTAAATATAAACATTTATTGATGTTTTATATGTATTTTTAAATTAATAGTTGTTTTTAAACTTTAAATTAAGTTTTTATTGATGGTTTTATGTCATTAACGCCAACAAAACAAAAAACTCGTGTGTTAACAAAGCCCAAATTTTTAGTAGCCATAATTTAAAATAATCGTCTTCAGAGCTGGTGGAGTGGCTGCCACTAGAGATCACCAGAGTTGGTCGTCAACAATGGTTGTTGGATGTTGTTGGAGTTGGCTGTCAAAGGTGATCGTCATAATTGATTGTCAAAGGTGGTTGCAGGAGTTGTACATCGGAGGCGGCTGCCAGAGTTGGTTGTTGAAGTGGTCGCTGGAGTTGGGTATTGGAGGTGGTCGCGCGAAGTTGGTTGTCAAAGGTGGTCGTCAGAGTTGGCTGTCAGAGGTGGTCATGGAGAATTGGCCATTGGAGGTGGTCACCAAAGTTAGCTGTCAGAGAGGGTTGCCGAAGTTAGCTGTTTGAGGTGGTCGCATGAGTTGGTTGTCGGAGATGGTTGCTAGAGTTGGGCGTTAGAGGTGGTCCCCGATGTTGGTCATCAAAGGTGGTTACTGAAGTTGGTTGTCGGAGGTGGTCGCCGAATTTGAGTAACAAGGCATCGATGGTGATTGGGGTTGTGTGCACTATTGGTGGACATGATATAAAATGTCGATGATATACAAAGTTGACCACTTAAACATAATAAATTAAGTTCATATCTCAATGGATCTCATCTCCTCACCCCAAACATCCTCTTTGTTTTTTTAGTATAACTAGATTGTTTAACCCACGTCGTCGCACGTGATTATTATTACATTTAAAATATAAAATAAGTATTATAATTTTTAATAATATTTACGGTTGTTTTCAAATATAGTAAAAATGAGTCAAAATATTAACAAATATAGAAAATTTTCACTATCTATCAACGATATAGACTGCAATGAACTTTTATCACTAGTCGATAGACTGCAATAGCTCAGTGATAAAAATCTATCACGGTCTATTGCTAATAAACAATGAAATTTTTCTATGTTCGTAAATAGTTTGATATTTTTTTCATTCATAGTAATTTCCATAGTATTTAGCAAATAGTTATATCATAATTTTGCGTAACATATTGTTTTTGTTTTTTTTAAGTCACAGAAAGCTAAAATGTCGTAATATGCATTTTTCACTATGTGATTAGTAAATCCAATTCTTTTTTTGACAATAGGGGATGGGGATCTAACCTCTACGAGGTTGATAATACATTCTTTATTTCAATTGAATTATGTTTTCTTTTTTTTTTCTTTTTTTTTTTTTTGGCAATAAATTCAAATTTTGGATCATACTTTTTTAATTTATTTATAAAATTATGTTTGGTTTCTTCAAATTATTTGTTAGAGTTTGGTTCTATATTTTTATTAGTTATGAGAATCTTAATTTACTAAACTAAAAACTAAAATGCGATCAACACATAAAACTATCCAATCAAATGTGAAATTCTTCATTTATCACTAATTAAATTTCAAAGTCTTTTTTTTTATTCCCATGATTGGTTTCTTCCAAAACCAAGCAACTCCTTCATGGCTATTTTAACTAGGTACAGCTCTTGATCAAAACTGTATTACTTGTCAATTTTGCAAGATGGTGAGCAAAGTGATTTTCATTTTTAGCTGTGAAAAGAAATCTTCAAATTAGATAGTTTTTTTTTTCGGTCATGCATAATATTTCCATCTCTTGGGGAAAACAAATCTTCAATAAGGAAAAGTTTGTTGTGTCCCACATATTCTCTAACACTATTCCAAAATTAGCGAAATATATAGAGATGATCTAAAAACACAATCCTTTAACATATCACCTTGCATTTTTTTAATCAACTCCAATGTTTATACAATTTGAAATAATAAAGTTGGCCTTTTTCAAAATTCCAAGCTTATTGGTACCGGTTCTTTAATTGATAATCTATATATGCTTAATTTCTTTGCTTTATCTAACAAGATCCTGTTATCTAATTCATGTAGTACAAAGCGTAAATTAAATGAAAACACTCTGCTACTTTATGGCACAAGCGTTTAGGTCATATCTCTAAACAGAGAATCCAGAGACTTATGTCATATGGGATTCTTGATTCCCTTGACTTAAGTAACTTTAAAGTTCGTGTGGAATGTATTAAGGGAAAACATACAAAAATAAGAAAATTAAGTGCCAACAGATGTTCAGACGTCTTAGAACTAATACATATAGACATTTGTGGTTCATTCCCTACGACGACTTCTTGGAATGGACAACAATATTTTATTTCGTTCAAAGACAACTATTCAAGATATGGGTACCTATATTTAATTCATGAGAAGTCTCAATCTTTGGACGTTTTCAAGTCTTTTAAAGTTGAAGTTGAACTTCAACTTGGAAAAAAATATAAAGGTTGTCAAGTTTGATCGTAGTGGTGAATACTATGTTAGATATGATGGATTAGGAGAACAATGTCCAGGACCCTTTGTTAAATACTTAGAGGAATGTGGAATCGTCCCGCAATACACTATGCCAGGAAAACCCAGCATGAATGGTATGATAGAAAGGCAAAACAGAACACTTAAGGATATCGTAAGAAGTATGATTAGTCATTCTTCTTTACCAAAATCTCTTTGGGGCGAGGCATTAAAGACTGCAACATATATCCTCAATAAGGTACCTAGTAAAGTAATAACTAAAACCCTTTTATGAGTTGTGGATAGAAAGGAAGCCTAGTATTAGACATCTTTACATATGGGGTTGTCCAGTTGAGGCCCGGCCTTAAAAGGCCTAAAGAAAGAAAATTGGACTAAAAAACTATTAGCTGCTAAGCACTCTTAAAGTTTCAAGTTTTATGATCCCACTTCTAGATCATTGTTTAAGACGAGAAATGTCAGATTCCTTGAGGATGTTGAGTCTAGGAGGGAGGATGGGGGAAGATAACATAAGGAAAGTTGTCTTCTAAGAAGAATTAGTTTCTTTTCCTAATGTGATTATAGATGATGTTTAGCCCCCAATTCTTGACTTCACTATTGAATAAGACAACACTTAGTTCCCATTGTTGAACCTGAAGTTTAAGCATAACAACCTCAAGAAGTGCCACTAAGGAGATCTACTAGAGAGAGAAGAAGTGCAATCATAGATGATTATATTGTGTTTTTTTAAGAACATTAGGATGATATGGGTGCACTAGAAGATATTCCAATCAACTTCCAACAAGCACTACAAAGTTCTAACTCTCATAAGTGGATAAATGCTATAGAAGAGGAAATAAAATCCATGAAAGACAATGACGCTTGAGAGCTTGTCAAATTGCCATGAAAAGTGAAACCCATAGGTTGTAAATGGATATTTTAAAACCAAAAGGGATTCACGAGGAAAAATTGAAAGACACAAGGCTCGTCTTGTACTTGGTGCATTTTGTATCTTTATTAAAAGCATCTGTGTGATTTCTTTAATGCTATCACAAATTTGTATCATTTGTTTCTTGGAGTGGAAATTGATAACCTTCTACTTATTTCAGAGATTAGTAGCCGAGATGATAGTGTCAAGTTTTGCATTTGATGAGAAAGATTTCATAAAGCCAATGAAAAGGACTAAATGTCTATCTTTTGTTCCCATTGGGAACATGTTCCTTGAACATTTTTCTTTTGAAAGTTGTTTCTTGTAACCTCTCATGAAACTAATCTTTTTTTCCTACTTGCTTTTAAGCACGATAAATACTAATGTTTCTTTATCATTTACAACATATTGGTTTTATTGTATAATAATGTTTTAGGACAAAATGGGGAAGGTACATCAAACACAACAAGCCACGACCAAATAAATTTTAACAAGGTTGACAAGTGGATAAGGTAGTCATATAATTGTCCCTAACACTTGTGGAATTCTATTTGATAAGCTTTTTTCTTGAATTTTATAGTATATGATCTAAAGGTTGAAGAAGCCTTTTATTTTTTGCTTGAAGATGCCAAAACCATTTTAGGTAGCTTAGCTACTAAGTTAACATTCTGAATATTTATTTTCATGGTATATTACTGAATTTTTGTGACTTTGTTACATTGATTTTCATTTTCCATTCTAGAATTAATGTGAAAGGATGATTGATAGATAAATTGTCCTAAGTTGTTTCTACCATAATTAAAGACTTTGTGTTTATGTTAGTTTACTTGTTACATATTATCTTTATTTAAATGTTATTTTGCCAATAACTCAATTATTGCATTAGGTCATTCAGGCAACATGGTAAGGTCTTTTTTATTTTGTTTCTTGTGTTGTAATAATGTAGATCCAATTTCAAATTACTATTACAATGACTTTCTAATTTGAGTTGTTTCCTGATTAGACTTTTGTGCTCTTCACCTATGATGGTTATGGGAAGTATGTTCCTTCTCAAAAATTATATTTGTTATAGGTGGTTCAAGATCCTTGAGGTATATTCTTTTACATCATTATTAGTCATTTATAAATTTAACTTTCTAGATCTTGTGTTCATATTCTTCATAACATTCTTGCTTTTTCCTCTCTTATAAACTTTTGTTTGCGGTTATTTTTTGTTTTTTTTCTTATGCATTTGATGATCAATATTGACCTGCAATCCTTTTTGCTACTAGCTTTAGTTTCTTAGGGGATGTGCATTTACGAAAAGTTTTTTTAATAGGTTACACACATACTTTGTGACCTTGTCTTTTGGAGGCATCAAAGGTTAGAAATTTGGAACTATCATTCTCATATAAAATTTATGTTACCATTTCATAAGTTTACAAGCTTTGAGCTTATTTGTTTTGTTTGGTATATAATATAAATAGCCCAGGTAGTTGAATTTTTAACCCTCCCTAATTCAAAACTTTATTCTAATGTGCTTACATATTGTGTTTGTTTATTTGATAGATTTTAGATGATCTATGGTACAAGATTTCATAGAGTGAAAGGTAATATTTATAAGACGTTCTTTCTAAAACTCTAGTTTTGAAGTGCTGGTGAATTAGATTATGTGTTGAAGTATTTTGACTATCTTGCAGTTATGGTAGTCATATATTAGTTGTATTGATAGATTGTTTAATTGTTTGTGTGTTTGATAAATCATGTTGGAATGTCATTAAGGAGTTATTATTAGTCTTTTCCCTTCCTTTTGACAACCTTGGTTGCTTAGGTTGATAAGTTATTGTTTATTGCGCTTCTTGCATGTTCAAAACATAAACTTGTCGAATTTGTTTTTTTAGGTGTAGTTAAAGTTGTTTGGAATTTCTCTTTTTAGTTTGTCCTTCTGCATGTTCAAAAAAAAGTTGTGGTGGATATTTTACCCCATCTATGGCAATTGTTTCCTTAAAGGAGTTAATTTCTTTTAATTTTTCTCTTGTTGAAGTTTTAGTAGTTTCATAGGAAAGTTCTTTTAACACTACGTTACTGCGCGATATATACTCTCTTTGTGATCTTCTTCCAAAAATGTACCATTTGTCGATACAAATACTTTATTCAACTTTGGATCAAAGAAAATACCACCTCTCATTTCCTTGGGATAAACTACAAATAGGCATACTCTTGAACGAGGTTCAAATTTCTTAGGATTTGTCTCAAGCACATTTGCTGGACAACCCCAAATTCTGAAGTGTCATAAACTACCTTTACGACTTCTCCATATTCCAAAGGAGTTTCAGAAACACTTTTGGATGGAACATTGTTCAAAATGTATAATGCAGTCATTACTGCATAACCCTAAAACGAGTCTAACAATTGAGCATAAATCCTCATAAACCAAACCAATTGAGACTGGTGTGTCTTAAATCTCTTGGGTCTTGTAGTTTTGTAAATTGTAAATACATTTTATTTATTGAATAAAATAAGAAATTGTTTTATCTATCTTATGTATTAACTCAATCCAATAAACTAAGATTCCATGGTTATTTTATGTAAACTTAAACATGTATGTGGTTGACATACAAGGTTGGATCATGTTTAAGTAATAATAAAAAAGGTCTGTAGTATAGGAATAAGGTTGGGTGCCTTATTCTGGTAACACTATAGATACAAATCACTTTGTAATTGTTAGAAGAAGTTGTAAAGTGTTACAAACGATTTGATCCTAATTGTTCATGTAGAGACATATGAGTGGGGGTATCCTATGCAAATAGTTTGTATAAGACCGGACCGCGAAATGTTTAATTTCTCTTTGTAACGCTGTTAATTGTAGAACTTAACATGTTGTAGGATGACTATAGGTAACTTGACCTGAATCCTGAGTGAGTTATGAACTCTTGTCTATGAGGGCAATCCTTTGATTTGCATGAGTAAGAGTGGTCAAATCACCGACTCAATAAGCCTACCATTTTAAGGATTTTTCTGATTAGAGAGCTGGGAACATATCTTCACAAGATGGAATTCACTCATTCCCGTGCTTAGGGTAAGTAGATAAATTACTCCCTTAAGGACTGATTCCAAGTCTTGAACAATGACGCATCACCCTCTCACTGACCTAAGAGGGGTTAGTTTATAGTTGGACTATGAATTGTTTATTCATTAGAGGGATCAGTGGTACTTAAGAAGTTAGATATAACTATAGGGGTAAAATGGTAATCTGACCCAGCTATAGTTATGAATAATTTGTGAATGGTCAACTTACTGATGATTAGTAAATTCCGTGGACACTGAAATATATCTATAGTGCGAATAGTGCAACTATAAGTCTTTAGTAAAGTGACCTACAATTAGTGAATATTGATTAATCTAATTAAAGAGTTTAATTGATTAATCCCATATCATTCGAGCTTCTAAGATAAATTGCTATTTCTAACCCAAAATTTTTTTGATGGGACAAAACTAACCACTTTTTAAAAACTTATTTTTCTAACCGTTTTTCAACTTTTCAGAGTTTCAGAGGTGGGTCTCGCATGGTAAAATAATATTAATACCCCCAAATCAATGTCTTTTCCTTAGATTTCCCGAAATCAGCGTCTTCTTGCCCCAAACCATCTTCCTGAACGCTCAAACCACCGTCTTCTTCCCTAAACCCTAAGACCATCTTCTTCCCTAGAGTCCATTGTTTTTATAGTACTCTCTAATTTCTATCATTTGTGGTAAAATCTCATCTTATGTGACCTGATTTCTAGATGGTGGAAAGAAATTTAGGTTTTCCAATAGTTGGTGGTAGAAAATAGAAAAGAAAATGAATTTTTCTGGTAGAGAAGGTTTAATATGTGTCGAAAATATCTGAAATTGGGTAGAAAAAGAATTTGGTATGCATTTGTTGTTTGCTGTCATTTTCTTGTAAGTTCATTTTTTTCATAGGTTGAATGAGTTTACGAGAAAAGTGACAGAATGCCCAAATCTCATGAGTACACGTCAACTTTTCGGACATTTGGGCATGTTGTGACTTTTCCCTTAAGATTTCCTACAAAATCTTACGGGAAAAGTCACAGAATGCCCAAATTTTCTAAAAGGTTTGAACCTACCAAGAAATTTGGCTTTCTGTGACTATCGTTTTGCTAGTCTCACTCTCTCTAGTATCATCTCTCTGACATTGTCTTGATAGTCTCGCTCTCTCTCTCGCTCTCACTAGTCTCGCTAGTAAAATGAGAGTGAGACGATACTAGAGATAGGGAAACGATACCAAAGAGAGTAAGACTAGCGAGAGCGAGAGCGAGATTAGCGAGCCAATAGTCACAGAAAGCCAAATTTCTTGGTAGGTTCAAACCTTTCAAGAAATTTGGGCATTCTGTGACTTTTCTCATAAGGTCTTATTAGAAACCTTACGGGAAAAGTCACAGAATGTCCAAATGTCCGAAATTTGACATGTACTCATAAGATGTGGGCATTCTGTTACTTTTCCCGTAAACTCATTCAACTTACAAGAAAAATGAACTTATAGGAAAAATGACGGCAAGCAAAAAACGCATATCAAATTCTTTTTCTATCTAATTTCAGACATTTCCTACACATATTAAACCTCCTCTACCAGAAAATTTATTTTCTTTTCCATTTTTTACCACCAACTATTCGAAAATCTAAATTTCTTTTCATCGTTTCAAACATGTTCTTTGTGGGTTTGTTTCCAGAAATAAAGTCACATAGGATGAGGTTTTACCACAAATGAGAGAAATTAGAGAGTACTGTGAAAAAACACTAGGGAAGAAGATGGTCTTAGGGTTTAGGGAAGAAGACAACGGTTTGAGTGTTGAGGAAGATGGTTTAAGGCAAAAAGACACTGATTTCAGGAAATCTAAGGAGAAGACGTTGATTTGAGGGTATTAACGTCATGCAACCATGCGGGACCCACCTTTGAAAAGGGGTTAGAAAAAGAAGTTTTTAAAAAAGGGGTTAGTTTTGTGCCATAAAAAACTTTTTGGGTTAAAAATAGCAATTTTTCAACTTCTAACTATAGGTCTATAAGGTCCTCTTGCTAGGTCATATAGGATTAGTATTAGAATCAAACATTTTGGTTTAATGTGAAATGTTCAAATTAATAAGGGAATTAATTGTATGTAATACAATTAGCGTAATGTATATTGATAAATTATAATATAAAGTTTATATTGAATGAGATTCAAAATGTATACTTTATATTATAAGAGAGATAAATATTTAAATGAGATTTAAATATTAATTATACGAATGAGATTCATATAAAAACTATAGGTTAAAATTAATATGAATGAGATTCATATTAAAACTATAGGTTATGTGAGAGAAAGTTGTTTGAATATGATTCAAATTAATTTGAATATGTGATATTTAATTTATTGATTAATTAATTGTTAATTAATTAATTAATTTAATTATATATATTAAATATGATTTAATTATATAATTAAATTAATATTAGTAATATTATTATTATTGTTGTTGTATTGAATAACTCATACGTAGTGAGAAGTTATTCTAGTTCTCTCTCTCACACTTTACGTGAAAAGAGAAGGGGAGGGAAGTTATAGAGGGATTTTTACAATCACAAAAGAGTTCTGTGAAATTTTGCTTCTCCAACTCTCTTCTCACTCTCAACAATTCACCTTTGCCAAAAAGAAATAGAGAGCCCATAACTCCTTTGTTGGTTCTTCCGAGAGAATATCAAGGTTTCCATTGTGGGTGTGTTCCCAAAGAAGAAAAGTTCTTCTTATGTTCGTTGGAGAATTCTCACCGGTTCGTGATTTGGAGAATAAGTGTTTCCCACATCAAAGAAGGTCTTCAAAGGTAGGAAAAACTTCTCATCCCTTAATACTACTAAAAGGCATGCTAATGATTTTCTTGTTTATCCTGTATTTCTTATTTTCTATATTTTGTTATTTCTAAAACAAATTTAATGGCACAAGGCAATCATTCGTTTCCGCTGGGAATTCGATTCCTTTAACTGGTATTAGAGCCAAATCGTGCTTTAAATTTTGTTTTGGAAATAAAATTTGGAGAAAAGGTGGGTGTTATTTCTGCAATCAATAACTATGTTAGACATGATTTGGTCTATGATGAGTTATGCTCAATTGCCAGACTTGTTTTAGGGTTATGTAATAGTGATTGCATTATATATTTTGAGCAATGTTCCATCCAAAAGTGTTTTTGAAACTCCTTTGGAATTATGGAGAGGTCGTAAAGGTAATTCACGACACTTCAGAATTTGAGGTTGTTCAACACATGTGCTTGAGACAATTCCTAAGAAATTGGAACCTCGTTCAAGAGTATACTTATTTGTAGGGTATCCCAAGGAAAAGAGAGGTGGTCTCTTCTTTGATCCAAAACAGAATAAAGTATTTGTATCGACAAATGCTACATTTTACATTTTTGGAAGAAGGCCACATGGGAGAGCATAAACTGCGTAGTAAAATCATGTTAAATAAGTTTTCCAATGAAACTACTGAAACTTCAACAAGAGTTATTGAAGAAGTTGGTACATCAACAAGAGTTGTTGATAGGGCTTCATCAAGTCATATACATCCTCCTCAAGAGGTGAGGGAGCCTCGTTGTAGTGGAGGGTTATAAACTAATCAGCTGAAAATGTTTTTACTAACTCGAAAACTTTTTGAAGGAAAAGTGTCCAGTCTAGTGCAAGTGCATACTGTCGACAAGTAGTAAAAAGATTGGAAGTATTCCAAGTCGTCTCCCAAGGGAACGATTTTTCAACAAAATCTTAAATGACAACAAAGATTTTCCTCAAAATTGCAATTATAGTAACCAAGAAGAATTTGATTTGGAATTTTTTAGTAAAAAAATTAAATCGTCAAACAATTGTGAAAATGTAGGGATTCAAACATGTTCATACTCCTTTTGAAAGTAAATTCGGCCTAATATGAAAACTTTTAACTTAGCTCAATTTCATTGCCTTGGTGAACTGGATTCAACACCTATTCGATCTTCTAAGAAGTGTCTTTAGGAGTCCATTAAACCTATATTTCTATGGCTAATGTGAACTTAGATAATTAAAAATATAATCCTTTGGTTCAAAAGGTTTTGCCCTATGTCTAGGGTCAAAAACAAAGTTCTATTTCTAGGCTTTTTTTCTAAATCACTTTTATGAGGACCAAATTCCATCTAACCATTTCCATATTAGATTCAATTTTAGTAAACTAATCTAGGTGATCAAGCTAGACTAATAATGTTGAAATTAAAATCAATAAAAGTGAACCAAGCAATGAATTGAATCAAGTTGCTCTATTTTACATATTAGGCTTTTGCTATTTTCCTTAGAACATTCACATATTTGAATCCAAAGAAGAGCTTAGCTCATGATTGAAGAATTACATAACAAAAAATTAGATGGAAGGCAATTTATAGTAAACTAAATAAAAAAATTAGATTTAAAAGAAAATACCTAATCTAACTAGCAACGTCTTGCCTTCCTTCGATCGACTTGCTCCTCCTTTTTCAAGGGAATTCAAGTTATTAGAGAAATTAAATTATGACATTAAAATTAAACTAGAACTAAAAGAATTGGAAGAGAAGAACTATGAAGAACTGAATAAAATCAAACTAAGAACACTTTATTAAATAAATCGATGTAAATTGGAATGAATGTACATATAATAAGTTGCTAAAAAATTAAACTTGCGTAAACAAAAAATATAACTCAAATTAAAATTGGAATTAAAATAGTGAAATAACAAGACAAGAAACAAAAACTTGAAGAAATAGATGCTCATTAGCTTTGATCTACCTTGATTCAAGCTTTCTAAAGATGAATTAAGATGTAACAGTTCCAAACTTTCGAATGCACTGGATCAATACCAACGTAGCAGCTCTAGACTTCAAGTAAAAGAGAGGAAAAACAATAAATAAAAGTGCAGAAAATTTTTATGTGTTGGAGGAAGGATGGATGAAGAATGGATTAAGAAAGGATTAAGAAATTGATGATGAATGGAGAGCATGAGGAACCTTTTTATAAATCCCAAAAGGTGGTGGTGGCGGCTGCTGAAGGTGGGGAGGCCATGGGTTACCCTAATTTACAAGATTGGAGGAGAGAATCCCGAAATTAAGCCCAAAATCATATCTAAAAATTTAATTCTGCTGTGGCAGATTGCTGTAGCAATTCGATTTAATGTTGCAACAATTTGGAATCAATAAATTTTCTTAAAAAATACACCAAAATTAAAAAGAATCTTGCCAAATTCACTCTTTTTTTCACATTTAATACTAAACATGTCATCTATGAATTATTTGTTATTTTTTATCTTGATTTTTCTATGAAAATGACTAAATGTATGAAATTCCATAAAAAAAATCTTACATTTAGAAGCTAAATAATTCTAAAAAATGAGAATTATTATAAACTCACTTACTCATTATTTGGGTTTAACTGAAACTCAAGACATCATACTAGATGATGAAGTTGAGGATCCATTGACCTATAGTCAAGCAATGAATGATGTGGACAAGGATGAATGGTTTAAAGCTTTGGATCGAGTTTATGTACTTCAATTTAATCTGGGATTTGTATATCAACCTGAAGGGGTAAAACCTATAGGTTGCAACTGGATCTTGATACTTGTAGAAATACAAGTTATTATAGCCTTTTTCTTAGAGAAATAGAGATTAAATAGAGAAACATGCGGTAGTTTATGCTAAATTCTATTAATAAAATCTTCTTATGCGTTCTACACTTGTATTTTTATGAAGATAATTATTTTACCATTTTTTGAGCCTAAAACGCATGTTTTAACGCAGGAATACAAACGATACGTTGACGACTTCTTAACGCAGTACTATACGTTAGCAATCTATTCTTCATGGACGCATGATCTGAACGGAACGCGAACAACCTGAAGATGCGTTAACGACTTCTCAACGCAAGACTATGCATTAGCAACCTATGACACGTTGACATCAACCCAACTCTCCATGAACGCATAATGACCAAAGATGCAAGACGCGGAAAATCAGATCAAAATCTTGAGAGATTGTCGGAAGATTGACATACATAATCTGTGGCTAAAGTGGTGGATCTAAATTGACCCGAGAATTACGCAATTAGGCGAGATGGATGCATGATATCAATTTCGCTACCAATCAAACAGATTTGCCATTGATTGCGAACGCAACATCTATAAAAGGGAAGTCTTGCAAGATGAAAAAGGGTTGTTGATTCTCGGAAGAATTTCTAAGTGACAACAGAGTTCTCTCTAGACCTCAACCAGAGACAAATAGCTCGAGAGAGAAGAGTCTTCCCTTCACCTGACCACTTCACAGCAAAACCTCACGCTTCCATTCAGGCGACTCAAGACATTGACGCCTTTTCCTGCTTTCCATCTTATTTTTTTATCTTGATTTTAGATTTGTGTCAAGACATTGAGCTATCTAAAGTTGTATTCCGTTCATCAATCTATATTTCTTCCATGTCTACTCATTTCTCTATACTTTCCGCTCTTTACTTTCAATCTATGAGTAACTAATCTATCAAGGGTCTAGGGTTGCGTTAGCATCTAAATAAGAACCATAGTGTAACTATTGCATCTTGTCAATTGCAAACTTAATTCGATGCTTATGTCCATCTAGCTAATCGATATAAGTAGTAATAATCAAACTGCTCGAGAGGGTAAGTGATTGTGGAACTCAATTGACAAGGCCAAGAAGTGTTACCTGTCTATAGGTTATTATTGGTTCTTAACACTCTCCTATGCGTTATAGACATATAACGCATAGCGGCTGACGACCAGGAGAAGAGTCGCAAGTATGAATAGACTATCACCATGCGTTTCCGATGTTAGATGTTAACCAACCCGAATCTTGTTTTTATCCATTCATTTAAATCATTAGCTGACTTTGTTGTGTCGCATGCCTTTCCATCTTCCACAATTTAGTTTAGTGTACATGTTATCGCTTTCTTAGATTAGAAACAAACACCTCTCAACTATTTCTTAGTTACCACTACAATGCATATAATCCACTTAAATATAGAATCAACATAATCCCTGTGTTCGACCTCGGACTCACCGAGAAAACCTACTCCTTTGCTTATACTTGGGTAAAGGATAGGAAAGCTTGACAGATCACCAACGCATAGCATTAAGCATAAGTTAGACGCATAGTATGTTCAACGCATAGTGTGTGAAACGCATCTTTGTAGCTTAACTTGCACATTGGTTAGTAAATTTCAATTCCACAATCTCATGCACAACAAGTTTTTGGCGCCGTTGCCAGGGACTTGAGATCTGTCTATTCACAATAGATCTACAAAAGGAAAAGAGGTGGAGATGGTAAGGTGCAAATCTTTAAGACTATACTTGTGGCAAAGGGTTATACCCAAGTTAAGGGAGTGGACTATGAAGAAACTTTCTCACCCATTGCCATGCTTAAGTCTATCTAGATACTCTTGTCCATTGCCACATATTATGACCATGAAATATGGCAAATGGACGTCAAGACTAACTTTTTGAATGGTAATCTTGAAGAGACCATTTACATGAAACAACTAGAAGGATTTATTCAACAAGGTCAAAAGCAAATGGTTTGCAAGCTTAATCGGTCCATTTATGGATTGGAACAAACATCTCGATCTTAGAATATAAGATTTGATACTGGGATCAAGTCTTATGGCTTTGACCAAAATGTTGATGAACCTTGTGTCTACAAGAAAATCATCAACAATTCAGTAGCTTTCTTAATATTGTATGTAGATGATATCCTACTTATTGGGAATGATGTAGGTCCATTGACGAATGTAAAGAAATGGCTAACTGCCCAATTCCAAATAAAAGATTTGGGTGAGGCACAATTTGATCTAGGGATCCAGATCATAAGGGATCGTAAGAACAAAACGTTAGCATTGTCTCAGGCATTGTATATTGACAAGATGTTTGTCAAGTATTCAATGCACAATTCCAAGAAGGGCTTTATTGTCTTTTTGACATGGTTGTATAGCCTAAGGAATAATGTTCTAAGACTCCTCAAGAGGTTGAGTAAATGAGACGAATTCCCTATGCATCAGTTGTGGGCAGCCTAATGTATGTCGTGTTGTGTACAAGGCTTGACATTTGCTATGCGGTTGGGATTGTTAGTAGATACCAGTTCAATTCAGGATTTCATCACTGAACTGCAGTTAAAACCATCTTCAAGTATCTTCGGAGAATAAGATATTATATGCTTGTGTATAGGGCTAAGGATTTGATCCTTACGGGATATATCGACTATAATTTTCAGATAATAAGGATTCTAGAAAATCCACATCAAGTTCAATATTTACTCTTAATGGAGGGGTTGTAGTTTGGCGTAACACAAAGCAAAGTTGCGCTGCTGACTATACCATGGAGACAGAGTATGTAGTTGCTTGTGAAGCTGCTAAGGAGGCTGTCTGGCTTAGGAAGTTTTTGACAGACTTGGAAGTTGTTCCTAAAATGTCAATGCCCATCATTCTTTACTGTGATAATAGTGGTGTTGTGGCAAATTCCAGGGTGCTTAAAAGCCACAAGCGCGGAAAACATATCGAGCACAAGTATCATTTACTAGGTAGATTATGCAATGAAGAGACCTGATCGTCAAGCTGATTGCTTCAGAGCACAATGTCGTGGATCCATTTACAAAGACTCTCACAACTAAAGTGTTTGAGGGTAACTTAGAGAGTCTAGGTCTACGGGACATGCCACATCTAGTCTAGGCCAAGTGGGAGATAGGTATAGAGTTATGCCCTACTTTATATGTATTGTGCATCTTTCTAGCTTCCTAACTTCCTAGCTTTAGAACAAGTGGGAGATTACTGGGACTAGTGTTCTAAATCTCTTGGGGTCTCGTAGTTTTGTAATTTTGTAAATACATTTTATTTATTCAATAAAATAAGAAGATATTTTATTTAGCTTTTGCATTAACTCAATCCAACAAACTAAGATCTATTGTTATTTTATGTAAACTTAGATGGATCATGTTTAAGTAATAACCAAAAGGTTTGTAGTACAGGGATAAGGTTGGTTGCCTTATTCTGGTAACACTACAGATATGACCCATCTTGTAATTGTTACAGAGAGTTGTAAAGTATTACAAACGATTTGATCCTAATCGTTAATGTGGAGACATGTGAGAGGGGGTATCCTATGCAAAGAGTTTGTATAAGACTGGACCGCAAAATGTTTAGTTTCTTTTTGTAACGCCGTTAATTAAAGAAGTTAGCATTTCATAGGATGATTATAGGTGACTTGACCTTAATCCTGAGTGAGTTACGAATTCTTGTCTATGAGGACAATCCTTTGATCTGTATGGGTGAGAGTGGCTAGATTGTTGACTCAATATGCTTACCATTTTGGAGATTTGTTTGGATAGGGAGCTGGAAACATATCTTCACAAGATGCTTACTATTTTGGGGATTTGTCTGGATAAGAAGTTGGGAACATATCTTCATAAGATGGAATTCACTCCTTCCCATCTTTAGGGTATGTAGATAAATTGCTCCCTTAAAGGTTGATTTCGAGTCTTGAACATAGAGACCTCACCCTCTCACTGGCCTGAAAGGGGTTAGTTTATAATTGGCCTATGAATTGTTTGTTCATTAGAGGGATCAGTGGTACTTAAGGAGTTACATATAACTACAAAGGTAAAACGGTAATTTGACCCAACTGTAGTTATGGCTAATTAGTGAAGGGTCGACTTACTATTGTTTAGTAAATTTTATGGACATAGAAATATATCTATAGTGCGAAGAGTGCAACTGTAAGTTTTTAGTGGAGTGACCTACAATTAATGAATATTGATTAATTTAATTAAAGAGTTTAATTAATTGATGTCATATCATTGGAGCTTCTAATCTATAGGTCTATAAGGTTCTCTTGATAGCTCATTAAGGTTTTGTATAAGAATCAAATATTTTGGATTAATTTGAAATGTTCAAATTAATAAGGGAGTTAATTGTATATGATATAAGTAGTATAATTTATATAGATACATTATAATATAAAGTTATTTTTTAATCAGATTCAAAATTTATACTTTATATTATAAGAGAGATAAATATTTAAATAAGATTTAAATATTAATTGTATGAATGAGATTCATATGAAAAACTATATGTTAAAATTAATATGAACAAGATTCATATTAAAACTATAGTTTATGTGAAAGAAGGTTATTTGAATATGATTCAAATTAAATTAAATATGTGATATTTAATTAATTAATTAATTAATATATATATTAAGTATGATTTAATATATTATAATTAAATTAATATCAATTTTAATTTAATATTATTATATTAATTAAGTTAACTCCCACTACACGTAGTGGGGAGTTATTCTTTCTTTCTCCTTCATAACGTAAGCAAAGAAGAGAGAAAGGTTAATGTGTGCAATTGCACAATAGGTTCTGTAAAATTTTCTGTCTAATTTTCTCTGTGAAAAAAATCTATCTTCCTCTCAAATCTCCTCCTCTCTTACCAAAAAGAGAGCTTACAACTCCTTTTGGTTCTTTTTTAAAATAGCAAGGGAAACTTCTTGGTAGTGTTCCAATAGTATTCTGTATTCCTTGTTGAAGGAGTTTTCTACGGTTCTTGTTTTGGTGAGAAGAAGATTATCCTACTCCGAAAATAGTCTTCAAAGGTAAAGATCTACAAACTCTTAATTCTTCTCAATGGCATGCTAAGTTTTGTAGTTTATCCAAGTTTTCTCTTCTTTGTAATTTATGTTTTCAAAAGAATGTTATTGGCATGTGGCGATCACTCGTTTCTGCTGAGGATTCCATTCCTTCAATCTTCATATAATAAAAATTTTTGCTAGGTTCATGAGTTGTTAGGATTTCAATAATTGTTATAGTTTTTTCATAGACTGTCATAATATAAAAATTCTTCTCCAAGTACTAATTAAGTAACATGTTTAAGATCTAGCCCTTATGGGTTAGATAAATAACTTGCATCTTCACAACCAACTAGATTATAATTAGATTTATTAGGAAGAAAATAAATTAATGTAAACTAACTCTCAAATAAAACATAATATATGTTCAATTCTACTCCAATATCTTTCTTTTGAAGGAATATTATGTCTATGTAGCAAAGTAACTAAAAATACTACAACATGTATTGTATAACTAGAAAATATATAAATGCACTTATTTCCCAAAACTATGGTTCTTCAGGACCTAAAGTTCTTCATCATCATATCCTTAGATTAGATAATATATCTTTTTTAGAACCATCATAGGAGTGTTCAATGATGTAACTAGTTCATATAAGTTCTTTTATGCATGCTTTATGCTTCATTCGCAAGTCAAGGCAAAACTTTGTCTTTAGAACTTTCATCTCAATTTCTTTCTTAAAAAAACTTTATTGCCTTTGAAATTTATTCAGAAGTTTCCAATATATATTCAGATCATCAACATATACATATATAGTATATCTTGACTATGATTTCTTTATAATATTCATATGGACAAATAGGGTTATTTTATACCCTTATTTTAACAAATATTGAAGAAGGTGATTATATCACATTCGTCAGGAATGTTATAAAAGAATCTCTGTGATAAATATCATTCTCTAATATTTGAATTATATGATTTCGATACCTTTAACCTTAAAGGATTTTCATAAATTAAATATCATTATTAAGAGATTCATATAAATGCGGTATGACTATATTCTCAAGATGTATGTTAAGCTATTCATACACAGTGAGATAAATTAGATATCTTATGCTATTGCATCCACCATTAGAGAATATGTTTCCTCGTAATCAAATACCAATGTTCTTTGGGAGAATGATTAAAGAATCTATCTCGTTTTGTATCTTGTGACCTTATTTTATTGATTTTTCTTACAAATACTCACTTGTATCCTAGATGCTTGACATTCTCTAATGTTTAGACAACTAATCCTCACAATTGAAAAATGAGTTTATTTTTATTGGATTGTTTCTTTCCACATATGTTAATCATTTCTATGTCGACATTTTTCAATAGACCTAAGCACATAATTCTCATTTTCATAAATAATATCATGAGCAACATTGTATGTTGTCAACTTATATAAATTTGGTTCCATCTTTTTCATGCCATGACACAATTTATCAAGATCTCATCATTATCCTTATTTTCTTTGATATTCTTATGGGTACTCATATTTAGGATTTCTTTTAGAATATCTCATATTCTTAATCGAGTCATTTTGATTGTTGACTACATCTTTATCTTTGAAACCTATTTGTCTATCACACTTTAGTTGTGGTGCAGATAACTTGTTGCATTGGGATATCAATTTTACATGGTGTATTTGCAACTAGTATATAGACCTTAGACACTTTCTTGCAACTGCAAATACTTTGTAAATGGATCCAACATTTGATTTATAATATTTTACAAATTAATTATCTTTTGAACTTCTAACTCAAAGTGATTTGTTTGGTGATCAAATTGAGACACCATTTATGCATCCCATTCAATTTCTTTTTTCAACTTCTTCTTAATTCCCTCCCCCCCCCTAATGTTCGAAAATTTGTCTCATTAATAACGATTGGCAAATTATGCAATAAATATATTACTCGTTAGTGGTTCAAAAATATTTAATAATTGATGTGAAATCAATTTCAACGTCAATTTATAACCTCTTTTGAGGACTCATTTTAAATTGTTCCATCATCTTAATTGTTTTTGTCGAACAATATTTTAAATATTTACTACACATCTTGCATATGAAATATATTTGGCTTTTGGCCATAAGCTCATAAGTCATTGGCTTAGAGCATACAAAATAACACGATTTCATACATATTTAAAAGCTTTGCTATTTAAAAATAAGCTACATGATGTTCAACACTTATCCCAATCAATAGACAATAATAATTATCAAATGTTTGGGATGTAACTCACTAGCATTACCAAAACAAAAATTTGTAATTTCATAGTTATGAAATTTGTGCTCTTATCTTAACTATTTGAGTAACTAACCTTGTAGATGTAATATTTTGAAATGATAATAAACATATATATGACCGTCAACAAAAACTATAAAGTATTTAAATGGTTCACTTGGTGGATTAATAAATCAAGATATACAACCATGAATCTATTCCAAAAATAGGACAGGTTCAATTTCAAATTTAGCTAGTGAGAGTTTGATAATTAATCTGTTACGAACAAGCCACACATGACAATTTATTAGATGGAAGAATCTTCTAGTTCTTCAATTGATGTCAATGTATATTTCTAATAATTAGTTTTACTATTGACCCAAAATGATTTAGAATCATGTCAAATAAAAATATATTTGGATCAAGGAACTTTAGGTTCATTGTTACATATATTTCAATTACACGAATGTGTGTAATACAATTTAGAAAGAAAAAATAGACAACTTTTCTATATACATTTTTTGTAGGAAACAATAGATATAGTATATAAATATCATATATCGTTCTTATTATCAATCTCTCTAGATGATGTCAATTACAACATATACCTTCCAAATTTACTGAACTTTCTTTTTATTTACAAGAGAATAAAGTATATCAATGGCAATCTTTCAAAATCTATATACATGACTTAATATCATATTTGATTTTTTGCTTCAAATCTTTTGAATTTTGGAGATTTTTTTGTCTACTTTAGGAATAATATGCATAGATGCACTATATGCAAAACATAAATATCAATAATTTCTATTCTCTTCATGAGATTGAAAAGAAATTCAAACATCTCATATATAATTGGGTTAAAAAGTATAATAATGTCTTCAGGAGATTCTATAAGAAACTTGTAACATCCCAATAATACCATATTTAGGAGTTAAAAAGATAAGTTATCTCTTTAAGAGATTCAAATAAATTCTCAATTTTTTCTTCCACGCATAATTTTCCTGTTCATTACTGGGGATTTTAATTTTAAAAAAGATTTTTAATGTACAACATGTTCAATGTTATTGTCTCTTTTGCATGACATTCGAAAAATGAAATTATCCTTTAAAACATTATATGTATGTGGTTTTAATAGAATAACTGTTTCTTCCTTTATAACATGATTCCAACCAAATTATTTAATATTGCAACATTCACTTCAGGGAATGATATTAAATTATTTCGTTGAAATTTCATTTTTTTTTATATAGAAACATATGCTTATTTGTTTTATTCAACCTCAAGTGATATTAGATAAATACTCATCACGAAGTTTCAAACTTTATTTCTCAAATTGCTAATGCAAGAGCAAAACATGTTTGGTATATACAAGTAATATATGCTTATTAGTTTATAAGAATTTATTAATTTAAATATGAGCATCTACAGGTGCAAGACAAAAACAATAAACACTAATTGATTTATGTAACTTCTGGTGCATTAAATCAAAATTAGTTTTAGAAAGAGTAATTAAGTATTGTACATAACTTTCATAAATGTAACTTTGTCACGAGAAAATTTAACCACTATAACTTTCAAAAGTTCAAAAATTTATTCACATAAGAATAATTTAAATATTCAACAATCAAAGAAATTTCGATATCACCATGGCAAAAAATTGACTAATTCAACTCACATGTTAGTTTCTAGGTAAAGGTGTTCCCTTATGGGTCTGCTTAAATACCTCAGTCTAGCTAGAATAATCCTTAGATAGAGTTCCTTTATAGTCAAATTTTTTTTTAATTCATTAATATTTTAATTAATAGCTCAAGTGAATTATTAAGCTTTATTTTTAATCTTATAGAAAAAACTAATTCAGTTAGGAAAGAATCTCTAATATTTTTTAATCTTATTTCAAAATAAAATAAAATATGATCTTGAATATTTATTCTAATCATATTTGAAAGATAAGGGATAATATTATTAGAAGATAATCTTAATAGATAAACGATAATATATGTAGTAGAGAATTTTAATTCCTATTAGAAAACTTTCAATAGTTAGAAATATGAAAGATAAACATATCCTAATTTAATTTTCTTATTCAAATATATGGTAAATATAAACTAATTAGTAAAAAACTCAATTAAATCTAAAATAAGACCATAATTTACAATGTATAAATGACATACTTTATGCATAAAGTATCAAACAATTTTAAACATATATGACAATTTACAATTTAGTATTCTTAAGAAATTGAAGACAAGTTAAATTACTAGAATTTAAACTCAAGATGTATCTTGATTGATCATATCAATTTTTCTTTAAGAAAAGTTTCTTCTTGCAGATTAAACATCAAATCAAGAATAAACACTGCCAAATTTTTTTTATTCAATTGATTGCTTGCTTATGTTTGCATACGCATGGGCCATGACCACACAAGTAGACATTTATTGTATAATTTTGTCTTTTCGCACACAAATAAGAACTTAAAAAGGAAATTAATTTTGTTTATAAGTATGCATCACATTATTCAAAATTTGTTTCCATGTAATCATAATCTCCACCATGAGTGTTTCGTTCGATTCTTATAATTTCAACCTCATTCACAACAAATTTTAAAAACTCATAAAAGTTCATAAAATTGTAGAAATTGATCTAATGCAAAAGCCTATTTGCAATTCAATTTCACAATCTATGTATATTACATCTATGAAAATTTAAAATACTCACCTTCTTTTGGACTTTAGATTTAATAGAATAAAGATGAATGATAATGGTGAGAATACTAATGATGAATACATTAAACACATGTTGGGACTGGTGTCCTAAATCTTTTGGGTCTCGTAGTTTTGTAAACTTATAAATAGATTTTATTTATTCAACAAAATAAGAATTATTTTATTTATTTTTTGCATTAACTCAATCCAATAAACTAATATCTATGGTTATTTTATGTAAACTTAAACATGTATGTGGTTGACATACGAGGATGAATTATGTTTAAGTAATAACCAAAATGTCTGTAGTATAGGGTTGGGTGCCTTATTCTGGTAACACAACGGATACTACCAACTTTGTAATTGTTACAAAAGTTGTAAAGTGTTATAAACGATTGGATCCTAATCGTTCATATGGAGACATATGAGTGGGGGTATCCTAAGCAGAAAGTTTGTATAAGATCGGACCATGAAATGTTTAATTTTTCTGTGTAACACCGTTAGTTGAAAAAGTTAACATTTCATAGGATGACTATAGCTGACTCGACCTTAATCCTGAGTGAGTTATGAACTCCTATCTATGAGAACAATCCTTTGATCATATGGGTAAGAGTGGCCAAATTGCCACTTAATATGCCTACCATTTTGGGGATTTGTCTGAATAGGGAGCTGAGAATATATCTTCACAAGATGAAATTCAGTCTTTCCCATGCTTAGGGTAAGTAGATAAATTGCTCCCTAAGAGTTGATTCCGGGTCTTGAACAAAGAGGTCTCACCCTCTCACTGGTCTTAGAGGAGTTAGTTTATAGTTGAACTATGAATTGTTTGTTCATTAGAGGGATCAGTGGTACTTAAGGAGTTAAATGTAACTACAGTGGTAAAACGGTAATGTGATCCAACTATAGTTATGAGTAATTTGTGAAGGGTCGATTTACTATTGATTAGTTATTTCCGGGGACACAAAAATATATCTATAGTGCGAAGAGTGTAGTTGTAGGTTTTTAGTGGAGTGACCTACAGTTAATGAATATTGATTAATCTAATTAAAGAGTTTAATTGATCAATCTTATATTATTGAACCTTCTAATCTATAGGTTAATAAGGTCCCCTTGCTAACTCATTAAGGCTTTGTATAAGAATCAAATATTTTGGATTAATTTGAAATGTTCAAATTAATAAGGGAGTTGATTCTATATGATACAATTAGTATAATATATATAAATCCATTATAATATAAAGTTAATTTTGAATGAGATTCAAAATTTTATACTTAATGTCATAAGAGATATAAATATTTAAATAAGATTTAAATATTAATTGTATGAATGAAATTCATATAAAAACTATATATTAAAATTAATGTGAGTGAGATTCATATTAAAACTATAGGTTATGTGAGAGAAGGTTATTTGAATATGATTCAAATTAAATTAAATATGTTAAATTTAATTTATTAATTAATTAATTTTATTTAATTACATATATATATATATTAAGTATGATTTAACATGTTATAATTAAATTAATATTATTGTATCAATTAAATTAACTCCCACTACATGTAGTAAGGAGTTATTTTTCCTTCTGCATAACGTAAGTAAAAGAGAAATAGGAGAGGAAGGCTTGTTGGTGGGTGTGATTGGCAGAAAAAGTTATGTGAAATTTTCTGTCTAAAAAATTTCTCTCAAGATCTCTCCTTGTTCTCAATCTTCTTCCTCCCTTCCCCAAATCAAGAGAGGCCACAACTCCTCTTGGTTCTTCCTGAGAATAGTAAGGAACGCTTGTTGGTGGTTTTTCAAGAAGTTTCATGTATTCCTTGTTGAAGTAAATTTTCTTCCGTTTCATGTTTTGGTGGGAAGGAGAAAAGATAACCCGAAGACGGTCATCAAAGGTAAAAAGCTTCAAATTCTTAATTTCTTCTTATTGCATGCTAACTATTTTGTTTTATCCAGGTTTTCTCTTCTTTGAAATTTATGTTTTCAAAAGAAAATCATTGGCATATGGCAATCACTCGCTTCTGCTGAGGATTCAATTCCTTCAACATATACATATAATTTTGTTTCCTCTAACCCAAACAAGATCAAATCACCAAAATCAAAATACTCATCATATTTAAACGAAATTCTAAATACCTACAAAATTATGGAGTCTTTAGCGTTCTTGATATTCCAACAAATCAAATCCAATCTCTACAGAATCTTCAAAGTGGTAGAGGCTCGTGCTGATAACATGCTATAAAATGGAAAGAATAGAAGAACAAATATAAGAACATAAGAGAGGAATTAAAAGAAGAAAATAGAGAACATATATGTATTATTCTCAATTGAGGTGTATTTACAAATGATCTCTACAACCTCTATTTATAGAATTGTGAGAATATTGGTTACAATAACCAAATATAAATAGGGGACAAGAAAGTTATAGAGATTAATAAGAGGTTAGTGGATGAATTTGTAATCTATGGAGGTTATGGACATCTATACAATTATAGTATTTATAACATTAAAGAAGTAAATAATAGTTACTAAGAATCATCAGTGAATCCCTAGTCGTTTGTCTCCCTTGTCACTCATAAAAATACACAAAGAACTGACCATACTCTATTGTTGTCGCCATCATATCCCAGTAATCACGATTATAGCCGAGTGATTTGGCAAAATCTACACATACTCCAAACTTGAAGATCAAATCAGAGCCCATAAACTAAACTAGCAAGGCAGATATCGTAATCATGAATTTTAGCCTTTATGAAGTCTTTGAGTGGTTTGTATTGGAAATAAATTTTGGAGGTTAGAGGAAATTTGGAAGAGAGAATTGAGAAAGAGGTTACTACTGTTATTGAGCACTTCTAATTTTTGGCTTGATACAAATGCTAAGACATACCTCCTATTTATACTAGTTGACACCCCTAAATCTATGGTTAGGATTTTGCCAACACTTTATGATCTAATGGTTACAAATGACTTTGTAGAGTATTCTTTACAATTACACTTTTTTCTCATATATTGTAGATAAATCTTCAATCTACTTTAAAATATCCTACAAGTAATTTCTCTAGAATATTCGAATACTTGATATTTCTAGAAATTGGACTTTTTTTTGGGACCAGACCCAAATTCTTAACCCAACATCAATTTTGATATTTTAACACCCCCTTTTAAACTTGATTTTGTTACTCCGAGCAAATCTCTCAATCTTGTGAAGTCTTCTTTCTTAAGAGGATTTGGTGGAAATATCAGCTACCTGATCATTAGTCTTCACATACTCTAGTTGTTCATCCTTTCTTTCAATACAAACTCTCTGAAATAATGATAATGTGTATCAATATGTTTGCTCTGGTTGTGGAAGACTGGATTCTTGGGCAAAGCAATTGTTGACTTGTTGTCTACAAAAATTTTGGTTGATTCCTCTTGTCATAGTCCCAACTTCTTTAGTAGATTTTTTAGCCAAATTGCATGGGTAGCTACCACGTATTCTACTTCACATGTGGAGAGAGTAACTATTAGTTGCTTTTTTGACATCCATGTGAAGGCAGTGTCTGCCATGTGGAACACAAAACCAATCGTATTCTTGCGATCATTCACATCTCCACCCCAATCGTTATCATTGTATCCTGAGAGCTTATAATTATCAGAAACAGAATAGGGCAGGTCATAGTTTATCGTACCTTTGATGTATCGAAGCATTCTCCTTGCTACCTTCAAGTGTGTGGTTGTTGATGAAGGAATCGAATTCCCAGCAGAAGCGAATGATCGTCTTGTGTCATTAAATTTGTTTTTGGAAAACCAAAAATACAAAGAACAAAAATACATAATAAACAACTATATTAGCATGTTTTTTAATAATTAAGGGATAAGAAGTTTTCCTAGCTTTGAAGACCTTCTTCAGTGTGGGAATCTTCTTCACTAAACCACGAACTGATGAGAATCTCCAATGAAAAACACAACAACTCTTCTTCTCTTAGGAACACCACCACAATGGTAACCTTGCTATTCTCTAGGTAGAATCAAATAGGAGAGTGTGGGCTCTCTTTGAATTTTGGCAAGGAAAATCTTGAGGAAGAAGAAGAGAGTTGGAGAGGGAAAGTTTTACAAAACTCTTCTATGATTGTGATAATCTCACTATAGCTTCCCTCCCCTTCTCTTTTTATGTAAAGTGTGTGAAAGAGAACCAGAATAAACCCCCACTACATGGGAGTTATTCAATATAATAATAATAATAATAATTAATAACAATTAATATTAATATAATTATATTGTATTAAATCATATTTAATAAATATAATAAAATTAATTAATTAATTAATTATCCCATATTTAATTAAAATTTGAATCATATTCAAATAACCTTCTCTCAGATAACCTATAGTTTTAATATGAATCTCATTCATATTAGTTTTAACCTATAGTTTTATATGAGTCACATTCATCAATTAATATTTAAATCTCATTTAAATATTCAATTCTCTTATAATATAAAGTATAAATTTTGAGTCTCACTTAAAATAAACTTTATATTATAATGTATCTATAAACAATATGCTAATTGTATCACATACAATTAATTCCCTTATTAATTTTAACATTTCAAATTAGACCAAAATGTTTGATTCTAATACTAATCCTTCACGAGCTAGTAAGAGGACCTTATGGACCTATAGTTAGAAGCTTCAATGATATGAGATTAATCAATTGAACTCTTTAATTAAATTAATCAATATTCATTAACTATAGGTCACTCCACTAAAGAATTACAGTTGCACTCTTCGCACTATAGAATATTTTTGTGTCCACGGAATTTACTAAACAACAGTAAGTCGACCCTTCACTAATTACTCAAAACTACAGCTGGGTCAAATTACTATTTTACCCCTGTAGTTATATCTAACTCCTTAAGTACCATTGATCCCTCTAATGAATGAACAATTTATAGGTCAATTATAAACTAACCCCTCTCGAGCTAGTGAGAGGGTGAGACCTCATTATTCAAGACCCGGAATCAGCCTTTATGGGAGTAATTTTTCTACTTATCCTAAACACGGGAGTGAATTCCATCTTGTGAAAATATGTTCCCAGCTCCCTAATCAGACAAATCCTCAAAATGGTAGGTTTATTGAGTTGGCTATTTGGCCACTCTCACTTATACAGATCAAAGGATTGCCCTAAAAGACAGACCTTCAAAGACAGAAGTTCATAACTCACTCAGGATTCAGGTCAAGTTACTTATAGTCATCCCATGGAATGTTAATTTCTAAAATTAACAGCATTACAAAGAGAAATTAAACATTTCGTGGTCTGGTCTTATACAAACTCTTTGCATAGGATACCCCTACTCACATGTCTCCACATGAACGAGATTAAATCGTTTGTAACACTTTACAACTCCTTGTAACAGTTATAAAGTGGGTCGCCTAGTTTTACCAGAATAAGGCACTCAATCTTATTCCTATACTACAAACCTTTCTTATATGTCAACCACATACATGTTTAAGTTTACATAAAATAACCATGGAATCTTAGTTTATTGGATTTGAGTTAATGCAGAAAATAGATAAAATAACTTCTTATTTTATTCAATAAATAAAATGTATATACAATTTACAAGGTTACAAAACCTAAGAGATTTAGGACACACCAATTGATATGAACGGAGGAACCTCAATCATGCAATATGAACATCAAGAATGAGTCATACATGCTATCCAAGTTTACACTAAGCAAAGAAGAAAAGTTATGTGAAGTCAAGTGGAATTTATGAAGAATCAAGCTTCAGTTAATGAACAAAGACAAAGCTACTTCAAATAGGATGTCATTTACTCTTGGATGGTTACAAATGCATGGAATATGGATGAAAAATACTAATCTCGGATTTATTGTATTTATTAAATGTATTTTTTCAGTTTTAAGCCATTTTATGTGTTTTTATGTTACAATTTGATCATGGTTGATCATGGTTATTAATTATGAGTGTTACAACATTTTAGATGTCTCATAGAATGTTTAGGGTTATATTTTGAGGCCTATATTTTAAAGACCCGACTTACCCAACCTAATCGAACCATTACTCAATGCATGCAAAATTTAAGAAAGACAATATGCTAAATAGTAAAGAAGAGACAATGTTTTCCATGGAAATTTCTATTGATATAAATTCAAGAAAACATGCATAAACGTATAAAAAGGAATTTTGGTTCGGGGTACCCCTAATAAAATCAATAAAATTCATGAAATGGAAACCCACATAACGAATAAAAGATGAGTCTCAAAACAAACATTGGACAAAACTCAGTAAAACATGAAATGCTAAGCGGAAGCTACTACGGGTCCCGTGATGCCATCAAGGATTCTTCTTGTTATTCGCTAGCACGTTCTTTCCCTTACCTGAAAAACATATAAGATAAAAGGATGAGTAATTATATTACTCAGTAAGTGACCCCACTACCTGGAGTCGGGCTAGGCACCTAAGTCCTTTAAGTGCGTCAAACATAAGACATACATATCTAACATACTTTCATAAGGATGTCCACAAACCTCTAGAGCCCCGAAGGAAACTCTTACCTCTGGTGATCCCGAAGGAACACAAACCTCTAATGTATTCGAAAGAGCACAACCTCTGGTGAACCCGAAGGAACATAACCTCCTGTGAACCCGAAGGAACACAACCTCTAGTGCACCCGAAGAAACACAACCTCTAGTGATCCCGAAGGAACACAACCTCCTGTGGACACCCAACCAATATAGGGGAGGCAACTCTACTCATGGAACATAAACAATCAAATTCGTAATCATTTCATTCCATGGATTCATACATTAAAATACTATACTGTTCATAACATATCATGGCATAAGCTTATGCATTATCAATACTCATTCCATTCCATGGTTTCATACATGAAAATACTGTTCATAACATATCATGGCATAGGCTTATGCATTATTAGGCACATACAACTTTTAGACATGGAAAATCTTATACAAGCATGCTATATCATAAGGGCTTTGGTAATTTATTACTTCATGGCAACTAAACGTATGGCCCGAAGGCGGTTCAGGTAATAAGATCACTTACCTGAGGATCGGTCCATAAAATAACCACACTGCCCCTCTTGTATCAACTCCTGAATAAACTGGGAATAAAATTCCCCTAACTTAAGTTAGTCTACAAGTCTAGTCTATCATAAGCAACCTAAGAATTTGTTCGAGAGAGTCCTTACCCGAACGTGATCCAACCCGTAGCTTCCTTCGATCCTACGGACTAAAACAATCGCCGATCACCTATTAAGATGTACCAATTAATTCGAAAATCCCAAATATCCACTAAAAATATGTAACTAACCCACTCGGTTTGAGATACTCACTTAGGGTACTGTTCTGGTCGGACGAGAAAGGAACCGCTGCCGAGAGCTAACTTCTGAGCGAGAGCGAGGCCCGAGCAAAAAACGAGAACCAAGCGAGAGAGCGAGAGCCGAGAGCGTGGGAGAGCGAGAGGCAGCGAGAATCGACGAGAGAGCGAGAGTCCGAGGCTTGCGGCAATACCGGGCGCGGGGGATAGTGAGTCGAGCGGGAGAGCGAGAGAGCGAGAGAGCGGAAGAGCGAGACAGCGATACCCCGAGAGCGTGAGGGCGATTTGGCGCGGGAGACCGTGAGGCGAGTGGGAGAAAGTGAGAGCGGGAGAGCGAGATAGGCAGCGAGAGTCTTGAAACCGGCAGCGTTACTCTGGCGTGAGACAACGACACCCGTCGTGAAATTCCCCGGAACGGCCGGCGATGGAGGGAGAGATGGCGGGAGCAGAGGGAGACTGGGGGAGGCGGCGGCAGCGGTGGCGAATGGGAAGGAAGGAGGAGAGAGGCGGCGGAAAGAGGTTGAGGGAGATGACCTTCTTTTTTTCTTTTTTTTTTTCTTCTTTTTCTTTTTGACTGCACGGAAAACGATGAGGGTGGGTTTAAACTAAACCCTAATCCCTCTCCCTCCTTAAACCATTAATTCCAATTTTTTTTTCCTTTTTGTTTTTTCAATCCAAATAAAGAAAATATACTTTATTCAACTCCACTCCTACCAAAATTTATTTATTTTATACTATTTGCTCCAAAAATAGAAATAAGAATAAACTTATCCTTTACCAAAATCCCAACATTTTCCTTAACTCCACCTAAGATCCTCTAACCACCATAAATACAAATTTTGAAACTTTCCTACTTAACCTAAGTGAATACATAAATGCACATAAATAATTATAATTTCCATTTTATGCATAATGACTTAATTTAATTTATTAGGAGAATTTACCTCAAGGATTTGGGGTCGTTACATATATAATGTCATGTAATTATTCAAACAAGGAGACATGGAAGAGACATGGAAGAGACTTGTAAAATGTAGTAAAAAGAGCCTTTGAGCTTTCCTTTAGCCTTGTGCTATGTTTCTTTTGCAATTCTATGGTGTTTAGATTGCATGTCCAGAATCATTCAAGCTTGACTTAATCGATCTTGCTTGTGGAGTGGTTCGAATATCACGAATCGATGTAAGCATCAAGCTTTGTCCGATCCATGGTTTTGTTGATCGTCTAAATAATCCGTCGTCTAGCCATTCTTAGGGGCTAATATCATTTTTATTTGGGGTGTTTGAATTGGAGATCTAAAGGTCTTGTTCGTAAACAAGGTTGTTAGATTCAAGTCTTCAAATGTTTCTCATCCCCAGTCCCAACAGTTGGTTTCTCCACGAAGCGACTGATAACTCCAACTGCATAGAGAATGTCACGTATTGTGCATGTTAAATACCACAAACTTCCAACCAGACTTTTAAAGAGTGTTGGATCCACTCTTTCTACTTCCTCACAATGTGATAGTTGGATTCCACATTCCATGGGTGTATTGATTGGATTAAAGTCATCCATCTTGAACTTCTTGATCACTTCCTTAGCATAGTCTTCTTGTGTGATAAAGATGCCTTTATCTTATTGCTTTACTTCAATACCAAGGTAGTAAGACATGAGACTAATGTCGGTCATCTCAAAGTCATTTTCATCTCTTCTTTAAACTTGTTGAACATGCTTGGGGTACTACCTGTAAAGATCAAGTCATCTACATACAAGCACACAATCAATACATCATTATTTTGGATTTTGATGTGTAGTGCATGCTTATATGGACACTTGATGAAATTTTTTTGGTGTAGATACTTGTCTATTCAAACATTCCAAGCTCTTGGAGCTTGCTTCAACCCATAGAGTGCGCCTTTTTCAGCTTCAAAACTTTATCTTCTTTTCCCTTAACTTGATAGCCTTGAGGCTGTTCAATGTAGACTTCTTCCTCAAGGACTCCATTGGGGAAAGCAGATTTCACATCCATTTGATGATTTTTTTAATTGTTTTGAGTTGCTAATGAAATTAGTAATCTAATTGTTTCAAGTCAAGCGACAAGAGCAAATACCTCATCATAGTGAATTCCTATTCAACTATCTAGGTGTGAATCTTAATTTTCCACAAAGAATTCATTAAATCAAATTTACTTTCATTCTTATTTTTCTTCCCTTTGAGGTTTTCAAAATTCCCCATTGTGTGGCTCCTCAAGCTAATTTGGAAACAGTTTCCTTATAGCTCTAGTCACATAATTTATTTTCTTGGAACATAGTACTTATTCTTGAGATTATTTAGATAATTATCTAAATTAAGCTTATATTGACTTCAACATCTCATATGTTGTTGTCTTGTACTTTTATCTTCCACGCTTGACATCAAGTATGTCAATTAGAAGATAAATATAAGCTATATTTCCAATTGTGACTCATCAACCACATGGTTCATGAATAATTCATGAAGTAGCAATAGGACTTTAAGAACATTTCTCAATTAAAGACAAATTCTTAAATTACATTGTCATTATAATAGTGTCAATTGTACTTTTCCAAGTAATATTTTTCTCAAATTTTGACTTATATCGATAATTTAAAATTAAAATCATGAGAGAAAATGACACTAACATCGAAATATATAAAATATATTAGTTAATAGCATGCAATCAAATATCCATTCAAATTTATCATTAAATTTTATGAACCTTATAAATCATGTCTAATGCAATGATACTCCAATGATTTAGAACAAGTGTTGCCGAAGGGTAGGTCAAATGCTCCTTCACTAGATTGAGACATTCTCAACCAAACATTACTAGAATAACTCTTATTCCTATAATGTTTAGTTACCATTAGGTCAGAATACCATTAACAACTTTAATGTGCTCTTGTAATTGTAACCCATCATTCTTGTAGTTCTACCCAACAAGCCTACCGAAGGGAAGGTAAATATTGAAAACAGAAAACTATAGTCGTATCCATTGTTGGAGTTTACCTTGATATTGACCCATGCAAACACCTTCCGAAGAGGGACAAAAGCAGTGCTAAAGCAAAGTCGCCATGAGACCAAGTATGAGTCTCACGATGTAAACCAATGATGGGGACCGCAGGATATGTTGACACATGTTTTTCTCCCACTTACTATAAATACGATCTTAACTCATGCAAAAACCTTCCGAAGGGGGACGGAAGTAGAGCCGAAACCAAGCCGCCACGAGGCCAAGCATGAGTCTCACGGTTTGAATCTTACCAGAGAACATAAGAGAGACGACATATCATATACATCTATTCTCCCACAAAGTATTTTGAAATAGGGCTTTCATTACTTAGACAAACTTAGGCTAAATAATTTATCCAAGTTTTAATTTGTTTACACAAACATAACTCTTATGTTTGGATAGTTTCCAATAATGTGAAATATCCCAAGTTTTAGTCACATTATGTTTTAATAAAAGTTTGACTAACTCAACTCCCAGGTAGGGGTGTTTTGTTACCGTCAGCTTAAATACCCTAACCTTAGACAAAACCTTCCTTAAACATAGACAAAGTTCGGCAATCTTTTATTATCAAATCTTTTAATTTGCCAATTTTAAACCATTTAAAACTAAATTAAAAGATCTATTTTAATCCAATCTCATTAGATAAGCATGCATTTTACTTTATTCTAATCTAATTAGAATTTTAATAAAAATAAATAAATAATTTTAAACTGTATAAAAAATTGAATCCATTTTATCTTTATCAAAGTAAGAACCTAATCTCATTAAGCAAGCATGCACTATTTCTAATCTCATTAGAAAAATAAAAAGATAATTAATTGTATCTTTATTTAAGCAGGATCCTAATCGTATTAGGCAATCATGCAATATTTCTAACCTCATTAGAAAGATATAAAGATAAACTAGAATTTTAAACAATTTAAAATTAAACAAAATTTATCTTTATCTAAGCATGCAATCTTACTTAATTCTTCATTTACTTATCTAATAGAACACTTATATTTTAAATTAAAGAGAATCTCTACCTGCATATAAATAGGAATTATCCTAACAATTTAAATATAACATTTATATTTAAATAAAAGAGAATCTCTACATGCATGTAATTAGAAATTATCCTAATAATTTAAATATACTGGACTTATGGTGGGATTTTAATCTAAATGACATACTTTATGCAATATTCAAATTAATTTAAAACATACATCAAGCAAAATTGACTGACATATTTGGCATATCCTAGAAATTAAAGATAAAATTCAAAATTACAATAATTTGAATTTCCAAGACATATCTTGGTCTTCAATTTCTTCTTTGCCTTCAAAAGTTAGGGTTTGAAATACCTAAATTTAATTCTTTGAAATTTCAGCCGCACATACTTCAATCAAATCTAATATGCCAGATGCTTTGATGACGTACAATAGATGTCGCACAGCAGAATTTTCAGATTTAAAAAATCCTTGATTTTCCAAATTTCAATATTTCAGGAAAACCAATGTTTTTTTTCAAGAATTTATGAAAAGATTATAAGAAACCCTACATCAAATTTACTGAAAAGATTACAATAAAACCATAACCCTTGAGGGTTTTACAATTGATCTAATCAAAATTTTAAAATCTAATGTCCAAATACGCCTAAACAATCAATTTTACAAACTTTCACATTATCTCATACATGAACAACTAAAACACCCACCATACAAGATTTTTAATTCATATCAAGAATCAAAGATTGACTCTGATACCAATTGGAGGGAATTGAATCTGGTGGAAGCGTGTGATCGCGTACCTTGATTTTTTGAAAGAATTAAAAATATAAATAATTGAGAAAAGGTTAAGTAACATACTTTGTTGATCTATAATTTCAGCAAAATCTTCCGAACTAATAGCCTTATCCTTGTAGTCTTCTTTTTCCAAAGATCTTCTTTGCTATGACTCACTGCTTTTTAAAGAATAGAGGGAACAAGAAGAATTTTCTTTGAACTTTTCTAAGAAGATTGAGAGAATTTCTAGAGAAAGATATTAGAGTAATCGTAGATAACCCCTATGCAGAGATTTTAAATTAAATATTTAATAATATCGAATATTAATAAATATTTATCCAAATAATATTTCATATTAAATGGTTTAAAATATTTAAATCTATTTAAATATTTATTTTCTGTAGTATCTTTAATTTGGATCACATCCAAATTAAATAATTAATTATTTGAATCCAATTCAAATTAATTAATTAATTCTCCATCTATTTATTTATATGGATTTCATCCAAATAAATAATTAATTATTTGAATCATATTCAAATAAATTAATTCTTCATATTATAAAGTTATAATTTGAATCTTATTCAAATAAATTTAATAATAAATCATGTAATTAATTGTATCCAATACAATTAATATTATTCCTCATAAATTTGAACATCTCAAATTTTTCTTTCAACATAGATGATCCTTGTTGGTCCATGGTGAGTTAGCAAGACGACCTTATAGACTTACAGATTATAAGCTCCAATGATCTAAGATTAATTAAACTAATCTTCATTCATTAACTACAGTGCTAACCACTATAGACTCATAGTTGAACTCTTATGCACTGTAGGACAAGTTGTGTCCATGGATATAATCAGTATAAGCAAGTTGACCCTTCACGAGTTGTTCATAATTACAGCTAGGTCAAATGTCCGTTCTACCCCTGTAATTACCCCTTATCCTTACGTACCACTGATTTCTCTAATGAATAATTTGTTTATGGTTTAGCCATAAACTAAGTCCCTCTCGGGCCAGTGAGAGGGTGGGGCTTCTTGTTCAAGACTCGAAATTAGCACTTAAAGGAACTACTCATTTGCTTACCTTATCTGGGAACGAGTGAATTCCATCTTGTGAAGTTATGTTCCCAGCTCCCCATTTAGTTAAATCCCAAAAATGGTAGGCTTTTTGAGTCGGCAACTCGGGCCACTCTCACCCATGCAAATCAAAGGACTGACCTCATAGACAGGAGTTCATAAGTCACTCAAGATTAAGATCGAGTCGCACATGATTATCCTATGAAATATTAATCTCATCAATTAACAGATTTACAAAGAGAGATTAAATATTTCCTGATCCGGTCTTATACAAACTCTTTATATAGGATACCCCCACTCACATGTCTCCACATGAACGGTTTGGATCAAACCATTTGTAACTATTACAAAGTGAGCCGTATCCATAGTGTCACAAGGATAAGACACCAACCTTATCCATATATTATAGACCTTTAGGTTATTTCTTGAACATGATCCACCCGTATGTCAACTACATACATGTTCAAGACTTCATGCAATAACCTTGGATTTTTTCGTTAATTGATAAATTAATATTGCATAATTAATAATTAAATTAATTAACTAATCAATTACAAGGTTTTAGGGCACAAATTCCAACATTTGCTCCATGTCATTTTCTTCGAAGTAGAGCAGGAAATTGTAGTCTTATGTTATGTCGTCCTGAATCCCATTCTCCTTCTTTATCAATACTACATTTTAGCTTAGGATTGTCTTTTTTGTATCTAGATTGCGAATTTTGTAGCCTCTGGTATTGGAGTCATAACTAATGAAGATGTATTTCTCACTTTTATCATCCAACTTGCTTCTCTTTTCATCTAGTATATGCACATGTGTAATGCTTCCAAAGACTCTGAGATGAGAAATCCCAGGCTTCCTTCCACTTCATGCTTCTTGTGGCGTCTTCCCAGATATGCTTCTTATTGGAGATCGATTGGATATGTAGACTACGCAAGCTACTGCTTTTGTCCAAAACTCCTTTGGCAGTTTCTTGCTTTTAAGCATACTTCTTGTCATGTTCAAAATTGTTCTATTTTTCCTTTTTGCTACTTCATTTTGTTGAGGAGATCTTGGCGCAGTCAAGGCTTGACGAATTCCATGATCTTCAGAATACTTCTGGAATTCATTTGAGGTGAATTTTCCTCTACGATCAAATCTCATGGCCCTAATCACCAAACCACTTCTTTCTCAATAAGGGATTTGAACTTCTTGAAATTCTCGAACACTTCTGATTTATGCTTCAAAAAATATACCCATCTTTTTCTTGAAAAATCATCAATGAATAGAAGGAAATAGTTAATCTTACCAAGTGAGCTTGGCTTGATCGGTCCGCACACATCTCTATGTATGAGTTCCAAAGGCCTTTGAGCTCTTGAGTTTGACTCCTTTGGGAAGCTTTTCTTGAACTGCTTTCCAAGTAGACATCCTTTGCACACTTGGCCGATGTGACTTATGGAATGTAATCGTCTCACCATGTTCTTCTTGGAAAGTGACTTTAACCCCCCCACCCCCCCCCCCCCAAAAAAAAAAAAAAAGAGATGCCCATATCGAAGATGCTAAAGCCAAGATGCATCTTTGTAACACATCTTGAGGCATTTTGCAATGTCATTTTGAATGTTGAGTACAAACATTCTATTTTTGGTCATTGGCACCTTAGCAATCAAATTATTTGCATTATCTCTTATAGAAAGGTTATTATCTTTTAATCGAATGTCATAACCTTTCTAAAAAAGTTGGCCTTACTCTTCATATTTGGCACGTAATAAACATTTGAAATAAGTTAATGCTCACCATTCTTCAATCAAATGAGAATGTTACCTCTTCCTTTTATTTCTACCTTGGATTCATCTCCAAAGGTCACATTGCCACTCACTGATTCATCAAGCTTCACGAACATACTTCTTTCTCCACACATATGGTTGCTTGCCCCAGTGTTTAGGTACCATGCATTATATTTGCTTCATTCATTTTTCGTGTAAGCCATCAACAAGGTGCCACATTCTTGACTTCTTTCTTCAATGTAGTTTGCCTTCTCTTCAACTCTTTTGTTGCTAGGAGCTCTACATACAGATGCGTAATGGCCAAACGTCTAACAATTATAGCATTTAATGTTTGAATTATCATACCTTGATCTTGAATTGCCTTGTCCACGGCCTCTTGTTGAGTTTCCCAATCCTCATTGGGAGTTATTGTTGATGTCTTTATTTGGCCTCCAACCACGTCCTTGTCCTTGTCCATGACCTCTTCCTCGTCCTCATTGGCCATCATGTTCTCGTCCTTGCTCGCTTCTATTATGGGGATCTTTTCCTCCAGTAGTCGAATCAACTCGCAACTTGAGCAATTGATCCACAATTCCTTCCTTCTTCTCTTTTTCTTTTCTTCATATGCTTGTAATGAACCCATATGTTCAAACTTTAGATCTAATGATCTAAGTATGTTCTCCATGATTGGTGATAGTTAAGACTCTAGAAAAATAGTCTGAGATGACTTCTCCTTCTTTCATATTCAAAGTTTCAAATTCAACTCTTAGAGTTTGGAGACATACCTTTTTTACGGGATCTGCTCCCATGTATGATGTTTGAAGCTTCTTCCATGCTTCTTTTGCTAGTTTTGCTTCTGAAATCTTCTCAAAAGTATCATCCTTGTTGTCACTCTTTCTTGAATCTCTCAAACTATCTTTTTGTGCTTGAGAAAGACCATCATTTTCCGGGTTCCACGTATCCTTTCTCTACGATCTCCCATACATCTTGTGAGCCAAGGAGAGTCTTCATCTTTATACTTCAATTATCATAGTTGCTCTTGTTGAGCATTGGGACTTGAAATGAGACCATGCTATTACTTGCCATCTTCTTAAAAAGGATCTTTTATCTCTAATACCACTTGGTTGAAAATAAACTTTGGAGGTTGAAGGAGCTTTGGAAGAGAGAATTGAGAAAGAGGCTACTAATGTTATTGAACATTTCTAGTTCTTGAATTGTTTGAATTGTTTCAAAGAATGGCTTGCCGCTAGCTAGAGGGATTTGAGCTCAAAAGTAGTAGCACTAATGTCTAATTCGAATTAACTCATTAAGAAACGAGAATCAAGGAGCTTTAAAAATCCAAATTGGGAGAAAAGATTCACCGAAGAAATTGAACTTCACTCCATATGGAAAAAGTCCCATTTGATGTCTTTGCTCTGATTGTGAAAATTTTGGAGAAAAGATCAAAATCAAATCCACGCTTGGACTTCCAGCTGGTTCCATTCTATTGAGATTAATTCTACATACGCCTTGTTTATTGAAGTATAGTGTAAATAATAATCAAACTTGTTTTATTGAAATGGTGAAGGAAATATGGATTGAGATCAGTGGAGGAAGTTCCTGCCATTGGCGAAGAGTTGAAAGCAAGCGTATGAAAATACCTTCAGAGAGAAAAAAAAAAATATATATATATATATATATATATATATACACCCTTACATAATTAAGTAGCAAATGATTAAGAAAGCAACAAACTCATCACTTACAAACAAAAACACAACAGAGCGATTAACAGAATTTTGAATAAAAAATAATTATATATAATTTCCAAGTATTACTCATTTTGAATAACTCTTCTTTACACTTTTTTTTTTTAATTATTTTTAAAATTTTGAATAATTCAATTAGCATTTCATTAAGTTAATGTTAAGTGAAGAACAATTTATATTATTTTACCAACTAAGATTAAAATGTATCTTTTAAAATTCTAAACACCAAACATACACTAATCGAATGCATCTGGCTCTAGAAACCAATCTAAATCTAAACAGTGTTGAGAGATAGAGATAATATTTTAAGAAAAATTATAGCTAAATCACAAAATGAATCCTTATAATTTTAGTTAAATTTTACAAGGTTCTTCCCTATTCAGGAAAGTCAACATCTTTTCCTAATTTTCTTATCAAGTCCTAAATGAATATGCATTTTATGCTTTATTACTTGACTTTATTCAACAAGCACAAGAAACTACTAATATATTTAGATTGATTTTCTAAATATTTTTTTAAAAAATGTTTTTGAATAAAAAATTATTTAAAAATATTTAGAAAGTTAATTCAAAGAGACCATGCATAGATTTGTCTTATTCATAATGATGTGCCAATGACCTACCTATTAGTAACGATGTAGATAATTTTACTAACAACCCATTTTAAAAATTTTGAATCATATAGAAACCAAGATGCGAAGCTAAACTCAAATAATAGAATAAGTTTTAAAATCACTAGATCAAATTAAAATGGAGTGGGAAAAAGATAAACTAATTCGATAATTTATTTAAAAGAAACTGAAATATTGTTGTAATTACACAAAACAGAAAGTGTGAGTGAGACGCTGTGTTGATTTATCTAGAATCTGTTTATTAATTATCGACGAAGTATCAACACGTGGCGGATGATAATTGGGCGGGCTCCAAAATTATCCTTATTATAATTGTATACTTGATTTAATTATTTAACGGATAATGCCACCTCAAGGTCCGTAAAAGACAACGAGCCCCATCTTCACGCAAAGTGGGTATTCGCGGACGAACTCTGACGGAGAACGGAACGGAATATTCCGCCGTCGACGGTCCGTTTCCAAAAATGACACACATTTTCCCGAAAACTATATATAGTTACCTTTGTTCCCAATTCGTGCCCTAAAAACTCTGATTTCTCCTACTCTTAGCCGCAACATGCTAAACACTCCCGTTTCCCCTCATATTCCTTTCATTTTCTCCTACCTAATTCACTTTTCTTCACTCACTCTCCGATCCGACTCTCTCCACTAGGATCTTCAAATGGTCTTCCCTGTGTACAGATTGCTGTCTTCTTTCCGCGGAGTTTTAGGATCATTGGAAATGTTTGGCGGCTGCAGTGAATCGTCTTCTGTTTGTACTTCACTTGTGTTAGGGCTCCGGCGATGGATGCTCTAGAATTGACTTATCCAGTTCATGTGGTGGCGCCGAAGCTCATGGGACCAGATGGCTCTGTTAGAACCGAGGTAACAATCGAGGAGGTCGAGTTGTGCCAGGCGGATCGCGGTTCTTCTCCTTCTAGTTATTCATTTCAGCATTTCAGCTCGTACGGTAGTCTAAAAGGTGGAATACCCTCACATTTTTCTTTAATACTGCTGTTTAATTTTAGATTTGTTGCTGGTTTTGTGTTTTTACCTGCATGCGATAACTTTTTCATCTTCTCGCGTTCCAATTTGTCCACTGCCTGAGGTTTTGGAGACTGCTGATTGTTTTGAGAAAGAGACGGAAATGAATATAGTGCTTGGAGTTTCACGCATTGCTTGTGGATGAACTGGTTGTATGAAGTAGGATGAAACTTATAGAGAGATTTGTGTCACTTATTGTTGAAAACCAATGAGTTTCTGTTGCCCTATGAAGACAGCCGCCACTTTTGTTGTACCTTTTTCAATAAATGTGTTCCGGGAGATCTTGCCAATTGAAGTGCTTTTTATTAACCCCTATGCGTTTGGAGGATGTCTTATCCTCTCTTTTGTTCTCTGTCATTATTAATGAAAGATTCCTTTATTTAAACGTGTTCCGGTCGATTTGGAGTGAGGTTGACTTGGGATCCAGCATGCAGATTATTAAAACCGTGGCAGCCATTTGTGCTTGTATTTTGTTACTTCGAAGGGGAAATATGATATAGAGAAAATTCTGCTCCTGGGATGTTGTCGTAGAAACATCATATATTTTGCATAAGGAGAAATATTGTCTTTATTTTTCTCATTCCTTCATAGTGTGGTTTATATCATCTGTCTGTTGAAATTCTGATGATGGAATAAGGTCTACATGGTGAATTCGGAAAATATTGAAGAAAAGTTTCCAACTTTTTTAATGTACTTCTATAGATGAATGATGTTGGTAGCTGGCTCTGGCTGCTGTATCTGTTAAAGGATCGTCATATATTTATAATATTTACTATTTAGACTTTGTAAGTGTTATATTTTCACTCTTGGCCACATATAATCCTTGTTATTTCACTTTGAGTTGACTTTTACCGAATTTATGTTTTCACGAGTCTCTGGCATATCATCTCCTTTATCTGTCATTTCTTTTGTTTCATCATTTTCCATACTTTGATGATCTAATGGTCTATAAATGTCGGTATGCCAGCTGGGACGAGCTCTATCAATGACTTGGGTTCTGTTTCCTTGGATAAGATCCCTGATGGAGCAGTATCTAAGGATGGTGAAGATACATCTGAAGATTTTGAAAGTAGGAACAAAAGAAGTCATTTGTCCACTTCAAGTCCGGGAGTACATCCACGTAAATCATTAAAGGTGTCAAGGAGTAGTAGTAGTAGTTTATGTTCTAAGAGGCCACGTGTGGTTCAATTGGAAGATTCTTTATTCTTAAGTGGGGCTGATGACGTAAAGGATGCGTCTGATAAGCTTGGATCATATCTTAAAAAGTGCAACTCTCATGGTAATGTACACCAGCCCCGATTTAATGATATAAACTTTCATCTTTTTCTATTAATTAAATCGTTCTTTCAGAACCAAATGGTGGTGTTTTCCATGCAGTCCATCTAATACATCTTTTCAGATAGGACATGATAACTTTTATTGATAACATGAGTTGATTGTTCTGCAAGAAATCTGATTGCAAATGTATAAGAATCATAGACACTTTAGTTTGGCTAGCGTGTCCGTTTCGGACACGTGTCGAACACTTGGTCACTCTGACACTTGTTGGACACGTACTTTTGAGTGTGAAATACATCATGTTAAGTATTTTAAGCATATAAACGCATCAACCCATTTGCTTTTAGTTTTATTTTGGTATGAAAATGATATATATTTTTAAAAATGTATATTTTAATAAACGTGTCATTGCCGTGTCGTGTCCTAGATATTTAAAATATGGCATGTCACCGTGTCTGTGTCGTGTCGTATTCGTGTCTCGTATCTGTATCCATGCTTTTTAGGCAAATATAATATAAAGCAAAAGGCAATCCAAGCTCTAACTCCAAGTAAAAAAAAAACCTTGATGTGTGTATTGTCCTCAAATGTAGGAACGGATTGAATCTAAAAATTTAAAAGTACACCCCTCAGTTGTTTAAAACTATGATATGTTTGTTTTTAAGATGTATGAGCAGAGGACCATGAAAGGCAATTCAGTGAACTTTGCTCTCCATTTGTTCATGTTGTGGTTTTTTCTTCTTCATCCATTTATTTGAATGTTGTGATTTGTTCATTTGTTGTAAAGTTGTGAGAGCGGAGGATATTTGGAAAAAAATTTGTGATTATTTCATTTGGAGGGGGTAAATTTTCGGGTCGAATTGGTAATGCTATTAATTGATTAATCTAATGTATCACATGCTTTCTCTTTGTAAAGTTAAGAAATCTTCCATTTTCATGTTTTTTGACTTAATGCATTGAGAAACTGGTGCCACAATGGTCATTCAACCCTTCACACACACACACATAAAATGAGCAATATTTGTAGCATTTATGTGATTGAGTTAGGATCATTTTGCAATTTCTATAGTACATTTCTATGCTTTAGTAGTGTAAGTTGATGGGAAATCAGAAGTTTACTGAAGCTAGTATACTGACATACCCAAAATAAAAAAACAGAGAAAACTCAATTGCTGAAACAAAAGAGTAGCCTAAGCAGCAAGCGGGGTGATAAGAGAAATCTCAAAGTGTCATTGAAGACCAAATTTGATTCACTCTCTACAAATGTTGGAAATGGCTCAGCTGCAGCAGGGAGCAGTTTTTTTGGTATGATGATGTCATGTGGAATTACTAATTAATTTTCTCAGAAACTTGCATTATTTAGTTATATGGTCTTTCGAGGAGCTTTTAACATGTATTGAAGATGGTCTCCACTGGATAATGCAAATTTTTTAAATTGCTTTGGCAAAAATATCCTTGGATTGTTGTGAGGAAAATTTGTCATTATTGTGAAGTATCCTAACATATTGTCACAGAACCTAAATGGAGGGATAACTGAAGTTGAACCAAATCAAGTCAGTTCTAATTCTGTTGAGTATGTGTTGGTTCGCATGTTACTTGAATATATCTTTTGTAAAGACATGAGTTAGTTTGTCCTTAATTAAGATATCCAAGGACAAATATAATCACATGAATAACCTTTGTAATAAGCCATTTGCATACAACTCCCCAGATTGCAACTGACCGCCTATCTAATGAAAAGATAGAATGCAACTCTCATAAAGCACCCATTTTATTTTGTCTTCCAACAAGAGGTGTAGCTTGATTATATCTTGCTATACAAAAATGAGTTGCATCCCATGAAACCTTTCTTTGATTTCTTTTTCTTCCATCACTCTAGGTCATAACTGTACCTTATTTTCAGTTTTGGAAGGAGTTTATCTTCTTAAATCCATTAGTTGTTATGATTGTGACACAAGTAAAGAAACAAGCCACTACTTTATAATTTGTTAATAACAAAGCTTCTCATTGGTTTGTACTTTTGTGCACCTTACTTTGCATTACACAGCATACAATCACTTACAGACCTTGTGCAATTTTATACAGGATTATATGGGCTGAAATCAGATGTTCATGATTTTACAAAGCTTACGGATGATCCTCCACTGAATGATCTTCTTGATGGTAGTTATGACTGTGCTAATTTTAGTAAAGACAAAGGTAAAAAAGACACAAATGTAAATGAATGTTTTCTGCAGTCAATTAGAAAGGCTTGTTCTGTTCTTCAGCTCCCATCGCCTGTCCGCCCACAAAATATGGCAGAGTCAGAGAGTTGTTCTAACAGCAAACCATCCACAAGTCTAGTTAGTTCTGTTTCAAGCATGGAAGAACGGGTGAATTTTGATGTAAAAGGAACTAGTGCAACAGATTCACCTTCACTAAACAAGGTTAGTCATTAAGAATTTGACTGTTTCTCTCTCCGGTCACTCAAACCCAAACACTCACATGTGGTGTTTGTTGGTTTAAACTTTATGATCTGTATGCTGACCATATATTTTTGTTAAGTTGCTTTAAATTACTTTGACATCTCTTTGGTTATTTGAGATCTCTCTATAACCTGATGGAATCTGCTTTTGCTGATTCTCTTTGTTGTGGTAATTGCTGTGGCAAAAGTGTCAAATCTTTATCGAGAGGATTCTCCCTAGTGTTCTGAATTTTAATATAAATTACAGAGGTCTTTTTCCATAATTATGTCCATATTTAGACCTCAATTTCTCTTTTTTTTTTTTTCCTTCTTTTTTCCATGAAGGTGCAAGATGCCTGCAGCAATTCTGAACCTTTGACCAATGCGCTTGATTTTGCATTGCACAAACCTGATGACATGTTTGTGAAATTGGGCCTTCCTCTACCAAAGGACTTGGAATCTTTGCTTCAGGATGCCAGCAAGTCCTCTGTACCTTCAAAGAATGCAACAGATTTACGTTCCGCAAAGCAACAATCTCGTCGAGCAATGTTGCAACCATTTCCTTGGTCACATTCTTTTAATGGGCACTCTAAAGCAAATTCTGATTCATCCAAGTTTTCTGCAAATAGGACCACTTGTCCTGGTAGGTGGTGGCGAGTTGGAAACTTTTCCAATATCCGTAGTGCTACTGCTGATTGTTTTACAGAAGACTTGGAATCATTGACTTTTAACCAGAGTTTATTTCCCTCAACAATTAGAGTTGTTGGTCCTGATGACAGTGGGTCCTCTGTATCTGTTAATCATCATCAATGTGGATGGGATTCCCTGTCTTCTGCAACTTGTTCGAAAACTTCCTCTGTGCTTGTGGGTAAGGATTTATTGGAAGGCATTTATGTGCGTAATTGAGATCAATATTCTCCTTGGAACCATTCTGCTATTATTATTCATTTTACTTAAATTGTGACGCTGCTTTTGGTCTACATACAGAATCTCGAGGGAAGATGAATCATGAGGCAAATGGTATGAGTTCAACTACCTCAACTGTTGTGATACCATTGTATATTTGATAACTGTGGTTGGGGCTAAGACTTGCGTGCAGCACTTCCTTTTTAGCTCTAATATTCATTATGGAGTAAATTTGGGAAACCCTTGAATGCTTTGTGTATTTTGTTATTTGACTCCTTAATTTTCTTCTATGAATTATTTAAATCTTATTCTTGAAATTTTTTTAAGTTAGTTAGTTAAGATCCAATAAATTTTAAAAAGTAAAGTTAAAACTCTATCGTTAATGACTTTCCGAGGGCCTCTTAAGAAATTCTCAGTTCGCCAACCCCCTTTTATCACTTAGACTTTTTTATCGAATCAACAGTAACCCCACACCAAGGAGTCTAATGGGTTATTTTCTCTGAAGAAACCAAGAGGAATCCGTTGAATTATTTAGGAGCTGACGGAGAGAGATTGATCTTGAGGGAGAAAAGGAAGAGAGAGAAGAGAGAAATGAGGAAGAGAAATCCTTAAGGAGTGATCGGTTATTTAGTTTTAAATGAAAAGTTTTTCAGAAGTTCAGTCGTTGAAGAAATTGCTTTTCTAGTCTGAAACTTTTTGTAGGAAGGGAGAAGCTTACTGTGTAAAACATCTAAACCCCCTTGGCATTTACTTGTTATGCATAACTCAGAAATGTTTAAAACTTGGATTCTTAATCTCCCTAAAGAATGGTAGACGTTTGGGTTTATATAAGTACTGTCGTGTGGATGAGTCGGCTATAATATCCATTTTTCTCAGAGATTAGCCACCCTTCCTAATTTGTCCATGACAAACTTTCTAATATCAAGTTAAGAGTCAAGTGTTGCTACGGTGATATTTCTTGCTGTGTATTGAACGTATATGAAAATTTTGTATGTCATTTGCATGCAACCAAACTCCTTTTGAATTCTTTTTGTGTTCTGTTATTAATATTGCTTTCTACAGGGCAGCAGTGTCCAAGAGTAATGGCTGCTGCTCAAACTTTGTTCGATATTGCAACTTCTGCTGCATTGAGGCAAAACATAGATGGGATAGTAAGGTGGCCAAAAAAGCCTTCACAAAAATCCATGAAAGCTCGCAAGTTGAAATCAGAGGAAACTGAAGAATTATATACCACGCCTACTGCATATGGATTATGGTCCAATAATTCGTTCAAGAACGAGGGCCACCAAATGCATCCCTCGAAGAAGCCAAAGCTAGGAACAACAGAGAGCAGAAGAGACATTGCTCAGACAAATTGTAGAAGAGGACCATTGAATTGGGCTACACCCAGATCAAGTAGATCTTCACCCAGTAAATTCATTAAAGATTCGGTTTCGGATGCTAAACATTCAACCGCAGGTGCCATAAAACAATCGTCTATGATGCCTCCTCCAGCAACCCTTTTGTGCAAGGCTGGCGAGGGTCAACAAAAGACACGAAAGTTAATGCTCATGGATTGGAAAAGAGGAGGAGGAACAGGTTAGATTGATGGAGAAACTCTAGTTTAATATCCGTTAACAAAACGCTGTTATTAAATTAGAAGAATCACTGCTGTGGAGTAGTAGTGGGTAAACTGGTTGGTTGGTTGAGTGTACATAATATTTGTTGTAAGTGGTGGATTGATGATTGTAATTGTCCATCCTGAAAAGTGACACGCTTTCTAATTGTTGTAACATCAACTTCATTCCAGAACGCAGTGGCAAATTCCTTTGCTACTGTGTGAAAAGTATTTGACGACGCAATAGAAATTTTTAGTTCTTATTACTATTTTGCTTCCCCTTTTTTTGTTTTTTGTTTTGTTTTGTTTTTGTCTTGTCACATCCTTCTCTCTGATAGGACCAGAAAGTTCCAGTTGTTTCTGTTTGTTAGTGTCGAAGACAAGGTTAAAGCAGGGGTGGCAGAAACAGAGACGACAACAAGCTGCTATTCTTGTAGTTGTCCCTCTCACTTTGCGTCTTTGATTGTTATATCCAAGTTTGTCCTTTTTGTCTATGAAATTCAAGGAAGACGAGGAACCTTAATTGTTGTTGTGGTGAATGAGCATCCCTCCCCTCTACACATGTTTCCCCACTTCAAAGTTTGTGGTGCTATAGCTAAAATATCAATTTTAACTTATTAACTCCTTATACTCTAATTTTCCTGGCTAAACGACTCTTTGGATTTAACGATACTAAAACTAAAAAGATGTTGCTTTGTAGGTGCCACATTAAAGCCATCAATTCTATAACTTATTAATTCTTTATAATATGGGTCCTGCAACTAAACAACTCTATAAATTTAACAATACTAAAACTAAAAAATTTCTCTTATTATATAACAAATTTTCTTTCTAACTCTTTTTAATTCTTGATCTACCAAACACAAACCCAAAATCAAAAGTTTAGGGTTATATTAGAAATATTAAAATTACATCTAATTAATTAATTTATTTATTTTTAAAAAATTCAATTTGTTGGGGATATGTTAGGCAAATAATTGAAAGTTCTTGACTTATTAAAACATCAAAAGTTTAGAAACGTTTAGGGTTTGTTTGGTAGAAAATCTAAAAACATAAATTTGAAAACAAGGAATACAATGAAAAAAAAGTTGTATGTCATGTTTTTAAATATGTGTTTAGTAGTAGATTTAAAAATTGAATTCTAATTTAAACAATGGTTTAAAATGTGTTTGGTATGATATTTATAAACCATAAAACTAGTTGTAGTTACCCACTAAATATTAGTTGACAATAAAATATTATTAATTTGTTTATGAACATGTTTTATGTTAGTTTTTTCTTTCTTTTTTTTTTTTTTGCATAATTAATATTATAATATTATATAATTTTTGGGCAAATTGCAAAAATTACCCCTGAAGTATGGTGGTAGTTGCAATTAGACTCTCAAACTTTCAATTATAAAAATTGGGTCCCTAAACTTCTACAAGTGTTAAAATTTTACCCTCAAGCTTACAATAGTTATAGAAATTGGGCCCACAAATGATAAAAATTGAACTTTTAAACTTATATAAATGTTACAATTTATACAATTATATAAGTTTGAAGGTCCAATTTGACTCAATTTTAACATTTATATAATTTAAAAAATGGAAAGTTTAAGGGTCTAATTGCAATGACCACCATACTTCAAGGGTGGTTTTTGCAATTTTTCCTATAATTTATGAGTTTGAGTGGTCCAGTGGTGTCAAAGGATGATTATAACAGAGGTTCAAAGAAGAAAATATTCAAGCAAAAGATAGGTTGTTGGGAATGTAAACAGTTTGGGCACATGAAAATGAAAAATAGAGAGCAGATTCATCAAAAGGGGTATGGACTAGATGTTGACGTCATCTATCTTGTTAGGGGAGACAGAGACTTACTCTGAAGAAAATGAAGTTCATCCTTATGGTATGTTCACTTGACTATGATAAATGTGTGATGTTAGGGGTTCAACGAGTTTGCACATGGACATCAACTTGGTTATTATGCAAGGTGTGTGATGGAAATTATGTTGATGGCTGAAGAATTTTTGGGTGAGCCAACTAGGTGGAAATTGCAACATAAATTTCAACATGGTTTATCGACATGTGGCCAAAAGGAAAAATCATGGGAGGTGACATTGTGGTCTACTCTTTACGATGGAGGAGGCCATAGTTCTCTGAGTTGAGAATTATGATTGTTGATGAAGTCAAACGATGCACCAAGAGTTGTAAATTCTTCAAATATCTTAGCCAATGTGGAGTTTGTCAGGTATTGAAAGAAATATATTAAAAAATTGGTTGTCCCACCTTGGAAAGTTTAAGTAGGTGGACTCAAAGTACTATAAAATGTGAGCATGTAATTTTGATTTAAAATCGTCTCAATTAGAAATACTTTAAGTTAGAGTGTGTTAACTCTAACTGAATTCTCTTTATGTATTCTCTAGTTATGAGTGATACAAAAACTTCAAGAGAGTGCTCTTGTAATTAAGATCATACTCTAGTTATGTGCTTGTAAAAACGTTGGAATAGAATGTAATAATTGTCGCACTTTTTGTTTTGTTTCATTTTGGTTAATATATTTGCAATGGTTCAATTTTAGCTATAGTATAAAAACAAAATAGTATTTGATCAACATAATAATAATAATAACACGACTACTTATTAAAAAGATAATTTTATCAAGTTACAGGTTTTTTTTTTTTTTTTTTTTTTTAATTATCTTTTAAAGTTTGATTCAATAAATTTTATTTGATTTATGTACTTTCTCTTTTAAAAATTAACGGATGTATTAAATATAAAATTGAAATTTTGTCGTTTAGTTAAATATTTGAATTTAAAAAAAAAATCATCAATATTTGTGGACCTAATAGCTACAAACCCACTAAATTTGGTAGTTGAAAAAAAAAGATAGTTATATAAGACAAGATTTGGGATTGAAAATGAAAGAGAGCAAAGCAAATGTTGTTATGTCTACAACAAAGCAACGATATACACTCAAATTTCAAAAAAAAAAAAAAAAAAAAAAAAAATCAAAACGCAGGTACTGCAGAAATATGCACAAGAACAGGAAGAGGAAAGAAGAAGAAGAAGAATGAAATTCAAATTCAAATTCTAAGAGAACATTTGATCCAAAAGTAAAACCAAAGCCATAGCCAGTCCGGGTTCAAAATCAGGAAGAATTAGCAGAAGAAAAACTTCCGCCCCAAAACAAACGCCGCCTTTCACCGCCTCCTTCCTCTTCACCTCCGCCACCACTTTCCTCGACGCGTCCAATACCTTGCACGATCGGTGCCCGTACGAACCTTCCACACTGTACGCATACTTTTTCTTCGAGATTCTGTAATCGTATACGTACGCAAGCACTCTCGTATTCGGAACCACATGTAGTATGTTCATGTTCATGTTCTTCCTCACTCGACATATCGGTTCCTTTCTTGCCCTACTTTCTCCTCCTACTTCCCCATCGTACACGCACCAGTTCTCTCCTAATCCTAGCTTCTGATTGACCAAACACATACACAAATTAGACTCCAATCCGCTTGAAATTACAGCCAAAATCAGAGCGAGTACAACATTTAGGTCAATTTCATCCGAAAGAAGAAGAATCAGGAACGTAGTTTTGTAAGGGAAAATTGTTGACTGACCTTGGAGCGGCACATTGTGAGGATGGATTTTCCGAGACCGTCCATCAGAATCATTTCCTCCGGCCGTCCGGTGTAATTGTCGACTCTGTATACGATATTTCCGTTACGATCGATCACTGTGAAGCCGTTGCAGGTGAGTAGCAGTGACTTCCTCCACACCGTCAGTGAGATACACGGGGCGGAACCGGCGCCGGCTCTCTCGACCTCCTCCGGCGGCTGGGATTCCTGGTGCACAGCTCCGGATGAAGATTTGAAGAAGAGCATCTTAATTGGTTTTGGTGTTGATGAATGAGGATTTGTTTTCGAATTTTGTAGAGCGTTAAGCGGTGGAGGAAGGCGAAGAAGGAAGAAGATATTTATAGTGATAAACTCTCTCATTATCGGACGGAACTTCGGTCCTCCATGAAAACGATGACTCTGCCTCACTAGGGTAGGCTCCACACACATTTTTCTTAATAATTAATATATATTTTAAGGGAACTATAATTATTTTTTTCTTTTCTGAAAACAAATGTTAAAATACTACATTCATTTATTACAAATTCTTGATGGCTTCTTGTGGAGTTGTCAAAAATGATGGTTTTTCTAAGTTAAAAGGAACTAAAATTAAATATTTTAAAAATTTAGGATCAAAATGTCAAACTTTTTAAAATATTTTTTAGTTTTACACTAAATGAGGTTTATGAGTGTATTGTTAGTATCATCTTAAATCATAAATTTAAAAATTAATTAAAAAAATTTTTGCTGGGTCAAGGTGGGCTTACAAGATCAAATTCAAGTAAGATAGTTTTCTATATAGAGGTACAAACTGTAGCAAATTTTCTCACGAGTAAGAAAGCTCGCCTGCTTGCTCAAGGCTATGAAAAAGAGTATGGTCTTTATTATGCCAAGACGTCACCTTCAGTCCAGTTGTTCTAAATGGTACCATTCGCACCCGCTTACATTCAGCACAAACCCAACTTTCATCCCAGTTAGACGTCAATTAAGCTTTTCTTCACAGAGATCTCAAAGAAGAGGTCGAGGCCAATCCCCGGTTATGAAGACTCTATTCATCCAAACTATTTGTGTAAGCTTTTAAAGGTTTGTTTCATGTTTTTAAATATGTTTTTCTAAAATAGCTATATCTCAATTTAATTAAAATATAATTTTTGCTCCTATACTTTTAATTGTTAAATTTTAGTCATTGTCTTGTCAATAAGTTTTATTTAGTCCTCGTACTTTGAATAAAGCTTAAACTTAATCCATCAAAATTAATTTCTATCTAAATTGATTAAATAATAATAATAATAATAATCTAAAACACTATGTGAATTTTCACAATTTATAAACAAAGTTTTAATAGGTTTTTTTAAAAAAGAAAATTCAATAAAAAAAACTAACTACAAGGATTGATTTTAAACTTTATCGAAAATTGAGGAACTAAAATTTGATATTTTATAATATAGGGACTAAAATGGTATAAAATCTAAAGTACATAGATCAAAATAATATTTAAACCACAAGCATTTTACAAAATTATATTACACATAATTTAATTTAACAAAAATGGAAGAGAAAAAAACACTTTATGTAACGGCCCTAATTTTCGGTAAATCATTTCCTCTCTTTAAATTTATTTAAAAAAAATTATTAATTATCGTTAATAATAGTTTTACAGCGGAGTAAGTGTGAAGGGAGTTGAGAGTCAGCAGGAGGCTGCGCCGTTTTCGATTGGGGGAGAGATCCCCGGTTGAATTTTGAACATGGGGGGGGGGGGGGGGGGGGCGTTTTAGAAGAGGAGAAGGAAGGGGAGGCAGCAAGAAAAAAAGGCAATCTAGTTTTCCTCTCTGGAGACACCATTCGTCGGCCATATTCTCGCTTGTCCCCGTCACTCAATCGCAGCGCTCCAGCCCTCACGGTGTGACCTGGTATCGTCATAGTTGCCGCGTCGCAGCGTCTTGGTCGTCGCGCCGCAGCGTTCTGGTCATCATCAGTCCGCGTTGCTGCATCATTAGTCTCGACGCATCGTCAGTCCACGTTGCCGCGTCATTAGCCCTCGACGCATCATCAGTCCGCGTTGCCGCATCATTAGCCCACGACGCATCATCAGTCCGCGTTGCCGCATCATTAGCCCTGACGCATCATCAGTCCACGTTGCCGCATCATTAGCCTTGACGCATCATTAGTCCGCGTTGCCACATCATTAGCCCTCCATGCATCATCAGTCCGCGTCGCTGCATCGCCCGTCCTCTCCGCGACGCATCGTCAGCCTGCATCACCTCGTCGCCTATCCTCCCCGCGACGCACTGTCACAGCCTACGTAGCGCGTTGCCGCATTGTAAGGAAGTCGCTGCCTCGCGGACACGCTCAGTATTGCTCGGTAACGCTTGTAACGCTCAGTAACGCTCGTATCGCTTAGTATCGCTCAGTGTCGATCCTTCTCGCTCTTGCAGGTAAGGGACTTACTACCGAGTTTTTAGTGATGTATACTGTCTATGGCGTTATTGGTTTTGAATGTCGCTATGAACCCATGTTTCGAATGTTGCCGCTATAATTATTCAGGCATGTCAAATAGTTGTATTGTAGGTTATTTCTCATGCTGATGTGTTATGACTCTGAAATCTCAACTATAGATTAATCATGCCATGACACGTCATAGGTTGCCTTGTTGTTGTGCTCCGTACCTTCATTGTACTATGCTACGAAGGGTGTCCCTCGGGATCACCACCTATGTTCATGTTATAATGTTAGTTAATGCGTACCCTCGGGACGCTTCCTATGCTTATGCCTACGCTTATGCTTATGCCAGGTACGCGGGCGCACACGACAAACAGGGTAACAGCTAGGCCCAGTAGTGGGTCTCTTACTGAGTATATTTTACTCACCCTTTTTCTATGTTTTCCTTCCAGGTAAGGAGCATGGTGGCCCGGCGCATGGCCGAGTAAATCCGTGATCATACCATGGGACCGTCATACTGCTTCCGCATCTTAGCCTAGGGTAGTTGTACTTGCATTCATGAAATTATTGTTTAAATGTCTTGGTTATATCAATTCTTTTCTTGAGACATTGCCCAATAATAAAAGGGGTACCCCGCTAAAGTATTTTTCCCTTTCCCTACGTTGATTAAATAACTTTGGATAATTTGGCCATTTTATAAGAAAATTTTCATTTGTTTAAAATGGATGATGTCATGTCTACTTGTTTCCATCGTATTTACGTAGATGTTCATGCATATTGTAGTGACGAGTTAGGTAGTAAGAGGTTAGGTCGTTACAGTACTTTAAGTATCTAAGGACCTGCTAAAAATAGGAATTTGAAATCCAAAAGATTCAATGAAAACATTGTATTTCATGTTTTCAAATTTGTATTGATAGTAGATTTCTAAATTAGATTCTAATTTAAATAATCGTTTAAAATGTGTTTGATACTATATTTATAAATTATAAAACCAATTATAATTACTTACTAAATATTAGTTGACAATAAATTATAATTAACTTATTTATGAACATATTTTATAATAAAATCTTATTGTATAATTATTATTTGTAATATTATATATAATACATTACGTAATACATATTTTAATTTGAGTTTATAACATGATATATTATAGTTTTAATGTTTTTATATTTATTTAATATAATTATGCATTTTGAAAATTAAATTTTAAAATTAATCCCGAAGCTTTGAGTTTAACAACACTCTGAGTCCCCCCGTTAAATTTAACGCCAATTCATAATAGAAAGCTGGCATCACACCTATTGTTTATTAAAAAAAAATACATTTTTCTAATTTTTTAAAGTAAAAATGATATCTATTAAACATTTTGTCGAATAAATATTCGTTGAATCTTTTTGTTTAGTATACCAATTGTGGATATGCGGGTTGAATCTATAATCTTTACAATGAAAAGTCATATTGATTATTATTGAGCTAAACTCATTGTAGTTGGTAGCGGGTGTATATGTTTGTAATACACTGAATCTAAAAGATTATGTACGGAGTATGCCCCACCATATAAAACCTTTCCAAATTTTCCAAACAATAGAAAAGTCCAAAACTGTTTATAACACGCATAACTATAATTGGTAAGACCGGTAAACCATAGAATTGAAATTTATAATTAATTCCTAGATATAGATAAGTGAAGGAAGCAACGAAAAAAAAGAAAAAAAAAAACAAAAAAACAAAAAAACCCTATGCTTGAAAGTTAAAACTATTCCCAAGATGAGGGTAGGTTCTTCCGACTTCACATGTGAGCAAGTTAATTATTAAATTGGAAAAAATATCAATTTATATCATTAAAGTTGTTTGTTTTTTTTGAAACATACATAATCGGATTTTTAGATATCCAAAATTATAAATATATGAAATATAGATGTTTGATATGTTTAGATTACCAGGTTTGTTTTGCATGAATATTTTAGTAGATATTTGAGAATATTTTGATAATTGTATTTGTTTTTGTAGGAATTCTACTCGAAAATGTCTTAAATTTACATAATGTTCTAAAAATGCTCTAACGACTATTTATTAATCTATAATTAATTTGATATAATTTGACCTTATATAACGTATTTGTTTTTATTCATTTGAATTTCTTCTTAAATTATTACCATTTATATTATTTTTAAATGTTATTTTTTTCTAAACAAAATGATATATAATAATTAATTTTTTTTATAAAAGTAATATTAATTTAAATTTAAATTTGAATATCTTGCTAAAAATAATAAAAACTATAATATAACAAATATATATATATATATGGTTGACAATATTTATTTTAATTATATAACGCAAAGGAAAATTATTATAAATAGAAAAAAAAATATCAAACTATTTGGAAATATAGAAAAATTTCACTCTCTATCAACGATTTGTCGCGGTCTATCGCTGATAAACAATAAATTTTTTCTATATTTGTAAATAGTTTTGCTCATTTTGTAATATTTTAAAATAGCCCTAATACAATGAAGATTAATATGAAAAACCCAACTCTGTAGTATGAAAAATCCATGTTTCAAGAGAGCATCCAAAACTCTTGAGACGCCCTCTACAATGGTATTCTAAGATGCCCGAGAATCTCTAGATGTTAACGCATCTTACAATACTGCAAAACAGACACGAGAATCTAGATGCCCACTCCGTAGGAATATATGATGCTTGCGAAACAAATGACCCCTAAGTACTTTAGAGTTTATATCCATTTAACTCCTGAATAAAAAATTGTATTAGATTTAAACATTAAAACTTTTTTTTTTTTTTTTTTTTTTTTTTTTTTTTTTTTTGTAAATGTATCATTTTAGGCACAATTAACATATTCAACTAAATACACTAGCAAACTCAAAATATTGTGGAGATGTTAATATAGTCGAGGCGTGCTTTTGATAACCATTGTCCTGAAGAAAATTATTCGTTCTACACTACATGTAGGCAAGCTACAATGATTGACTTAGTAGAATACAACAACTAACTATAGTAGAACTGCAACCTTGAACTACTCGGATCTGGTAAAACCCTTGAATAATTGCTCTCAACTCAACTCAAAACGAAAAAAAAAAAAAAAAAAAAGAAAAAATAGAGGAGAGAATTCTTTGATTTGAAGTGAGATGCTACGAATGAAAGAACAAGTTACTATTTATAGGCTACAACTTAGTAACTTTCTTTATACAAAATAAAATCAAATAAATACAACATTGAAACAATTATGAAATTGAACTCAATTTAGTAATCACTGATAGAATCAAACATAGAAAAAATTACCAATTTAACTTTCAATTAAATCTAATCTAAAAGTTTCTAAACAATGTATTTAAATCTACACATTTAAATTCATTTTTATATTTAAAATATTTACCAAACTTTCACATTTTTTATTATACATATCCAACCGCAAGTACCACTAAGTAAAGCTAATTTTTACTTTAAAAAAAAAAAAAAATGAAACTTTGTATCATAAGAATTTGAGGTTGGATAGTTGAATGAATCGGAAGTATTTTTTTGTTTAATTAATATAAACTTTAGTGACTGATAAGGAGCCACGTTTATGCTTAATCTATTCAACCAGTGGGCACGTGTACCTTTACACCTGATGCTTTACTTTTTCCTTCTTCAGTTTTCTAAATTCATTGTTTTGCTTAATATAGTGGGTAGCCATTCTTGTCCCCTACTTATATTTTGTCTACTTTTCTTTCAACTATTTATTAAATTCAATAAAAATTTAAATCAACTAAATATTGCTAATTGTAAAACAATTAAGATGTAAAGATCTTCATTAATTAGTAGTATTTGTTTGATTTCAATCCATTTGCCCTCATTTTATGACTTATAAACTCAATACACAATTCCAGTAATATTGGTTTAAAGGTATTCATCAGTGAAGTCAAATAATTTGTTTATAATTTTACCAAAAAAAAAAAAAAAAAAATTGTTAATAACACGAGGACTAATTCTTGGTCTCATATATTTGACACTCACAGCGTTTTGTACCACAAATTGGATGTAGCAATTTTAGACTTTTATATACTCTATGAATATCATGATTGAGATTTTTGGAAGTAAAAAATTGATGAATATTCTTATATAAAGAGTCAATCATTTGTGCATAAAAGTAAGGCAGTCAAACATAGTATATATATATATAGATCTCTCTTGCGTCCTTTAAATTTCAAACATGTAGAACTTCTCATTTTTCTATTTTTATCTTTTTCTTTTCTTTTTTCTCCCCTTTTGTTGTCAATGTTTTATTATACAAAATTTTGGTAATTTATTATTGTTTGTTATGGTTATATTTGGAAACCATCCTGCTTTAAAATCTGACATACTTTAATATTGAAAATTGATTTTGCTAATCTAAAAAAACAAAAAAAAAAAAAAAAAAAAAAAACTGTTATCTAGATAGATAAATCATTAAAAAAAAAAAAAAAAGAAAAAGAAAAAAAATAGGAAAGTCATACTCATGCAGATCTGTTTTAAACCGTAATTAGAAGGAAAATATATTTTTCATAAATATTTGTTTTTCTGCTTGTGGGAGCCAGTCGTGGGGAATTTGAACTCTCCAATAACCAAATCGGCGTGGTCGGTTGCCCGCCCAGAAATTTGCATACATGCACGTGGGCCTATGCCTCTTATCAACCATCATCTTCCACGTCCTTTAAATAACATAATACATTATTAATATCTATCACTCTCCATCATTATATTTTGGTTATATTTAAAAATATTTTCAGTAATTTTATAAATTAGGATTAATACCCTATTTTTAAATGGCTAATTTTTCTTTTTATTTATTTTTAACAAAGTTTAAAATTAGTGTCTTCAATTGGTTTATTGCTAATTTTTTTTTCAAATATTCTCTATTTTATGGAGTGCAGCACGAAATTAATCTTTTCACATTTAACCATTTAAGTATATGGTGGCTAATGATATAGCTTGTTGGATAGAAGATGAAGTTAGTTATTATTGTCGGTGGGATGATTATCCTAATTAATTTTGTCTTTTGGTTGAGGTTGACATGACTTAGTTGTCTATGTAATTGCTTGTTATTTGCTTTCTCTTAAAAAAAAAAAACTAATTTCGATAAAAACTAATTTTGTAAGATTAAATTTAAGGTTTATTAAAAATAAAAGGGCTAAAATTTGGTCCTTATGGCTCGAAGAAAGTTAGCAAATTTAGTTTCCGTGGTTTTAAAAGTTAGAATTTAGTCTATATATTTTAATAATTGTCAAGAATAGTTCCTACCATAGTGACTATTTATGAAGATTTTATCAAACCATCAAACTAAATTCTAATTATAAATCATAAGAATTAAATTTTAACCTTTTATTAAATCATAAAAACAAAATTTATAATTGAACCATTAAATAATTAAAAGTACATTTAATAGAATAGAATGGAACATAATGTAGAAACTAAGATAACATTTGAACCAATTTTTTAAAATTATATTCTTCTTTCTTAAATGTCTGTGTTAAATTTTGCTTCAAAAAGGTTATTTTATTTAATTAACAAATTTAACTAGTGCCTTTGAGAATTCTTTGAGAATTTAAATGTGTAATTTGCTTAAAAAAAAAGTAGATGCTCAAAACTGATTAGTACAAATACATCTTTTTTTCAATTCTTTTTTATACTAATGTAGTACTTTTCAACTTTTAAGAAGTAATTAATTTTATTTTTCGAATTCAACGATTGTGAGAGTGAAATTCCAATTAAGAATTTTTTTTTTTAATTTATTTGATAAATATTTATAAACCATAAAATTAATTATAGTTACTCACTAAATATTATGTTGAATATAAAGTGGAACAATACTTGAATCTATCTCAAGATGCATCCATTTTTATACATTTCACTCTCATTAAACACATAAACAAATAAGTTAAAATATTTAAAAAAAGACCGTAAGAAAATTTTTTCATGTGACAAATTATGATTAAAAAATTTGGTGAGATGTACAAAGATAGATGCTGGTGACAAGCCCAAGCGCACATGTAGAGTAATAAAAATCTTGATAGGGCCAATAATAAACAACCTAGGATATTGATTCCATCATCAAACTTGAAGATCAATATACTATCAAATATTGCAATCAGTTAACAAGACATAGCATTATAACGCTCCGTCTCTTGTAAACGACCTATCACTCACATGCATCGATTAATTACTATTCAAAACCTCAATTCCAACAAAATTCTCTCTCTTGAGCATATAATTAGCATACGTGTACAATTAACCAATGGCTAGTTGATCAAATGAATCAAAAGCAGAGAAATTGAAATGCAATTAACAATAAATCAATTCCAATATCAATACAACGTTCAGAGATTGTTCGTAATCTCTTCAATATTCTAAATTATAGGTGTAGCTAATCAGGATGAGATCAATTATATGAAGAACAACATCCATTATAAAGAGTAGTAACATAGAGAGAAAGGGACTGATGCTCAATAGTCACCAACACTGCGCAGATCGCCCATTCTCCTCTGACTCTCCTCCTTCAGCTCACCACTCCTTCCCTCAGTAACCCCTCTGGAATGGCTTAGTCTCTTCTCGTCACCCTAAAATTTGATACCCCCAATCAAACAAAATGTCACTTTATAAGCTATAATTAAGTAGCAGCCATGCAAAGTGTCCGCAACAAAAAGATCACCGCCTCACAAGTTATAGCACCATGGTGAGGGAGTTAGTAGCATAATAGCAAAATCAATTAGGATCCAAAACACTTTAATTACATCAATTTTGAAGATTAAACATACTTGTTTTAAAACCGAAAAACAGAGAAAGAACACTTGTTGTAGCTTAAAATTGAATCAAATTCCTTTGAATTTCTGATCACGAACACTTCGTGGACTACCACAAAGTTTTCCTTGTTATTCTCAAGCCTTAGAACGGATGGTGGGATTCAAAATGAGTAGAATTTGGAGCAACAAGGTGATGAACACACTGGTTTTATCGGATTGGAGGAGGAGAGAGTTCCAGCATAAATTAGCTAAAATGTTCAATCATTTTCTTCAATATTTATCTTCTATTTAAAGAAGAGAACATGCAAATCACATAAGCATGCATGAAGCCAACAAATTGGCTGACTAAGGTGGTGATTTTGCAAGGGGAAGATAAGGTTGAAGAAGAAGTTTACACCTCCTTCTTCAACATACAACTAGTGGAGATTTCCAACAAATTCAATTTCTAAATTGAATTTTGAAAATCAATTTCATTATTTGATATTTAATTCAAAATTAATTTCCAATAATTAATTTAAATAATAATTAATTATATTAATTTAATATTTAATATTAAATTAATTATTTCTCAATTTTTTCCCAGCAAATTCTAATCCGATGAATCTCTATTCATCCTAAAAATATTTAAATCATATTCAAATATTTCTAATTCTCCAAATTTGTCTAATTCATAACTAAACAAACAAACTATAGATTTTGCTCCTCAACTTAATTCGAACATCTCAAATTCACTCAATATACTGTTTTAAGGTTTAGTCCATGAGCTAACAAGGGGGCCTAATGGACCTACAGATCATGAGCTCCAACAATCTAGAATTAACCGGCTAAACTCTTTAACCTAGATAATTAACATTCGTTAACTATCGGAACACTCCATTGAAGCCCAGTAGTTGCACTCTCCTCACTGTAGATAAATTTCTGTCCACTTGATATAACTATAATAAGTAAGTCGATCCTTCACAAGTTGTTCGTAATTACAACTAGGTCAAAATTACCTTTTTACCCCTGTAATTACATCTCATTTCTTAAGTCTCACTGATCCTCTAATGAACAATTGGTTTATAATCCAACCAACAAACCTAGTCCCTCTCGGGCCAATGAGAGGGTGGGGCCCCTTGTTCAAGTCCCAAAGTCAATATTTAAGGGAACAACTTATCTACTAACCTAGAAATAGGCAAGAGTGAATTCCATTTTGCAAAACTATGTCACCAGCTATTTGTCTGATCTTATCCCTAAAATGGGAGGCATATTGAGTCGGCGAATTGGGGCCACTCTCACCTATGCAGATTAAAGGATAATCTCAAACAAATAGAAGTTCATAGTTAGCTCAGGATTAAGATCGAGTTACCTAGGTCATCAGGCTGAAATAATCAGTTTCAACAATAAACGGTTATAAAGTAAAAATGATTATTTCATGGTCTGGTCTTATGCAAACTCATTGCATAAGACACCCTCACTCACATGTCTCCATATGAACGATTTAGGATCACATCGTTTGTATCAAAGTGGGCCACATCCATAGTGTCCCAAAGATAAGGTATCCAGCCTTTGTCCATATATTATAGACCATTTTGGCTATTACCTAAACTTGATCCACTTTTATGTCACCACATAAAGCCTAAGTATTCACTATATAGCCAGAGGTTTTTAGTTTATTGTATTTAATAAAATTCATATGTTCAATAACAACTTTACTGAATAAATCTCGATAACAACTTTATTGAGAATAAGTTCCAAAAATTACAAACTATGAGTTTAAGGACATAAAACCCAACACATGGCACCATCGACTTTTGCTCTCGGGTTTCAACATTGCTTATTGGGCCGTGGAGCACCCCAGTGGCTTATTTTGCTAATTTTTGGCCTCTTTTTTCTCCTTTTTTTTTTGTACCAACGACCTTAAAGTCCTCATATTTGGATTTTTCCACCATTATTTGTCCAAATTCTTCACAACTTGTTTTGCAACTTGATTTCATGAAATTCACTCAAACTAATTCGTTAAATCACATAATTTAGCAATGCAGATTCTAAATTAGAAGTAAATATAACACTATTCAAGTGTTTTTTTAAGATGCTGATACATGTCATGAAATGCATGTTTTTAAGGCTCATTTTAATATCTTTTCTTATCAAAAGTAGTCTTTTGCATATTAAAATTCCCCAATTATGTTTCAAATGGATAAAATGAATGAATATGAGGTCTTCAGTTGCTAAGTATAATTCTATCATTTTGTGTTTTGGGAGCTTTTACGTTGACTTTTGGCTATTTTGCAGAAATTGTCTTCGATGCGCCTGCATCGCCAAAATGTGATGCACTCGCATCAAAACCCTAAATTTCAGGAATGTTAACCAGTCGTCTACATGCGCGATTTACCTAGTCTCCAGCTGTCTTCTCACCAAAATTGACTGGGTAGCTCCAGATTTGTAGATTTTGGCCCTCTTTACCAACCTTGATGCCTATATAAAAGTGGGAAGCCTTATCCTCAAAGACACGCTCTTCCCTCACGAAATACAACCAGTCCTACAAAATTTCTCACCAAAAATCTCATACCCACTCCAAGAAACGGGAGTTCTCGTGGAGAAGTTAGAGCTAGGACCCCCTACCCCACAAAAGTATGTGCAGAGAGTCAAGATTGAACCTTGGGAAAGGACAATTCATTCCTAGGAAGTTAAAGAGAGTGAGAGACACGTTCTAAGAGAGCGCTTCCTGTATTTCCAACATCTACTTCTTTTTCTTCTTTTGTTAAGAATCTATTCATTCATATTCATCTTGTAATTATGACTTTGGAATTAATAAAAGTATTTCAATCATTCTTTAATATGAGCTAAAATCATTAAGGAGTTTAACTGTGTGGATGCCCTAGGGATTGATGACTTGATCATTTGCTTAAGTGTCACATCATGCTTGCTTGCCCTTTTCTCTTGTTGAATTTAAGGCTTAATAATTTTAAGTTGAACTGGCCACTTAATTTAGCATTTTAGTGGAGTTTTAATGCGGAGAAGATTAGGATATAAGCAGAGTTCACAAGAGAATATGGGGTAATAGCTTAGGTATAGGAATCACCTTAGGTATAAGGGACACCATAGGATAAAGAATAAGAGCAAGAATTAATCTAAGTAGCAGCTAACCATAGGCATATAGGCTTAGCTCCTTAGACACCTAAAGGAACTTGATACAAAACCGAATAGGTGAAGATTCTATCCATGAGTTAGGCAATGCACTGGTATGATGCGACCACATCACTTAAGTCAGAATGAACTTAGGCAGTAACATAGTTGAAACCCTACTTCCATCATTGATTATCTTTATCTTTTTAAACTTTATTCACATCAACTCACAACAAATTCATCTTGGTTACTTTGGTCACTTGATTGCATTGCTTCAAAACAAACCTAATTAGATTGCTAGTCTCGTGGGTTTGGACTCTTGGAATGCTCCGAGATTATTACTTCATCGACAGTGTATGCTTGCACTAGACCATTTTTACTACTATTTTCAACTCTCATACACAGTTGGTCGATCAGCTGCCCAGGTTGCACCTAAGTACTTTCCTATAAAGCATTACTAATTAATTTACGAACTAATTTATGTTAAATTTTTTGTATAATTATTATTTTGTAATATCATATAATATTATACATAGGGTAATTGTTTTAAATAGCAAAATATTGGAAATATTTTCAAATGTAGCAAAATGTCATTGTCTATCTATGACAGATAGTGATAGGCACTGATAGACATCTATCAATCTCTATCACTGATAGACAGTGATAGATGATAATAGTCTATAAGTTCCTATCATTATCTATCAATATATTTTGCTATATTTGTAAATATTTTGGTTCATTTTCCTATATTTGAAACAACTTTGGTACATATCATGCAAAACATATTTTAATTTATAAAAAATAATTGAGTTAATAACATTAAATATTATACTTGTTATTGTTTTATCTTTTATAATTGTAAAGCACCTAAAAAGTGCTTTTCTTGCTTTTGATTTAGGGATGTTTTTATTGGATTTGATGTCTTTGCTAGTGGTTTTCAGGTGATAATGAAAAAAATAATGTTTAGAAGTCAGAAAAAGAAAACCGTGCCAAAACCGAGCGAAAAACGAAAGACAAAGTGGAAATATCCTAGAAACAGGGTAGCGCAGTTGAGAGCATCGCTGCGCTGCCTCGTTGCGCTCTAGTGTGAAACCCGAAATTTTGACCTGATAACTTGGATATAGTGAAGAGTAGAAACTAGGAAAATAAAGAAAACTTGAGTACAAGCCTGTGGAGTTAGAAATTTTTAGAGGCAAAAAATCTGGGGCTTGTGGAGTTAGCCAAATTTTAGCTAACTAAGGAGATAGTATGCATTAAAGGTAAGGAAGAAAGTGTATGAGCAAACTTGAGTTTTAAGAAGAGAATAAGTCATAGATGAGTTTGGGAGAAAACCACGACAAATGATTTTTCGAGTCTTGAACTATAAGGAGGAAAGTAAGTTAAGAAATTTTCAAGTGTCACAACTATGCTTGGAAAACTTAGGCATGGACGCATAGACCTAGGTGAGGAAGGAAAATTTCACAAAGTATTGAAGATGGTTGAGTTGGTAGCATAGGTGGAAGTTAGTTGTGGATTAGAACACATCTTTTTGGAAAAAATCACCATGATGAACACATAGAAGATAGTTTCAACGCGTGGTGGAGCATTTTAGGAAGAATTTTGACTAAGTTTGAGGTGTTGAAAGGAATCCCAAGTCATAGAGGGGAAGGTTGAACACATGGTGCCTTATGGGAAAAAGAAATCTCACCAATTCTAAGAGTTGAACACATAGGGCATACTTCGGGGAGGTTTTAGATAAGTGTTGGATGACTTTGAGAGTTGAGAAGAAAACCCTAAGGAAGAAAGGGAAGGCTTGATGCATACCTTAGGGTTTTGGAGGAAATGACTAGGTGTTGATTGATTCATGTTGGAGGTGTTCGTTAAATTTGTTCGTTTAAATTTCTATTCCAATTAAATTGAGTTTCTTAGCTCGTTGCACAAAAAAAATAGATTTATCATTTCCGTACAAGAATGCGTTGAGAATTACTCTGGATGTGATCATGACTAAGTAAGTTTTCCTATAAAGACCCAAGTATAAGCATTTATAGGTTTCCTGGTGAGTCTAGGGTCGAACGCAGGGATTTGTAATAACTAGGCGTTGAGACTAAATGTATGACTATGCGGTGACTGTACATGTAAATATATATGCGTTTTTTGATTATGTGTGTAAAACTATAAATAAAGAATGAAAAGAATTTCCTACTACTAATAATGAAGTGGACGCGGCGTTGGGTAGTCATATGTAAAACAATGCGTCAGATAGCATGCGTTGAGAATGAATGGAACCATGCGGTAGAGGTAGAGTTGAACGCAAGAGCTAGTTGTTACCTAAACTTTCTAAGTACAATTACATACCTACAAACTGCGTGTGTGAATCCATCTCTCGATGTTTCGACGCCACATTTATCTTATCTCTAAGACGCATGGTAAGTTTGCGTTGGCAAAAGATGAACTACATCTCTGTGCTTAATTAATGCTAAACATTAACTATCCACTCTCTCAAGCTCGACAGTCATGCTTACTACGTTTGTTTGTCAGACAAAGTTATGCAAGCTAAAGATATGCATTAATCAAGATGTAACATACTCAGAATTGCTTAAGAAAAACTAACTTTTAACATTTAACTCATTTAGCATTTAGACAGCATGGTGTAAAGTATTTAATACGGAAATAGACGGAAGATGATAGTCAATCAAACTCATATTAAGACAATAAATCATTCTCTCGAATGTCATTAACAAAATATAAGCAAGAAGGAGAGAAATGGAAATAAAATAGAGATGAAGGGCGTCAAGCCGCCACTGGCAACGTCTTGCTTCATGGAGGCTTGAGATGGTTGCTATATGATACAAAGATTCCATAAGGTGAAAGATTCTCACTCACTGGGAGACGACTCTGAAGATGCTCAGAAACCTTCTCTCAGAAGAGCTCGAAATGGAGGCTAGTTATGGTGAGGGAGAAATAGTGTAGAGTTTTCGCCTCTTGAACTGGTCTCTCTTCCCTCTTTTCTTGGAGAAGCTTGTGGACTATTTATAGGCGTCAAAAAGTTGATATCATGATGACCTGACACCTTTGCATTAAATTTCAGCCACGCTGCATAGGCTTTTCAGATTGTCAGCCTATTTGTTCTGCGATGATCTGATTGGGTGTTGTCCTTTTTCATAATGACATGAAAGCTGTTTGAGCATGCGTCAGTTTTTACTTTTCAGATTGTCAACACATAGTCTCGACGCATGGTCTTAACACATTGGCTCAGCGCATAGGTTTCCATTTATCCTCGCAGCAGCTTCGTTTCTTCGTACTTCGATTGTTTGCGCTTCTTTTCTTCTTAACCCTGCGTTAGGAACATAAAAGCTCATCGTTTTTTAGGTATTTTCTTTTGTAAGTAGTGCCAACGCATGGTGATACATTTTTCATCATTCAACTACCAAAATCATGCGTTTAGCTCCAAAGTTACTCTAATTAAATCAAATAGTGACTATAATAACTTGTATTTCTACAAGTTATCAGGAGGCAAAGGAAGTGTGCTTAAAGAAACAAGGGTAGAACTTATAGGAAAAGAAGAGTTGAGTACATAGGCTTGAGGAGAGCCCTATAGATTCATAGGTGAGGTTCAAAAAAGTCCATGAGGGTAGGAAAGGAAGCTTGGACGCAAAGCTTAAGGATGTTGGTCAAGTTAGGCATATACATGAGAAGTTACAAGTAAAAATCTAAATTGAAACACATGATGCTTAGGACAAGCAAGAGTTGGACGCATACCCCTTGAGGAAAGGAGAATTTTGTCTAAGTATAGAATCTCCAAAGGCATGTTGGACACATACACACTGTTGGGGAGAAAGTTGGCTAAGTGTTAAATGGTTTGGGTGGAGCAAAACGAGAGCAAAAGAGACTATACTCCAAAAACCTCAAGATGGACGTATGGGAGGAAGGAGGTTGAACATATCGGTCATCGCCCGAGCCTAGGTTGAATGCATGGTAGAAGTGTTGAGTGGCTTCATTGGAGCCTAACACATCACAAGTAGGAGGTGTCGTGATGCATTGACTAAGATATCTTGCAAAGAGACTTGTGGAGCACAAATGTTTGGATGCATGTTGAAGTATGCATGCATGAAACCAAATGTGAGCTTAAATGTCAACCTATGGAGAAAGGATGGGATGAAAAATCTTGTCATCCAACTCCTATAAATAAGAGTTGCTTGATCATTTACTTAGAAATCTTTCCAAAACTCATTTGAGAGAAGTTGAGAACTTTTCTGAAGTAATCTAGGCGTCCAACACCATAGACCCTACGTTTCAGAGGGTGGTTGCATCCAACCAAGAGCAGCCTTGTCTTAAGACTATCAGCCTTGCGTCCAATTGAGAAGATTGATGAATTGAGGTGCTGTCCTGCGTCCAACATAGTCTGCCCTATGTCTAGAAGAGTTGTCCTCCGTCCAAGGAAGGTGCTCTGCGTCCAAGAAAGCGTTTTCAGGCTCTCTAGAAGAGTTTCTATGGTTCCAAAGGTTTCTCTATTGCTGTTTTCTTAGTGCCAAAGGCTAAGGAAGAACCGGGAAACCTAATCCAAGCTAACTTGTGATCAAAATAGGGAAAGAAGGCTTTAAAACCTCACGGGATGGATAGGGGGTGCCAGAAACCTAATTCTTGATCCTGTGAGAAGTATCTCTTGTGGGATAGTCAGATGACCGATGGGTTTAGCTTCTGATCCCTCAGAGGTAAGACTATGTGCACATAAAGTTTGGATGAATTGATGTGCCAGAGTGTGCCAGCAGAATAGTTCGGTACCGAGGTTAAGCTGAAATAAGAGGTTTGAGGTTATTTTTGTTATAATTGTGTTTATTAATGAATCTTACAGGCCTATTATGCTTAAGGGTCGCGTGAATCCTAGTTATACATTGACCACTCTATGGGCTTCATGAAACTCACAATGTTCTTATGTTTTTTTTTCAGGTAGCAGCCGAGTTCCTGTTGCTGTGCGAAGTCGAGGTCTGCCGAGATATAATGTTATCATTTTTCATAGGCAGGGAATTGTATAACGCTAGGGTTATGTCATTTGTAAACAAGTTCTATAAAAGATTGTTTAAATAAACTATGCATGTTCAATATGAAAGATATAATGGGATTAGTGGTACATGTTATAAAGAATCTATGTTTTCACATCTCTTCCTAAGTTAAAGAGGTAACTAGGGTTGGGGTGTGACATCTAGACCCGAGAGCATCATATTTGCAAGACTGCTAGAGCGTAGCGTCACTTGTCAAGAGTGTCTCTGCGTGAAGAGAGTGTCGCAATGTTGCAGCGTTGCGCTTGAAACTAGGCAAAGATGATGGACATCGTTACGACGCTGCCCAAGAGCGTTGCTACGCTACCCCTTTTTATGACAAACAGCGTCGCTTCACTCTTGAAGAGCACAATGACGCCAACTTTCCTTTTTTTTTTTTTTTTTTTGTAGATTTTGCAAATTTGGAAATTATTTTGGGCGACTACTTCTATATATTGAGGGGTTCTCAGCAACCCTAGGGAGGCAAGAAAATACACAAGAGAGACCTAAAAGAGGCACAAAAAATTAAAGAGGAAAAGAGAGCCCAAGTTTGCTATCACGAAGAATGAAAGAGTTGGAGAAGCGGTGAAGGCCGTTTGAGATCCTAAGGTGCTAACCAAGAGGAGATTGAAGGAGTTCAACATCAGAAAGCAATTCGAGAGTTTTTCTTCCTAAGTTTCTCTTTCCCTTTTACTTTTATGCTTAAGAACTCATATGCAAATATGTATTTGATGGCTATGTGTGGCTAAACTCATTGTTTTAGGGTGTTGGATGATTTAATTATGGATTTATGTTAATGGTTTAGTGTTTTTCATGGATTGTGTTGAATGATACATTTTTCAATGCTATTGTGCCTATTCTTTTTCAATAAGTGTTAGGTTGGATGTATGATTGAGTGGTTGTATGTCTAATTGGATCTATGACATTGAATCTCTACTAATTTTAATGCTACCCCTCTTAACTTGGTTTCAAGAAATTAGTAATCAATTAGGTTGCATAAGAAAGACTTGTTTTTTAGAGAAGTAATCCAGATATTAGTTTCTAGACTTAAACATATTGTTTGTGTCACACCCTCTTCCAAACTACCCTCTTAACCTAGGAAAACGTGTGAAGACAATAGACATCAACCCTTTGTTGACATATACTGTCAACCTGTACTATCCTTAATACATGATCAAAGCACCTAATTAACAATTTATAATTCTCATCCAGACAACATGCTCAAATTTTAAGAAAAGCTAACATACATAACAAACTTCCATTCAACAACTTAACATAAAATAGATACATGTTTTCAGACTTCCATTCCTCAAAACCCCCTTTATGTACAATGCTGAGACTTAAGTACAAATGTTTACAATATTTATATACTAAGTAGCAAGACCAGGCGAGTTTGGTGTAGGCTAAGCACCCCGATTTCGCTCGCTACCTGAAAAACAAAGAACCAAAGAAACCATGAGCTAGGTTGCCCAATGAGCGACAAGCTTAGAAAACCAAACTAAGCTTAGAATGCTTAACAAAATCATGCTCAATAACCAAGTAGTAAAACAACAAATAGTTCATCAGCGAAAACTTATAATCATCAGCTTATGCCTGAAAGATTTCCTTAGTTGAGGTGGAGAAAAACTCAACACTACTCAACATAAAAAATAACCTTAGTCGGGGTGGGGTAATCTTGACACACCCAACATCGAATAGCCTTAGCTGTGTGGAGTAATCTCAACACAACAGCGTCGAATCACCCTCTATGTGCACATAGGAATCATTAACTTGGGTTGCCCGTGTACTTTCTCATGTTCTTCAATACCGGGGTCCATATACAATATTTAGGCTCCCTATTGCCTTCTCCGTGTCCTTCGGCATTGGGGACCATCTATTATCCTTTTGAAAATTAAGCATGTGTTTGATAATAAATCATTAACAAACAAGAGTTTACAAATCCTCATAGTACCAAGCTATTTATCAACAAATATGCTTGTTTAATTCTTAGCATCATCAAACATCATGCTTCTTCATTTAAATTTATGTAAAAGCATGTTCAACTTTTACTAGAAAACTCATGCCTACTTAATGATTTTTAAGGAAGAAAATTAACTTTAGATCATGCTTTATCATACTCAAACTAAAGTTAGAAAACTCATGTGGGGAAAATAAATCACTTTAAATAGAAAACTGTCATTTACAACTTGTCTGGGACTCCTAGTGGATTATATACTTCTCTTAGCTCTTCTCGGCCTGAAATAAATTAATTCCCTTTGTTAAATTTCTTTAAAATTTTTTCAATGTATAGCTTAAGTTAATTGGGTCTTTAATATTGGATTTTAGTTAAAAAAAAAGGGTCACCCATAATAAAAAATTAGCTAAAATACCCAATGGTAGCAATCTGCCCCTAGGTGTGTCCAACAGCCCAACAACCCAACAGCATGCCTACACAGCTTGTCCAGCCCCTTATGTGCGGCAAATTGCGCATAATGCATTGCTTCACACAACTTGACACTCGTGGGTGGCAACTCCCGCATAGACAGGGGTAAAAATAACTTCAAAAGGCAGGGTGTGTGCGCGTCTTCAACTATGCACATTGATTGGGCGACGATCTCCAGCCTACCCGATGCTTGTGTCATGCACCTTGTTGACAGCTTGCATCGTGCGCCTTGTTTGCCCACTAGCGAGACTAGCGAGATTTGTCTCGCTCAACACGTGCACGCCCGTAGTTTCGGCCTCTACGCACTAGTGAGATTTGTCTCACCCAATAGCCTGCACATTCGTATTGTCAGTGGCATCTTAGCCTGCCCACTGGGCGTTCAAAATCATTGGAAATAACCTCAATGGAATCCTTACCTTTGGCCACTGCCCAAGCTTGCCTGCACGCACACCATCTTCCTCCTTAGCCCAAACTCACCCAACAGTCTCAAAGATACTGCATTCACTTCTAGTTGCCAAAAATAATATTTCCAGCCCAAATTAAGCTTTACTTCCTTTACAAACTTGTAGATAATTGACTTAACTAGCTTACCTCGAAATTTCAGCCTCAAACTCCTTTTTTTTTTTTTTTTTTTCGTCAGATATCAAGATTGTCTTACACCCTGCTCCAGATTACTCGATAGCATGAATCATCTAGAATCTTTGATGAAATTTGAGTTCTTCCTCAAGGAATTCTTTTCCGACAACCCTCTCTCTAAAATTAGACCCAATTTGGAGGAATTTGGTTGAAGAATATCTCAAATTGCTTGAGTAATTTGGGCAAACCAATTTCCTTCGTCAGACCTTCTATTTGTAGCCTTCACAGAAAACTCATGCAAAGTCTTAGCTTGCCACCTCTTGCTTGCCCACGCCACAATTAACCTGTAAGCCCCGCACCTAATTTTGTGAGAACGTAAGGTAAGAAGGGGGCCGAGAGATGGATGATTGGGTAGGAGTAGTTGGATGACTAAGTATCAGCTATGCGTTGATGGCAACCTGTTGTGATGAAAACAGTTTTGGTGTAAACGCAAAGGTGAGGGAAGACTATTATGTGCTGAAGCCGCGACGCTTTGAGGACATAAGGCGTGGGGAATCACTTTGTACCGAGGATTATTATGCGGCAAATGCATTGAAGGCAATGTGCCGCTGGAAGTAAAGGCTACGAGGAGTTGGGAGCTGATTTGCAATGAGGCTATTATGCGATGAACGCTACCATGCGTCGAAGGTGGGTATGCATTGGAAAAAGAGTATTGGCCGAGAGAAAGTAAAGCGTTTGCTAACCATTTGGCGGGAGAGTTTGAAAAGAAATATCATCAGAGGCTTTGTGCGTTGCTGAAGCTGAGCATAGAAGGTATGCGTTGAACGGATTATAGTATAGTGTGGAAATGGAGGATAAGTCGGTGATATATATATATAAGTGGATTGAGAATTCAAGTATTCTGATTGCATTTCAGAGCTCGAGCTGGGTCCATACTAAGGCGAAACATCGAAAGGAGGTAGAAGAAGATGTTCATGCTGATTTGAAGTGGAAAATTTCATTGAAATCGTGGAAGAAACTTGAGATTGGCAGAGGTTTCGGCTGCTGTTATCTCTTCAGAGTGATGCTCGGTTTTGGAGGAAGAACAAATTGAAGAGACGGAGGTTAGGGCTGAAACTTTGAGGTTAGTAAGTTAACTCGATTTCTAGCAGGTTTCATGAAGGATGCTTGAGCTGAAATTGTTTAATTGTGTGTCAAACTTAGGAAGAAGAGACTGGAGTTGAACTGCCGGATGATTAGGGGTACCTTGGAGTTGTCGAAGGATATATCCTAAACGGAGAGGATGTTCTTCATGAAATTTTGAGGTAAGATGAAGGATCTGTACTTTAACAAGTTTGTAGAAGGAAGAAAGTACTGAAATTGGCTGAAACGAGATGTTTAGCAGGTTGAAGAAGGAAGAAGAAAGGAAGAAGGAAACGATTCTGCTGCAGCGGAAGTATCGCTGAGTGAGCGAGAGACAGGGCAGCGAAGCAAGTATCGCTGCAACGTAAGATAGGCTTTGCGTCTCAAGATTCTCGCTAGAGTATCGCTAGGTATCGCTCCTCAAGGTAGTCTCGCTGGTTTCATTCAACGCAGTATCGCTAGTACAGTAGTGTGTGATGAGTAACTCTGGCAGCTTATAATTTTCTAAAGAGTAACGTTACTATTGTGTGTTAAAGAAAAAGGGAGATTATAGAAACTAAACTTGAGGATTATGTGTTTTCAGGTCAAGAAGAGCTCGGAGAGGCTTATAACCCACTTAGAGCCGAGACCAATCGTGAGTGACTATTTGTTATATCTTGTGTTAAATTTAGTACGTTTATTGATGAGGAAATTTGATTGATTGTAGTATGTCTTATGAATGTGATGTGTTAGTGATTTAAAAGAATATTAATACCAATGTCTAAATATAATAGTGGCTGAGGGACCTTATGGTGAAAGCTATATGTGAGTAAGCGTGAAATTAAGTACTGAGGGATTTGAGAAGGCACTTGAATAACAGTAGGAAATGGACTACAATGCTCAGGGACTATGAGTGAAGGCATGTAGTAATCCATCACACACTAGCTCGTGCCGAGGGATCATGAGTGAAGGCACTTGAGCAAAGATAGAATTAGTTACCTGTGCTGAGGGATTTCATGTGAAGGCACATGGTACTGTAATTACAATTGAGTAAGTGCTGAGAGACGGGAAGTGAAAGCACTGAATAGTTGCAAGTCTGTGAGACATGAGAATTTGATAGTTACATGTAGAATGTGGAAAGTGAATCTTGGTAATTCTGTGGAATGTGTTATGTGATAGTTACTAACTCACAAACTGATTTATAGTTGTTATGAATAGTTTAGTAAATTTAGTCACTCACTGAGCTTTCTGCTCATTCAGTTTGTTGTTGTTGTTTATTGTTTCAGGTAGCGAGCGTGTCCGGGATGCCTAGCCTACAGAAGAATCTCGTCTGGGCCTATCTGGAAGCGAACCTCTGGGATAGTTGTAAATATTTTGACTGTACATATATATTTTAATATACACATTTTTTAGGATAGGAAGGGGGACGTGTTGCATCTTATATGTATATATACAGACTTGTTTGTTGAGAGGTTGCATTTTCTTCTAGTATGTCAATGGAAATGTTGCTTTGTTTGCTATTTATATGGTATCCATCCTATAGAGTTCTATGTAGAGGAAGTAGGATCATGCTCAATCCTAGGTATAGAGTGTATCTGGGATGGGGTGTGACATAACCTCATTTTGACACCTAATCAGACTTAATTAATATTTAATTCTCAAATTTCTCCAAGTACAAAAAAATGATGGACGCATCACTTTGTGACAAGCTCTCCATGCATGGTTGACACTAATTGAGGTTATTCTACTTCCTTTCTCGGCTATCCTTGCACGCAGCCCCCTTGGCTGATGGATGCCCACAATGAACGCCCAACTCCCCCTATTAGCAACTCTAGGATGCATAGCCCTCTTTGCATCAACCAAACGCACCACTCTTCCCATCTCCTCTAGCATGCACCATGCAACACAAGGCCACCTAGGAACACATCTCTTGGCTTACTCAACCACACCTTGTGCCCACATCAACAACTTAAGCTTAGCTAGGTATGGGTTCTCAATGTAACAAGCCAACACTTAGCCAAATTTTCTCACTTCTTCCCTCTTCAATGCCAACCACACACCATGATTCTCTACCTGACTACACCACAACAAAGGGCTCTTGGCTACTCTTCTTCTTCTTGGCACCTGACTACTTCCCTTTCAAGCTACACGCCTAGCAACTTACTTGAAACTATTCCCACGGCTAAGTCCACAAACACACCTCCACTGGCTTCTCTTTTCCACGCCTCCTTCAATTTAAACAAAGAAAATTTTTCTAAGCCCACAACAATAACACGATAGTTAAGTTTAGTACTTAGAAATGAAAGTAGGGTTTACAGTTTGCACATAATTCCATAAAAATCTAAAGCATGACTCAATGATGTAATTAATAACATCAACACCCTAGAACACTTTTATCCTTTGAAGTTTCACTTGCTCTTGTTTTCTTGTTCTCTTGTTTTCAAAATTCTAATTCGATCGAGGTCCATCCCGGCCCTCAGATAAAATCGTTTCAATTCTTGAATAGCTAAGGGAATATATTCAATTCAATCCTTAGTGGATACGATACTCAGACTTAAATTGTTTTATATTATAATTTGTTCCGTGCACTTGTAGAATCGCGTATCAATACTATAACTATGCATTTTAAAATTTTGAATTCAAAATCTAGATAAACTAATGAAAATTAGAGATTAGTTGAATTTAGAAACTAACATTTTTAGTTCCTAATATTTGAATTTAATTTCTATTTAGTGTTTCAACAAAATTAACCTTGAAAATTACTTCTAAATGGTTGTGAAGTAGAGCGATTAGTTGACATAATAGAAAGATGATCAAAATTCAAACTATATGATCCGTCTTCTACGTAAAGTTACATGCTCCTTTAAATTGGTCTGATAGTATTTTAAACTAACAAATATTCTTAATGATAAATTTCACATATTTTAAAAATAGTCTAATAAAACTTGTGATTTAACTTAACCTAACTATGAACTTTTTTCTACATCTTATATTTTATGTTTAAAACTATATCGATGTCCAAATCTTGAATTCGACATTTGAATTACCAAAACTTGACCATGAATTGCCGTCTGGTTGGTTGTTTTGGTTAAACTGTAAGTTTAGAAGAAAAGAGGAAAATATATTTATTAAAAAACAATATTGACGGTGTACTACTATTCAATATATTTTAACTTTTATATAAATAGTCAACCAAATTAGTTGAGATATTTATTGGTTAATTGAAGGGAAAATATCACGCAAGGTTGCTGTTAGTTTTATGAGCTTTAATCTATTTTATATTTTGATGATAACATATATTTATTTATTAATGATTTTAGTATTTTTAAATATATATAGTGTTGAATTTGAAAAGATGATTTCAATATATTTGAATCATTCACATCAAAGTTTAAAGGAATAAGATAGAGTCAAAACAAATTTAACAAAAAAAAGTACTTGTACATAGTGATGATATCACCACTTAATCATCAAATTGGACCAATTAAAAATGGTCACTTAAAACTATGAAGGAGTCACACATAAAAACTTCAAAATTGTTACGCATGTGGCTTTTGGTTTTCTTAAATTAAAAGAAAGTTTAATTTATTAATTTATTTTTTTATTATATACCAGCAGTCACATTTAATTTTTTAAATTATTATCATCATCATCGTTAGTACATATATTTTCCTATTTTACCTTTTAATCTCCATCTTTCATCATTTTTTACCTTAATTTAATGGCTATTTTTGAAATCCTTCAGGTTTTAATTTAGCCAAATTTCTATCTCTTGCTCACCTTTTTCAAGCATTTTTCTAACAAGCTTTCTTATCTCTTTTGGTCAACAAGGTGACCAGAAATTTTAAATCTCTCATAGTCTCTTGATCTTTATTATTTTCTATTCTGAAAAAATTTATGGACTATTTTCTAGCTGTCAAATTTGTGTAACCCTCTCTCATGAGACTTTTCTTTGTATGAAAATTTAATTTTATCAATTTGTTAGAAGTTTACATAATAAGGTGCAAGAACACCTTGGGATTGAGCGTATAGTGCTTTAATTTTGAACTTGAAAAATGATTTGAGTATAGTGGTTTGATCCTTCACCCAATTAAAAGGATCATCATGGTTTGATCTTGAATCGATTTAGAAAAAAATTAGTATAAGTTGGAGCCTTAACTTGCAAATTAAAAAGATCGGTTGGAGTCGACTCTTGAACCCATAAAAAGAATAGTGAATGGTTTAGTTCTCACCCATAAGAGAATTGTTGAAGTAAAATATTTCAAAAACATTGGGGAGTAGTATGGATTTCTAAATCAAGGTGTCATCTCTCTTTCTTTCTTATATAATTTAATTATTTTTGTTGTTAATTATATTGTATTGGTTTCAATTGATTTAATTTGGTTGTAGATTTCTTGAGAAAGGTTTAAATTTTATCCAGCAACACCATTCACCCCAATACAGTTACTCTTCCTCCTCTAATTAAAATGAAAAAAAATTCCTAAATCATAGCCATAGGGAATTTTTTTTTTTTTTTTTTAAAAAAAAGTTAATGTTCAGCCACATAATTAGTAAATGTAACTTTTTAAAGGGAAAATGTATAGCAAATTAAACTAATAAATCATAAAACTACTGAAGTAGTGTGATCCAGATCCAATCTCAATACTTGTGATTGAATTATATATATATTATGAACCTTATTCATCTTTCTAGTTTAGTCTACTAGTTCCATCACAATTTTTCATGTGACAAATTTTTATTTATTTTTATTTTTTTAAAAAATAATATTTTGTTTTTTAATTGTAGAGTTGCAATAGATTGCAAAAAATGAGCATAACTCAAAATATACCAAAATATTGATTTGTAGTTACTCGAACAATCTGTCATCACATAGATAAGTCAAATAGATAGTTAAGAATAGATGCCATATGTTTCTGTGGTTAATTTTGCACTTCTAGAGAAGATGTGTGCTAGATTCCTCCTATGCCCTAAGAAGTAAAAAAAAAAAAATCAATCAAATATTTCCCATCTTTGTTGTGACTAGATACCAAATGTATGCTAGATTCCTCCTAAGACTTTTTACCTTTGGATTTTGTTTTTTCTTTGACTTATGATTACATGGATAGGTAAAAAGTATTCAAAAAGTGCTTTTATATTGCCTTTTATCTAGAGTTATTTTGGTTATTATTGTGTTAGATTTGACGTCGTTTGCTAGTATTTCTTAGGAATTGAGCCTAAGAACAGGACTTGGAGCCAAAAGAGCCAAAACGGTCTAAACATGGACATAATCAAGATAAATCGGGACCAAGTGCATTAACTAGGGAAGAAAAAAAAAGAGGAAAAAAAAAAAAAGAAGTTGGCAAAAAATAGGGCGGCACTGCCTGTACAAAAACTCAAGAGCACCTAAAATTGGACTTGTGCAGTGTCAAGACGCTCTATAATAGCGCCATCCAGCACTGTGACTATGAAAACCTTGTTGACCAATTGACTAGAGAAGCATCATGACGCTGTCCCACAATGTTGCAACGCTAGGCTATTTATGGAAATAAGTTATTGATTAAGAAAATTTTCTTTATAAATTCTAGGGTTTTAAACAACCTCAATCATGAAATTCAAGAACCGTAAAGTGAGTTTTGTTGCAAAAGAGAATAGAGAGTGTAAGAGATTTATTTTGGACGTCGTTCGAGTTCCCGAGGTGAGGATCAAGTTGTTCTGGGAGGATTCAAGAGACGACAGAACGCTTTGACAATAGTTACCCCCATTCCCCTTATTTTTTTTTTATTGTTTATGCTTTCAAATTTGTATGAAAATATGTGTTTGAGAGCTATGAGTGGCTAAACTATTTAGTTTTAGGGTGTCGATGAATTTACTTATGATTTTAAGTTAGTTTTTAGTGTTTTCATGGATATTGTCGACTAATATGCTTTTCAATGTTATTATGCTTTAATTCTTATCATTTGGCCTTCAATCAATGTTATAGGTTAGATGTTTAATTTGATGGATTGCATGTTTAATCAAAACTATTGCATTGAATCATTATTAGTCTCTTATGAAGATACTTAGGTTGATAATGAAAGTTGTTAATGACGTTGCTTAATGTCACGTTTCTTAATTTGGTTTCAAGAAATTAGTTTTCATTTAAGTTGCATGAAAAAAGATTGTAATAATCTGGATTGAGTTTCTAGACTTAAGCATATTGTTTATACGAGATTCCATGAATAATCTAAGAATGACTTAATGACATATGTAATGAAATCAACACCCTAGAACACTCTTTATCTCTTGAATTTCCACACTTGTCTTTATTTTTAATTTTTGTTTTCAAAATCAAAATTCCAATTCGATTTCCAATCCTTAACTAAAATTGGCATGATTCTCAAATAGATAAACCAATCAATAATGTTTGATCCGTGAGGATGACACTCAAACTCTTTTGTCGTTTTAATTTACTATAACTTGACCATATGCACTTGTGTTCACATCAAGTTTTTGAAATAACAATTGTGTTTAATATGTCAAAAAATTGGAGATAATCTAGACTAAGGTGTATTTTATTTATTTTTGTTTGAAAATTGGTTGGATTTCCTTTTGTGCATGGCCTGTAATAAAGATTCTAATCTTTTGGTTTTTGATCTTGAGATTGAACAAACTTTCAGGAAAAATCTAAAAGGATAAACAAGAAACAATTGAAGAGATGATTAAAGTGTTGAGTTTTATGCCCTAAACTCGTGGTTTGTCAATAAACTTATTTTTTTATGATTAATAAAATAAATTGCTATTTTTGTTAATTGTTGCATAACTCTATCCAATAAAAAAAATCCAAGATTATTTACATGAGACTTGATTAATATATAATTGATAAACATGTGGATTATGTTCAAATAATAACCTAAAAAGTCTGATGTATAGATAAGATTGGATGTCTTATCCTGGTGACACTATGGATATGCCCCACTTTGTAAATGTTACAAACGATTTGATCAAATCATTCATGTAGACATGTGAGTGAGGGTATTCTATACAAAGAGTGTGTAAGACTGGATCGCGAAATAATTAATCTCTCTATGTAAATCTGTTAATTGAAGAGATTAATATTTCATAGGATGATTACAAGTAACTCAATTTTAGTCTTGATTGAGTTATGATCTCCTACCTATGAGGGCTCGTCCTTTGATTTGCATGGGTGAGAGTAGACCGAGCTGCCGACTCAATAAGCGTACCATTTTGGGGACTTAACCAAATAGGGAGTTGGAAACATAATTTCACAAGATGAAATTCACTCCTTCCTGTATAGGGTAAGTGGATGAGTAGTTCCCTAAACTGCTGATTCCGAGACTTGAACATTGGAGCCCCATCCTCTCATTAGCCCGGGAGTGACTTGGTTTATGGTTGGACCGTAAACAAAATTGTTCATTAGAGTATCTGTGGTACTTAAGAATACAAAGGTAACTTTAGGGGTAAAATTGACATTTGACCCAATTGTAATTATGAACAACTCATGAATGGTCAACTTACATGTAGTTATTATATCCATGGACGAAACTTATCCTACAATGGATAAGAGTACAACTATGAATCTATAATGGTTTGCGTCATAGTTAATGAAGGGAGGTTAATTAAAAGTTTAATTAATTAATTAATTATCTCAGATCATTTAAGCTTATAATTTGTAGGTCCATTAGGTTCTCTCGCTAGCTCATAACGGATCAACAAGGACCATGGTATTGAAAGAATAGTTTGAAATGTTCAAATTAATTTAGGGAAGAATATATTTATTGTATCAATACCATTAATATAAAATAGAAAAAATTGCAAAAACCACACTTGAACTATGAGGCTGGTTACAATCACACTCATGAACTTTCAATTTGATCAATTATCCCCTTATGGTTTCTTAATTGTTGCAAGGAGCCATTTTTATTAAATTAATTTTTATTTATGGATATTTGTAATTTCTCCGTCCTCTCTCCTCCATCTTTCTTCTTGTGTCATTCTCATCTCTCTCTTGTCTCTCCACCACCGGAAAAAACATCCCAATTGCTCATTTTCTTCCATTTTCATCATAGCCTCCTTCAATCTGCACATATTTCAAACAAAAATTCAAACCCACAAACACAAAAATGAAGATTAAGAAAGAAAAGAAAGTGTCTGCTAAAAAGAAGTGGAAGTTTCGATGCTTTGGAATCTATTCTTTTGATTTCTTCTTTTTCTTCTCCATTTTGGGCAAAACTCTAATGAGAGGAAAGCAAAAGAAGGAGGAAAAAAATATGGGATAAAAGGAATGGTATTTTATGGCCATCATACTAACTTTGGGTATGCAAATTTTAAATAGTGAAATAAGGAGGGGAAGAGACTGTGGCACCCCTCCTTCCTGTAAGCTAGTGATATCGTGACGGAGAAAATGCCCTAAATCACTGTCTACTTCCTCTCCTTCGCGATGTCACCGACGGCACCCCTGTCCCCTCCTATGCCTCCAATACTGCTCCAGATTCGACGAGTTTGACACACGAGCAGTAGCACAATTTCTCTTCCCCTCCCTTCGGCGATTTGCACGCAACAAACCCTACGACTTGACATTGCTCCTTCTCCTTGCTCGACAGTTTCTCGACAACAACGGTTCATTAATTTCAGTAAATGTTCATGGCGGGAGGAGAGACAACGAGAGATAGATGATAATGGACAAAGGATGAAGAGGGAGAGAACAAGAGAGAGGAGAGAGAAACCAGAAACCACAAATATCCAGAAAATAAAAAAATAATTTAATAAAAGGGGCTGGTTGCAACTAATAAGAAACTATAAGAGGTAATTGATCAAATTGAAAGTTCATGTGTGATTGTAACCAACTCCATAGTTCAGGTGTGGTTTTTGTTATTTTCCATATAAAATATAATGTATGTAGATAAATTATTATTGAAGGGATTTGAATCAAAATCTTCTCCTCGAACTAATAGTCTTCTCCTTTTCCAAGAGATCTTCCTTGCTATAACTCTAGCAAGGATCCGACTTTTCCAAGAGATCTTCCTTGCTATAACTCTAGCAGGCTTTTCCAAGAGATCTTCCTTGCTATAACTCTAGCAAGGATGATCCGGTTAGTGGTAACTGATTCTTGAAAGAATAGAGGGAATAGGAAGTGAGAGATTTAGAGTCGTAGAGATTATTCTTATAGAATTCTTATAGAGGGTGTGTGTTATACGAGGGCTCCCAAGACCCCTATTTATAGAAATCTATGGGTTACTCCTAATCCTAATTCTATTGGATAAACTCTTTGCACAAATTTTAAATTAAATATTTAATAATATCAAATATTAATAAATATTTACCAAAATAATATCTCATATTAAATGTTTTAAAATATTTAAATCTTATTTAAATGTTTTAAAATATTTAAATCTTATTTAAATATTTATTTTTTTACAAAATCTTTAATTTGAATCTCATCCAAATTAAATAATTAATTATTCGAATCCAATCTAAATTAATTAATTAATTCTCTCTCCAATAATTTAATTCAAATCTTATTTAAATTAAATAACTTAATTATATGGATCTCATCCAAATAATTAATTATTTATTTAAATCATTTTCAAATAAATTATTGTCTATGTTATTAAGTTATAATTTGAATCTTATTCAAATAAACTTTATAATAAGTCATGTTAATTGTATCCAATACAATTAATATTTTCATTCATAAATTTGAACATTTCAAATTTTCTTTCAATCATAATTGATCCGTGATAAGCTAGCAAGGGGACCTTATGGACCTACAGATTATAAGCTCTAATGATCCAAGATTAATTAATTAAACTCTTTAATTAAATTAATCTTCATTCATTAACTACAGAGAAAACTACTATAGACTCATCATAGTTGAACTCTTATGCACTGTAGGACAAGTTGTGTCCATGGATATAAGCAATATAAGCAAGTCGACTCCTCAAAAGTTGTTCATAATTACAGTTAGGTCAAATGTCTGTTTTACCCTTGTAATTACCTCTTTTCTTGAAGTACCATTGATTCCTCTAATGAACAATTTGTTTATGGTTCAACTATAAACTAAGTCCCTATCGAGTTAGTGAGAAGGTGGGGTCATTTGTTCAAGACCCGAAATTAGCACTAAAGGGAACTACTCATCTACTTACCCTATATGGGAAGGAGTGAGTTCCATCTTGGGAAGTTATGTTCTTAGCTCCCTATTTAGTCAAGTCTCCAAAATGGTAAGCTTATTCAGTCGGCAACTTGGGCCACTCTCACTGTAACGACCTGAAATTTCACGTTAACATACCTTCATTCCCTCTTTATTGCACCGTTCTTTCGTTAATGTTTTTGGAGGAAGTTGAAAGGTATAAAAGATAAAAAAAATAAAAATAATAATAATGATAATAATAATATTAATTAAATAAATATTTAGGCAGAGGGAGGAGATTGGGTTCTTGGTCATTAGAAGGAAACGGGATCGGTTTGGGAAAGATCTTCTGGTGGGTTATTTATTTACCTAAGTTGCGTGTTAGGTAAAACAAAAAAAAAAAAAAAAAAAAAAAAAAAGAAGAAGAAGAAGAAGAAGAGAAAGGTCAAATCTCTCTCTCGAGCACCTCTTCATCAGCCGTCTACCGCCCCCCTTCGTCACGCAGTCACCATCATCATCAGTCCTCATTGCCGCCACCATCGCAATCCTCATCGCCGCATCATCGTAGCTTTCATCGTCATCATCATCACCGCATCATCATCAGTCCTCATCGCCGCATTGTCCCAGCTCTCATCGCGCTGTAGCGTCTTACCCCCATTTTCACTCCATCATCACAGTCTTCATCGCCGCATTATCCCAGCTCTCATCACGCCGCAACGTCCTAGCCCTCATTGCGCTGCATCATCACAGTCTTCATCGTCGCTCGTCTCAGCCCTCTCTGCGCTGCGTCGTCACAGCCTTCATAGCACATTGCCGCAGTGTGGGGAAGTTGCGGCTTTGCACAGTTAGTCTCACTGTGTTGCTTAGTCTCGCGGTCTCGATAGTCTCGCAGTTTCGCTCAGTCTCGCTGTCTCGCTCAGTCTAGCTATCTTGCTGTCCCGCAGTCCCGCTCTCGCCGCAGTCTTGCTCTCGCAGGTAAAGGACTTACTACCGGGCTCTAGTGACATCTAATGCCCAGTTATGTTACTGATTATTTATTTTGTCGCTGTGTAACTATTGCCTCGGTTGTTTATTGCTTAAATTGTTTTGGGTATGCCAAGTCATGTAGTTCGTATGCGATGTGGTTATGCTTACGTGCTGGTGATAATGTGAGTCTCTGCGATGAACTGGTTATGCCATGACATGTTATTGCAGGTTATCCTACTTGTCGTGCCTTGTACCCCTATGTACTATGCCTACGATGGGTGTCCCTTGGGATCACCACCTGTATCTATGTTTACAAATGTGATCACTACGTACCCTCGGGTCGCTTCCTATGCTTATGCCTATGCTGGGTACACGGGCGCACACGACAAAAAGGATAATAGCTAGACCAAGTAGTGGGTCTCTTACTAAGTATGACTACTCACCTTTTCCTATGTTTTTTTTTCAGGTAAAGAACGAGGTGGCCAAGCGTATGACCGAGGGAATCTGTGATCGTACCATGGGATCGTCGTCATTGCTTCCGCACCATATCCTAGGGTATAGCATATTGGACTTCTAGGGTAGCAGTGTTGGTTATTCATTTGACCGTTTGTTTATTTGTTTTGGCACTTTTGTGTTCGACTTTGTTTTCTTGAGGTTTGCCTAACTGTTTAAGGGGTACCCTGCTAAAGCATTTTTACTCCTCTATGTTGATTTAATGAACTGTCAGGATTCAAGTCGTTTTACAAACTTGACCGAGTTTATTTAAAGTGTGTAACACCGTGTCTCTTAGGTTCCAACGCACTCACTAAATGATCATGCATAACGTAGCGCCCTGTTAGTTATGAAAAGGGTCAGGTCGTTACACTCACACATGCAAATTAAAAAACCGACCTCACATACAGGAGTTCATAAGTCACTTAGGATTAAGATCAAGTTGCACATGATCATCCTATGAAATATTAATCTCATCAATTAATAGACTTACAAAGAGATTAACTATTACGGGTCTGGTCTTATACAAACTCTTTGTATAGGATACCCCCACTCACATGTCTCCACATGAACGATTTGGATCAAACAATTTGTAACTATTACAAAGTGGGTGGTATCCATAGTGTCACTAGGTTAAGGCACCCTACCTTATCCATAACTATTAGACCTTTAGGTTATTTCTTGAACATGATTCACCTGTATGTCAACTACGTACATGTTCAAGACTTCATGCAATAACCTTGGAGTTTTCCGTTAATGGATAAATTAATATTGTATAATTAATAATTAAATTAATTAGTTAATCAACTACGAGGCTTTATGGTACAAATCCTGGTAATTATATAGTTAATTATGAATATGATTCAAGTTTAAACTATATAATATGAGAAATTAATGTATTTGAATGTGGTTCAAATATTAAATTAATATGAAAGAAATTCATATTAAAATTATAGGTTAGGAGAAAAATATACATTTGAATATGATTAAAATATTTATTTAATTAGATAATTAAATCAATAGTTTTTCAATGTAATCATAAATTTGAGTTGGGAGGTTCTTGATTTCAAGATCGCTCCTGAAGTCCTTTGTTTTCAGGAGGTTTTGTCAGAATTTCTACGGCTGTCTCGTGGATTTCGTAGAATTTCTGTCCGATTGGGAGAAACTTAGTCTGACCGAAGGGGGAAAATTACACTAATTCATAGATATGTGGAAACAATTGGCCTGGTCAATAGACATTTAGAACTTTGTTTGATAGGGAAGCTGCTAGCATGAAGATTTATAACTACGGGTGCTCTAAAAATATGTTGAGGAATGCGGGGAAGACAATTCAAAGCTTTGAAATCATCGACATTGGAAGAAACTTATTTCTTTTAAGTTCTTCAAGATGGAAGACAGAGATTGTGTGACATCCCAAAGTTTAAGATAATTGTAATTTATTTATTAAAATTATTAGGTGTTATTTTGAGTTTTGAGGATAAAACTGAATTATTGGGATTAACATATTTCAATTTAAATTAAACGTTTAAGATTTAAAGTTTCATTTAATTCAATTGGCGGGAATTTATTCGAATTGGTGGAGATTTGGAAATTTGAAATCCAATTTAAGAAAAATTGAATAAGTTGTCGTGGGTTTGGAATTTGAAGACAGCCGAAATGTTGAATCCACTCCCTGTACCTGTATGGAAGTGGTAACTTGTCACAATGGATTTCTATTTGGGTTGCCAAATACTTCAATGGGAGTTGATGGAGTTTGGGTAATTGTAGATAGGTTGACAAAAACAACACGATTCTTACCCGTTAAGGCAACCTATACATTAGATAAGCTAGCCCAAATGTATGTAGATAAGATTGTGAGCTAGTACGGAGTTTCAGTTGTTGGGTTTTATGCCCTAAAACTCATAGATTGTAAATGTAATAATTTGATCGTAATTAAATCATTGATAAAAAGTTATTGATGTGTTACTTCAATAAGCGTTGTTGATTGTTTTTGTTTGTTTTGTCTTAATAACCCTAAATCCACATTTGTTGACTCTTTTTTTTAGTCATTTAATCGCCCATCATCTAAAGTGTATAGATGACACATGAGAAATCAGTCATCATTGACAGTTTCATGACTTTTAGTCACAGTCAACAATAAATATATATTGACATTTATTCTAAGTCATGGAAACGATTTATATGACAATTTTATACAGTCATTAAAAAATCAAAATGTTTTCTATCAAATAAAGAGTTACGTTGACATTACACTTCTGTCATCGCAAAACAAATAATGACACATTTAAAGTGTCAATAATACATTAACTATGACATTTTTTTAAGGTCATTTAATTACATACATCCCATGACATTTGTCAGATATCATAGAAACCATTACCATGATACACGTTATTACACCTGTGTTTCCTTTAGTTTCAACACAAAATATGTATGCAAACATAAAAAGTAACTTTCATATATAATAATGTAGTTCAAATTGTTAATACAAGGAAAGTAGCTAGTAATCAAATTCTAGGTACAACATTTACAAATTCAGTACTTACAACTAAGTGTTGGCATACTACCAAAAAATATATATACAACACCTATTTAAATATCTTGGTTGGTGGGCTTCCTTGCTTCAATGGCATCGTCCAGGAACCTTATAAAAAAAAACATTCATTTTAGAATTTGACTCAATACAAGTAAGCTTCGATAAACACTTTCAAAAAAATTATGCATATGATCATAATATAGCCACATAAATATATAGTATATCACATTATAATCTCACTTTTTAACCTTAATAACATGAATAACCTCCAAATTAAACTTATACACTACTCTACTAGAAAGAATAAGGGTTAATTGAAAAACTGCTTAGTTGAGGAGGAGGATGAGGATGAGGATGAGGATGAGGAAGGGGGGGGGGGCAAGTGAACATAATACAGTAGGAGCAAAACAAATGTATAATTTAAATACTCACATTAGTCTTACTATCCACAACATAGACACTTTCAACGTCTATCAATGCCAATAACTATTTTGAAACGATTGTAATAACTATTAGGGAATTTTGCACAACATAGACAAATTCAGTGTCAATCGATGCCGGTAACTATTTGGAAAGAATTCTGATAACTATAAGAAGAAATTAAGCCTACCTAAATCTAGTAATGTGAGCCAATATTTGAACTGTGGTCTTAACAACATAAACCAATTGAAATAAACAAATAATTCTAGGTTATATGATATATACCTCTTAAGCACCAAAAAAGACTGCAACTTGAACACTTCTTCCTCCGACCTACTTCTTCCACATAACATTGTCCTCAAAATATTGAAATACGAACTACAAATAAGATAAATATAGAAGAGTAAGAGTTAACCAAAATTATAAAGTTTAATAAGAAGATCAACATAATACAAATCCAACAATTACGACATTTCCATCACCCCCATTTTACCTTTTTGCTAACAATCATTTTGAAAGTTTTTTCTCCGATTCGATTGCAAAAAATCACTTGTGATGTTACCCAACCATAGACAATATCATGTGTCATGCCAACCTTTTCCAAACAAAACATATAAATATTAATATAAAACTAGTAATGGAGTTATATAACAGATCAAACACATCAGAATTCTACAATACCTCCAAACAAAACAACGACATTTAACTCTCATACCCATACCAGTTTAATTCATGCTTCAACTCCACAAAAGTTATTTTGCAAATGCATTCAATTCTATATTGAGTAACAAAATATAAGTACTCCATCCACAAAAAAAAAGTTCTGTTTTCTCCATACTCCGACAACTGTTACTACCACAAAACCTATGCGAAGAACATGTGCAATCCCACATACTCTGCCCACTCAATTCGTACCACGTCAATGTCATCTTGTGAGTATGTAGGTGGCACACCTTTCATCTATAAACAAAGAAAGCCAAATAAACTCGAAGAACTAAATACGTAACTTCAATTTGTATGAATTTGTAATACGTACTATATCTAAAATTAATGTGGTTCTTGATAATATTATCTCACCCATGTATCGCATGACATAATATCCGCATTCGACCACACCAGATTGCTTAGGGCACTGTTTGTATCTTGAAAGACCTACAAATGGCTTTAAATGTAACATGTTTCTTTATGTATTCATACTAGTTAAAGTTGTGAAATGCTAGCTATAACATACGTACATGCCAATCACATTGATGATATCTTGGTCGAGTCGATTTTTTAAAGGGTCCATCCAAAATATGCTACTTTTTGAATGATCAATAATGATCAAAGTCCAATGATTCCTACAAATTTAAAGAATGACAAAAAATAAAATTATACAGTGCACAAAATATAATATAATGCATTTTATACAACATACCCAGAATTGTAAGGGAAGAGGAGAAGTTGATTATCCAATCCTGTCATTCTCGAGGACAACAATTGAGCCCGAGATTCTTTGTTGGTTGAGATTGAGATGGAACCAGCATCTAGAAACTTATACAAACTCAAAATCTTTGATTTCTCCATTAGTTTGTATAAGTACCTGTAATATCAATAAAACTTTATACAGTACTGAATATATATATTTTAATACTAAACCATGATATATTAAGATTACTTACATCATATATGCATCAATACAAGAAGTGCATATTGGGCGCATGTGACAAAAATCTTGTAAGACCTCCAAAATGCAACACTTGCGTTGGATTCCAAATACTTCCATTGGTACAGTGATTTGAATTGATGATCTAATATATTCAAGTTCACGGAGTAAACAGCGTAAAGAAACTGGTGAACTTTGAATGGGTGTCATCGATAGAACTCCTAAACTTTTACTTGGATTTTTTCCCTCCTTCTATTAACAAATAGTGTAACATGAGAACAAAAATTACTTATATAGAATAAAAACCAACAAGGATGGAAAATGTTACCTTTTCATTATCAATTATCATAAGATCCCATGGCCATAGCAAGTGTGAGCCTACTTCTTGAGATAACAAATTTTCTTCTCTTTGTTGGTATTGGGACAGAACAATCACCATGAACAACTACATCAAGTGAAACCTTCACATTATCACTATTAACGTCATAGTCAAATATAGTCCCCGCTCCGACGACATTATTTTTAGATCCGATTGCCAACAAACAAGAAGTTCCATCCTACCATGAGTAAGTTGAAATGTAACTGTTAATGTTTACTAACGTATATTATGTAGAATATATACTAAATTAAAGTGAAAAACCTACCTTAATGGGCTGTGGGGCGACAGATTTGCTTGAGTTCTGTTGTTTATGTTCATCCACCTGTAGGGAATAAATGAACTTACATTACATATGTTATTGTCAATGCATATTACAACCAATAATTTGAGCTATACGATAGACATAAAACCTCTTCTTTTTCAACCTTCACTTCAACATATTGAGAAGTTCTCGTGTGCTTCAACAATTTTGCCTTCGCCTATATTAAAAATTTCATTTGGTTGGTTAATTTGTTATTTCGAATTCATGAAAAACTACTTAGAATATGAATTGAAACACATTAACCTAGTCATTATTATTTTCTGCTTCACCACTTTCTTCAATATCACCTGGAGAACCGTCCTTTTTTCCTCTCGTGAAGTCTTATTTTGGTTCAATAATCCTTTCTTCACCTGTAAAAAAAATTCTATGGTATTAAATATTTAACATCTACATTAACACATTAAGTACGATGAATAGATGGCACATTTGACCTTCTCATTGCTGGAAATAGGTTCACCATCTCCTTCTTTAATGTCTTTTGAAGAACCATCCTTGTTTGAACATTTGGTTAGATTTTTTTTGTTTTTTAAGTTCTTCTTCCAACTCTTTTATACGTGCAGTCATCTTCGCCTTCTCATCCTCATCAAATGTAACTTTGTCTTCCTTCTTCACTTGTTTTGGTGTATGAAAATATTTACTGGGCATGACAAACTTACCCTATCCTCTAACTACTCCTGGAGGATCTTTGCTCCCCAACGCTTGTGATAAGATATCTCCACCCGTAGATGTGTTGTCACTTTCGACATTATGAGTGACCAACATTTCATCCTATTGAAAAGAAAAAATCAATATTTAAGGATAATGCAATGAAATATAGGTAGTCAACAAATACTTACTACGATCCACTACTTCTTGTGTTTGCTTGTCTGGAATTTTTCCCTCTCGATCCATCCGAGCCCTTTTCCATAAAACGCATCGCTTAGTTAGATTTTTATTTGGTAACGACTCCTTCTGCACCAATAACAAACCATTACACATGAATTTGGATTCAAATGTAATATGTAAGCCGTATAAAAGAATAAATAGTAGTGAATTAGTATCTTACTAGCTCTTCCGAAAGATTAGCATACCCCTTCCGCGACATTCGATGATTATACATATGTTTTTTCCTCTTTTCTCGGTTCTTACAACTGACCACCTTAATAAAATTACATAATAAAATGTCATAATGATACTTTGCAGCTTCAATGTAAGTGAATACAAAGTTTGAATGTTTCTAACAACAATACTTACTTGGAACTCTTCCCTAAGCCGAAAACTGACAAACGCATCCCAATGATCTTGTTCAATGTGGGAATACTCAATCGGGGGACATTTTAATTTCTCTAGATCATCCTTAAATGGCCTTATATACTTATTAGTCAAAGCATATTTGAATTGACAGAAACAAATGCCCGCAGTTTGCATGAGATTCTTCTTCCATCTATGATCAACAACAAATCCACCCTACGAATCCACACCAAATGTTATATGTTAATGAAAGCAAATAAAATCTAAATACCATTTGTGGGCTATGTGTATACCTAAATGAGGTCCCAAATCTTTTCTTTTATCTCTAATGGCACTGCTTTCCAACTATTGTATGTAATTGGAACATGGGATCGGACAGACGTTCCTATGAAACTTTTCATTTTCACTGCATTGCACCCAAATGGCTGACCATTCTCATTATATTGCACCACTCTTCTATGACCTTCACTGCACGCACGGGTGATCTCATGCATTCCAGTAGGTCCTCTAGTTTTCTTTCTCTTAATTTCACCATCTATAACCGGGGGATCTACTTCACTATCATGTTCATCGTCAACTATATCGTCTAAGTCATTGCCTTGTGCATCAGCAAATGTATCATCCATCAAACGATTCAACTGCTCGTCTTGTGTATCATCAATCGTATCATCCATCTGTTCACTATGATTTTTGTAAATGTAAAGAAAATTGATAGTTAATAGTATAATTACAACGGTACATTCAATAATAATTAATAATATGATTTATAACAGTACGTTAAATAACATTTAATAATGTGATTACAACAGTACATTAAATAACGGTTAATAATAGGATTACAATAGTGCATTAAATAAAAGGTCCAGTAATAATAAGTGACACATTTCCCACTGAAAATTAAAGAAGCATATCCGTTGGAGCGATCCCTTTTTCCATTAACAATAACCTACGAGATAAACAAGAAAATCTATGAACATTAAAGGAAAACAAATAAGAACTGAAAGCAATCGCATTATTTAGATGTACATACTTGATAAACTTTCAAGTGTCAACCCATGTGCCTTCACAATCATCTCTTACGTATGGAATTTCAGTTTCGTCTATATCTGTTGGTGATGTGCATTTTGAAACTGAAGGACAGTCCAAAGAAGTATCTCCAAGCTCGTCATCATAACATGTATCGGCAAAATCTTTTTGAGGTGGTGTGATAACAATTGACCATTGTGCGTCAATAGGATCCTCTATATAAAAAACTTGCCTTGCTTGAGTTGCTAGGATGAATGGATCTAAAGTATGTCCTATACGATTGAGTTTCACCAAGGTAAATCCAAGATCGTCAATTCGCACCCCATTTTGGTTTTCAACCCAGTCGCACTTAAATAATGGAATCTTAAATGTATTGTAGTTAATTTCCCATATCTCTTGAATAACCCCATAAAAAGATATGTTTGATACAATCGGATTCCTATCTTTTGCACTGGACACTTGCATTATTGTGGCAACTAATGTAACCCCACTATTTTGGACAGTGCGACTATTGTTGCGGGATTTGGTGCTATAACTACAACCATTAATCCTATAACCCTCAAATGTCATCAATCCTGGGTTGGGGCCATGTGCCAACCAACGCACAGTTGAAGAAACTGGTTTTCTATCATGTATTTCCTGCATCACCTATTATTACAGGCAGACATTTCATTCAGTGTGCAACTAGATTAAATGGATATAGCAAAAAAAGGGGCATGAAAATTAAATACCTCATCGCGTATCCAATCGATTGTGTTCATTTTGTAGCCACTTTTCATTATTTGCTTTCCTTGGATTTTGGACCTTCAAATACTCCAGATGTTGTCTACAAAATATACTAGATTTTAGGTGATAATACATTAAACAATTAGATGATTTGAGAATTGTAATATACTAACATTCTATACGGTTGTACTTCTCCAGTGTTCTCAAGTACATATAGATGTGCTTGCTTTAGTTCCTGCACGTTGGGTCTAACATGACATCCAGCTGATAAAGGTTTATCAATGCGTGTTTCTTCTCGTCTCTTGAATGAACCAAGCCCAACAGAATCTAACCCAGATAGGAATTCAGAACAAAATTCAACAGACTCCTCACATATGTGTGCTTCCGCAATGCAACCTTCCGGTCGAGTTCTATTTCTTACGTAACTTTTCAACACTTTCATATACCGTTCAAATGGATACATCCATCGTAGGTAGATGGGCCCACAAAGTTTCACTTCTCTTACAAGGTGAACAGTGAGATGCAACATTATTGTGAAGAAAGAAGGTGGGAAATACTTCTCAAGTAGACATAATGTAACAACTATATCCTCTTGCAGCTTATCTAACTCTGGTACCCGCACACTCTTTGAGCATATTGCATTGAAGAAGAAACATAATCTAGTAATAGCATACCTCACATTCTTAGGTAGCACTGAACGTAATGCAATCGGAAGGAATTGTTGCATTAAAACATGACAGTCATGTGATTTCAGGCCATTAAGTTTCAAGTCTTCTAACGAGACCAGACTTCAATATTAGAGGAATAACTTTCAGGAACCTTTATTTCAGATAGAGTCTTACAGAAACGATACTTTCTTCTTTTGATAATGTATAACATGCTGCAGGAATATACATTTTACTCCCCCGACGTACAGGAGCTAATTCAGGCCGAAGGTTCATTTCAACTAAGGTTCATTTCAACTAAGTCAAGTCTAGTACTCATTCCATCTTTATTTTTTCCTGGAACCTCCAGTAACGTACCTATGATATTCATGCACACATTCTTTTTTATGTGCATTACATCAAGACAATGTCTGACATGCAACTCTTTCCAATAAGGCAGTTCAACAAATGCAGGTCTTCTTTTCCAGTAGTTATCTGAAGCTTTGTCATTCAATTTCTTGCCACATTTCTTTCCACTAGGAAAACTTATGTCCTTCAATTTATTGTAAATCTTCGCACCTATGGGTGTGGAGGACTTCCATTCTCTTGCTTACCATCGAAGGCTTTTTTTTGTCTTTTGTACGGGTGATGTCTTGGCAAGAATTTTCTATGGCCCATGTATACATTTTTTTTCCCATGATGTAACTTGGTTGAATTGGTATCCTCTCCACACACTGGACAAGCTTTATACCCTTTCACAATACAACCACATAAATTTCCATACGCAGGAAAATCATTAATAGTCCACAACAGCACTGCTCGCAAAGTGAAAGACTCTTCTCTGTATGCATCAAAACATTCAACTCCAACTTCCCACAAAAGCTTCAAATCCTCAATCAACGGAGCTAGGTACACATTAATATCATATCCTGGTTGTTTCGACCCTGATATCAAGATTGACAACATTAAAAACTTCCTTCGCATACACAACCATGGAGGGAAGTTGTACACTGTAATAATGACTGGCCAACAACTGTATTTAGTACTTAGATCCCCATATGGGTTGACTCCGTCAGTGGATAAACCCAAACGAAGATTTCTTGGTTCTAAACCAAAAGCTGGCCATAGGTGATCTATTAACCTCTAGGAGGGAGAATCAGCTGGGTGTCGCATAGTACCATCTACCTTCCTATCTGTAGCATGCCAACACAAGTTTTTTGCATGTTCAACGCTCTTGAACATCCTTATAAACCTTGGAACTATTGGAAAGTACCACAACTGTTTAGTAGGCACTCATTTTTTCTCTTCGTTTGAGTTCTTAAGAACCTTCCATCTTGATAGATTACAGGTAGGACATTGGATGCTGTTTTCATACTCTTTTCTATATAAGCAACAATCATTTGGACATGCATCTATTTTTTGGTAACTCAAACCTAGGGCACCTAATGTTTTTTTAGCTTCATACATAGAATTTGGCATCTCATTCTTCTCAGGTAGGAATTCACTTATTATAGATAGTAATTCAGAAAAGCTTGAATTACTCCATCCAAATCTAACCTTTAGGTTATACAATCTCACAAGGCTGACAACTTCTTAAATCTTTTACATCCTGGGTATAATGGCTTTTTAGCATCGTCAAACATAGTGTCAAAGATATTTGGTGCACCAGGAAGTTGATCATGAGCAGTTTGAACCATGTCAATTACGTTAAACAAATCGTACTCATCCTCATAGTTTTCATTTAACTTGGGATCTAAATTGTTGTTAACATTGTGTGTGGCTAGATCTTCCCCATGCCAAAACCATAACTTATAACTCTAATCAATTCCATTGACATATAAATGATCCCTAACTATCGAAACATCCTTAGATATACAATTTCCACATTTTAAGCATGGGCATCGAATGGAATTGGAACCATTGCCATGACGCAAACCAAATTCAATGAAAGTTTCAACTCCAACCTCGTATTCTCTAGATAATCTACTTTTGACCATCCATGATTTGTCTATCACACAATACTAGGGAATTAAGAACTTGTTAATTTCCCCTCCCCCAAAAAAGAAACCTGATGATAAGATCATAATATTAGACAATAACTTTTATCAAGTCCATCTACAGTCGTTTTTTTTAAGGTGGTTAATTTGTAGTTTCGTCAAGATCATTTCTATCATAGAAAGTTATAAATGGCAATCTAATTCAACAAGTTAAGTTAGCTAGGTAGCATGCTTTTGCTATGCACAGCCAATTAAAGAGAAATGAGAATTGGGTACATGCACAGTTCGCATCCCAAAGTTTCTCGAAGGACACCTAAGCATGGCTTCTTAGCTCAAAACAAGGACAAAAAAGTGCGTAAGTGACAGTTCCAACCTCAGCTCGTCATACAGAGTAAACTCAAAGTGACATACATACTATTCCACAAATGACACAAGTTAAGTTAGCTATGTAGCATGCTTTCGATGTGCACAACCAAGTAAAAAGAACTGAGAATTGGGTACATGGACAAAGTGACATCTCAAAATTTCATAAAGGACTTCTAAGCTTGGCCTCTCAGCTTAAGACGATGACAAAAAATGCGTAAGTGACAGTTCCAACCTCAGATCGTCATACAGAGTGGATACAAAGTGACATATATATACTATTCCACTAATTACAAAATCAAAATCAATTCACTATCCTATCAACAAACACATTCCTTCCTCCGGAAACTAGAGAAGTGACAATAAAGTGAGAATCAAAAGACCGAACTTACCGAAATAGAAGAGCAAGTAGGAAAGTAACCACAGGAACAATGTTAACCAATGCACAAGCGAAAGTGAAACCCTGAATTAAAAACACAAACAACAAACAAGTCAACAAATAAACGAACAGAAAAACATGTAATTGCTATTTGCAGTTTGAAATTTAATGAAGAATAGAGGCTGGACTCACCTGAGGATGGGGACCGAGAGGCTGGACTCACGAGAATGGAGAGGGAGAGCGAAAGCCGAGAGGAGCTAGAGTGGAGGGGGAGAGCGAGAGGAGCTAGAGCGAGCCGAGAGGGAGAGCGATAGGCGAGAGGAGAGCGAGTGTAGAGGGAGAGCGAGAGGCGAGAGGAAGGCGAGTGGAGCGGGAGAGCGAGAGGCGAGAGGAAGGCGAGTGGAGCGGGAGAGTAAGAGGCAAGAGGAAGGCGAGTGGAGAGGGAGACTGATAGGCGAGATGATAGCGAGTGGAGAGGGAGAGCGAGAGGCTAGAGGAAAGCGAGACGCTAGGGAGACCGACGGGCGAGAGGAGAGCGAGACGCCGGAGACACCCAGAGGCGACAGAAGCTTCGATTGGAGAGGGAGACCGAGAGACGAGGACAGCGAGACGCAAGGGAGACCGAGAGGCTACCGGATGTCGACTGGAGAGGGAGACCGAGAGACGAGGACAGCGAGACGCCAGAGAGACCGAGAGGCTACCGGATGTCGACTGGAGAGAGAGACCGAAAGACGAAGACAGCGACACTCCGGCAATGGTGGTCTAAGACGAGCGTGAGGGAGGCTATCGACGTGAATTCGAAATAGTGAAGGAGATGGGACTGTGGAAAGGCGCACCAATCTCAAAATAACTTTATTAATATTATTTAGGATTTTATATAAAACCCTAAACAATATTAATAAATTTTAAAATAATATATTTAAAAAGTGAGATAAAAAGTTAGATAATTGTATTTTACATAACTAATTTTGTGAAGAAATAAAAAAGATAAGCTAAATAAATTAAATTGAAAAATAAAACTTGATCAATTTTTTGTGATAGTAGCAAAATTTTAATAACTTGAAAAAATTGTCATAATTTAATGACTTTTAATTTTAGTCATAATTTGGTGACAAATAAAATTAGTCAAAAATCCGAAAAGCACATTCGATGACTGTTTTTTCAGTCATAAATCAATGACAAGTAAAAACAGTCATGTATTCCGCCAAATCCGAAAATTTTCGTTTTTTCCTGCCAAAAACGCGTGATTTTGGATTTAATGACTCTTTTTTCACTTTCTCCTCTATTTTTGGCACTATTCATGAGTCATTGAATGTGTAATTTGTTGTAGTGTAAACTAATATCTTAGGCTGTTTTACGAGTCTTGAACTGTATGCGGGGACATATGGAGATCAATGTTCAAGATATAGTCTAAAGGGTCTATAGTATAGGAATAAGGCTGGGTACCTTATCCTGGTGATACTATGGATACGACCCACTTTGTATTTGATACAAACGCAATGATCTAACGCGTTCGTGTAGGTGACATGCGAGTGGGGGTATCCTCTATGCAATGAGTTTGCATAAGACCGGACCGCGAAATAGTAATCACTAAATGTAACTCCATTGACTAGTTAAGTTTCTATTTCAATAGGATGACCTAGACAACTTAGTGTTAATCTTGGGTATATTATGAACAATTGTCCACGAGGGATTTTCCTTTGATTTGTATGGGTGAGAGTGGCCATTTTCCGACTCAATATGCATAACATCTTGGGGACAAGACCGAGTGGGGAGTTGGAGACATAATTATACAAGATGGAATTCACTCATTCCCATTTTTAGGGTAAGTAGATAAGTGTTCCCTTAAGTGGTGTCTTCGAGACTTGAACAAAGGGCCCTACCCTCTCACTGGCCCGAAAGGGGTTTCTGTTTAATGGTTGAACCATAAACAGGTTGTTCATAAGAGGAGAATTGGTACTTAAGGATTTAGAAGTAATCCAGGGGTAAAATAGTAATTTGACCCAACTAGTATTACGAACACTTGTGAAAGACTAATTTGCTATTATTGGTCTATATCCATGGACACAAAAATACATCTGCAGTGAGAATAGTGCAGTTGTGGGTCTTTAGTGGAGTGTACCCATAGTTAACGAATATTGATTAATGTGGTTAATGAGTTTAGCCGATTAATCTCATATCGTTGGAACTTCTGATTTGTAGGTCCATAAGGTTCCCTTGCTAGCCACAAGGAACCAACACGAATCAACTATGCTGAAAGAACAATTTGAAATGTTCAAATTTATGAAGGAGAATATTAATTGTATTGGATACAATTAATTTCATGATTTATTATGAATTTTATTTGAATGTGGTTCAAATTATAACTTTATAAATATGAATAATTAATTTATTTAAATATGATTATAATAATTAATTATTTATTTAGATAAAATTCATATAAATTAATTTGAATTGGATTCAAATAATTAATTATTTAAGTTGGATGAGATCCAAAAATAAAAAATTCTGCATAAAATAAATATTTAAATAAGATTTAAATATTTTAAACCATTTAATATGAGATATTATTTGGATAGATATTTATTAATATTAGATATTATTAAATATTTGATTTAAAATCTCTGTAAAGAGTTTATCCTAATAGGATTAAGAGTAACCCATAGAGTTCTATAAATAGGGCCCTTGAGAACCTTCATAGAACATAGTCTCTAAGAGAATAATCTGTACGATTACTCTAAAAATCTTCCTCTAGTAATTCTCCCAATATTCTTAGAAAAATTATAAGAAAATTCTTCTTCCCTTCTTTCAGAGAAGCAGTTCCCACAAACCGGATCCTTGCCAGAGTCATAGTGAGGAAGATCTCTTGGAAAAGGAAGACTACAAGGAGAAGACTACCGGTTCAAGAATTATAGATTGGCAAAGTTATGATGCTTAACCTTTTCTTTCAATAACTTTTTGTATCTTTAATTCTTTCAATAAATCAAAGAACGCGATCACACGCTTCTGCCGGGATTCAATTTCCTTCATCACTATGTAGAAGAAGCTACTTGGGAAACTAAGGAACAAATGATCAAGAAATATCCACATTTGTTTTTGAGGAACTAACAACCTACTGAATTTCGAGGACAAAATTCTTGTAAGAAGGTGGTAAATTGTAAGCCCTACTTTTATCTTTGTAAGATGGCAAGCAAGTAGGTGGGCTAGGTTGAAGACTTTGAGTAGCCAAGGATGAGCATGGGTGAAGGCTTGATGCGTTGCTTATTGGGCAAGTGGGCTAGGCATGTAACAAGCTTTGCGTTGGTTGAGGTTAGTGAGAAGGATGCGTTGGGGAGCTATGCCCCAAGAGGGCCTATGGGGCTGGCGCATGGTGCTATTTGTCTAAGTTAGGAGTCTAAAATAAGCCAAGGGGGCTGTGTGCATAGGTAGCGAAGAAAAGCAACCAACTAACCTCAAAAGGATGCGTGGAGGAGGTTTTGCACAAGGATGCGTCACCATTCCTTCTTGGTTAAGCAAAGCCTATGCTTAAGTGATAAGCAAGCCAGATTAGGTGTCAAATTGAGGATAAGTGTGGCATGGGCATACATGCAAGCATGAGGTGGCAGGCTAGGTGTTTGCATGCAGATTTCTAGAAAGTCTATAAATAAAGGTTCGGTAGAAGACGTTCGTGTTGCAAACCACTCGGGCGATTTGTGCTTTTCTTCGACCAAATTATCCCAAATTGAGTCTAGTTTTACTGAGAGGGCTGCCAGAAGAAAACTTCTTGAGGAAGAACTCGGATTTCATCAAAAGCTTGAGCTTGCTCCGACTATCGGGTAAACTGGAGCAGATCGGGAAGATTTTAAGATATCTGGCCGTAGAAAGCTGAAATTTTGAAGTAAGCTAGCCAAGACATCTATCTACAAGTTTGTAAGAGGAATGAAAATCTAATTCTTGCTAGAAAATTTAATTTTGATAGCTAGAAGTAAAAGTAGTGTGTTCAAGGCGTTGGGTGAAGTTTTGGAGTGGCTGTCTGTGGCTTGGGCCGTGGTCGGAAGGAAGAACCATTTGAGGTTATTTTGACAAGTTTTGGATGCCCAAGGGAGGGCCGACACGCCACTGGCAACACAAGGGTGAGCGAGAGGCGCTGCTGACTGTGTGCAGGCTGTGGGGGCAAGACAAGTCTCGCTGGTGGCGACGCATGCGTGCAAAAGTTGAGTGAGACGAATCTTGCTAGTCTCGCTGAGGCACACGACACAGACTAATTGACACTGAGATGCGCGCGCCTTGCCTCTTTTGAGGTTATTTCAGCAGTAGGTGTAGGAGAATTGCCGCCCTTGAGTGGCAACATGTGCGAGGCAGTGGTTAGGCGTGCAGAACAGTGTGCTGTGCGAGAATTTCCGCCCATTTGAGGTTAGGTGTGCGTGCTGCAGGGCTGGTTGACACACTTAGGGGCAGTTTTTCACTTTTGAACATTAACTAAATTTTGCTTGTCGGTGAGCCTTTTGAGCTAAAATGACTTAAAATAGACCATGAAGAGAATTTTAAGGATATTAACAAAAAGAATTAATTTATTCCAGGCCGGGAAAAGCTAGGGGAAGCATATAACCGATTAAAAGCTTAGGACAAGTTGTGAGTGACTTAAATTTGTTTAAAATGATTTATTCTCTTGATATTTTTCGAATGCTCGGTTTATTCGCAGAATATGAGATTTCTGGCATATATTCAATTTCATAAAGCATGTGTTTCTTTATATGATTTTGAACATGGTTTTACATGATTTTGAGCATGAGGTTTTATAATACCAAGATTGTGAAAAGCATGTTGTTTGAGAAATACTCTGAAATTCTGAGAAATTGTTTAACTGATGTTTATAAATAATTTAGCATGCTTTATTTTCAAAAGATGGTCACCAATGCCAAAGGACAAGGAGAAGGCATATGGCAGCCTAAATTCAATAGATGGTCCCCAGTGCCGAAGGACGTAAAGAAGGCATATGGGCAGCCTTAATATTGAGACCCTGATATTGAAGGACTAGAGAAAGTACACGGGCAGCCCGAGTTATAATTCCTATGTGCACATAGAGGGAAATTCGATGTTGTGTTAAGATCACTCCACACAGCTAAGGTTATTTGACGTTGGGTATGATGAAATTATTCCATCCCAACTAAGGTTGTTTTCGACGTTGGGTGTGTTCAGATTACTCCACCCTGACTAAGGTTGTATTTTGACATTGAGCAGTGTTGAGTTTACTCCACATCAAATAAGGAAAATCTTTCAATATATACAAATTTTTATAAGCTTTCGATGCTTTATTATTTGATTATCAAGCATGATTTCGTTGAGCTTTTAAGCCAAGCATAGTTTACAACCTTGTCACTCACTTGGCAACCTAGCTCATGCTTTTAAATGTTTTCAACTTTCTAAGGTAGCGAGTGGAACTGGAGTGCTTAGCCTACTCGTCAAACTAGTCTGGATTTGCGTCTTAGTTTTGAACATTGTAATTATTTGTACTTAGACCTAACATTGTACATATTTGGGTCTAAGGAGTGGAAGTTGTGTACAAACTGTGATGTACTTATTATAAGTTTCATTTAGTATTATTTATGGTATGGATATAAATTATAATTATGTTATCAAGTGCTTGGTAAGGATTTGAGTAGCCCTAATATAATTAAACATACATCATGTGCATATAAAATATATTAAAGCATTAATAGACCAATATTGGCACCCGAAAAGGTAACTTAAATTAATATAAATAACTTATATTAAAAAAAAATTCCCTAAACGCATAAACTGCCCATCATGCGTACACTGAGGCCAGAGCGTCGTTACGCTAAGAAGGAGCATTATTACGCTCTAACATAAAAGTCGTAGCGCATGTTAGAGCGTAACGACGCTTTGCACTACGTTGGCTGGAGCGTCACTTCGCTTATAAAGAGTGTCGCTACGATTTGGCTTCTATTTCGTAGCGTAACTCAGAGCGTCGCGACGCTCTGCTCTACACTCTGGTACGGAAGACATTTTTTTACTTCGATTCACCTTGTTTTACTCCGTTCTTGATCTCCTTCCTCAGCAACTCTTGCCAAAACTTAAGACACAGACTTACAGACTCGATTACTTAATTAAATGCCCAAAAAAATAACGGGCCCTTACATGAACAATTCAAGTAAAATAGTAATCTAAAGTGCCAATATCGTAAACATCTATTAATATTATGCAAACCTTGATTCAAATATCAAAAGTATATTGAAACAACCCACCTTTCTTATTCTATACAATTTCATAACAACATTGGAAACAAAATCTGGCTCTGATACCAATTGAAGGAATTGAATCATCTTGGCAGAAGTGTTTAATCGCTTTGTTCCAATATCGTTTTATGAATTTGTACAAAAACAAGAATATATACATATGCTTTGAAACACATCAAATAATTCAAAGGGAAAAGTTTAAATACCTTTGTAGATCTAATCCTCAAGGTACCAATTTCTCGTTCTCCAAGAACACCACCAAAACATTTTCATTGGTATTCTCCTAGGAGAAGGAGGTTTGTGGGAACCTTTTTAATCAGAGAAGGAAAAAAAAAACTGAGAGTTTCTTATTGGGGTTGAGAGTGAGAGAGGGAGAACTTCTTTATGTAGAGTTTCACGTAAAAACCAATAGAGATCACATCTCTATTTAACACGATAACAATATTTAATTAATTAATATAAATTAATAAATCAAAATTAATTAATTTATATATATAATTAAATATTAATTAAATGACCATTTAATTAATAAAAATCTTATTTAATTAATTAAAGGAAATCTAATATTATATATTTGATTCAATGTGTCACTATACACATGTACTCTCATAACTTATGATTTTAACATCAATCCAATTGATACTAATATAATATTTGAATCCTATTCAAATATTAATATTCTCATATTATAAAGTTTATTTTCTCACATTATAAACTTTATGATATACGTAATGTTAATTGTATCATATACAATTAATTCCCTTGATTAATTTACACTCAAATTCTTTTATCACTTTGTTTCCTTGTTTTAACCCATTGTGAGCTACCAGAGGAACCTAATGGACCAACAGTTATAAGCTCCAATGATTCGAGATTAATAAATTAAACTCATTAGTTATATTAATAAACATTCATTAACCATGAGGCATGCCACTAAAGACCCATAGCTGCACTCTTATGAACTGCAATATATTTATGTGTTCATTGAAAAACCATATTTTTGAAGTCAATCCTTCACAGGATGTTCGTAATTACAACTTGGTCAAATTACCATTTTACTCTTGTAATTACCTATTGCACCTTAAGTACCACTGATCCTCTAATGAACAATAATGTTTATGGTCTAACCATAAACATAGTCCCTCTCAAATCAGTGAGAGGGTGAGTTCTCATTATTCAAGTCCTAGAATCAGGACTTAAGGGAACAACCTATCTACTTTCCTTAGAGTCAGGAAGAAGTGAATTCCATCTTGTGAATTTATGTTCCCAACTCTTCACTCGGCATCATTCCCAAAATGGTAGGCATATGGAGTCGGCACCTAAGGCCAGTCTCACCCATAAAAATCAAAGAACAATCCTCATGAACAGGAGTTCATAATTCACTTAGGATCGAGATCGAGTTACATTGTTCTCATTTGAAATACAAAACTGTGCAATTAACGAAGTTATAAAGAGAGACTTAATTTTGTGGTCCAGTCTTATACAGACTCACTGTATAAGATACCGCCACTTACATGTCATGATACGAACGATGTGGATCAAATCGTTTGTAACATTTACAAAGTAGATCGTATCCATAGTGTTACCAGGATGAGGCACCCAACCTCACTCATATACTAGAGACCTTTTAGGTTATTTCTTGAACACAATCCAATTGTATGTTAACCACATATTGTTCAAGATACAATAAATAACCTAGGATCTTAGTTTATTGAATTTTGAGGTATGCAAATAAACAAGAATTATTACATAACTAAATAATCCTTTATTTATTAATTTATTTACAAATTTACACAAACTACAAGATTTAGGACAAAAATCCCAACATCACCTGTCTAAGGAATAGTGTCCAAAGACACCTCAATAAGTTAAGGATATGAGACGCATTGGCTACGCCTCAGTTGTGGGCAGTTTAATGTATGTTATGTGTTGGCTCATAGCTTGTTGCGCATAAATTGGATTAGATGTTATAATTTTCGTACAAAGATGCTTCGAGAATTACTCAAGTATGATCATTAATAAGCAAGTTTTCCTATAAAAGCCCAAGTATAAGCCTTTATAGGTTTCCTGGTGAGTCCAGGATCAAATGCAGGGATTTGTAATAAACTAGGCGTTGAGAATAGATACATGACTATGCGGTGACTATACAGGTATTATGTTCAAGAATTCTATATATCTAAAACTATACAAAAAGAATGAATAAAATTTCCTACAATTAACAATGAGGTGGACACGGAGAAGGTTAGTCAAATGTCATTTAGAGTCAGATAGCATGCGTTGAGAATGATGATGGAACCATGTGATAAAAATAGAGTTAACAGAGGAGCTAGTTGTTACTTAAGCATATCTAAGTATATTTAAATACCTACAAACTTTGGGTTTGTGAATTCATCTCTCGATGTTTCGACGCCACATTAATCTTATCTCTAAGACGCATGGTAAGTTTGCGTTGGCAAAAGATGAACTACATCTCTGAACCTCATCTAGTCTTGATAAATGCTAAAGATTAACCATCTACTCTCTCAAGCTAGACAGTCATGCTTGTTAAATTTGTTTGTCAGACAAAGCTATGCAAGCTAATGATATGCATTAATCAAGATGTAACATACTTAGTATTGCTTAAGAAAAACTAGCTTCTAACATCTAACTCATTTAACATTCAAACAACATGGTGTAAAATATTTAATATGGAAATAAATGGAAGATAATTGTCAATCAAATCTATATTAAGAAAATAAACTATTCTCTCGAATGTCATTAACAAAACATAAGTAAGAAGGAGAGAAATAGAGATAGAACAGAAATGGAAGACGTCAAGCCGCCACTGGCAATGTCTTGCTTCATGGAGGCTTGAGATGGTTGCTACCTGATACATAAATGACATATGGTGAAGGTTCTCACTCACTGGGAGACGACTCTGAAAATTCTCAGAATCCTTCTCACAGAAGAGCTTGAAATGGAGGTTGGTTATGGGGAGGGAGAATTTGTACAGAGCTTTCGCCTCTTGAACTCGTTTCTCTCCTCCTTTGAATGGAGAAGCTTTGGGCTATTTATAGTCGTCGAAAAGTTGAACGCATGATCACCTAACACCTTTGCATTAAATTCCATGCCCTACTGCGCAGACTTTTCACATCGTCGGCCCGTTGGTTCTGCCATGATCTGATAACGTGTAATCCTTTTGCATATTGACATGACAGCTTTTGCCCAGGTGTCTATATCTACTTTTTCTTCTCAACGCATGGTCTCGACGCATGGGTTCCCACTTCTTTTGTTCTCGCAGCAGCTTCCTCTCTGGTGCTTGGGTTATTTGTGCTTCTTTTCTACTTAATCCTGCGTTAAGAACAGAAAAACTCATATATTTTTCAGGTATTTTCTTTTGTAAATGGTGCCAACGCATGGTAATACATATTACATAATTTACTGCCAAAATCATGCGTTTAGCCCTAAAGTTACTCTAATTAATTCAAATAGTGACTATAATAATTTCTATTTCTATAAGTTATCATTATGCTCTACATTAGGTCTGACATATGTTTTTCAGTAGGGATAGTCAGTAGATACCAGTCCAATCCAAGGTTAGACCACTAAACTATGGTTAGAAACATCTTCAAGTATCTTAGGAGAACGAGGGACTACAAGTTGGTTTATGGAGCTAAGGATTTGATCATTACGGGATACACCAACTCTAATTTCAAACTGACAAGGATTCTAGGAAATCTACGTTAGGATCAGTATTTATCGTAAATTGGAGAGCTGTAGTGTGGCGTAGCATCAACCAGGGATGTATAGCAAACTCTACTATTGAGGCTAAGTATGTAGCTGCTTGTCAAGCAGCAAAAGAAGTAGTTTGGGTCAGGAAAATCCTAAGTGATTTGGAAGTCGTTCAAAGCATGTACTTTCCCATCACCTTATATTGTGACAACAGTGGGGCAATAACCAACTCTAAAGAGCCTCGCAGCCACAAACGAGGAAAGCATATTGAGAGGAAGTATCACCTGATACAAGAGATTGTGCAACGAGGAGATGTGATTGTCACCAAGATCGTTTCGGAGCACAGCATCCCTGATCTGTTTACAATGGCTCTTTCAGCTAAAAATTTTTAGGGTCATCTAGAGAGTCTAGGTCAGTGAGACATGCATATTGTATGATCTAGGGCAAGTGGGAGATGTATAATGGGTATAAGGATGCCCTAGTTTATTGTATTCGTATATTTACCTTTTATGTAATGACATTATACATTTGACATTTCCAGCTCTAGATTATTTATTGTATATCCATCCCACCAACTAAAGTTTTAGTTCAAGTGGGAGTTTGTTGGGTTTTACCTAAAACTCGTAGATAGTAAATGTAACATTTGACCGAACATTAATAAAATGTTATTGATGTTTTTTTTCCAATAAAATGTTATTGTTCATATTATGTTTATCTTGCCTAAATAACCCTAATCCAATAAACTAACATTATAGGCCGTTGAATAAGTTTAGAACAGTATGTGGAGACATACAAGGATCAGTTTTCAAGATACAACCTAAAGGGTCTATAGTATAGGGATAATGTTAGGTACCTTGTCCTTGTGACACTATGGATATGACCCACTTTGTATTTGATACAAACGCAATGATCCAACGTGTTCGTGTAGGGGACATGTGAGTGGGGGTATCCTATGCAATGAGTTTGCATAAGGTCGAACAACGAAATAGTAACCATTAACTGTAATAACGTTGACTAGTTAGGTTTCTATTTTACTAGGATGACCTAGGCAACTTAGTCTCAATCCTGAGTGGGTTATGGCTCATGTTCACGAGGGATTGTCCTAGGATTTGTATGGGTGAGAGTGGTCGATTTGCCAACTCAATAAGCCTACCATTTTGGGGACAAGACCGAGTGGGGAGCTGGGAACATAATCACACAAGATGGAATTCACTCATTTCCTGCTTTAGAGAAGTAGATGAGTGTTCCCATAAGTGGTGTCTCCAGGTCTTGAACAAAGGGCCCTATCCCCTCAATGGCACGAGAGGGGTTTTTATTTAGTGGTTGGACCATAAACACGTTGTTCATATTAGAAGCACTCATACTTAAGGATCTAAAGGTAAGCCAAGGGTAAAATGGTAATTTTGACATAGTTGTTGTTACGAACACTCGTGACGGACTAACTTGATATTGTTGGTCTACATTTGTGGACACATAAATATATTTGTAGTGAGAAGAGTGAAACTATGGGTCTACAGTGGAGTGTACCCACAGTTAACAAATAGCGATTACCTTGGTTAATGAGTTTAACCAATTAATCTCATATCGTTGCAGCTTCTAGGTCCATTAGGTCTCAATGGCGGCTCATAAAGGGTATTGAGGTAATTATAGTAATTTGAAATGTTCAAATTTGCTCAAGGAAACAATATAATGTATGGAGATACATTATAATATAAAGTTTATTAACTTTATAATATAAATTTATTTTAAATTTGATTCAAAATTTAATTTATAGGAGAATTAAATATTTGAAAGAGTTCAAATATTAAATTCAATATGAATTGAATTCATATTAATACTATAGGTTAAAAGTAATGCGCATTAGATGCAATTAAAACTATAGGTTATTTGAGAGAAATATAATTGAATATAATTCAATTATAGGGTTTAAATTAAAATATATGATGTTTAATTTAATGATTAATTAATTGGTGAATTAATTAATTATTTTATTTTATTTTATTAAATTTGATTTAATTAAATTGATTGAATTAAAACTATAGATTATGTGAGAGATATTTATTTAAATATGATTAAAATAAATTAATCAATTAAATTGGATTTGGTTGATTAAATAATAATAACTGATACCTTATACGTGGTATGAGTTCACGGTGGTTTTTTTTATATAAAATACATGCCTAATGTCACACCCCACCCCGAACTATCCTCCCGTAGCCCAAGACGGAGTGTGAGGACAACAGTTACCGACTACCCTGTCACATAACCCACTGTCACATTCACCTCATTTTCATATAAATCCTTCCTAGGACGGTAATACCATTAACACACTCTTGACAAACCTCGACTGCGATCGGCAACGGGAATTGTCATGCTACCTGAAAATGGAAAACATATAAAAAGGGTGAGCTAACAGCTCAGTGAGTAACGGTTTTTGAAAACTTTATACTTTAACTGTAAAACTGGTCAAACTCACATAAAATGTAACACTTCAAATCATATTAAAATATGGTCAAATACGATTGTTAAAACATGCATGTCTGTTTTAGAGTAAATACACAAAAATTTCATTCATTTCAAAATCATTTTCCCTAGTTGAGGCGG